>OY755045.1:7543476-8160976 GCA_963576565.1 Aspidapion aeneum
TTTTGAAATGATATGAATTCTGCCTACTTGGTACACACATCAACGGTGATTCATAGAATATTGTTCTTTCTTGCAAGGTGGATGGGTTTAATAGATTAGAATAACTAATTTAGTAGATTATTATAATTTATAATAATACGAAATTAATTATTATAATAAAGTGGAGATGAGTAACTTTATAATGTTGCCAAACTCTTTTAAATGAATTAGCAAACCACTACACAGAAAAAAGAAGTTCTTCAGTTAAGAAAAGTAGTTTTCTTGAAAAAATTATCTTGACCCAAAAGTAAAAGTCTCCGAACAAAATGTTTTCTTTTCATCTAAGCAAACCGCTTGTTTTGGGAACAAAAATAATTGTCTTGGTAAATTGTTTTGGTTCAACAACTGCAAACTTAACTCAAAACATCCGGCATCTCAAAACGAAAATGGCGATTCAAACCGAACCATTCAAACCAAATCAATTTTCTTGGATAAAGGCAACTTTTGTTTTCAACGGAAACCAGCAGTTCAAGAGAATGGTTTTTTTTTGTGCATAGGAAAGCAGTTTTTTTTTTGATCAAAGCAATTTGTATTGACTGAAGACATTTTTTTTTCTGTGTATAATTATATTTACCGCGTGACCAGCCTTCTATCTAGGGGTAGGATTTTTGTATGGGCCATAAGCAAAGGCGGATCCAGAGGTGCTTCTCGGGGGGGGGGGGCACTTGAGGTGGCATTCTCTGTTGGTAAAAAACGCTACAAATTCAGGATAATTTAAAAGTGGTTGTAATTACGATGATAATAACACTAGACACGTTCATGCGCCCATGGGTTTCATTCAAGCCTTAGATTTTTTAATATATTTTCTACATATTTGATGATAAAACACGAAAAATACCTTAAAATCAGGAGGCTTCGGGCCCCCCCAACCCCAAGCAGCGGCGTAGTTGCGAAAAAACATGATGACCTTCGCGGGTCGCAAGTTTTTTGAGCTTTGTAGCTGTCGGACTCCCCCACACATGATGACCTTTTTTTTTTGTGGTCGCAGGATTTTTGAGAGGCGCCCTTTTTAGCTGTCGGCCCCCCCCCCAAGACACAGACACATTCCTGGGTGCGCCACTGCATTTTGAATTTTTATTAGCAAAAACCTTATTTTTGACACATTTTTTGTATATTCAAAAAATTCTCGGGGGGAGGCAAGTGCCCCTAGTGCCCCCCGCCTGGATCCGCCACTGGCCATAAGGATTGCATGGGAGAACAGACCAACGTTGCCAGTTTAGCCCAAATATCAGTATAATCCGCTACTTGGGTCGCGAACTGTCAACTTTTCAGTTTAATGTAAGTGCATTTATCAAACGGGGTGATAAACGACCAGAATAATACCTTAAAATTCTGCTTGTTCCTAAATGTAAATAATTCACTTAGTTTTACAAACAATCTGAATTTTAAAGTGTTATTATTATTATTGATTTTTGTTTCACATTCACAAGTAAATTTTTTACACCACAGTTTACCAATCTATTTTTGGTAAGCTAACTATTATTTAATTTTAGGTTTTATTTAACGTATTTTTAGTCTAACCCTAACAAAGGTAATGGTAGACCACAGTAAACGCACCACAGGTTGGTTATAGAACGCAGCCCAAGAAACATTTATTTGACTTACAACCCAATGAGACCTGCACTGACGTTGGATTTAGTGAAATATTAAGTTGCAAGATTGATTATGCGTTGAGCGACGTCACATTTATATCAAAACCGACGTTATTAAATATACGTCCGTTTTTTTAACGATCTCGAGACGTCAAATATTGCAACGCAATATTCCATTGATTTCCCAACGTCGGTCTTACGTTCGTTTGTTCGACGTACAAAAACTCTAACCAGCCTAACAACCAACAGACGTCGGCGTCAGGTACCTCCGATGAAGACCCTAACCTCAGGCCTAAACTAGCGTTTAGTTTGGTTGGTGTATTTCCCGTAACTTTTACTGACCTATTCGACGTCCGTTCATATGGCCTACGCGTCACATTTACAGCCTACTGTCATTTATAGACGCCCATAACCTAACAAAAAGTGCATTTGTTTGGTCAGGACGGCTACATGTCAGGACATGACGCAGTTTTATATCTTTTTTGGATTTTGGAAACCATATCGGTTTTATTTCCCTTAGATTTTTGGTATTTAAACAAACATTTCTAAAAACAAAAAAATATAAAAAAGAAACAATGATTTCGTCACTGCCTGACAGTTGACATCGCGGTAGTTAGCTTTGGGACCGTGGGCTTTACCTATTGTAGGCAAAAAAGAGCGGACGTTGAATTCTATACCGAGATTTTGGTTAATATGATAGATATAGTTGCGAACCTAGAGTTTCAATCCGTTGGTAGGCCGACGCAAAATCATGCGGGGCGAACGTCCGAATTTAATGGGACGAAATACGTTTGCCAGACGTCGGACTTCCACTCTTTGGTTATCTTTCACAACCATAAGTGGAGACCCGGTCCGAATTGGTATATTATTAGTTCACATTAAGTCAGACACTGAAATCCGCCATTCTGAAAAGGTTAGCGTCTGTCGGCCATTATAAAATATTTTTTCTTTTTCTAATTTTAAGTAGAAATGAAGGAATAATTGCAAAATTAGTAACAAATTTGAGTTTAGTTAAGCAGCAAAACATTTTTTTTACAAAAATAAAATAATAATAAAAATTAGATCTATTAAAAAAATATGTATATTTTAGTAAATCTTGCATATTTCAGGAGCGCTTGCTTTTTTTAAAAGTATTTTAATCACATTTATCAATAAACATGCCTTCGTTGTAAAATTTTAGTTGGATTCCTGCTTTAAAATATAAATTATTAATATTCTAATACCGCCTTTCACGCATGACTATAATTGTCATTTGTAAAATGCACCCATTTCTATGAGACTTGTTTAATAAGTTTAAAATATTTACTTATCAGGTATAATTTTAGTTACTTGACAGGAATTCTTTTTAGCAAAAACTAT
Organism: Aspidapion aeneum; assembly: GCA_963576565.1. NCBI lineage: Eukaryota > Metazoa > Arthropoda > Insecta > Coleoptera > Brentidae > Aspidapion > Aspidapion aeneum. The sequence continues at coordinate 7,546,467 of OY755045.1, forward strand.
ATATATTCTAGGCAATGGAAACGAAACCAAACGCAACTTACCTGTTTGCGACTAAATTTAAGTGACGGAGATCCAACTTACAATTACGTTGTTAATTGGTAAATTCTATTACCTATAAGGTCAGATGCTGACGTCGTAGCGACCCGAATTTGTATTCCCCATTTAGGTGCAAACGTGGGTCGTCGGCGGTCGAAACGACGTCGGCACCCGACGTCGCGTTTATCGCAAGCAACGTATGCGTAACGTAATATGACGTCTAAATGCTGCTTGGGAGGAGGGTGGTCGAAACCTTAGGGGGCGGCAGAGGTGGTATTGAGCCTCAAAAGTAGTTCCGCGGAGCTCATTTAGTACTTTTTCAACACACATATCGTAATTATGAGTAGTAATGCCTTTTAAACTAAAAATAAAAATTTTCAGAAAATATTGACGTAATGTTACTTTAAATGCTCGCAGGCGACATGCGCCACAGGCAAAAATATTGTCACCACTATATTTGTGACAAGTGGTATCTCTACCATATATGTCACAAGGTTTGTGGTTTAGTGCCCTTGTGACTGAGGAATTTAGGGTAATATGAAAATTAAGTAAAAACATTTATACATTTATTTTATATAAGAAAAACAGATTACCAGGAACAATAGTTAAATAATGTAATAAGGGGATGCTGGTTGGAGAGAGTTGACCTAGGGGCCTTAAGGAATAGACCTTATAGGCCGTAGAGAGTCGGCCTTATGGGCCATAAAGCGTAACCACCTTAGTGGGGTTTAACTTAGTTATGTTCAGTACGGACCACGTATTTCAGTGGTGTACTGGGTGTGGTTAGTACGGACCACGTATTTCAGTGGTGTACTGGGTGTGGTTAGTAGGGACCACGTATTTCAGTGGTATACTGGGTTGATCACTTGTAAGAGTGATGCCGGTCTATTGTCCAGCATCGGCTTTTATAGATGAAATTTGTGCATACTCAGCAATATTGATTGTTGCTACGTTTTTATAGTGGTTTAATTAAATTTTAAACTATTTTATAACAATATTTTAAATACAAAAGGAACATTTTTAAACAAAAATTGATACAACAAGAAAAGTTGATAGTAAAGTTGATATTTTTAAGGTAAAATTGGTTAAATAATACTTTTAACTAACCATTTTGTTAACCGAAAATCTAATGCCGACATAAAACTTGTGTATCATATTGGGCTAAAATCGTTTGAAGTGTTCTTGAGTTATCGTGTATTGAGATTTATTTTATTATCCGATCTAGGTGTTTTAGGAACTAAATAACTTACATTTAATAAAAATTTTTAAATAAAATGTTCACGCTTTTAATAGTCCACTTCTTATATGGTAACAAGTGATAAAAAAATGTTTTAGACTTTCTGTCCCTAGACGAGTGCGAGCGCGTGCGCCTGTAGTAATTTATCAAGGTTACCTTTGACAACCCTGCAAAGCTTCCTGCGGGACTCGGGCGTATCGTGGTCTCTTTTTAATAAATGCTATACTCTATCTGTTTTTTATCCTCTTATGAAAATTTATACCCTCAGATGTGAACTTGTTCTATGGTCTTATTAACCGGGTAGTCATAAAACAACCCAGATCATAGAAAGACAAGAAATTATTCCCTTATCAATTTGGTTTTTGAGACAAGCATTCCACGTTAGACGAAGTACACAGAATTACTAATATAATAGAAAAAGCACTAGAAGAGGAAAAAGTTTTTACTGCAGTCTTTCTAGATGTGGCACAAGACCTTAATTTTAAATTAAAATGTTTTTTGGCAAAACTATATTCTGATATTTTGGAATCATACATATCTGATAGACATTTCAGAGTAAAACAGGAAGATTCATACTCAAATTTAGGAGAAATTCAAACAGGCGTGTCACAAGATAGCGTACTAGGTCCTTATTTATTATTCACTTGCGATTTCTCAAAGCAAGAAAATGGTCACGCAACATTTGCCGATAATTGACGGTAGAAGGATGCAGTCACCGAAGTTCACAGTTGGACCACAAAGTGACGAATAAAATATTATGAAATCAAATCAATTCGTGTTGATTTTAGGAACCTATTTATATACGCAAATTGTAATAGAAAAAAGTAATCTACAAAACAAAATACCTACTGCTTAAACCAAAAAACAATAGAAGCTTAAGGACGCCCTCTTGAAAAATTCCAAACCGTATTTTGTCCTCACTCAGCACATATTACACGGTAGCATTTGTCGTCGACATAACATGACACCTATGCGGACAAAGCCAACTAGATAGGAATTAGCATTGAAATTTGTCGATACGTAAATGGCTTAGGAAGAATTTTAAACAATTGAACGCGATGACAAATGAAAAATTGTTTCTTAAGTAGAATCTATCGGCAAAGAATTTGAAGAAGTCTGAGGTGTTCTTTTTTAATTCAACAAAACAAATGCAGAATTTAAGTACGTAATAAGCAAAAGAACTGTCAGTCTTAGAGAAATATAATGTATTATATATTATATTTGCATATAAATGGCAAAGTTTTGAAAGGTAGTTACGTAGGTATGACAAAAAACACAACTACGGCATTTGTTTCACAGCCAACTAAGTGAGAAACAATTTTTTTAATAAATTCACATTTTTCGTCATCCAAAGATAGGCTTATTATACATGGTTGAAAAGCTACTTTTATGCTCTATTTATTGAAGTATAAATCCAATATGGCGGTCATAAAAAACAACAAAGTTGGCTATGGTTTCAAAAAAACAAAAAGGCCAAGACAAAAATTGTTAGCGGCAATATTTCAATAGCAAGATGGAGGCAATATTTCAGTTTTTCAAAAAATAAAATGTTTAGTTTTTGCTCGATATTTCAAAAACCCCTGTAGATATTTTTAATTTTGATACTGCATCTGATTGGGCTTAGAATAGCACAACTTTTTTCTCATTTAAACAAACTCGTATCTCTTATCGTTTCCAAATCCCCATGTAGTTGCTGTTATTTGAGACACCCTATATATAGATCAGTTTATAATGTTCTCCGCCGTCTTCTGATTTCCAGTCTCCATTTGTCTCAGTTCTTCCAGAGATTCTACTATCCATCTACTCCTCTTTCTCTAATGTCTCTGTCTATTCCTTTTCTCCAACTTAGTCTTCCTCTCTTTCTTCTTCCCTGTGGTGTATAATTTAGTATTTTCCTTGAGATTCTCTCTTCCGCAATTCTTTGTACCTGTCCATACCCTCTAAGTTGGTTAATTTGTATGTCTTCCGTTATTTTGTGTTTAACATCCATAATTTCTCGAATTGTCTCATTTCTCACTCTTTCCAGTTTTGATTTTCCGGCAGTGGCTTCAAGAGACTTGCGAGCTTTTTCTTTTGGGGAACATACTTCACTACCATAATCGATGACACATTTCACTATGCTTTTGTAAATTCTATGTTTGTTCTGTTTTGATACAGCCTTATCCCAGAGAATCCTGTTGTGTTGTCTAATTGCTTGTCTTCCTTGGTTATTTCTGTGTCTGATTCCTTTCCCTAAACTTTTTGCATTGTTTTATCTGATATTGTTGTCCAAGATAAGGTCCTGTTGCTCCCCACTAATGCACATATATTCCGTTTATCGTATTCTTCAATTAATTTACGGGTCATATATTCTAAATCGTCGTAATATTGAGCCAGGACTGTTTGATCATCAGCGAAGCAAAGAATATACAGTACATAATCGTTCAGTGATATTCTCATCTGTGTGATAAGCAACCTTTCTTAAGACCTTTGTTGATTTTAAACGCCGTTGATAATAACTGCTGGCCCTTATTACTATCAATAAGTCTTTAGTATCTTTTCTTAATGCCTCTACGCTACAAATGTTTGCAGGAACATCAACTGGGGTAGTAAATGTCCAATTACACATAGTTGCACCTGTCAATATCAAAACAAATTGCAATAAAGAAGAAAAAGAAGAAGAAGAAGAAGCAATACACATATACACACAAGAGAGTTTACAATATATCCTGGCTCATGTTAACCTGTTATTATAAATACTAAAGAATGGTCCCATTGTTTGAAATTAAACTATGATATTGTATGATATAAATAATTGCTAGGAGCTTCATTGTTTTCATTCCAGGGGCTCGTTTGAATGCATGTCTTGCTTGGGCAACTTATAACCAATCCTTTTCTATTTATCTATCTATTTATCTTCGACACTTCTCTGTCTGTCGCCGTGTTCATCCATCTAGTTCCCGCATGTTTCTTCAAATCGCCCGTCCATCTCATTTGGGGTCTTCCCTACTTCTTTTATTTTCCCAAGGTCTCCAGTTTACAATACATTTGTTCCATCAATCGTCTGTTTTTATGATATTATGACCGCCAAATTTCCGTCTTAATTTTGCTGCCTCTATTTTCCTTTATTCCTTTTTCTATCTCTTAGCTTTACATGTAACATTTGTCTTTCTAAAAATCTTTGCGCTTTTGTTATCTTTGATTTTGTAAGTGTTTAGGTCGGAGATCCATAGATGAGTACAGAAAGGATACATTAGTTACACACTTTCGTTTTGAGGTACTGAGGATATTTTTTATTTTTTAATAAGTAGGTTAATTCACCGAATGCTGCTCAGTCTAATCTTACTCGCCTCTTGACTTTAGCTGTTGTTCGGTTTTCTTTTTTAAGTTTTTAATATGTCCCAGATATATTTATTCCTCTACTTGTTCTGATCGTGATATCTTTATCTGTGTTTGTTATGATTTTAGTTTTAGTGTAGTTAATACTCAAGCCTATATCTTTAGCTGCTGTGTCCAGTTCTTCCAGCATTTTTATCAGTTCTTCTTTCTTATCTGTTATTAAGACGATATTGTCACCATTTCTTAGGTGGTTCAAGTACTGTCCGCTTACTTTGGTGCCTATTTCTGCCCAGTCTAAGTTTTTTAAGACATCTTCTAGGGCCTGGTTAAATAGTTTAGGGAATATTGTGTCACCCTGTTTGAAATATCTTATGCGGATTGGTTCCTTCGTGGATTTTGATTGATGATGCTTCGTTATATATAAAAAAAATCTTTTTACTTCCGTAAATTGCTAAAAAATATATAAGAGCAAAGATTTGTATTATCAAGACAAGATTTTAAAATTGCTTTTGTTTTATTTTTAATGAAATTACTAAGCTAGCTAACTGTGAAAAAGAAATGAACCAAGAAAAATGTGTTGAATTAAAAACGGCAGAGAAAGTTACCCTAGAATTATAAGAATCACATTTAGACCAAAGGTATGAAAAACAGTCAGTAATCACCAGCTGTTAAAATAGAAAAAGTATGTTAAAAAGAAAAAATATTGCCGAAATCTTGAGAAAGACAAGAAATACAAAGTAATAATAGCATTGAAGTCAGAAACAAAATAGCTTAAAATCATTTTCATTTTTTAGCTTAGAAGATGCTGTGTTAAGGAGAAGATAAGGTAAACAAAATATACAATTGCAAATAACAAAAAAAGCTACTCCACTTAAAAGGGAAGCAGAACATCAACTTATTGATAATTTAAAATTGGTAGTTAAAACACTAGAATAACTAATGTTAACTCGGGGAAAATCTCAAAATGAACACACAACAGAAATAATAATAACTATGCTAAAGAAAAAATTGTTAAATTTTCCGTTAACATAACTGACACAGTCGAGATAAGTAGATGTTGTGGCAATGATACCTGATAAAAATAAAAGTTATTTGCTTTAAATTGTAAAAGCTCTCGGTAGGAAGAAGTTATTTGAAATCGAATGTAAAGAAAGACGGGAGAAATATATTAGCCGAAAATTAAGAGGAGCATTGCTTGATCAAAAAATGCTAAAACTAAAAGATTGAGCAAAAGAATGACGGGGACCAGGAATAACAAGAAATAGGTACAAAAAGCTAGCGAAGAATTACAATAAAGATGCAAAAATAAAGGGCTCGGACAAGAGTTTAAAAGGTCAATAAAAAAAATATTTGATGTAGGCTCGGGCGAAATTGGAAGCAAGTGCGGCCCTGTTGGGGCCGTAAAGGATGATCACGATCGCTTTGTGATCAATTAAAGGTCTTGCTTGATTACGTTACCTTTATAGAAAATTATAATTGATCATTACGTACTTATACCTTATAGTTATTTATTTATTAGAGGGAACAATTTTGTAGTTTGTTAATCAATTAAGTAATAGAGATTCAAGACAATCATCGATTTCTTCTTCTCCTTCTTCGGCCTCTAGTCCTTGGAGTTGATTGTGCTTCGGTTTTGATTTTTCACAGTTCTGATTTCGTTTCAACTAAGTTCTTATATTCGCTGCTCTTAGAAGGAGAAGCTTCTTCATTAGCTGAATGTTGGTTCTGATCTTCCATGTATCATCCTTGCTTTGAATCAAAGTATCGTACTCTTTGGTGTATATTTCGGTCATAAACTGGTTTTATGACTTAATGGAATTTGCTACTCTTAGTTTTTAGTAAGTATTATAAAAAAATTGAAAAGAAAAGAAGACGAAAAATAAAAAATAACAAAATACAAAAAAATCAAAACCAATTTAAAAAATTATAAAAAATTAAAATTAAAAATAAACAAAAAAAAATTAATAAAGAAAAGAAACAGATCAAAAAAGAAAAGTAAAAAAAACATTAAAAATTTTAATAAAAAAGAAAAAATAAAAAACAAAAAAAAATTAATAAATAAGAAAAAAATATGAAAATCAAAATAATTGATATAAAAAATAAAAAAAAATCAAATTAAGAAAACTGGTATGAAAATCATAATAAGACCAAACAAAAAAAACTAAAATAAAAATTTAAAAAAAAATGGGAAAACCAATAATCAACAAAAAAGACGATAAAAAATAGAAAAAAAGTAAAAATAAAAAAGATAAAAAAAATTAAATAATAATTCAAAATATTATCTAATTATAAAGAAGAAATAAAAAAAGATACAAGAAAATATAAAAAAATTATAAATTAAAGAAATCTATTTTTTTTTTATTATATGAAAGTAAAAAAGCACAATATGAAAACTTTAAAAGAAAAATAAAACATATATAAAAATTAAAAAAATAGAAAACTAAAAAATTAAATAAAAAAATAAAATAAAAAACAAAAAATTTAAACAGAAGTACTAAAAAAATAACAAAATAAAAATAAAAAAATGTCAAAATAAGGAATAACGATTCAAATTAAACAAAGACTAAAAATAAATGAAAAATTAAAAGAAATAGATAAAAAAAGGAAAATAAAATATTAATTATTATCATAATAAAAAAAATATTAAAAAAATATGGAGTTAAAATATAAAAAGGGAAAAATATAATATATAAAAAATTAAATAACAAAAAAAATAAAAAAATAGATAAGCAAAAGATAAAAATAATTAAAAAAAATATGTATATAGGCTAATCGGGTAAAAAGGAGTTTTTGTTTCTTTCATATTTTTCCGTGGGTAGCTTGAAAGCTTAACCTCACGGGGCCGGGGGTCCAAGATCTAATGGACACCTAATAAGTGTTGACAGTTAACTGTTTCGTCCTTAAGGGACTCCTCAGAACACTGCTTGGTCAATGTTAATTAGATGGTTTGGTCTCTAATCCTATGTAAATAGTGAGAAACCTCTCGCAAGAAGCGCCATCTACCGAGATACGAGAGAAACTAGAACAAGAGCAGGTGAAAATGAACTGCTATACATATTGATCAATGAAAAGATCGATTGTAAAGAAAAAGAAACAAACCATCCGTGATCTCCGACAGCTCTTCTGTCTTTCAGGCCAGATCACTAAATTTCACGTTTGTTAGTATTATTTGGCTCCGCTGATTGATGCTCACGTGTCTGATGGCGGGTTAAAAACGCTAATCAGCGTTCATCTGGAATCTGAACATGTTTATTTCCTTATTATTGTTTCCATAGCTCATTTATTGCCATTTATTTAAGTGCTTTCGGTACACTGCCAAGTCTATATACATAATATGCAAGAATTAAATAGCATTTAATTGTCCTGATTTTTTCAAGCTCACCGACCAAATCAAGTACACAATTGTCAATTAGCATAATAGTTGTAAAAACAGCTTACAATAAACGTATAGTGTGTTCTGTAAGTGATCCAAATGTTTATTAATGAGGCATTGTTTGGAGTTCTCTGTAAGTGTTAAATTGTGGACTGCTCGCCGTTGACAAATATAACTGGTTTTGTTTTTGTCTCAAAGTGTGACTGGGCAGAAAACTGGTTGAGTTGATAAAATGTCAAAATAATTATGTTTGCATTACTTAGAATAAATTCGATCATAACAAAAACGTTTCATGTAAAAAAAGTACGTGAAAATGGTGTTTTCCATAAAAAGGATTGGGATAAAAGTAAAGCCAAGTTATCCAATACAAATTTCAAAATGAAAGGTTCTTACTCGTTTGTAAATGTTTTTTTAATTTTTGCTATTCCAGCCAAACTTATTTATGTTCAATTTAGCACTGTGCCTAAGAGTCATTTGCAGCCGTAATAACCAAGTTTAGAAAAACATATAAGAAAACTAGGTTAAACTAGTAAGAACCTTTCATTTTGAAATTTGTATTGGAGAACTTGGCTTTAGTTTTATCTCAATTCTTTTTAAGGCATACCACATTCGCGTACTTGGCCTTTTTTTTACATTAAATGTTTTTGTAATGATTTCACTCCTTTGGATAATATTTAAGTTTTAAAGTAGTAAAATATGCGGAATATTGTTCAAAATTTTTCCAATGCCTTATTAAAAATGTTAAGGTTTTTTTATTTTTTTCTTATGGTTTTATCGTAGTTCTTATCAGCCTTCTAAAGCTCAGCTCCCTAGCGTTTCTGGAAATGAGCAATGTACTTTTACATAACTTTACATTTATAGGGGAGGGTAGCAAGTTAAAATTTTGGGGTTTTTAAATTTTTTCCTTTAGTTTGTCATATTTCCTATCAGTCTGCCAAAGCTCAGCTCTCTAGCGCTTCTGGAAGTGGGTAATGGTAATTTTACATAACTTTACATATATAGGGGACGGGAGTAAATTGGAATTTTGAGTTTTTTGATTTTTTCCAAAAGTTTGGTTACAATTTATATCAGTGTGCCAAATTTGATTCCACTCTTTTCTGTCTGTCGCCGTATTCATCCATCTAGCTCCCGCATGTTTTTTTAAATCGTCAGCGCATCTCATTTGGAGTCTTCCCCTACTTCATTTATTTTCCCAAGGTCTTCAGTTTATAATACATTTTTTCCATCGTTCGTCTCTCCTCTGACGCATGGGCGTAGTCAGGGTCTCGCTCAGGGTGATGCAAAAAAGCAAAAAAATGTACAATCAAATATTTATTACTAAATGAGCTAAAGCCAGGATGGTGACAAGCCAGGGTGGGACAAGTGCCTCACCCTGCCCATCCTGACTACGCCCATGCTCTGACATCCCTTACTTTTGTTCTATTTCTTATCCATTCCTTATTTTTTTTATCTGTTAGCTTTATATGTTATTATTAACAGTGAACGTGGACAAGACACAGTACTTATGTATTGGAAACGAATCCAGTGGGTTAGTACTAGAAAATGGACAAACAATATCTCCATGCAATGAGTATGTATACTTGGGTGTCACATTTGATAAGACAGGTGCAGACTGTAAAGAATTGGAAAAAAGAATAGTAAATGCAAAAAAAGTTATTGGATGTCTTAACAGTATTTTATGGAGCAGAGAGATAAAAATGAATGTAAAATTTAACATATATGAAACAATGGTCAAAAGCACGCTGTTGTTTGGAATAGAGACTTGTCGCGTAACAGAAAAGTACAAAACAAAAATGGAAAGTGTCGAAATGGATGCAATAAAAAGATCAATGAGAATATCTAGAATAGATCACATAACAAATGAGATCATAAAAGAAAGAATGGGAATCGAGGGAAGCATAACGGATGACATCACTAGAAGGCAACTGATATGGTACAACCATGTTCAACGGATGAACGACGAAAGATTACCAAAGCAGGTCCTAGAATGGCAACCAATAGAGCGCAGAAAAAGAGGGCGTCCCAAACTAGAATGGCAACAGTCAATCCAAAGATCAATGAGTCAAAAGAATCTGACTGAGGATGATTGTCAGGATAGAAGGAGGTGGAGAATAGGCGTCGGACAACGTAGAAACCCGTTCTAAACCGACATAGTAGTAATAATAGCTTTATATGTAATATTTGTCTTTCCATTGAACTTTATAGGTTTTTTTTCTTTTTTCTCATTTGATAACCGTGACTCTTTCGTCGACACTAAGGCCGCCATTTCGGAACGCCTAATTGCACGGGTCATCGGCCACCTTTGGAACCCCAGACCGGGTATTTTTATTTTTTTTTATCCGGTCCTTTTGTCCCTTAGAATAGCCTACCGACTGAAGGAGTGTGTAAAAAGGTCCGCCTTCACGAGATATCCGACCTCATCCGGCCTGGTTACCGGCCTGAATGAAGGGGTAGGACAATATTACATTTTACACTCCCCAGGAATCCTACAAATGTCTGCCGCACCCGACCTCGGCAACCGACGGGGATCGAACCCGCCACTGTAGCAAGCGAGATTCCTTAACTCACTTGTGTTCAATGCGCGAACGCACTGAGCCACCACGGCTACCCAACTTTATAGGTGAGTAGAGGCATAGAGTAAGTACTTACTCTATGGTAGAGGAAAGATACATAGGTTATACATATTGGTTTTGAGGCACTGAGGATGTTTTTTATTTTTTAATATATAGCTTAATTTACCGAATGCTACTCAGGCAATATATTCTTCCCATAATTAGTTTTTATTTTTATTAATATTGTTAGTTAGTAGAAAATCATATTCATATTTCGCTTAATACCTTAACGGTTTTATGTTTCTTTTTTAGTACCACATTAAGTAATTCATATTAAAATGTCACTTATACTAACATGCTTCACATGACTTTGTATTGTTTCCACATTCTCAAAACCTTCATTACTAACTTTTTAAGATCATGATTACTACTGTAATAAGGTATACCAGGGCTATCAAAATGGACGGGCCACGATCCTCCACTTTGTTGACGTCACATCCGGGGCTGATTTTTTTTTGATGGTCATGTTACGACGCAGCTGATTGTCTTTAAAATTTTGAAGTTGGAATGACGGTTCATGGATATTTGATTTTTTGTTAAATAAAGCCGTTTTTGAGATTGTTTTTACTTTATTCTGGCAGAACAATTTTTTTTAAATGTATAGTAAGCCCTAATTTTTCATAGCCGCTTCATTAGTTCACACAAAAATTAAGTTTAAAGCAGAAGCGAATCACATATGACAAAGTCAAATACATGTCAAATATAACAGTTGGCATGTGGTACATGGCGGGTAATTTGAATTCAAAATAAGGAATGCTAAATCTTGAAGATTTTAACCTTTTAATCATGTTGCTTCCTTACAAACCTTTGGTGGAATATCGGGATGGTGTCTGAGAATATTTCACTGAAATTTTGCGGAAATCTGTAGTGCCATTTTAAAAATATCATAAAAAAACGTCTGACCTCCCATAAGACCCAATGTAAAATTCAGCCCCGGGAGAACAGCTGATTTTTTCAGGGCCGTGGCCTCTATTTTTGTGTTGGCCTTGGGTATACTTCCACTCAGTGGCGGCGCGTGGTAAGAAGAATTGGGGGTGCACACCAAAAAGAAAAAATAAAAATTGCGGCGCAGGTATAAAAAACTTTTGGGTGCCACGCTAACTTTTTGGGCCATCGAGTGGGTCGTCATATCATATAATTTTAAAAAAATAATAAAAAATAAGATATTTAGTTAGATATTAGTTACCTACCTATTATTATTGTTTTTATAAATAACTAATAAATGTATCACACCTAGTTTATTTTCTCTTCTAATGGCAAAGATGAAAATTTAATTGTCTTTAAATATTGCACACTAATGCTATCAGAATTAGAAACTTCTGCAATTCTCGTAAATACCCAAGTAACATTTCTTTATTTATAGCAGAAGCTAAAAGGTTCCCAGCGCCTTTCCTTAAAACCATTAGTTTCAATGTTTGGTCGCTAGCACGTTCCTATTACGCTTATATACCCCTTAGACCTCCTAAATGGGACTCCCCAATTGGTGGTGGCAACCTATGTATTAAACTCATTATAAAACCATAAGAAATAAACGCTAGCTTCGCCCTCTAGCGGTTCCACCAGTACAGAACCTTTTAGAGCCTAAAGCTATTATGCCAGGTTCTAAAAGCAACTCAGAAACGTCCTCTATCCTGTTATAAAACTAGATTTGGTAATTTGGTATCCTAGCAATTCTGTTGAATACCATAATACCTTTAGAGTAAAGAATTTTTCCTATAAAAGCTTTAGCGATATTTTAGATTCACAATGGCTATATAAATAAATTTAGGTCATAAAATTGCCAAAAATGTCAGAGTCCCAAAATTATTGTATTACATAAAAATATACCTATATATGAGGAGTTTGTCGTTTTGTGGATCATCAAATTGCCTGCCAGACTTATTTTTCTGATAAAATCGTATCTGAAAAGCTCTCAAAACAAGCGCGCCCGCTCACAAATGCTTTTTAATAGTTTTTTGATAACTAAATAACAAATATTTAAAATAAAAAAAAAATAATGTACAATATTCACCATTAAAAAAGTCTGTTTGGTTTACATAAATCAAAATTAAAGTAAAATTATTGTTAAAAAACACTGCTAAAACGACTAGATAAATATTTTCTGTTTACAATATTTTTAAAATAATTCCATATACGCCATTATCGTTTTATAGTGGTCACTTGGTTTTATTTGTTACTCTGTCGCAACAAGGATTTTTGAGTGCGCTTATGAAACCAATAAAAAAGAGAAGGTAAACATAGTGAACATAACCTCACTTAAATTTTTTAAATTTGTTTTTTAAACTGTTGTGTTAAATTTAAATGTTTTTTATCGTGCAATTTGCACACAATCAGGAGGGCCAGTGCAATAATATCCGTTGTGCCTGCAGGTTGGAGGGAAACCTCTTATATTGGCCGTTTAAACAGGCCTTATCTAGGCTTGGGTGCCCAACCCAGGAGGATAATAAATAATCAATCTTGCAATAGGTAGGTACCAATCTGTACTAGTACTAGTAAAAACTAAAAAAAGTATTTATTTACTTCTGTTAGAACCCTTAAGGAAACAAAGTTTTATATGACCGCCTATTCAAATAATATTTAATATGCAGCTATGGATAACCAAAAATACAAAAGAATTAAGTTTACCTTTAAGCCTTCCAATAAAACCTGTTTAAAATGCCTAAAAGTAATGGCAAAAACCAAAAGTTTAAAGTTTATATTTACCACTCTTAAAAACCTTAAGGAAACTAGGTTCTATATGGCCGCCTATATAATCATATTTACTATTAAACTACTGGTAACTACAAAAACAATAGGATATAAGGTAACCTTTTTGCTCTATTATAAAACACTTTTGTTATGACCTAAAGTAATGAAAAAAACTAAAAGACCAAAGTTTTTATTTATTTCTTTTTAAAAACTTTAGGTAAAAGGGTTTTATAAGACCATCTTTATAAATCAGAAATCAATAAAACCAAAAGTATCTAAAAGGAACAGAAGAACACTTTTTGGTTGTATAACACTTCTTTAGGTAATTGGCAATATAAATTACCTTTTTGTAGCCAAATTGATCCTAAAAGCCATAACAGCACCCTCTAAATAACCTTGGAACCAAATTAATAAAACCTTGAGTGGTAAAAATGTTACTTGGGTACCAAATCGTCGAAATCAAAACAAACCGCCCGCGCTCGACCGCCAAGTTGTCCAAGCGCGCACTACTTAAAAGTGCGCGTGAGCTGCTCTAAAATGCAACGTGAACCGTGGACGCGGGAGGCATCACGGGCGGCATCGAGGCTAGTTTTTTTATAAGCGCGGTGCCGAAGAAAGGTTCAGATTCTATGTACTGTAAAATTGTATCGGGACATGTCATCCTCTCTTTTTATATTTCGTAATTAGCATGCGACATAACATCCACGGTGCATAGAATTTGGTTCTAGTAAATTAAATTAAAGAATTAGATTCGAGGTTCGTTTCAACACGAATACAAACATATACATACCGAATATTAATTTTTAGATAATATTCCAGTGAATTTCTTTTGGGGTAGTTATTATGTTTAAGTCAATTAGGTCCAGTTTGGGGGCTGATGGCGTAATGCTGAATGGAGAGCACTTAAGCTTTGTAAGCGACGTTAAGTTATTGGGTTTTTATGTGGATAGCTGCTTAAGCTATAACTGTCAAATAGACAACCTATGTAAAAAACTAGCATCCACCTGTTTTTGTCTCAGAACGATGTCAAATCAATGTAGCGAAAATATTCTTAAAACACTATATTATTCAAACTTCTACTCGCATTTAAAATACGGCATAATGCATTGGGGAAAAGCAGCAAATATTAATCGAATCTTTTTGTTTTGCAAAAATATGCTGTTCGCATTATTAAGGGTTTAAACAGGGGGGAAACATGTCACAGTGTTTTTAAAGAATTGAATTTTCTAACGGTTACTGGCTTATATATTTACGAATTAATTTGTTTTGTTAAAAATAATATTAGTATATTTCAAAAAAAACTCTTTAAATGGTCCATATGATACAAGGAACAAAAATACATTATGTAGTGATCAACACTCAACTACACTATATCAGAAAGGAGCCTATTTCAATTGTTGTTTATTTTTAGCTCACACATATAGTATACTATAGTAGTGTGAGCTATGGTGATCCTAATTTTTTCGAGAAAAAAAAAGTTGCTCCGCTTTCAAAATTTTTTATATATCTTTGCGTTTCAGATGATTTTGAAACTTTTTTGTCGTGCCGTCTGTCTGTCTGTCTGTCTGTCTGTCTGTCTGTCTGTCTGTCTGTCTGTCTGTCTGTATGTCTGTCTGTCTGTCTGTCTGTCTGTATGTCTGTATGTCTGTCTGTAACGACCAACGCGCATAACTCAAAAACCGCTTGGCCGATTTCAATGAAATTTGGTATCTAGGCTGGGTCTTGGGTCGAGATGGTCCCATTTAAAAATGAATAAAATCCACCAAACACAAACCAAATAAAAGGGTGGGGATTGATTTCAAAAATTAGAGTTTATGTGAAAATATGGCGTGTGTGATATCAAACGAAAGGTAATTGAGTCTGGAGTTATACAAAATACATTATAATTTATTTTAAAAAAAAGGGTGGGTGTATATTTCAAAAAATAGAGTTTAGGTGAAAATATGGCGTGTGTGATATCAAACGAAAGGTAATTAAGTCCGGAGTTCAACAAAATACATTTTAGTTTTTGTTTTTCTTAAGGGTGGGGGTGGATTTCAAAAATTTGAGTTTAAGTTAAAACATGGCTTGTGTGGTATCAAACAAAAGATAATTTAGTTTGGATTTGAATAAAATATATTTCAGTTTTTAGTTATATTAGCTCACACGTACACTATAACTATAGTACCTAGTGTGAGCTTAGGGGCCCATATATTGGCAGAGTATTTAATATGCTTCCAGACGAAATAAAAATGACAACTAATCTTAATAGTTTTAAAGCTAAACCCAAAAAGCTTTTAATTGAAATAACTCCGTACGATGTTAACGAATTTTTCAACTTTTTCTAAGTAAAGCAGTTTAAATAAAGGTATTATTTTTTAAATTGTTTTTTAAACTTTTCAAAATTGCACCTGATCGAGTGGAGTGTTGATTCTGTTATCACGTTTGGGTAGTAGTCACAAATGTTTGTGAAATTATTTTAAACTTTTTAAACTCAAATTTCTATTTATTACTTCTAGCTAGCTAGATTTTTAGTTGATTTTACTGACTTTTATTTGTTACTAGTCGTTGGTTAGCCACTCTTTATATAGGTAGCCTAAGTTTTTTTATTTTTCTAAGAACCTGACTCAATTTCTATGTATATTACTGCATATGAAAATAAAGTCTATTTCTATTCTATTCTATTCTATTAATTAAAATATCAAACTAAAATAGCCAAATTTTATTAATCACTTATAATTTTCGGGATATTACTAAAAGTTGTTTTTTCATATTTTTAACAAATTTTTATAATCAGCGTAAAACTTTCTTTTAACATTTAATTTTTTTATTATTTTTTATATATAATATAATCAATAAATATTGAGTTTGATAAGCTATTTAAAAAAATTAAGCTAATTTAAATAACCAAATAAAAGCAGAATCGTCCTCTAAAAAAATTACAGTTTTATTTAATACCTCAAACACTAAAAGCATACATAAAATAAAAATCATTTTGACAATTGCATTTTTTATAAAAGAAACTATAAAGAACAATTTACGCTAAAATTAAATTTTTATAAACACAGGCGGCTGGTCACGTTAGGGGAGACCGGGGCTAGTTGGCGCAAGGGCAAGTTGGCGCACGGCTATTTTCTACTAAACCACCAGTCTGGCAACGTTGTGCTAATAGACAATTTTGATGTATGTGACCTAGTGTCTGCTTGTAAAGAGTTCCAGTATTCAGAGTGCAGTCGCTCCGTGTGAGCGCTCTCTAATGTGTTCATACACGTGGGAAGTAAATTTTTATTCATTTAATATATTTGCGATAACTTTTCATACAATAATTGTAGGTACTTACTAGATAGAGTAGTTTAAAGATTGGAATTTCTAGTTTCAAAAACAAGCTAAAATTTTTGTTTATATCTTAGTGTTGTACGAGAAAAAAATTCAAGAAACAAAAAAATACGATTGGGGTTAGTTGGCTCATTTTTTCAGGGGCAACTTGGCGCGTGCGCCAACTTACCCCAAGCAGTATTTTTGGTACAGAAATAACATAAATATTACTGCCGGTTTTGAAGTTTCAGGAATTTATCCTTTTAATCGGGATATCTTTTCCGAAGAGGAGTTTTTACCTTCATATTCTACGGACCGACCTAACCCTAATATTAATGACTTGGGTGATAATCAAGTGAAAGAATTACAGGAGTATCAAGAACCTGATCTTTTACAACAAGCTTTAGAAGTTGACGAAAATCAAATCCAGGATATTCGTCCAGGGCCGTCTCGTAAAATTTTGGCTTTGGGAGAAATAACCTCAGAAAAAAACGAAATAGTTTCATCCCAAATACGGCACTTACCTAAAGCGGATGCAAGAAAAAATATTACCAAAGGGCGAAAAAGACGAACTACGGCTATATTAACCGATACGCCCATTAAAGAAGCTCGTCGCGAAGAGCAAGTTCCAAAAAAAAGAGGGTAGAACTTAAAAAAGCTTCTGAAATAAGCGAAAAGGAGGCAAATAGAAAAATTAGGTACCGGCAAATAAAAATAAAAAAAATAATGACCCCTTAAGCAGCGATGATGATGATGATGACTGCTTTTGTCTGTATTGCACTGATACATATAAGAATAGTGCCCTTAGGGAAAAATGGATTAAATGCAACTGGTGCCATGGCGCGGCTTATGAGGAATGTGCTGGTGAAACTTCAGCAATTTTTTGTGCATTAATTGCTTATATAACTATAACAGATTATATTATTTTTTGATATAGTTTATGTTTTAATTTTTGTTAAAAAAAAAGTACTACATTTAAATTAAAGCTTAGCTTCTGCTTATTAACATAATTTAAGTGATTTTTTTTTGTTATTTAATAAATTTAGTCCGCAACCCAGAACCAAAGCGTCAATTTACCCCGGCCCTGAGCGGGGCAAGTTGGCGCATTTTGCATAAACATGATTTTTGTTGATTTTCTTTTAAACTATAAGAGCTAAAGAAAAATTATACATGGCGCATAAATAGCTGAGATAAACGTCTAGATGCTGCACTACCTTTTTATTTTGCATAATAAACCACAAAGACAACCAAAAACTGCGCCAACTAGCCCCGGTCTCCCCTACAAATTGGGGGGGTAGGCAGAAATTTATATTGCATGGAAAAGAATTAAGCTTCTCTTGAGAATCGAGGTTCGGAAGTATGGGTCGTACTTTTCTGTAGGTACTATGATATGGTAAAACCACGAAAAATCTCTTTAGAAAATCATTTGAATTTTACATTTGAAAGAATGAAGATATTTAAGACATTTAGCACAATAATCAAGATACAAGCTTGGGGGCAAATTTTTGAGAACTTAACACATCCAAGCAACCTTTTATTCACGTTTCAAAGGTGAGAAAATACCTAAAATAATTACTATATCGGGCGCGTTTACCTTTTACAATGTCTTCATTATCTTCACCGAAGAATGAATTTGACAGGTGAAAAATTGCGCTAAGTAAAAGACGGCAATTAAAAGAAGAAGAAACTAGAAGAAGAAATAGAAGCAGGCATCCATCATAAAAGCATAGTGCACGATAATTGTGAAGGTCTATATTTATTTAGAATTTAGCGCGAAAGGCTTCAAGATGTTTTGAAATTTAGATAAATTGCTCTGGCGACTAATTAATAGATACAGAATCCAGCGACGTAGCGTGGGGGGGATTCTTCGTCCCCCCTCCCCGAGGATACTGGCGCCCCATGGGTGCCCTAAGTTTTATGAAGCAGCAGGGCCGGCAAAGTAAGGGAGCGGCAAAGGCAAATCGAGATGGCGGCAAAGGCAAATCGAGGGGGCGGCAAAGTCAAATCGAGGGGGCGGCAAAGCGGCTGTCTAATAAATAAGAAAGTAAAGTAAAGAAGACATAAGTGAGTAAAGATATACAGACTGAAGAATTGCATTCATATCCTCAA
Organism: Aspidapion aeneum; assembly: GCA_963576565.1. NCBI lineage: Eukaryota > Metazoa > Arthropoda > Insecta > Coleoptera > Brentidae > Aspidapion > Aspidapion aeneum. The sequence goes on from OY755045.1 coordinate 7,565,134, forward strand.
TACATAAAAAAGGAAACAAGCTGGACTCCAACAATTACAGAAATTTCAGTAACCAGAAGAAGAAGAAAAGCAATGTGGGTTTCGTGTAGGCAGATTTTGTACTGATAATGTTTTTTATCTTAAACAAGTAATAGAAATATAGAGACTCATGTTACCTTTCTTGATCTACAAAAAGCATAATAATATGATACCCATCCAGTAGAAAATTTATGGATAGTTTTAAAGCAAACTAATATCAGTTATACATACATAAAAGCTATAAAAGAACTATAAAAAAGGTCAATATCTAATATTAAAATTGGAAATCGACTTCTAAAAGAATTCCTGGTAACGAAAGGCTTAAGCATCGTGAATGTGTATTCCTCTCCCATCCCCATATAATACCTACCGTGTCCTCGCTATCGGAAGCTTGAAAACACACACCCATACTAACAAATAAAAATTATAGATGACGACACGCAGTGGTGTTCGGAATAGGCGGATTTTGAACCAGTGCCTCGGTGGCTCAGTGGTAGAGCGTTTGCCTAGATAGGGAAAGGTCGCTGGTTCGATCCCAGCCCAAGGTAAATCATTTTATTATCTTATTTTTCTTATTCTTCCTTGCCCTTATGCCATAAGTATTAATACAGTCCAAGTAATACCTACTCTACATACAGATTACAGTAGTCGTAGAGTAGGTATATACTTGGTTGAAAACCGTTTTAATAAATTAATAATACGCATTAATATTTTTATCATGTAGACATCTTGTAAATAACGTTCTGATTGATCGAAAAAGTCAAGAATGTCTGCTTCTGATTAAAATCGGTATCAGTCATTACAACAGTGATCTGGTACACATACATTTTAATGAGACATAAGTACCTGAAGCCATAAATCAGCAAGTACCTTGTTGGAACCACTTTTTAAGCAAAAAACAGTTATAATTTTTAATACAAAAATTTGTCGTGTAGTGCAAATTAGACCATTTTTTATCCACAAAATTGCATTGATGTGAAATACTGCAGAAAATATTATTTATAATCTACCATTTTAAAAGCTGTTGCAGTTCAATGATCTCTATATATATATATATATATATATATATATATATATATATATATATATATATATAACTGCATAGGCCTTATATGCAAAGTGAGGCAAAAATATTAATATTTTTTGTAGAGAGAGCGCGGTGCGCAAGAGGTGCTACATTTCCTTTTTTACTTTCCGATGACATTCTGTCGTTTTGAAAGTTCGCGGACGTTTAATGATTTTTAATCTATAACTGGATTTTTACTGCGATTAGGTACTATTAAAGTTTTTTAAAGAATCAAAGCTACTTACTTTAAAAACGAAACCGACTTTTTACTCATGTAAAACTTGTTTTTTACAAGCAACGCATCCATTTATTTATTTTTGTTCAACAAAAACGATTTCAAAATTATACTGACAACATTGACAAACACTTTAATGACAATCTCTTTTAAGTATTAAGTTCACAGAATACCACCGGTGATTAGAACTAGAGAGAGAAAGGTTACAATGCTTAGCATTCATTGTATGTTCTCACTCTATACAAAAACACTTAAAATTTTTGCTTCCGTGTCCCATATCCAGTTGCTTCGTATATAATTCGTTATTGCAGTTTAGTCAAAATTAAGACAGATAGTTATTAAAATACGGATGAATTTTAGTCGAGGAATCGTTAGCATTATCGAAGTCTACGACTGTGCGAAGTTTGAGTTACGTATATTATTTCGAAGGAGAGTTATAGATAGGTCAAATATGGGCTGAAGTGTTTCAAGAAAAGTTGGTACAGTAGTGTGCGCGAACTTGGCGGGCCTAAGGTCACTAAATCAGTAGATCTAGTGGCCTTAGGCGGGACATGCTGTGCCCCCAAATTAAAACAAACCTTTGAATAAATAAGAAACATATATCTGCACCAAAACAATATCAACATATAATAGTTATTTAAACAACAAGGTTTGAAAACGACTCTTTGCACACGATCGAGATAGTTTGGTAGACCGAGCCGAAGGCGAGGTCTACAAGTCTAGGGAGTGTGCAAAAAGGTTTTCAAACGAGTTTTTTACAATATTTTTTATACGACTGCTAATAATGAAAGAAAAATCAAATTTTAATTTAACTTGTTTTTATTTCCGACATTTTTACAACAAAACTTTAAAAATTCAACAATTTTTTGACGTATCTAATCAACAAAACATACGAGCAGTGACGGTTGCTACGGAACTAAGCCAACTTATATTGATAGGTGACAACAACAAAAATCACAATGACGGGAGACACGTATGCAGAAATGACATAGGCGTGCGCAAAAATGACATAAGCGTGTGCAAAACGTTTTGCACACAGCGTACGCAAAATGCCATTTTCAGATCGTGTTCTCCGTGCGCAAAACCCCCTTTTACAAGACTGTACATGCAAGACAAATAATACTTAGTTAATTTTCCTAAATATTAATTATTCCGTTGCACTGAACCGTACAGGTTGTCACGTGACACCGCAAAGTGCGCGGATAGAAAGTGCGAAATTACCGGCGCGATGAGCAGAGAGATCATCGTAACTTCCATATTGAAACCGGCGTGTTTTTACTCGGTTTCCAAAACTACAATTCAATCATTTGCAATTAGTGCCAATCAATTCTAAAATCATTCCAATCCGTTACCTCAACTCCTCACAGTGATTTCGATCAACTCAAGAACTCTGGTAGAAGCCTAATAATAATTAATAATTTTATCAAAAATTTGGAAAGTTTATTATATAAATTTCCTTCAAAAAGTAAAATTCTTTTAACTGGAGATTTAAATATAGATTATTTAGATAAAAATAATAATTTGACCTTAATACTTCAATATTTATTATCTTCATTTAATATTAAAATGCATATTAGCTCTCCAACTAGAACAACCTCTAATTCATCAACAACAATAGACTATATTTGTACAAATTTTCTTGATGATCTTAGTTATGAGATCTCGGACCCAGGTTTCTCTGACCATAGCTATATTTTTGCAATATGCCCTATCAAAATTGACCTTGTCAAAAAAGAAAATAACATTAAAAAAAGAATATTTAGCAAAAGAAATTTTAATAACTTTAAACTCCACTGTCAAAATTTTCAATGGAACTTCATTAATAATTCGAATGACCCACTTAATGATTTTCATGATAATCTTTGTAAAATTGTGGATAAAAGCTTTCCTCTTCAACATGTTAAAAATAAACCAAAAAGAAAAAACTGGATTACGTCTGGTATTCGTTTATCTTCAAAAAATTTACGTTTTCTTCATACCTTAACAAAATTTTATCCTAATACTGACTTCGTAATAAACTATTTTAAAATATATAAGAAAACATACCGTAAAGTAATACATCATGCAAAAAGGAAGTTTTATGAAAATCGTATCAATAACTCAACAAATTTCCAAAAAGAATGTTGGTCTGTTGTCAATGAATTTACTAATCGAAATAAACTTTCAACTGACATAAATACTGATTTATTACCAAATGATTTGAATGATTTTTATTGCTCTGTTGCAGAAAATATTACTAAAAAAATTAGCTGTAATGTTTATCCCATTTCATACCTTAACGATATCAACATAACTAATGCGTTTATATTATATGAAACAAATCCTGATGAAATTAAATATACTTTAAATTTAATAAAAAATAAATCTTCTACTGGCATAGATGGTATTTCCTTAAATATACTAAAAGAATTACCTTTTATTGCAATTAAAACATTATCTGAAGCTATAAATCATTCATTTTTATTGGGATATTTTCCTTCTTGCCTTAAACTTGCTAAAATAATTCCAATATATAAAGGAGGTGATAAAAATACACCATCTAATTTTAGGCCAATATCTCTTTTATCAACTCTTTCAAAATTAATAGAAAAACTTATCAAATCGCGTTTAGAATTATATATTTGTGAAAATAATATGATTAATATTAATCAATTTGGTTTTCAGAGAAATAAGAATACAAATGATGCAATATTCTTTTTTATGAAACAATTATTATACAGTATTAATGATAACGAACATGCGGCTGCAATTTTTTGTGATATTTCTAAAGCTTTTGATTGTGTTAATCATGAAATTCTTCTTAAAAAATTATTTATTTATGGAATAAGAAACAACGCTTTAAGTTGGTTTAAATCATACTTATCTAATCGCCTTCAATTTGTGTCAATAAAAAATTTAAATTCAAATAAAAATAATATTCAATGTGGTGTTCCTCAAGGTTCAGTACTAGGACCAATACTTTTTTTAATTTACATTAATGATTTACTAAATATTAAAATTTCTGGTTATTTTACAATATTTGCAGATGATACTACTATTCTTTGGAAAAATAAAAATATAGATGTTCTCTGGAATAATATAAAAAATGATATTATTTGTATTAAAACTTGGTTTGAATCAAACCAACTATCCCTTAATTTTTCAAAAACATATGTAATTGGTTTTAAAGAAATATCTCAACAAATTATAAATATAAATAATAATAAAATTAATACTACAGATAATATAAAATTTTTAGGACTGAACATAGACGAAAATTTAAAATTTCAAAACCATATTCAAAATTTAAATAAAAAATTAAGTTCGGGTTGTTATTGTGTAAAAATTATTACAAATGAATTAGGTAAATCAATAGGCAGAAATGTATACTTTTCTTTAATTGAATCAAACTTACGATATGGCATTCCTTTCTGGGATACATGTTCAATGTATTTATTTAGATCAGTGTTTATTCTTCAAAAAAGAGCAATTAGGTATTTATGCAATGTAAATTCTAGATATCACTGCAAAGACTTGTTTATCAAAAATAATATTTTGACTCTTCCTTGTTTATATATTCTTGAAACAATTTGTCTGATAAATAAACATCTAAATTACTTTGAAATAAACCAAAATACTTATTCAACGAGACAAGTTAATAATCTTACATTACCTATACCACATTCATTTTTATTTAAAAAATCCATAATTTATAACGGTATAAAATTGTATAATAATTTGCCAAACAATATAAAACTTAATAATAACTATAACATATTTAGAAATAAGTGCAAGGATTTTCTTATCACTAAAGCTTTTTATTCAATTAACGAATTTCTTGATCAGAGTTACAATTAAGGAATAATTTTAAACTTAAAATTCTCAATTATTATAAAAAAAACAAGTAAATTAAAAAAAAAAAAAATATATATATATATATATATATATATATATATAATCAAACAACATAATTAAACCACTTATTGGATGGATTTATATATTTTATATTTTTTAAATGATTTTTTCTATTATTATTATTAGTTATGTATTTGCTTTGTCTACAAAGTTTTATACTTTATATAAGACAATAAAGCTTGATTTGATTTGATTTGATTTGGCGCCCAGTGAATGGAATTTGTACCTCCGAGAAATAGCAAGGTAGGTGTCAATCGACATTTTGTATGGTTCTCGCGTTATTTTCCATTTATATAAAATTATTTTAACAGAGGTATGTATGTGATTCTATTCTAAAAATACCCCCTGTATAATGAGAAACATTTAACCTTTTCAAAGGCGGCAAAAATGCTTTTAAAAATCGATCACACGTCAGAATTTGACATGCCACAGAAAAGAATTGACCCAATGTCCAATGACTTGGCAGTATTTTTAAAGAAATGTATGTGTATGACTTTTTCTTTTGTTTTCTTATGGTTAAGTTGGATAATTAAGATACCATTGTTGTGGCTTTTGACACCTCAAATGATTTTTAAAACATTGAAAAGATTTTTTCACCTGGGGTGCGATTTATCTTTATTTTAAATTTCAGATTTGGAGCTGACCTTGTATATGCTGGAAGCAGCATTGTTTTTCAAAATTATGGACAGTGTTAGAGGAAACTAATATCAATCATACATACATAAAAGCGATATAAAATTATACAAAGGGTCAAAATCTAAAATTAAAATTAGAAATCGATTTTCAAAAGAATTCCTGGTAACGAAAGGCTTAAGACAGGTATGTTGTATCTCTCCAACTCTTTTTAAAATATATATCGTAGTAGCTCTAAAAAACTGGAAACGTAAAGTACACGGTATGGGAACACAACTTAACGACTGATCTACCATATACACATTACATTTTGCTGACGACCAACTAATTGTAGCTAATGATAAAGAAAACATGGAGTATATGATAAGAAAGTTAACGGAAGAATACCAAAAGTTGGGGCTAACAGTGAACGTGGACAAGACACTTTACTTATGTATTGGAAACGAATCATGTGAGTTAGAAGTAGACGATGGACAAACAATATCTCCATGCAATGAGTATGTATACTTCGGTGTCACATTTGACAAAGCAAGAACAATATGTAAAGAATTGGAAAAAAGAATAGCAAAAAAGGTTATTGAATGTCTTAACAGTATTTTATGGAGCAGAGAGATAAAAATAATAAAAAATTTTTAATTTTCTGATACGTCGTAACCTACAAAAAAATGAAAATTCATATTTGCACCTCAAATTATTATAGCTATATGCTGCTAAATCCTCGCAACCAAAAAAAAATATATAAAACGGTCATTCCCGCGATTTCTTATAAGTCGCATAATGCTTACCCTATGTAATTTGCTTATTCTTGTAAAATTTTGTTGAGATGGGTAACGACGTGTCAGAATTAGGGTGACGATATATTATTATGAAACAATGAAAAGCACGCTGTTGTATAGAAAAGAGAAAAAATACAAAATAAAAATGGAAAGTGTCGAAATGGATGCAATAAGAAGACCATTAAGAATATCTAGAACAGATCATATCGCACACCGCTGAAAAAGAGTCACAACTCAAAAATCGCCCTTATTGAGATAAACCTGCCGCCAACATCGAAATAACTTGTACTTTCTTCCATACCCAAGTAACATTTCTTTATTTATAGCAGAAGCTAAAAGGTTGCCAGCGCCTTTCCTTAAAACCATTAGTTTCAATGTTTGGTCGCTAGCACGTTCCCATTACGCTTATATACCCCTTAGACCTCCTAAATGGGACTCCCCAATTGGTGGTGGCAACCTATGTATTAAACTCATTATAAAACCATAAGAAATAAACGCTAGCTTCGCCCTCTAGCGGTTCCACCAGTATAGAACCTTTTAGAGCCTAAAGCTATTATGCCAGTTTCTAAAAGCAACTCAGAAACGTCCTCTGTCCTGTTATAAAACTAGATTTGGTAATTTGGTATCCTGGCAATTCTGTTGAATACCATAATACCTTTAGAGTAAAGAATTTTTCCTATAAAAGCTTTAGCTATATTTTAGATTCACAATGGCTATATAAATAAATTTAGGTCATAAAATTGCCAAAAATGTCAGAGTCCCAAAATTATTGTATCACATAAAAATATACCTATATATGAGGAGTTTGTCGTTTTGTGGATCATCAAATTGCCTGCCAGACTTATTTTTCTGATAAAATCGTATCTGAAAAGCTCTCAAAACAAGCGCGCCAGCTCACAAATGCTTTTTAATAGTTTTTTGATAACTAAATAACAAATATTTAAAATAAAAAATAATAATTTACACTATTCACCATTAAAAAAGTCTGTTTGGTTTACATAAATCAAAATTAAAGTAAAATTATTGTTAAAAAACACTGCTAAAACGACTAGATAAATATTTTCTGTTTACAATATTTTTAAAATAATTCTATATACGCCATTATCGTTTTATAGTGGTCACTTGGTTTTATTTGTTACTCTATCGCAACAAGGATTTTTGAGTGCGCTTATGAAACCAATAAAAAAGAGAAGGTAAACATAGTGAAAATAACCTCACTTAAATTTTTTGTATTTGTTTTTTAAAGTGTTAAATTTAAATGATTTTTTTTGGTAAAATTTGCACACAATCAGGAGGGCCAGTGCAATGATATCCATTGTGCCTGCAGGTTGGAGGGAAACCTCTTATATTGGCCGTTTAAACAGGCCTTATCTAGGCTTGGGTGCCCTACCCAGGAGGATAATAAATAATCAATCTTGCAATAGGTACCAATCTGTACTAGTACTAGTAAAAACTAAAATACGAAAGTATTTATTTACTTCTGGTAGAACCCTTAAGGAAACAAAGTTTTATATGACCGCCTATTTAAATAATATTTAATATGCAGCTATGGGTAACCATAAATACAAAAGAATTAAGTTTACCTTTAAGCCTTGCAATAAAACCTGTTGAAAATGCCTAAAAGTAATGGCAAAAACCAAAAGTCTAAAGTTTATATTTACCACTCTTAAAAACCTTAAGGAAACTAGGTTCTATATGGCCGCCTATATAATCGTATTTACTATTAAACTACTGGTAACTACAAAAACAAAAGGATATAAGGTAACCTTTTAGCTCTATTATAAAACAGTTTTGGTATGACCTAAAGTAATGAAAAAAACTAAAAGACCAAAGTTTTTATTTATTTCTTTTTAAAAACTTAAGGTAAAAGGGTTTTATAAGACCATCTTTATAAATCAGAAATCAATAAAACCAAAAGTATCTAAAAGGAACAGAAGAACACTTTTTGGTTGTATAACACCTCTTTAGGTAATTGGCAATATAAATTATCTTTTTGTAGCCAAATTGATACTAAAAGCCATAACAGCACCTTCTAAATAACCTTGGAACCAAATTAATAAAACCTTGAGTGGTAATAATGTTACTTGGGTAAAAGCGTCATATTTATGTTTCGACAATTCACCGCGAAATGGCGATGTGACTCTTTTATTTTGTCCAGTTTAGCTGAGGATGCGTTCCTTTACAGTGTCATTTTTGACTTTATAACAGCGTGAACGTGGAGTTTCATCCTGAAAAGAGTCACATTTCGAGTTGTGAAGGTTTTTGTGTGACCTATTGGTTAAATCTGACCCATATAACAAGAAAAATAGTGTTCTTTTTTGTGTTGTGACTGTTTTTTCGAATTGTTCAGTGTATTTAGAATTAAGGAGAATAAGAAAAAAATATTTTGAATTTATTAGAGAATAATCACATTCCCAGTTGTTATTCAGCATTTTATAACTCGTTGTAAAAATAAATACAAAGTTTCTTCTTTATTTGTTTTCTTTTTTTATATTATTTACCATCCTGCGTGACATCCTGATTTACAACGTCATGATGCCTTGTTCTAAAAAAGTGTCACAATATCGCGTTTTTGTCTTTTTTTTTAACTAAAAACGACAAAAATCATTTTTGCTGAGAAATGTACTGCACCAATTACATTGAGTTAATAGGTTCCTATTGATATAAAATAACATGTTAACTCGTAATTTGTCATGAAAGTGAAAAATGAATCTCTCTAATGAACTAAATTCTTTAACAGCGATTTTCTCAAAACAATGTTTTTTGAGTTGTGACTATTTTTTAGCGGGGGTGCGATATAAAAAATAAGACCATAAAAGAAAAAATGGGAATCGAGGAAAGCATAACGGATGGCATCACTAAAAGACAACTGATATGGTACAGCCATGTACAACGGATGAACGACGAAAGATTACCAAAGCAGGTCCTAGAATGGCAATCAATAGGGGCAGAAAAAGAGGGCGTCCTAAACTGGAATGGCAACGGTCAATCCAAAGATCTATGAGGAAAGAAAACCTGACAGAAGATGATTGTCAGGATCGAAGGAGGTGGAGGATAGCAGTCGGGCAAGGTAGAAAAACTTTATAAACCGACATAGTAGTAGTATTGTTTTTCATAAACACTGCTACTATTTTGACTCAAAATTAGCAAAATAAGACGTAGAAACGTCCCTAGAGACTTGCAAAATATAAAAAGAAACTTCAAACTAATGATTCGATTGAAGAAGTGAATTTTTATAAATGATTCAGATAATGAAATGAAATTCCTAAAAGTTCCGTTTAAATTTCAGATGTAGAAATCCCAATTTTTATAAAAAATTGTCATGAATAAAATAAATTCTCGATAAAAAAATGGCAAGTTTACATCCATAAATTTCGGTTTAATGAATTCATAAAAATTTTACGCCCGTAATAACCGTTGCGTTTTACAAATTTTTAAACACATATAATCCGATAATTCGACTCCATCAACGGAAGTTTATTAAAAAATAAAAATGTTTTAACTCATATATTTATTAAATAAAGTTTTGACCATGCTAGTAAAATTCACGGTGCCTAGATCGGTGTTTGGATCTCAGGGTCGACCGGGGTAAATGTAAACAGGGGTAAACGGTCCTTATAAAAAATTTAAATTTGCCTCTAAATTCGATATTTGCGCCAATGCAAATACCACGCTTCCTTGACAATTAGCGGCAATGAAAATTAGCTTCCAGATCAGTTTGGTTTAGTGTGGTGATAAGTTCAGAAGTATCTCTGCAAATTAGCCGTATTTCATTTTTTCAGAGACACTGAAATCTGTCAGTATTTTTTTTGTCGGCAAGGTAAGTTTTAAATTAAAGTAATTATTAGTAATATAATGCATTATTTTATTTGTTTAAAAATGTTTAATTGCATAATATCAACAAAATAAATTATTATTATCGTGTTTACATTTACCCCCAGCAAAATTTGCCCAGGTGTAAATGTAAACACACTTTTGAGGTAAATGTAAACAGACGTGGGGTAATTGTAAACATAGCTAAAATAATTAATAATTTAATTCCAGGTGCCTTAAAAATATATGCGCAAGACAAATGGGCCATCATACAGTAAGGACTATTTGTTGAACGCTATAACTGATGTGCAAAACAGGAATAAAACATCGTGAAGCTCAAAGTTTTTACCATGTTTCGATATCTGTAATATTGTCCATCGGCTCAATGGTCGAAGGAATTCCTTAGATTCCACTGGTCCCGGTCCAAAATGACGTTTAATGCGGATGTAGAATCCAAAATCGTAGATTGCCTACTGACCAGGGCAAGATATCCGTGCGACAAAGATGAGCTAAAATACCAGTTTACATTTACCCCGGTTTGTTGGAATAAATGTAAACATATGACAGTTTTTTAAACAATTTTTTCTTCCTTAAAAGCGCTTTTGTTTTTTGTTAATTTTGTTCTTAGAACAAAGGATAATGTCCAAGTATTACCACAAAATTTTTGTATAATTTTTTTTTATAAACGGGAGTGTCTATTTCTTAAATACAAATCTGAAATTTCTCAAACTGGTCAAAATCGTGTACATTTGCCCCGGTCGACCCTATATATATATATATATATATATATAAGATATTATATATATATATATATATATATATATATATATTGTAGGGACCGTGATGTCTTGTAAGCAAAATTCTTGTACTTATAGGAGATTTATGTCATTATATTTTTTGTTAAATACATGATAAAAAGACACCTTGGAGGTGATTTTTACGGCCGTTTTTGGAGAAATGAAATCGATCTACTTTCTCCTGGTGAGACAAGATGATTTTTATTTACGGCCAATATTTTAGCTAATTTTATTCAATAATTCGAATTTTTATCGATTTTGTTTTAAGTGACATGATTCTCGAAAAATAAATTAAATAATTCGGTGTGTAACATACATGCATTTTTCTGTAAGATTTAAAATCGAACATACCTTAAAAAATTGCTGAAACCTGTCTCTGTCACACCGAACCCAAACGCGGATTTGCGCCAGGGTATTGGGTAGAGACCCCCTTAAAAACGTATACATACACTTTTAAGTATTAGTTTAAAGGAATAAAAATGAGTTGGTGTATTAGTTCAGGCCCTACGGAGTCCGATACTGCGTTTAATGATAGAAGCAACACACTTGGTATGGATAGAAATGAGAATCGCCTAAACATTTTACGAAAGGGAACCACTCCCCAATCCTGGCATAATAAGTTAGACATGACTTTTAAAAGTAGACGCTTTGAAATAAAAATAAATGTGTTTGTAGAAATTCTCAAATCAATCAAAGATTTTGAACATTCATTTTTATAACTCAGTAAATTATACTCAAGGTGATTAAAGAAATATTTTTGATTAGTATTAACTTAAAACTTAATTTTTTGAGTTGAATTCATTTAAATTGGGGGAAGGAGGCATCCCCCCTCTCGCCCCCCTCAAAAGTGATATTTTACAGTATTTTTCTAATTATTTGAAATCTTTTAACTTGGCCAAAAACAACTAAGTAATAGTTATTAAGGCTGACCAAAAGTTCTCTCTAACGATGTATAACGCGCCCCCCCCCTTCATCAGTGGCGCACCCTATAAAGGCATTTAAATAAATGAGAGGTGTGGAAAAAGAAATATTTATTTAAATTTTCTTGAAATTAATTGTCCTACATTGTCCTTATTTTTATAACTAAAAAAATTTTCTTTCCAACGATGTATATCACTCCCCCGTAAGAGAACACTTTGGAGGGAGGTGAGAGGGAGGATGCCCCCACCCCAACATTAAAGAAGGTAAATTAAAAAAAGCCAGTTTTAAGTTATTACCAACCAAAAATAATTTTTTACTCTCAGTATTATTTACTGAGTTACAAAAATGAATGTTCAACATTTTTGTGTGATTTAAGGATTTCTATAAACACATTTATTTTTATTTCAAGGCGGCTATTTAAAAGAAATATGTCTAGCTTAATAAGTATTTAACTGTATACAATGGGCTTTTAACCAAAAATAGTTTTTTAAGAAAAAATGCAACAAAAAAATATAAAATAATATTTTAAAAATTTTCCAGAGCTTTAGTTAAACTTTCATAAAATGTCTTAATTTGCTCCCATTGTCTTCCATTTTAGAACCAAAATTGGGAACCCATTTAAAGCCTACACAGCCAACGTGATTTTTTTCATCTGTTTTTGGTCCGACCCAACCCATAGGTCAATCGTAGGTGGCTTTAAAACATTAAAATCGGACCTGAGGTCTTAAAACAATAATTAGTGAGAGACTTTGAACTAATGTAAATTAGATTATAGGGTATTCTGAACGGTGTAGAATACCAGGTGTTAAAAAGCGTAGGTAACCCGACGAGGCTTTGTAATTTTTTTTGAATAATTGTTTTTGAATATCTATTAATAAAATTTTATCAAGCAGCATGAACGGCCACGACCCTAAAGAAATCAGCTGTTTTGGGGGGCTGAATTTTAAATTGTGTCTTATGGACGGATAGAAGTTTATATGTGATATTTTCAAAATGGCATTACAGATTTTCGCGAAATTTTAGTGAAATATTCCTAGACATTATACCGATATTCCATAAGGAAAATTACGAACAATTCAAATTGCTAAAACGACCGTAAAATATGTTTGTGTGTGTATATGGATGTATGTCTTGCTATTCTACCATTCAAACCGCACTTTGACAGAACGATTGTGGCTAACTTAATGCTGAATGGGTTTTAAACTAAAGAAGCTGCTTCCTGATATAAATTTTCTATTTTGTGTAAGAGTGCATATAAGTCACACCCCCGATATATATTTATACATATATATCAGATGATTTTTTCAGAGTTGAGGCCTGGATTTTTTTTATTGGCCTGCTACAATCTACAGCAGGGCTATCAAAATGGACGGGCCACGATCTCCAACTTTCTTTCCTCGATCCTCCACTCAAGGCCCACAAAAAATACAGGCCACGACCCTGAAAAAATCAGCTGTTCTCCGGGGGCTGACTTTTACATTGGGTCTTATGGGAGGTCAGACGTTTTTTATGATATTTTCAAAATGGCACTACAGATTTCCGCAAAATTTCCGTCAAATATTCTCAGAGACCATCCCGATATTCCACCAAACTTTTGTAAGGATGCAAGATGATTAAAAGGTTAAACTTTTGATTTCAAATTGCCCGCCATGCTCCGCACGCCATCTGTTATATTTGACATGGATATGACTTTGTTATTGTGGGCAAGTTCGTAAAGTAATCGATGAGCTCATCGATGACAACACTCAAGTTCTTAAATTAATCAGTGCAATTCGTTGAAATCCATCGGGTTTGTAAATTATCTGATGAATTCCACCAAGTCACCAATGCTCATGGCATCAATGCTCACCGACTCTGGGGGTCGGTGAGCAATCTTCGATAAATGTCAGTTACGTCAAAATCAGCTGCTTTTTCTTTTTTTTTTATTAGGCTGGTTGATTTGTTTATTTTTTGGTTGTTTTTTTTTTGTTAAATACCTTACGGTGTAGTAAGCAGAGTTGCGGTGGACATCTTGGAAGATATAGATAGTGACTCAAAACTAGGATGATAAAGATCTGGAGTTGGTATCACCAGACCGCGGCATTCCAGAATTGAAGGTTGCGTTGAAAATATTGTTTTCATGTGCTTGTGCAGAGACTCTTTTAGAAAAAAATAAAAATCGAAAAAAGCATGGATCAAAAATCTGATTTCATCGCGATTTTTTTATTTTTCGATTGTCATCAGACTCACCGATCAAAAATGTCAGATGAACGTCATATGTCATATGTCAAAAAACCGATTTCATCGGTGAGCAAAATTAGATTACTTTACAAACTCGCCCTGTTTGTCATGGCATTTGTTTATTTGTTTGTTCAAGGCCAACAAAAAAATAGAGGCCACGACCCTGAAAAAATCAGCTGTTCTCTGGGGGTTGACTTTTACATTGGGTCTTATGGGAGGTCAGACGTTTTTTTATGATATTTTCAAAATGGCACTACAGATTTCCGCGAAATTTCAGTGAAATATTCTCAGACACCATCCCGATATTCCACCAAAGTTTTGTAAGGAAGCCACATGATTAAAAGGTTAAAATCTTCAAGATTTAGCATTCCTTATTTTTAATTCAAATTACCCGCCATGTACCACATGCCAACTGTTATATTTGACATGTATTTGACTTTGTCATCTGTGTTTGTCATATTCCCTTCTGCTTTAAACTTAATTTTGGTGTGAGCTAATGAAGCGGCTCTGAAAAATTAAGGATTACTAAACAATTTAAAAAGAATTGTTCTGCAAGAATATAGTAAAAACAATCTCAAAACCGGCATTATTAAAAAAAATCAATTATTCATGAACCGTCATTCCAACTTCAATATTTTAAAGACAATCAGCTGTGTTGTGACATGACCATCAAAAAAAATCAGCCCCTGATGTGACGTCGATAAAGTGGAGCAGGGCTATCAAAACGGACGGGCCACGATCCTCCACTTTGTTAACGTCACATCCGGGGCTGATTTTATTTTTGATGGTCACGTTACGACACAGCTGATTGTCTTTAAAATATTGAAGTTGGAATGACGGTTCACGAATATTTGGTTTTTTTAAAAACAAAGCCGATTTTGAGATTGTTTTTACTATAGTCTTGCAAAACAATTTTTTTTTAAATGTATAGTAGGTTATCCTTAATTTTTCAGAGCCGCTTTTTTAGTTCACACTAAAATGAAATTTAAAATAGAAGCGAATGTGACAAACACAAATGACAAAGTCAAATACATGTCAAATCAAGGCCAACACAAAAATAGAGGCCACGACCCTGAAAAAATCAGCTGTTCTCCCGGGGCTGAATTTTACATTGGGTCTTATGGGAGGTCAGACGTTTTTTTATGATATTTTCAAAATGGCACTACAGATTTCCGCAAAATTTCAGTGAAATATTCTCAGACACCATCCCGATATTCACCAAAGGTTTGTAAGGAAGCAACATGATTAAAAGGTTAAAATCTTCAAGATTTAGCATTCCTTATTTTGAATTCAAATTACCCGCCATGTACCACATGCCAACTGTTATATTTGACATGTATTTGACTTTGTCATTTGTGATTGTCACATTCGCTTCTGCTTTAAACTTAATTTTTGTGTGAGCTAATGAAGCGGCTATGAAAAATTAAGGATTACTATACAGTTAAAAAATATTGTTCTGCCAGAATAAAGTAAAAACAATCTTAAAAACGGCTTTATTTTAAAAAAATCAAATATTCATGAACCGTCATTCCAACTTCAATATTTTAAAGACAATCAGCTGTGTCGTAACGTGACCATCAAAAAAAAATCAGCCCCGGATGTGTCAACAAAGTGGAGGATCGTGGCCCGTCCGTTTTGATAGCCCTGGTCAAATATAACAGTTAGCATGCGGTACATGGCGGGTAATTTAAATTCAAAATAAGAAATGCTAAATCTTGAAGATTTTAACCTTTTAATCATCTTGCATCCTTACAAAAGTTTGGTGGAATATCGGAATGGTGTCTGAGAATATTTGACGGAAATTTTGCGGAAATCTGTAGTGCCATTTTGAAAATATCATAAAAAAACGTCTGACCTCCCATAAGACCCAATGTAAAAGTCAGCCCACGGAGAACAGCTGATTTTTTCAGGGTCGTGGCCTGTATTTTTTGTGGGCCTTGAGTGGAGGATCGAGGAAAGAAAGTTGGAGATCGTGGCCCGTCCATTTTGATAGCCATGATGTAGATTGTAGAAGGCCAATAAAAAAACTCCAGGCCTCAACTCTGAAACAATCATCTGATATATATGTATAAATATATGTCGGGGGTGTGACTTATATGCACTTTTCCAAAAATAGAAAATTTATATCAGGAAGCAGCTTCTTCATTTTAAAACCCATTCAGCATTAAGTTAGCCACAATCGTTCTGTCAAAGTGCGGTTTGAATGGTAGAATAGCAAGACATACATACATACACACACACAGACATATTTTACGGTCGTTTTAGCAATTTGAATTGTTCGTAATTTTCCTTATAATTTACATCCCACAACATGGCTTCCATTGTGTGTATCTTTCAGAGAACAAAACAGAGATATTAAAATGTACAGAGGGAGCGTTGAGGTTTATTTTTTCATTGATTTCTTTATGCCAAACTAGATAGAACGAAAAGGAAGGAAAGATATATGTGCCAATTATAGAGGTATATCTGTGACTAGTACGCTAAGCAGAATATACGGTAAAATAATTAGAAATAAAGTGGAGAGCGAATATAAAGACATGGAGGCAGAAGAACAAGCTGGTTTCAGGGCGGGTAAAACGACTTCAGATCATCTCTTTTGTACAACCCAAGTTATTAAAAAGAAAATGGCATACGGACAAGAGCTGCATCTGCTTTACGTCGATTTGCAGAAGGCATATGATAGTATACCACTAAATCTACTTTGGAAAGCGTTGAAAACACAAACATAAGCGTACAACTAATTAAGGTCATCAAAGAGCTATACCGCAATAGTAAGGCAAAAGTTAAAATAAAAGCAAAACTAACCAAAGGCTTTCAGTAAATAAAGATCTTAAACAAGGTTGCTGTATCTTGCCTACGCTCTTCAAGATATACTTGGAAACAAGTCCCTTAAAGTATGGAAGAGAAATGCGAAAACATGGGAATTCTGTTGGACGAAACCACCTTGTATACTTTATGTTTCGCTTATGATCAGATAGTAGTGGCTCAGATTATGACGACCTCGAATATATGACACGAAAACTAATAGAAGAGTATAATAAGTGGGGACTAGAGGTTAATCTCAATAAGACAGAGTATATGTGTATCGGTGGAATCAAACAGGATCTAATCTTAAATACCGGGCAGCGAATTCAGTTCTGTGATGAGTATAAATACTTAGGTCTAAAAATTACAGCTGCCGGAACACTAGACAAAGCTATAAAAGACCGAAACGTACACGGAAGAAAAGCAATAACTTTATTAAATGGAATAATTTGGGACCAAAGTAAATCAAAACATAACAAAAAGCTTATATATAACACCATTGTAAAAAGTATTATTACATACGGCTCAGAAGTATGGCCAATCAAGGATAGAACAGAAAAAATGCTTTCCGCTACGGAGATGGACTATTGGAGAAGAGCAGCAGGGAAATCAAAAAGAGAAAGAGTTACAAATCAAAGAATAAGAGAAATTATGACAGTGGGGGAACGTACTTTAGTGGATGATATAAGAACAAAGCAACTGGTGTGGTACGGACATGTACAAAAATGAATGATGAAAGGACTACCTAAACAATTATACAATGGAACGAACTGGCCGAAGAAAACGAGGACGGCCAAGGAGAAGCTGGAGAGAAGGAATAGACAGTGAAATAAGAATAAGAGGCCTAGATGATGAATTATGGGCAAACAGAAACGAGTGGAGATTGGGTATCGGAAGACGTAGAACGTTGTGAAACCGAAATATATATATATATATAATATATATATATATATATATAAATATATATAGATCACAACCATCTCTAGATTTTTAGCAAACTGTCTGTGTCAAAGTTGGTACCTACAAGCACAATTCAAAAACAAAAGCAAGCTTTATGTAACCCGATGTAAGCGGTAGCAAAATGGCCATTGTTTCCAGCCTACGCAACTGGTTCAAGAGCATGGGCTGTCACTCACACTAGCATTATATTTTAATCGTTACCCAGATACTCATTTGAATTATGATTTCTTTTTTAATTTTTCTTCTCTTGGGAATTATGTACGTACACTAGGATTAATAAATAATGTCGCAAAATTTTCCCTAGATTCGACGCATTATTATCGGTTTGGCAACATGCCAGGATCAAAAGACTAGGTGTGTTAATCCCTCTTGTAGCGCTACGTAGGCTGCCTTTCTAAGGTTGCTATGCGTGCTAATTTAACTAGAAAAATCTTAATATCTTTTCTTCGCACAGTAAACCAGTAGCTGCTATCTCAACCAATTTTTTTAGGACTTAATATAATCCGCTTTATTCCTAGAGAAACAGATGGATATATTATTAACCCCATAACAGAAAGATAGAACGACACAAGTTCAGCTTCGTTTTAAAATTCGTTTCATCCCTTACAAAGTAGTAGAATATGAAAAATGGCCCATATGTATGAAACAAATAAGGAAGGCCCAATCTTCGAGATTCTTCTATAATCGATTTTGTTTAATAAGAGATGCATTGTTGTCTAATTAGCTTCAATTTGTCTCTAAAAATTTGAGTTGCGACATTATTTATGAATCCTAATGTACAGCGTGTCGCATTTTCGATGGGATTATTAAAGATATCGAAATTCTGATTGCACCTTACCATGCTCTTTTTTTGAGCCTTTAAAAATGGTGTAATCAGATTTTTGCTATGCCGCGTAGTTTCGCTAATACAGGGAGTGCATTTTAATAATCTCTTATATCTTGCATATTTTGCTACATATTTTTATTCTGTAAAAACCTTTTTATTGCAACTATTTTACATGAAAATATTGTTTAGTTTTTGGGATATGGTATTTATCATAAATTACTATTTTGATTGGTTTCACGCAATTATATTATTATATTATCAGAAAAGAATAAAAATTTAATATATATTTACTATTAAAGAAAAAATTAGTCCGATTCTGGAAATTTCCAACATAAATATAAATTAAAAATAGCTAGTGGACACCATGTTTAGTTTAAATGTTTTGATACCTAGTAAATTAAAATGGTTTTACGTTAATTTAAGATTTATTTGAAAACAAAGTCTACGACAAATACAGAAAAAAAATATACGAATTACAAAAAATTGCTGGTATTTTTGACAAATTTTTCTTAACGCATTTGCATAAAAAATATTTCTGCCGTTTAAATATTGGGATTTTTGTTGCTTTGAATAAAGCAGTCCAAAGCTCACATTTTCAAAATCTGGATATGGTCGATTTTTAGCCATTTAAAATAGATAAGTGAGCTATTTACAAAAACGATAAGTAAAATGAAAAACAATGTCAATTCACGCTTTTGTTTTTCCATGTTGAAGTAAATTTCATGAGTTGCTGGGGTACCATCAAATATACTGCTTTTCAAAAAAATTGTACACCTATCATGGGTTTTTATATTGCAGGTGTACAAATTTTTTTGATAAGTAGTATTAATTACTATGATATTATTGTTGTAACTTTTTAACGTTTTTTACTTTATTTATAAATCTTTTAATTAACGTTTCAAAACAGATAAACAAAAAATCGTTCAACTAGTGTCTGGAAATTTTTAATTTATATTTACGTTGGAAATTTCCAGGTTCGGACTAAAGCTTTTTTAAAAATATTAAAGTTTTATTATTTTAAGATAATAATAGCATGAAACCAATCAACATAGTAGTAAAAAAAAATCCAGGTGCGTATTTAATTTTTTATGATAAATACATATCTCAAAAACTGAACAAGTGTTTAAAAAAAACTGACAACGACATTAGTTTCTTCTGAAAAAATTGCCATAAAAAGGTTTTTACAGAATAAAAATATCTTGCAAAATAAGCGAGATATAGATTATTAAAAATGCATTTTTTTCAAAAACTCCCTGTATTAGCGAAACCACGGGGTATAGCAAAAATCTGATTACACCACTTTTAATAGGGCTCAAAAAAAGAACACAGTGATGAGCAATCAGAAAATCGATATCTTTAATAACAACCGAGTTTCCCATTTAATCCCATCGAAAATGGGACACGCTGTACATATACCTTGAATTTCAAAGTAAAACAGAATGATTTACATTCAGATTTGAGAAAAACAAAAGAAGTTGAGTTCAAACTTGAACTAAAAAATTAAATGAAGAGGAAGAAGACACTCGGCATTTCACCAACCACTTCTCTATTATATGGAAACAATATTCTTATAAAAGGGTGTGCCCACTTGCGATAGGAAAATGTGAAATAAGAAACCTAATATCCGAATTCCTATAATTTCTGAGCACAGAGATTCGCCAAGGCATAATGACCACGCCGCACCATTGCTAGAATTTCCCACAGACACCTACGTACCATGGGCTAGATAGATTCTTAACTGCGTACAGATCACTTGGTACAATGGCCAAGTTTCAAGGTATTGCAGCTTACCTCTGCAGCAGTGTCCTCCTGATGAGAATTTCTCTACTAGGCTTAAACACTGACAAGGAAAGTATTAATAGTAGTAGAGGGGTAGTAGGCCAAACGTGGCCCTTTTTGCCCTGTCCCAGGTATATCCCTTAACTTACCCTGCTCTTCCATTTAGTATACAGAGATCTCTTTTGGCCTATCTATTATCCTTAGATAGTCCAGTATATCGGCCCATTTAAACAATTACAGTTCTTCCTGGCTCAGGGGTGGCACGACGAGGTGCCTTGATGATTTCTTTTCACATGCTGTACAGATAGGGTCGTTCTCGACTTCTATATATGTGTCATTTGCTCCATATGAACCAACACCTTTTGATCTACGAATCTGCTGGTTTGTTTGTTTTCCAGGAGTTTGTTTTTGTCACTTTTCGTGCCTATCTAATAGGCCCCTACCTTGATCTAGTGTCCCTGTGTGTTGACATATTTGGATATATTAATATACCCAATATGTCAACATACAGGGACTCTACCTTGATCCAAGTGAGTTTATCCGCTTTCTTGGGTGCCAGGCCCCCTTTATTTGTAGCCATTTGCCATCGCTTAATGTTGCCAACGCCTTTGCACATTCTTCCACCAAGCCTGAGCAATGTTAGGTGCGCTAAGCTCCTTCAGGCTGGCTTGACTATTCAAACCATAATATATATTTGCTCTTCCTCGCCATCCCTGACCTCTTCCTCGCCATCCCTGACCTCTTCCTTGCTATCCCTGACCTCTTCTAGAGTTGCCGCTCCTAATATGGCGTACGTTCTCTGCTTAAACAATAGTAGCCTGCTTTTTGAACGGGTAGCTTTTCTAAGCTCCTAGTTTTCCTAGAATTTGGATTCATCAGTGTAGCAAACTAATCTTCTTAAATAATGTACCTAAGCATTCCTATCTGGGATATGGAAATTGCACCTCTTTTCGAGTCTTCAATAAGCTCTGCTAGCCCTCAGTAACCCGAGAGGGATATCCTCTTCTATGTTCACTTGTTGCCTCTACTCCTCTTTGCCTTTTGTTCCATAGAGGTATGTCTCTATTGCTTCTTTCTTAATCCAAGTTGGTAGCAACGGTAGTCACAGAATTACCTTAACGGCCAGGATTGGTTTAGTTCTCATTGTTCTGGTTACGTTAGCACCTGCAACCTTCTGAGTTTTAAGGACGCATGGTCGTTAACTCCACCGCCGGCCACCAGACTATGGATTCATTTTGAATCTTAGATTTTAGAATTGATACACTATCTCTTATTCTCTTCTCAGCTGAATGCCTAGTTATTTCTCCATTTTCTCTGTGTCCCTAAGACGTAAGTAAGTTCCCATTGATTCCTTCTTGATCCAATTGGGTAACGACGGCAGTCGCAGAATTGTGTCAAGGGCCGGGATCAGTGTAGTACTCATTGCTCCTCTAGACTATCATCTGAAAACTTCTGAGTTTTAGGGATCCAGACCAGTCTATGGATCCATCCTGAATCTTCGGTTTGATATCTCTTATTTTCTTAGCTCCTCTGTAGCTAAATTCTTAGTTGTTGTTATTGTAGATCCCTATCGCTTCCTTCTTGATCCAAGTTGGTAGCGACTAGCAAGGGCAGTCCTAGAATTCTATCAAGAGCTACGATCGGTATAAATAGTTCTCAATGCTGTGGAAGATTAGCCCCTACAGTTTCTGAGTTTTAGGGATGGATTCATATTGAATCTTCGGTGTCAGGGTTTCTTATTCTTAGCTCTTCAATAGCTTAATGCCCAGATGTTTTCCCTCTTCTTTTCCATTGATCTTTGTCCCTTAAACATAGATAGTTACTCATCGCTTCCTTCTTCATCCAAGTTGGTAGCGACGGCACTTCCAGGAGTGTTTTAATGCCAAGGATCGATGTTGTTCTCATTGCTTCTCACTGCCACTATAACCAGACTATGGCTCCATGTTGAATCTTCGCTTTTAGGATTTATACATTATCTCTTATTCTTAGCTCTTCTGCGGCTGAATGCTTAGTTGTATCCGCTCTTTCTCCGTGTCTCTTAGACGTAGGTAGGTCCCCATCGATTCCTTCTTGATCCAAGTGGGTAACGACGGCAGTCACAGGATTGTCTCAAGGGCCGAGATCAGTGTAATTTTCATTGCTCCGCTACATTATTATCTGCAAACTTGTAAGTTTTAGGGATCCAGACCAGACTATGGATCGATGTTGAATCTTCGGTTTGATATCTTTTATTCTCAGCTGCTCTATAGCTAAACTCCCAGTTGTTTTCCTTCTTCATCTCCATTGACCTATGCATCTTAGACGTGGGTAGGTCCGTATCGCTTTCTTCTTGATCCAAGTTGGTAGCGACTAGCAACGGCAGACCTAGAATTGTCTCGAGGGCTAGGATCGGTATAGTCCTTAATGCTGCGGTAGATTATCCTCTGATGAGTTTTATTTATGAATTCCTATTCTCACCTCTTTAATAGCTTGATGCCCAGCTGTTTCCCCTCTTCCTTTTCCTTGACTTTTGTCCCTTAGACGTACGTAGGTCCTCATTGCTCCCTTCTTGATGCAAGTTGAGAGCGACGGCACTTCCAGGAGTGTTTCAATGGCACTATCACTAGTGCATCCAATGATTGAATGTGCAGACCGCGACAGTCTGCCACGACCTTTAATTCTTGGTCTAGGTGGTTGTATTTAAAGACAAAAAGGCCGCGTTGACCGATTCCTATAATGAGATTTTGAACACAGATTCATTTACGCGTTCATATCTCACGGGTTTATCTCACACTACGGGTCCATGGCGCGCAATTAACAATCGAATCGATACGATACTACGGACCACGGGTTATGTTATTCCTTTTATTCCATAACGGTTTTTGGCGTGTCTTCTTTGAATATTTTAGATGTTTTATTACCTTTAGATATTTTATGTTCATTTGTTTTGTCTTTTATGTCGAACAAACGACACTGTAACTATTTCTTTTTAAAATGAACATTTGTCGCAATACCTTTTGTTAACGATCGCCGATCGCCCAAGAAATGATTGTTTAACACGAGTATTTACTACGATCTTAAAAATTAGCAGCTAGATAGACCAGGATATAACTAAGTCAATAAACTTGATACCAAATACCTTAGGGCAGCGATTCTCGAACTGGGTTCCGCGGAATACTAGGGTAATTGGGGTTCCCCAAAAAGTTAATAAAATAATAAAGTATTTGTGCTTTTATCCAAAAATTAAATATTTAATAGTGAATATAATAAATAAAATAAATATTCTTAGTAGAGTAAAGAAAGTTTGGGAATTGGGACAATCACCTGCGTACTCTGCTTAAGGACTCTTCATTTCAATTGTCATCAAGAATAACTGATATCAAGTGGCCATAATGTTTGGCATATCTTGCCGATATCTTTTTAAGCTTTAATGAATTAAACTTATCACTTTGGGAAACTTCTCTCACAGTTATCCCTGTACATGAGAAAATTCAGGCTATGTAAAATAAAATACAATTTTGGGAATCTTGTCTAAATAGCGGAGTGACTGAGTGCTTTCCAACACTGCATGATTTTGTATGTCCATGTCCGAGTAAAAGAGTCCATTACCAGCAGAAATCACTTTTGAGGTAACCAACCATCTTCAGAACCTGCAAGTTTCAATCAAAGAATATTTTCCAAGGCAAGAAGAGGATCTTGATTGGGTTAGGAATCCGTTCTCAGTCTCAGTCGAAAAAGCTCATCGAACTCTAACTGTAAAACAAACTGAACTGCTAATTGATGTTGCAGCCGATGATAAACTTAAAACTACTTTTGATTCGGCTACTTTGTTGGAGTTTTGGGCCTAGCTTAGAAGAAAATATCCAGAATTAGTTAATTTTATTGTTAAAAAATTGTTGCCTTTTGCTACAACTTACCGTTGTGAGCGTAAGGTTTTTAAAGTATGCAATACAAAAAAATAAATAAACTAAACCCTGAAGCAGATATGTAGCAACCATTGAACCCGATTTTGATGAACTTGTCTCACAACAAACAGGCCCTATATCTATCACATTTTAAGTTTAAAAAAAATAATAACAAAACATTTTTAATACCTATTTTAGCGTTTTTACTGTTTATGAGTTATTAATATAGTACTTACTTCTTACATTTTTAGCTCCCACGTATACTAAAAGGTAGTAGTGTGAGCTTTGGTGATCGTGTCAAAAAGAAGAAAAAAAAAGTTGCTCCGATTTCAATTTTTTTTATATATCTTTGCGTTGAAGATGATTTTGAAACTTCTTTGTGGCGCCCTCTGTCTGTATGTCTGTCTGTAACGACCAACCCACATAACTCAAAAACTACTTGCCCGATTTTAATGAAATTTGGTACCTAAGTTGAATTTTGGCTCGAGGTAGTCATATTTAAAAATGAATAAAATCCACCGAACATAAGCCGAAAAAAAGGTGGGGGTAGATTTCAAAAATTAGAGTTTTGGTTAAAATATTACTTTCCCACATAGCACAAAAATCACATTAACGTTAAATTAACGTGAACAAAAATAACAAGGTTTTTTTTTACTTGAAAACAACCTCATACTTTGTACTATTTATTTTGTTAAATCTACATGCTTAAAGATAACTTAAAAACAAAGAGAAATCAAGCTATAAAAATGTACTTTTTGCTGAAGTTTCTGGTGCTGTGTATATAACGTGTTTTTTACCCTCGTTATTTTCATGTACCAAATTCACACTTGAAAAGTCCTCCACAACATGTTCTTGAACGCCACTAGATTAAGACTTCTCAAACCTACTGTTCTGCGTTTTTTTTGGGCACGTTTTTTAATAACATTTTTTTAACTTAAAATAGACACGAAAGAAAGTTATAAAAGTTCACTAGTTTAAGACTACAACACTTCAAGACAATTTTAAAGATGGCGCTCAAGGCAAGACAAAATATCTATATATCTATCTATAGGTATAAATTATTTTTTTTTTAAATCTAAACAAGATTTTTTAACAGTAAACACATTCACAGAATATAAATGTGTCTTTATTAGGTTAATAACAGATGCGTCGTGATCGTGAAGGATCAGGGGTCAGTTCCTTAACAGATTTTTGGAGTTTAGAGGCCAAAGCACTGCCTGATAGATTTCGTCAAACTGAAAAATGCCGTCAATAGGTGGCGCTGCTGCTAGTAAAACCTCAAACATATTCGGTAGAAAAGCCATGCAAGTCACGTTTTAAAATTCGTGTAAAAAAGGCGTGAAGCTAATGTGATTTTTACGTTGATAAAAATCACGTGAAACTAACGTAAAAACATTGCTGTTTTAATTTGATAATGGCGTTATTACAACGCAGTTTTTAGCAACGTTATTTTTTATAACGTTAATGAAGCAGCTTAAAATCAACGTTTTTTTTCTCACGCCTTTTTACATGTTAAACACGTGATTGTGCTATGTGGGCTATAATTTATTTCGTTCAGTGGTGCTACACTAGGGGGGGGAATCTCCAATCGGACACGAATTGGGTGACAGATAGGTTATTTTCGCGGACCAAAATGAGTAAAAATGACATTTTTTATTAATTGTCTGAGCTTGAGTGCCGATAAATTGGCAGAGTATTTTTTTGCAATATTTCTGGCCCCCGGGCCCTCCCCTAAATACGTCACTGACTTACTCTAGTGCGAAGTAGGTTGTGAGTTAGGCCGTAAACTTTCCATGTCATTCTGGTAAATATATCATGTACTCTGCCAATACCAATCATATACTTAATTTATGATGTTTTATTCAAAGTGATCTTGAAAAAAATCTCTTCACATCTTGAATTCCTAATCGATAAATCAATATGGTAGCCGTGTCAAAGCGATCAGGAAAAGATAAGTTATACCAGTGTCAAACATGCATGCTTCCTTATGATCTTCTTTTGTGCTTTGTTAAACAAAATTTATAGTTTGGCAAATTTAAGATGAATATATCTTCTTGTTTTTAGCGTTATGAACCCGGATTGTAGTAGTAGTAGTAGTGTGGTGTAAGCTCTAGGCCTGACGACTAGGCACGTGAAGTGCCCTTTTCGCCAACCCCCGGGCATCCGCCTACTGCGTCCTTCCTTCGCTAAGGAATCTGCCCGTCCTCTGTGCAAAGGTCAGAATATCGGGCCACCTCAGAATCAGAAGGTCCTCCGTCTCAAAGGCTTTCTCTTCGAATACCTCTCTTCTTGCCTCCTTGTATGCTTCACATGATGAGAGGAAATGCGCCGAGGTCTCGTCCTCGGCTCAACATCGCTCGCACGTCGCGTTCTCCTTCACGGTCATCTTTGTCAAGTGTCCAGTTAGATCTCCCATTATGGCTCCCACCTCTCTTCATGTTCTACGGAGCAGCCAGTCCCTAGGGGACTTTGCTGTATCCTGTCACATACTTCATCGCCTGTCTGGCGTTTTCTGTGATGGTCCATTCCTTTTGTATCTCTTTCTGGGTCCACTCTGTTAGGGCCGACTTCATTTGCCCTCTTGCGAGCCCTAGGAAAGGCTGTGGCCCGACGCATTTCTGCTGGGATCCTCCCCTGGCGAGTTCGTCTGCTTTATTGTTTCCTGGGACTCCCATGTTGCCTGGGACCCATACGAGCACCACCTGTCTTACTCCGGCCAATTCCTGAAGTGCCTTGGCACACTTCTGCACCAAACCTGCGGACATGATTGTTTGCACAGTGCTTTCAGCTTAGCTTGACTGTCTGAACAGATGCAGAGGCACTTTCCTGTTTCGTTCCTAATGTCTTCCTTCCATGTTACTGCCAGTATAGCGTAAACCTCTGCCTGAAAGACTGTTGCATTAGATTCCGGCGAGTAGCTTTTTCCAATACCCTTGCTTTCCACGTACACTCCTGCATCGGTCGAATTCCGGTCTGTCAGCCTTGATCCGTCTGTATAGCAGACCGTGGCATCGCTAAGGAATTCAACCCAGTCCTGCTTCCATGCATTCCTTGGCGGTATAGTTACACGGTATCTCCTTTTCTCCCTTGTTTGGTTTTATTTCTTTAGTTTAATAATTTGTCCCAAATATATATTCCTCTACTTATTCTATTTTTCATGGGTTATTCTGATCGTGATATCTTCATCTGTGTTTGTTATGTTTTCAGTTTTAGTGTAGTCCATACTCAACCTTATATTTTTAGCTACTGTATCTAGTTCTTCCAGCATTTTTATTAGTTCTTCCTTCTTATTTGTTATTAAAGCGATACTGTATTTATTTTACTCTATCCAAATAAAGGTAAAAGAAGAAAGGAATAGCCTTAATTCCCACAAAGACCTCCTGACTTGATTTGATTTTGAAATATTGTTTATTTAAATAAATAATGAGGATGATTCAGTACATAAAGGAAGAAGAAGGTGGTGCGCTTTATTTCTTCTTGTTGTGTGTGAGTGTCATGAATTGATTTATTGAAGAGCGTTTAATAATAACGAAGTGGCACATTATTGCATTCATCGCGGAAAATGCAGATCTTGGCTTGATGGGCGGTCGACTACGAAAGCCCAAAACGACAGATAATGATAATCATAATGATTATGCTTGTTCCTTTGCAGGTTTTATTTAATAGCATGCTTAAAACGTCAACTTTTCCAGATAAATGGAAGCTTAGCAA
The DNA here is from genome assembly GCA_963576565.1 of Aspidapion aeneum. Classification (NCBI taxonomy): domain Eukaryota; kingdom Metazoa; phylum Arthropoda; class Insecta; order Coleoptera; family Brentidae; genus Aspidapion; species Aspidapion aeneum. The sequence continues at coordinate 7,593,472 of OY755045.1, forward strand.
AGTCATACCCATCCATAAAAGTGGTCCTAGACAAAAAATTGAGAACTATCGGCCTATAACAATAGTATGCGCAATCTCAAAAATTTTCGAAATCATAATATTTGATAGACTTAAGTGTCAAATAAAATATCTTCCAGACAGCATGGCTTCTTACCCAAAAGATCTACCTTTACAAATCTAACAATTTTCTCTCAATACGTACATGAGGCTTTAAACAAAAAGAGTCAAGTTGATGTTATTTATACGGATTTGAAAAAGGCTTTTGACAAAGTAAGTCACAGCACTATTTTAGATGGACTAACTGGAATGGATGTTTCTCCATACCTAACTAATTTAATACAATCGTATTTGGGAACTAGCACAAGCAAAAGATATCAGTTCGTGGAATTAAAAGGTAGCAGGTCTACTACTTATAAAAGTTCTTCTGGTGTGCCCCAAGGGTCAAATCTCGGACCACTTCTTTTTATTATTGCCTTCAACAAAATTATAAGTTAAAAAATGTGGAATTATTGGCATTTGCCGATGATTTTAAATTATTTGTTGAAGTTTTCTCATTGGAGGACTGTGAAACACTTCAAAGTAAATTTCAGGACACAGCTCTATATTGCGAGGAAAATGGTTTTAACTTAAATTTGGGTAAATGCTTTTATTTGTCTTTTAGTCGTAACACAATCTTAATTGAATTTGATTATACAATAAATAATGAGAGCCTAGAGCGTGTATCTGAACAAAAAGACCTAGGTGTAACCTTCGATGCTAATCTTTCATTCTCATAACATATTATTTTTAAAATTAGGAGTGCCCAGAAAGTTGCTGGGTTTATTTGTAGAAATACTAAAAGTTTTAACATTGACGTAAGCATATACTTATTTGACAGTCTGGTATTGCCGTTATTGGAATATGGAAGTGTTATCTGGTCCCCCCAATATGACATTTGGATTGGTATGATTGAGGGAGTTCAACGAAAATTTTTAAAAGCCATGCACTTTAGAAAGTTTGGGATTTATCCACAAGGAGGCTGTGACAACAAGATCTTATTAAAAATATTTGACAGATTACCACTAAACCAAAGAAGAACTAAAATTTTTCTAACAACAATGTATAGAATTCTCAAAGGGGATGTTGACTGTCCTAATATAGTTGAACAACTTCCTTTTGCCGTCAATCGAATCAATTCAAGGTCGAAAAATATGTTTTATTTAGCTTATCCACGAACAAATCTATTTAAAAGCTCTCCTATCTACAATTTATGCAACTTATTCAACAAGTATGCATCAGATCTTGATACTGACAATGTTAGCTATAAGAAATTTAAAAAAATTATAGATCTAAAAGTGCGCAGCAGTTAATTAATAAGTAATTATGTAATTTGATTTGTTTTTTATCATGTGTAATGTAAGTGACGTATTGTATAAAATCTTTTTTTAATGTAAGAAAGTATCTGTAATTGGCTTTTTGCTGTAGATACTGTTGAAATAAATAAATAAATAAAACTAAATAAATTATAATGATAATTAGAATATCATTGTTGACAATGATGATAATGATGATAATCATCCCAACTATCTTATTAATGATAATGATAAAAATGATGATATGAATGATAATGACGTCATTAATGATAATGTTGACATTAATGATACTGATGATAATGTTGATAATGATGATATTGTTAATACTGATGAAATTGATAATAATGATGATAATAATAATGATGTTGTGAGTCATAATGATTATGATGTCTACTGAAAGTTGGAAAACCCTTCCAAAACCATCAATGAGTGCCGAACCAATTTAATTGGTTTAGTTGTTCAGCCAGTCCTCTTTATTCAAAAGTTTTTGCAATCTTGGGTGCAGCATGTATCACCTTTAATGTTATCGTTGGCAAAATTTTTAGTTGTGAATTTAAAAATACATTTCCTAGGTCCCGTATGTTAGAAACGGGCCGGAAAAAGAGTATTGCAATACTTGTTACATAAATAATGAGTGTGATGTATCATTCTTAGTTAAAATATTGTTTTTTGAGATTAAATAAAAACAGATTAAAAGAATTCAACACAACTTTTTTTAGTGTAAATTTCCAAAATTTTGAGAATGTTAAAAAATTATTTTTACGACAAGTAGGCAAAAGAGCTGGCAGGCTTCAGACAAGGTTTCAGTTCCGTTGACCATTTTTTAACCATGAAAATCCCAAAGAACGAGCCAGCGAATACAATCCACTATATATTGCGTTTATAGACTTTGAAGAAGCTTTCGATAGCATGGGCAATAAAAGCATCACATACATCATACTTAATAGCCATTATATACAGCGAAGCAACAACATAATTTAAAATTCACGAAGGAACCAAGCCAATCTGCATAAGAAGAACAGAGTGGGTGAAACAATATCCCCTAAGTTATTTTATCAGGCCCTAGAAATTGTTTTTAAAAACTTAAATTGGGAAAAAAAAGGCATCAAAATAAGCGGACAATACTTGAACCTTCTAAGATATAATAATAAAAATTAAAAAATATCCTCAGTACCTGAAAACGAAAGTGAATAATCAATGTATCCTTCCTGTAAATGAACCTATGGATTCCACACTTGGACACAAATAAAATCAAAATGGTAACAAAACCTTAAAGATCCTCGGAATGTAGTAATAAAAAGACAAATGTTACATGTAATACTAACAAAAAAAGGTATGAATGGATAAAAAATAAAACAAAAGTAAGGGAATTCATGGACAGGTAACAAAATTAAAATGGAAATTTGCCAGTTATAATATTAAACAGTAGGACGATCGATGGAACAAATGAATTTTAGATTTAAGACCTTGGGAAAATAAAACAAGTAGGGGAAGACCCCAAATGAGATGGGCGGACGATTTGAAGAAACATGCGGGAACTAGATGGATGAACACAGCGACAGAGGTAAAAATAGAAGGGGGACGCCTATGTTCAAAGATATATATATATATATATATATATATATATATATATATATATATATTTATCGGTTTCACAACGTTCTACGTCTTCCGATACCCAATCTCCACTCGTTTCTGTTTGCCCATAATTCATCATCTAGCCCTCTTGTTCTTATTTCACTGTCTATTCCTTCTCTCCAGCTTCTCCTCGGCTATCCTCGTTTTCTTCGGACAGTTGGTTTCCATTGTAATATTTGTTTAGGTAGTCTTCCATCGTCCATTCTTTGTACATGTCCGTACCACACCAGTTGTTTTGTTCTTATATCATCCACTAAAGTACGTTCACCCACTGTCATAATTTCTCTTATTCTTTGATTTGTAACTCTTTCTCTTTTTGATTTCCCTGCTGCTCTTCTCCAATAGTCCATCTCCGTAGCGGAAAGCATTTTTTCTGTTCTATCTTTGATTGACCATACTTCTGAGCCGTTTGTAATAATACTTTTTACAATGGTGTTATATATAAGTTTTTTGTTATACTTTGGTCCCTAATTATTCCATTTAATAAAGTTATTGCTTTTCTTCCTTGTACGTTTCTATCTTTTATAGCTTTGTCTAGTGTTCCGTCAGCTGTAATTTTTAGACCTAAATATTTATACTCATCACAGGACTGAATTCGCTGCCCAGTATTTAAGATTAGATTTGTTTCGTTCCACCAATACACATATACTCTGTCTTATTGATATTAACCCCTAGTCCCCACTTATTGTACTCTTCTATTAGTTTTCGTGTCATATAAGTCGTCGTAATCTGGCATCTGGATTACGACGACCTCGAAGAAGGCTAAATAGAATAAATATAGGAATATTTTAATATTTTACAACAAATAAATCCTAAATAAAAAATATTAAAAACTGGTGTCTATTCATTGAGTTGTATAACGCCCTAAAAGGGCGTTAGAGACGGAAAGACAAGGCATTTTTTATTGACCCTATCCAATTTGGTTCCTATGGTCGGGTATTTCTTTTACAATAAAAACAGAGATAGACATTATTGAACATGTGAAACGGACAAAGATAGGGTGATTTTGCATGCTAATAATACCCTAGATAATATAAGGGTACTTTTATCTCTTTCACACTGACGGCATAAGTGCGACAGAAAAGCAGCTGGCTACCTTTAATCCACCTGCCGTGATTCTACCTGTCAGTCCGTGTATACAGGGAAAACTGATAGACAATGTTGTCTAAGTACGGAAATGATTTTTTTTGAATTTTGTGCGGGAATATTACAAAAAGAAATCTTAAAACGTTTAAAAACAAGTTTAGAAGTAACTATTTGAGTTTAAACATGGTCCAAAATTGTTTTTTGTGCAAAAGAAGAAAACAAATCGATAAAAAAACAACATTTCATGGGTAAGTCGTCTTGACAGATAGTTTTTCCTAAAACACGAGAAAGTTCAGTAGCGTCACGATAGATAGTTTTTTCTGCGACCGTGCGATTTTACCCTCACACATTTTGATTCAGAAAGTGTCACTTTTTTTTGCATTGCATGAAAATTAACAAAAAGTATTTGATTTTCTTAAAAATGATTTCTTTTTAAATTCTTACATACCGATTTTTATCCAGTTGTTTTTGTTTTTTCGAACCAAACTTTTGACATGTCACGGTCGAGTTTCATACATCTTGATGAATTGTTACACACACTGATCTATGTTTTTATAAATTTCGATAAATTTAATGTTTTTTGCGGACTTTACAGTAATTTTAAGTTAAATTTTGGTCTTTCATCGCGAAAGTATATATTTATTATTATATGACCACCGCGACCGGTCTACAGGCCGGTATCATATGTTTATGTCCTTCTAATGTCATTTGACTATCATGCTGTCTTACTTAATAAGGTCACTTAGTTTAATTAATAATTTTGTCCTACATAATATAAAAGAAGAATACAAACCAACAAAAAATTTGTGACACTTCGATTACCCATTTTCTTTGATTGCGATGGATTAGGGTGACCAGATTACGGTTTATTAGGGTGCCCAGAGTGCGCAAAAAAAGATTTTGAAAAATTTCCCTAAAAAAATTGAAGACCAAACACTCACTCGCCACTCAATGTTTATGGTCGCATACACTAATCCTAACTCGATTTCCGACGATTATGGACAATGGTTACCCCCTGGACATAAACCTAACAACTTTTACTATATTTATTAACAATAGGTAGGTTAGGTTTGGTTAGGTTGGGTTAGGTTGGGTTAGGTTGGGTTAGGTTGGGTTAGGTTATGTTAGGTTGGGTTAGGTTGGGTTAGGTTGGGTTAGGTTGGGTTAGGTTGGGTTAGGTTGGGTTAGGTTGGGTTAGGTTGGGTTAGGTTGGGTTAGGTTAGGTTGGGTTAGGTTGGGTTAGGTTAGGTTGGGTTAGGTTGGGTTAGGTTATGTTAGGTTGCGTTAGGTTGGGTTAGGTTGGGTTAGGTTGGGTTAGGTTGGGTTAGGTTGGGTTAGATTGGGTTAGGTTGGGTTAGGTTGGGTTAGGTTGGGTTAGGTTGGGTTAGGTTGGGTTAGGTTGGGTTAGGTTGGGTTAGGTTATGTTAGGTTGGGTTAGGTTGGGTTAGGTTGGGTTAGGTTGGGTTAGGTTGGGTTAGGTTGGGTTAGGTTGGGTTAGGTTGGGTTAGGTTGGGTTAGGTTGGGTTAGGTTGGGTTAGGTTAGGTTGGGTTAGGTTGGGTTAGGTTATGTTAGGTTGGGTTAGGTTGGGTTAGGTTGGGTTAGGTTGGGTTAGGTTGGGTTAGGTTGGGTTAGGTTGGGTTAGGTTGGGTTAGGTTGGGTTAGGTTGGGTTAGGTTAGGTTGGGTTAGGTTGGGTTAGGTTAGGTTGGGTTAGGTTGGGTTAGGTTATGTTAGGTTGCGTTAGGTTGGGTTAGGTTGGGTTAGGTTGGGTTAGGTTGGGTTAGGTTGGGTTAGATTGGGTTAGGTTGGGTTAGGTTGGGTTAGGTTGGGTTAGGTTGGGTTAGGTTGGGTTAGGTTGGGTTAGGTTGGGTTAGGTTATGTTAGGTTGGGTTAGGTTGGGTTAGGTTGGGTTAGGTTGGGTTAGGTTGGGTTAGGTTGGGTTAGGTTGGGTTAGGTTGGGTTAGGTTGGGTTAGGTTGGGTTAGGTTGGGTTAGGTTGGGTTAGGTTGGGTTAGGTTGGGTTAGGTTGGGTTAGGTTGGGTTAGGTTGGGTTAGGTTGGGTTAGGTTGGGTTAGGTTGGGTTAGGTTGGGTTAGGTTGGGTTAGGTTGGGTTAGGTTGGGTTAGGTTGGGTTAGGTTGGGTTAGGTTAGGTTGGGTTAGGTTGGGTTAGGTTGGGTTAGGTTGGGTTAGGTTGGGTTAGGTTGGGTTAGGTTGGGTTAGGTTGGGTTAGGTTGGGTTAGGTTGGGTTAGGTTGGGTTAGGTTGGGTTAGGTTGGGTTAGGTTGGGTTAGGTTGGTTCAGTTTGAGTATGTTCGGTTAGGTTCCGCTAGGATTGTTTAGGTTAGGTTTAGCTATATTCGGTTAGGTTCGGTTCAGTTTAAGCAAATCGAACCGAACCAAACCGAACCGTTAGATTCGGTTTGATTTGGTTCATTTCGATACGGATGGGTTCAGTTTGCTTTTGTTCAGTTAGACCTTCGATAAATTTTAAAAAAGTAAATAATTATTAATTTTTAGTGTTTTAAGGAATAAAAATTGATATAATGTTCAATTAAACTAATTTTTATTTGTAAAAATGTAGGAATCATAATTTTCTTGATTTTGTTTTGAATTTCATGCTTTTTTAAAAATTGTGCATTTTCATAAAAGGACCAAAAAAACTGACCCGATTTGGATCAGTGACCTTAGTTATTTCAAGTTTTTGTTGACAGCTGATAGACGTCAGGGACCGTTTTGTTTCAGTTTGAAATGAGAAAATGCTTCTTTTGTAGCAATTTGTATGGGTTTTAATGGGGTTTTAAGAATGTTTCAATTTCAATTTTTTTAACAAAATCAACGATAGTCCGCAATTTTTTTTTTAGAAATCACTATAAAATGGTCTAAAATTATCATTTTTCAAAAAACTTCGTAGTTTTAAGAAAGGTGGTAAAACGTACCAGACCCCTGAAATGTGTTGCAGTCTAGGACAACTGGGCGCCGCCAACTCGGCGCCACCAACTGGGCGGCAGGCCAACTGGGCGCCGCGCCAACTTGACGCCGAGCCAACTGGGCGCCGGACTAAAATATTTTTTCTTGATAAAATGTGCAGATGAAAAACAACCTTAAAAAAATTAAAGTGGCGGATCCAAAATGGCGGACTTTCTTATTTATGCATCGATATGTATCGAATATGGAACTTGGCGGTGTTTCAAGTCGCAGAACACTACACCTACCAAATTTCAACACTCGACTTAATAGATGTTGAAAGTTTTGTATAAATAACATATTTATTTTGTTTTTATCTGCACATTTTATCGAAAAAAAAATAGTCCGGCGCTGAGTAGGCCCGGCGCCCATTAGGCCCGGCGTGGCGCCCTGTTGGCGGCGCCGAGTTGGCCCGGCGCCCGGTTGTCCCATTTCGAATTGAAATTTTTAGTTCCGAAATTTCATCTGACTCGAGCATAACTTGTAGTCCACCCAAGAAAAGAAGAGTTGAAGAATACCCTTGTTCAAAGAAAGAAAATATTTTACCTGGAAGGTACAACATTTGTAAAGTTCTAAGATGAAAACAATAATTTTAATACATCCACTGCACTTAGCATGCTTAGAAATTCTTTTTACTCTTTTTTTTACTGAAGAGAATTTTGTAAACACACACAAGTAAGTATTCATGAATTATTTATTATTCAAACAGAAAATTGTTGATAAAAAAATTCTAGTGGAATTCAAAATTTTTATTTTGCGCCGCCACTGCCCTTTTTTATCCAAGACAAGCAAATAGAATATTTTTGCGATGTTGCATGTTTCCGGACTCACCAAACCGAAATTCTATTTTCATCCCTATTTTGCTCATTAAATTCTTACTTGTATTTGGTCAATTGCGATAAAAGCTTGATATAATGGCAATTTTGGCCCATGCCGGGTCTACCCGTAGGGTATAGAAGTCAATGTGTCTATTAGTATTCCATCGCGGTATAACAGTCATTGACTTTTTTACAGACAGGATATGCACTGGATTTATTTATTCCTGCTAGTATTTATTTCTTTGAATCTCTTATTTTTAATTCTTTTTGTGATCGTTATTTTTGATTCTTTTTCATTCATTCATAAAATATAAAACAGATGGATGCGTTTGAAACGCGCTTGCGTGCGTAGAATATTTTATAAGGCAGTTCTGACAAACAACAAAGTATGATATATTTTTAAATGTTGATAGGATTTTCATTCCTTCGTAAATGCTTTTTGTAAGTGCAGTTTTTATTGCATCTATCGTACACAGAGGGGGTCTTAGGGGCTGAATGTTTGATAAAAACTTGTGTCAAACTAATTATTGGCAACTCCTATTTTGAAATATTTTTAGAACATTACCTCATCGCACATTTTTTCTTTTTGATTAAAATAAAATGCATAATAAAAGTGTAGGAGAGTATTACAAATTAACAATTAACATTATTCAGATTAAGTCAGTCAGAGAGCACCTTATGATGGTGCCCTTGAGTTGGACGCGGCGGAAAACGGGCATTTAATTGCACTGGGGTCTCTACACAATTTCCCAAAAGATTTTTAAGTTTTCTAAACATTTTAGATATATTGGTTGTAGTTTCGAACAAATTTGCAAGTGAAGAAAACTCTATTAAAGAGAAAATAAACCAGATAATAAAGACCTTTTGCACGTACAATAAAACCTCTCGTTGCGGACCCCTCTGTTCAGCGGACACTCCCTTTAGGCGGACTCACTTGTTGGAACCAAGATTTTCCTTGTTAATTTACACGTAAAATTCACGCCTATAACGGGAAGCTCTAATTTTTTTGGTAAAAAAAATTCTGAATCCTCCCTTAACCGGACGCGAACCTCTGACAACAGAACGAAGCGTTTCACGACATGGGCATAAATATTATGTAGTATGTTGGCAACAACGCATTCTGCAGCCGGGGCATTACCTCTTTTCGTTTTAATGCGGAGACTAAATACTTCTGTCGTATTTATAACATATTTTATTCTGCGGGACTGCTGTGTTTTATTTTTATTGTTCAGTTGGGTACTAATCGATCTCTTTGAAATGGCGCCTAGTAAAAAACTTCTTAGTTTACGTGAAAAAATGAAAGTTGTGAACGTTTCGGAGAAGGGACATCTGTTAGCACGAAAGATCGCTGAAAAATTTAATATCGGAAAAAGTCAAGCAGCGTAAATTGTCAATAAATATATATTAAAATTTCGCAGTTCTCTCCCATAAGCGGACACCTCCAATAAGCGGACAAAATCGACGAAATTGTGAGTGTCCGCTTATAGGAGGTTTCACTGTACTCCATTAGCTAACTTTGTCCATTATTAAAGCGACGTTAAATGTCAGATGTCATGTGATTTTTAGAACTCCAATTTTCCAAACTTTTGCAGACACAATTTTTATTTGCATTATTTTTTTTATCCTTTATTTATCTGTCAACAGCCTGGTTTGTGATGTGTAGGCAAAACTAATTAAAAAGTTCCGAAAACAAATAAGGAACAACTGAAAATCCAATACAAGTGAAAAACCGCCAGGAAAATATAGGATTAGATCTGTGTAATCTGTACTTCTTCTTTTATTAGCTCACACATATACTATACTATAGTAGTGTGAGCTATGGTGATCCTAATTTTTTCGAGAAAAAAAAAGTTGCTCCGATTTCAAAAATTTTTATATATCTTTGCGTTTCAGATGATTTTGAAACTTTTTTGTTGCGCCGTCTGTCTGTCTGTCTGTTTGTCTGTCTGTCTGTCTGTATATCTGTCTGTCTGTCTGTCTGTAACGACCAACGCGCATAACTCAAAAACCGCTTGGCCGATTTTAATGAATTTTGGTACCTAGGCTGGGTTTTGGGCCGAGATGGTCCTATTTAAAAATGAATAAAATCTACCAAACACAAACCAAATAAAAGGGTGGGGGTAGATTTCAAAAATTAGAGTTTATGGGGAAATATGGCGTGTGTGATATCAAACGAAAGGTAATTGAGTCTGGAGTTAAGCAAAATACATTTTAATTTATTTAAAAAAAAGGGTGGGGGTATATTTCAAAAATTGGAGTTTAAGTGAAAATATGGCGTGTGTGGTATCAAACGAAAGGTAATTGAGTCTGGAGTTAAAAAAAATACATTTTAGTTTTTAAAAAAAGGGTGGGGGTAGATTTGAAAAATTAGAGTTTAAGTCAAAACATGGCTTGTGTGGTATCAAACGAAAGGTAATTGAGTCTGGAGTTCAATAAAATATACTTCAGTTTCTAGTTATATTAGCTTTCAAGTAGATACACTAAAACTATAGTACCCAGTGTGAGCTTATGTGCCCATAGATTGGCAGAGTATTTTACAGACTTTACAGAACATAGATGACTATTGGTTATATAGACTTAATGAACACTGTTGCCAAATAACAGTTCTCTACCAGTTTTTCTAAAAAATAACTTTCAATAATTGACATTGGTAGCTCTTGAAATAATTGTCGGTGATTAAAAATAATTTAAATTTAGAATACATTTTATCATAACGTTATGTAAGGCAACATTGTCTCTAAATAAAAGAACTCAAGCTTGCGTTATTCGGCCACAAGTAAGGTCAAACATTATCCTTTATTAAGAGATAAAGTTCAAACCAGGTAACTGCGCATGTCTCAAAGAAAGAGTGTTTATTTATACTAGTGTAACAAAACGGGATTTGAATATAAATGGTATTTTTGCCAGTTTTTAAATATTTTTAATTAAATATTGTTTTTGACATGAACAAGCATTAATTACATGCAAAACTAGGTTAATAACAAGTATTGAAATTTATGGGAACGCAGAGACTTGTTTTTCGGCATATTTTCAGGTTCGCTGTATTTTAATAAAAGTTGTATTCGGCTAATATGTCCTTTAAGCCACTAACATCACATAGATTTGTATTTTCTAACTGGAAACAAATTTGCTAAACTATTTTCAATTTTTAAAAAACAAACTGTGTAATTTTGATCTGTGGCGATTTTCTAAGTCTCGCTTGCGTTGGTGTTTTGTCTCTTTGTTTGGAGCGTTTAAAGCGCAGTCTATCTCTTTCTCGCCAAAGCGAGAAAGCTTAGAGTTCAACCAATCAACGGCAGGCTAAAAATGCCTAGAAAGCAGGGTGGCTTTGGCTGAAATAAGAAAATCGTTAGACAAATTTTTTTTAGTTGGTTTTCGTTCGCTTCTCTTCTTTTGGTTTAAGGGCGGTGGGGTTTTTTCAACTGGGGAAATGTTAAATTTATCAATTATTTTACCTTTGTTATTTATAACTATTTTCGTCTTTTCTTTTATAGTTTATTTTAGTTTTATAGCTTTTGATTATTACTATTTCCAATGTTTTGAAATATTACTGCTATCTCTTTCTGGTTTTTTAACATCAAATACAAACCTTTCGTTGCCCTAAAATTAGCATTTTTAATCAATAACATCCCAAACCTAAACAGTAATATTAAGTAAATTAAACAGTTGATTGAATAAGTTCACCTATTCAATCAACGTTTAAAATGTTGATAAATTAATATATTTACAACAAACAAAAAAAAAGGTTTCTAAAACCTAAAAGTTTAAAGAGTGTGAATATTAGAATACAAAAGTTTAATAGTAGTAAAATTTGATATTTGATTAATAAATATAAAGAAGTGAAAATGTGAAGTTTCAAGAAGAAAATGGAAAAGGTATGTATGATTTTCCTACATTGTTTATATAATTGAGAAAAATGTTTATAGTATATTCTTCCTCCAAGAAGCGCCAAATTCCCTCTCGAGATCGTGATAAAGAACAAACTTAATAAATGTAATAACTTTATCAGTTATTTAAATTGTTGCACAAATTGGTTGCTCGCAACGTTTAAGCCTTGGCCACTTGATGTGACAGCATGAGATTTGACAGATACGCAAGCGCACTTCGTCACACCGTCGTCAAGGTTTACGTTAGCTTACGGCAGTCTGCGGGCATCTTAACGTTACCAAAGAATAGAATTGGTTGATTGACCGATCGAAAAATGAGGCCTAGACGATAATTTCCGCTTCCAGTACAAACGATTCTTTGCAAATATATTCCTACTGTAGTTGAAAAGACAAAAAACAAAATTGTAACATCAAAAAAACACAGTGCCGCATGCATATTTCTAAACGACGTCCATGATTGCAATTCGGTTGTAGCCCTAACGCTGCCGTAACCGTGTCAATGAAGCCCTATTCTACATTGACACGGTTCGGTTACGTTGGCGATCGATTGACAATGGTTAGGTTTCACATTTTCTAGGATCCCGGGAAAGAGGTCAGGAGAGTATGTTATAAAAAAATATATGTATGTTAGAAATTTACGAATTCTTTCTTAAGAAAGATTGTGGTTCTGAAATCCAGACTGATTTTTAACGAACATTTTTGCGATCACTGGTGTTAGTTACCCAAGCGATTTACCATATCGTCTGCTATTTACCAGAGATGTTCGGGCGAAAGCCGACTGGCGATCTTGGGAGTTGTATACAAATGTGCGTGCCGCATGCCATATTCTCTGCTATTAGTAGACTTGTTATGGTAACGTAAAAACATTTAACTTAAATTCAAATTTGGAACAAAACGTAGAGCGCTTAACGTGCAGTTTTACGTAAAAATACAGTAGCAACTGTCTAGTATCACTGTCAAACGGGCCCCTGTTACACTAGTTTCTGACTGATAGCTAGCAGGTCAAAACAATTTTGCAAGCACCCCGTGGTAAAGAACTGGTAAAAATCGAGCGTGCTGAAAAAATTAAGGTGCACGATTTTATGAACAAGCGACTTGTTGACGGACATATCATGAGATGAGATGAGCAAAGATGAGGAAATTATTTATTTAAAATAATGCAGAATAATGTGCTAATAAATATAAATAATTTTTAACAGGGTATTGACAATATTATGAGTTAAGTCGGTTTGGTTTAATGTAAGGGTAGTGTAACAAAACGGAATTTGAATATAAATGGTATTTTTGCCATTTATAAATTTTTAAATATTTTTAATTAAATATTGTTTTGACATCAACAAGCATTAAATATATGCAAAACTAGGTTAAGAATAAGTAAAATTTATGGCAACTCCGGCGACTTGTTTTTTGGCATATTTTCAGGTTCGCTGTATTTTTATAATAGTTGTATTCGGCTAATATGTCCTTTGAGCCACTAACATCAAAATAATTCATATTTTGTAACTGGAAACAAATTTGGTAAACTATTTTCAACTTTTAAAAAACACACTGTATGATTTTAACTTTATCGATTTTCTGAGTCCACGCATCTTTCAATTGCGGTGGTATTTTGTCTTTTGTCTCTTTGTCTTTCTCGCCAATGCGAGAGAGCTTAAGTTTCAGACCACGGCAACCAAGAATGTCTGTAGAGCAGAATGACTTGTCTTGGACAAGAAAACCGTTAAAGAAAGCTTACATTTTAGACCAATCAGCCAGGGGCAAGCTAAGAACGCATAGAGAGCAGGGTATTGAAACTTTCGAAAGTCGGGAGGGAAATCACTCTTTAGTTGCGCCTCGCTTGGTTCGTAACGCTTTCGTTCACACTTCTTAAGGGGGGTTTTATTTCAACTGGGGAAATTTATCAATTCTTTTAACTTTGTATAAGCTATTATTAATATTAACATCAAAATACAAACCATTCGTTGCCCTAAAATCGGCATTTTTAATCAACAATATATCCCAAACCTAAACAGTAATATTAAGTAAATTGAACAGTTGATTGAATGGTTACACCTGTTCAATCAACGTTTATAATGTTGATAAATATATATATTTACAACAAATATATAAAAGGTTTATAAAACCTAAAAGTTTAAGAAGTGTGAATATTTGAATACAAAAGCTTAATAGTAGTAAAAAGTTGATATTCAATTAATAAATATAAGAAGTGAAAGTGTGAGGCTACAAGAAGAAAATTGAAAAGGTATGTATGATTTGTCTACATTATTTTTACATTTGAGAAAAACGTTTATAGCATACTTTTCCTCCAAGAATCGTCAAATTCCCTTTCGATAACAAATAAGTAATAACATTTAATCTTTTTATAATTTATCTAAGTTGTAGCCTAAGTTGGTAGCTCACAACAATTAAGCATTGGCCACTTGAGGTGACAGTACCACTGTCACACTGGCCGCCTGTTACAGTAGGGTAAAGTCGTATTAATTACGGTAAAACGCGGTTAGGTCGTATTAAATAAGGTCGTATAAAAATGTCGGACAACGCCCTTAGGTCATATAAAATGCGAGACAACGAATATTTTACACGACCACATTTTATACGACCTAACGGCTTCACAGCTGAGCTACCCATGGAAAAATATGAGAGAAACAAAAACTCCTTTTTACCTGATTAGCCACGAAATTTGTTTGATTTTTAAATTCACGGGTACTAAATTTCACATCTGTTAGTATTATTTGGCTTTAAAATTTCGCTGATTGACGCTCACGTGTCTGATAGCGGGTAAAAACGCAATAAGCGTTGATCAGGCCTGAAGAGACAGAAGAGCTGTCGTAGGTCACGGATTAATCGGCCTTTTCGTTGATCGATATGTTTATTTTCGCCTGCTCTTGTTCTGGTTTCTCTCGTATTTCGGTAGATGGCGCTTTTTGCGAGAGTTTTCTCACTCTTTACATAGGATTAGAGACAAAACCGTTTAATTAACTTCGCAAGAGTGTCACATTGACCAAGCAGTGTTCTGAGCGGTCCCATAAGGACGAAACAGTTAACTGTCAACACTTAATAGGTGTCCATTAGATCTTGGACCCCCGTGAAGTTAAGCTTTCAAGCTACCCACGGTAAAATATGAGAGAAACAAAAACTCCTTTTTACCCGATTAGCTACGAAACTTTATTATTACGGCTTGTTAATTATAACATCTATGTAGTACTTTGTCTAGGTTGTTATACTGCTGATTTTTTCAAGATGATGCATTTACAATTTAAAATAATATTAAATCATTCTATAATAATTTGTTATTATTAGAATATTTATTTAAAAAAAAAGATATAAAAAATGCAAAATGAAAATTGCGCTACACTATTTGTGAGATCATCCGTATTAACCATTTAAGTGAAGAGGATTTCCATTTAGAAAAAATATACAAACAATTTGCATAAAGTATAATTTTAAATTATTCCATGATCCATGAACAATATTTAATGTAGGTACTTAATAAAAAAATCTGTTTAAATAAAAACAGTTTATTTGCGTTTTACAAATATTTTAAATATTTTTAGCTCTACTATAAATACCCAGTGCAATAAGTGGGGACTAGAGGTTAATCTCAATAAGACAGAGTATATGTGTATCGGTGGAATGAAACAGGATCTAATCTTAAATACCGGGCAGCGAATTCAGTCCTGTGATGAGTATAAATACTTAGGTCTAAAAATTACAGTTGACGGAACACTAGACAAAGCTATAAAAGATCGATACGTACAAGGAAGAAAAACAATAACTTATTAAATGGAATAATTTGGGACCAAAGTATATCAAAACGTAACAAAAAGCTTATATATATAACACCATTGTAAAAAGTATTATTACATACGGCTCAGAAGTATGGCCAATCAAGAATAGAACAGAAAAAATGCTTTCCGCTACGGAGATGGACTATTGGAGAGGAGCAGCATGGAAATCAAAAAGAGAAAGAGTTACAAATCAAAGAATAAGAGAAATTATGACAGTGGGTGAACGTACTTTAGTGGATGACATAAGAACAAAACAACTGGTGTGGTACGGACATGTACAAAGAATGAATGATGAAAGACTACCTAAACAAATACCACAATGGAAACCAACTGGCTGAAGAAAACGAGGACGGCCAAGGAGAAGCTGGAGAGAAGGAATAGACAGTGAAATAAGAACAAGAGGCCTAGATAATGAACTATGGGCAAACAGAAACGAGTGGAGATTGGGTATCGGAAGACGTAGAACGTTGTGAAACCGATAAATATATATATATATATATATATATATATATATATATATATATATATATATATATATAAATACCTGTAGTAAGATGTGAACTTTGGTAGTTGTACATAAATTAAGATTTTAAAAAAAGAGTTGTTTGTCTTCTATCCATTCCTCAGTCTGCCTGTCCAAAGCGAAACTTCTTTATGTTCCATTAAGCATTGTACCTAAGAGTCATTTGCAGCCGTAATAGCCAAGTTTAGAAAAACATTTCCAAACTAGTAAACCTTTCATTTTAAAATTATTAGAGAACTTGGCTTTACTTTTATCTGAATTCTTTTTACGGAATACCATTTTCGCGTACTTGGCTTTTTTTACATAAAATGTTTTTGTTATGATTTTACTACTTTTTTACAGGATTTGGATAATATTTAAGTTTTAAAATAGTAAAGTATTTTGTAATGCCTTATTAAAAATTTTTAGGTTTTTAATTTTTCCCTATTATTTTATCATAGTTCCTATCAGCCTTTCGAAGCTCAGCTCTCTAGCATTCCTGGAAGTGAACAATGTTACTTTTACATAACTTTACATTTATGGAGGAGGGCAGTAAATTAAGATGTTGATGTTTTTAAATTTTTTCCTATAGTTTTATCATAGTTCCTATCAGTCTTCCAAAGCTCAGCAGAAAGTGGGCAATGTTACTTTTACAAAACTTTACATGTATAGGGGAGGGGAGTAAATTAGAATTTTGGAGTTTTTTGATTTTTTCCTGGGGTTTGGTCATAATTTCTATCCGTCTGCCAAATTTCAGCTTTGTAGCATGTCTGGAAGTACAGTAGAATTTTGATGATCTATACATTAGTGAGTGAGTGAGTGGCAATTTCGACGACTTTTGAAACTTCGTAACTACTTTACTACTTTATGGAAGTGCATGAAACTTGGAAGGGTTGTTAACTCTATGGAGATCTACGACTGTGCGAAGTTTATGTTTCGTAGCTCATTCTGAAGTAGAGTTTTAGATAGTTCAAATATGAGCTGAAATGTTTCAAGAAAAAAAAGGTACAGTGGTGTACGCCGCGAACTTGGCCGGGCATTACCATGCCCTCAGATTAAGCAGCATTTTAAATGTTGATTGAATAAAGTTATTGAATCAACTGTTTAACTGAAAATTTGCCTAAAAACAAGTCGCTGTTGTTGCCGTTAATTTTACTTATTCTTAACCTAGTCTTGTAACAAAATCTTTTAAAATTTAAACTATATTTTTTATTCAATAAATGTAAATTTCGTAGAATTACAATTTTATTCAACTTGTTTTTTAACTTGGATTGGAATCATATTTTACCCACCACTAGTACGACACTTACCTACCTCACATTACAGTAAATATTCAATAAACCAACTTTATATGTAGTTGGAGAAAATAACATCATTTCCATACGGATAGTAAGTACTTGGGTACCTCCAAAGTCGCAAAAACGATCTGTTATGACCATTGTAAGTACCCCATAAGTACCACTGAAATGCGGCAACTATGGCCATTATCTGTCGCATGGTACTATCGGATGGTTCTAACCAACACGTATCTTTAAATATAAAATGTACAAGAGTAACCCGCGATAAACAGGCTATTTCAATTTATTCTCTATATCGATTTAGCCTACTTCGATCCATCTTTGAACATATGCCTCCTCCATTATCTTTCACTCTTCTGTCTCCATTTCTGAAACCTGCTTGTTTTTTTTATTGATATCCGTCAAATTTTGCAATTAGTCTATCTGATAATATTTTCTTGGAAAACTTATAATTTACATTAAGGAGTGTTATAGGTCGATAGTTTTTAGGTCCAAATTCAATATCTTATGCCTTTCTCTTATCTTCTAAATATTTACTTTGCACTATTTTTTTCTAAAATACAATTTTTCATAACAATATGGGGTTGTACAAATTCTTGTAATATAAATCCTTTAAAAAAATCAAAACTTCATGAAATGTATACATTAACTTCCATTTTTGGATCCAACTATCAATTTGTATAAAACATTTGTATATCTTAATTTAGACAATTTAGTTGTAGTAAAGACATGTATTTTTATTTACTCTTTAATATTTAATAAAAAAAATCAAATATTAAGCTTACCAAAATAAATATTATGCATACGCATCAAACAAGAACAAGACAATCCAATATGTACCAAACAATACAAAACATTGGCAATAAAATCACTTTTATTTGATAGGATATTATATTACAACAACTTACTAAAATCAGTTAAAAATATACCAAGAATCCAAAGATTTAAAACAAATATAAAGAAATATTTTTTGGAAGAATAATAAGAAAAAATACTTTAACTGTTTAATGTATTTATATAATTCTTACTTCTTTTTTAATATCCTTTTTTGAGTTAAATAGTTTCCCTGCAATAAACATTTAAGGTTGTTGGGAAATAAAAAGTTATTAAATCAAAATTTGATTTAAATCAGACTCTCTAATTCAATAATATTTTGTGTAGTCTCCTCACTTATACCACCCACATGTCTCTCCGCACGTGAATTCCATTATCTTAGACTAACTCAAATATCGCAGATAAATAACGACCTGGAGATAATAGAGGACTGGGGCAACAAAAACTTTGTACAGTTCAACGCGCAAAAAACCCAAGCCACCCTGTTTTCAAAAATGACCAGCACCGGTAAGCCAAACATCATGCTATCTGGAAGTGCTGTCACATTGCAGAGCCAGATGAACATCTTAGGAGTCACTGCTGAGACCAACATGTCTTGGCACAGTTAAGTGGCAGATATAGCTAAAAGGGCGTCTCAAAAGCTTGGGGTACTATTTCGTACAAGACATCTGTATACAGCAAGCCAACTGCTGACACTCTACAAAGGCCAGATTCGACCAACTATGGAGTACTGCTCACATATATGGAGTGCGGCACCCAAACATACCTTAATGCTTTTGAACACCGTGCAAAAACGAGCTATCAAGCTGATCAATGACCCCGCACTTACCCGTAGCTTGGATAGTCTCGAACATCGAAGAACTGTGGGCGATCTATCTCTCTTAATACAGGTATTATCACGGAAAATGCTCTGAAGAGTTGGCACGTATGATACCTCCGGGAGTAGCACCTACTAGGCGAACACGTCAAACAGACGGTAACCATCAATTTACTGTCAAAATAGAGGCGCCAAGAACCTCATTATATGAGAAATCATATCTCTGGAGAACAGCATCGCTGTGGAATAAACTCCCACAAATAGTTTTTCCTGCAAGTTACAACCTAAACCGGTTCAAAACTAACATTTCCGCGCACTTGCCGCTTCTCGAGCGTGATGGGGATCTCCTTGCGAGTGTGCATAACCGTAAAAAAAATATATATTGCCTTTCTTGTGTAAAATAATGGTTATGAATACTTGTTAATACTGCGAGTAATTTTCACTTTAAAGCGACGTGGTCATGGTACTCATCTTATAGTGCGACCATCCTTATGTGCAATTTTAGCCATTGGTAATGGTTATTGTGAGAGGTCATGGGTCGTGCGAAGTGTCCTGCGAGTCACCCAGAGGTGATTTGTCGCCATGGTACGCCGTGCGAGGTGGTACCTGTTTTGGTAATATTGCCGTTGGTTCTATGCCAGCCAAATGAAAAGTGATACTAATTTTTTGAGTTGAAAAATAACAGATGTTTTAAGGCTACAAGTGCTCATTTTCTATATTTTTGTTTTTCATTGGAGTCATGCTTAGAGTAATAATATATTTTATTACTCTAAAGCCCGGTTTAGACATAACATTTTACCTTACGTCTTGCCTGTCAGTCAAAAGGGTCAAGTATGACGGTTGAAAGACTAGCGTACACACTTGATGGTTTTAAGGTACGTTTTTAGATCAGTTTTTGATACACCATGGAGGAAGCACTGCTTTTGTCAATAATGTTTTTTGTTTTAAATGTCTATGACTTAACCGTTTCAGTAGCTAAACATAGTTTTTTAACCAGTTTTTCAAAATGTTGTGCTGATTTAGTTTGGTAATGTCCCCTGAAGTTTCTGCTTACGAAACATGTCGGGACTATTTGTTTAAAACTAATTAAAAATTAGTGGAGGAAGACAATAAGCTGTTTGATTTCCTAAAAAATTATCTTATCTAATGTCGGACGTTTCGTATACCAAATTCTAAGCTGCACTCGAAAGGAATTAAAATTGTATGCACTACCACAAGAAATGCCGCTAAAACTGACGTTTTACCAGAAACAAAGCCTCTACCAATCAGTTCAACAGGTCTGACTTCAGTCCTGTTCAGTTCAGGCAAAACGTACGTTTTATTGAAAGGTTTTGCCTGATCTGTTTTACCTGATCAAGTAAAACGTCAGGCAAACGTTATGTGTAGACCCCGCTTAAGGAATATAGTGATGTGTTATCATTCGGCAACCTACAAAAACATCAAAAAAAGTTTTGTCGAAGCGTAAAATGGTCGAAAAACCAATGTTGACGAAAAATCATCAAAACGTAGTTTTGTCGAAACGCGAAAAGATCGAGCCGTAGGAAAATCGAAAATGAATTTGCAATTTTGCCATATTTAGCAAAATTTCTTGGCTAAGTTTGATTAACTAGAGCTGACAGGTCCTAAACTATTTTCGACAAAATTATGATTCGTTTAAGTTATTTGCTGCTACCTAATTATTGACAATTTTACGGATGGACAGAAACACATTTTGCTTGATTTGTTTTTATCTCTTTTATTTTTGATTTTTTTTTTTTCAACTTTTTTGCGTTTCGACTTTTTTACGGATTGATCATTATGCGATTCGACTGTTTCGATGCTTTTACTGATCGACGAAATTACGCTTCGTCTAAATTATTATTCATCAATTTTACGAATCAACAAAACTACATTTCGTTCAAATTGTTTTCGTTTATTCTATTTTCCAATAAAAATGTCAAAATGAAAGGTTCTTTCTATTACTATTACGGCTGCACATGACTCTTAGGCACAGTGCTAAATTGAACATAAAGAAGTTTGGCTGTATTACCAAAGTTTAAAAAACATTTCTAAACTAAGGACCTTTCATTTTGAATTTTTATTGGAGAACTTGGCTTTACTTTTATCTCAATTCTTTTAACGAAATATCATTTTCCCTTACTTCGTTTTTTTTACATGAAATGTTTTTGTTATGATTTTACTTATTTTTTAAAGGATTTGGATAATATTTGAAATTTAAAGTAGCAAAATATGCGAAATATTATTCAAAACTTTGCTCAGCTCTCTAGCGTTTCTGAAAGTGGCAATGTTACTTTTACATAACTTTACATTTGTAGGGGACGGAAGCAAATTAAAATTTTGGGGTTTTTTTAATTTTTTTCTATAGTTTTATCATATTTTCTTTACAAAATTTACAAAATTTACAAAATTTACAAAATTTACAAAATTTACAAAATTTACAAAATTTACAAAATTTACAAAATTTACAAAATTTACAAAATTTACAAAATTTACAAAATTTACAAAATTTACAAAATTTACAAAATTTACAAAATTTACAAAATTTACAAAATTTACAAAATGTACAAAATTTACAAAATTTACAAAATTTACAAAATTTACAAAATTTACAAAATTTACAAAATTTACAAAATTTACAAAATTTACAAAATTTACAAAAGTCATAAAAATTACAAAAAATTATAAAAATAACCAGAATTTGTATCAGTCTGCCAAAGCTCAGCTCTCTAGCGCTTCTGGGAGTTGGCAATGTTACTGTTACATAACGTTATATGTATAGGAGAGGGGAGTAAATTATAATTTTGGGGTTTTTTAATGTTTTCCCAGGGTTTGGTCATAATTTCTATCAGTCTGCCGAATTTCAGCGTTGTAGCATGTCAGGAAGTACAGTAGAATTTTGATGATCTATACATGAGTGAGTGAATAAGTGGCAATTTCGCCGTTTTTTGAATTTTCGTAACTACTTTACTACTTTATGGAAGTCCATGAAACTTGGAGTGGTTGTTAACTCTATAAAGATCTACGAATTTGCAAAGTTTGAGTTTCGTAGCTCATTCGGAAGTAGAGTTTTAGATAGGTCAAATATGGGCTGAAATGTTTTAAGAAAAGGCAGCACTGCCGCGACCTCAGATATATCATTCACAAAAATTTCGAAGAAACAAAAACTATTAAAACAACTAAGTACGTTGAAGCAAACCGTACTGATTAATATGCCAAAAAGGCACTATACTATACCGAGTAGTTACAATACGCAATCGACTCAACTGACGATTTTGACATGCGAGACTCATAATGCACCGGATGGTACCGATACATAATTCTGTCAATGCAGTACCTGATGGCATTGCTAAATGGCACTTGATAGTACCCGATCGATCCCAGAAAAGTGATTCATAAAGAGTAGTGTTTGGAATGTTATATTAGTTATTAGAATTAGTTTATATAGGGTGTTTCTTTTAATTGGTTACAGGCTTTTTCGGGCATTTGTCGTCCCGTAAAGTGAGTTTACAGGGTGTCCCAATTCAATTCTTTATTTAGAAAATCACAAAATTAATTTATACCTTCGTTCGCACAGCAATGGCTATTTTCAACAAAAAATTTTTTTTGAGATGCCGAAAATGTGTTATTTGGGAGTATTTTGACGTATCTTAGCAATATCGTCGTGATGTCTATCTGTGTGTGTGTATGTGCACATCTCTCCGTAACAAGATAGCTCCTAAACCGCTAAACCGATTTTAATTTTTTGACACTCAAACGAGCTGATAAATAAATAATAAATAAATTAAATTTTGGTCAAAATCCATTAATGCTAATGACAATTAAAAATTAAAAAAGATGCTAGTAGTAGTAGTAGTAGTGGGGGGGTTGACCCGCAGGTCTGACAAGTAGGCCAGAGTAGGCCCTTTTTGCCATGCCCCAAGTCTGTCCCTTAACCCACTCTCTGCACTTCCCTTTGATGGTCGTGTAACTCATTGGGCCTTCCTGTTCTCTTTACAAAGTCCAGTAAGTCTGCCCATTTGAGCATGTGCAGTTCTTCCTCGCTCAGAGTTGGCGCTCCGAGTGCCTGTTGTCTCATCCTTGCGTAGGCCTCGCATTCTGCCACGAGGTGTTTTGACGTCTCTTCTTCCTGTCCACAGGCTGGGCAGGTAGGGTCATTATCGACTCCTATACGTGTCATGTGCTTCCTCAACCGGTTATGTCCGGTTAGAGTACCTATCAGCAGTCCGTGGTCTTTTCGTGTCCGTCCCAGCATCCATCTAATTCTGGTCGCTTTTGGACGGTCTACGAATTCTCTGGTCTGTCTGCAACCCGTTCCTGTTTCCCAAGAGTTTAATAGCGCGTCCTACGCCCATTTGTTAAGTCCGCTTTGCACTTGTCTTTTTGTCACGCCCAAAAGTGGCTCCGGTCCTACATAGGCGGTTCCTGCCCCGAGTCGTGCGCGTTCGTCCGCCTTCTCGTTGCCTGGTACCCCCGTATGTCCCCGAACCCAAACCAGCGTCTCCCGTTTGCCATCGGTTAGGGTCTCTAGCGCCTCTGCGCATTCTTCCACCAAGCCGTCAGCAATCTTGGGTGCGTTTAGCGCCTTCAGGGCGGCTTGACTGTCAGAGCATATATATATATAAGCTCCGTCATAATCCTTTTATTTTTATACTTGTTTTAACTCAAAGAATTTTATGGAGAGAGAGCTTAGTTTTTTAAATAAATCTCCTCAAAAAATTTGAGACATTTTAATCATAATATAGAAAATTGTTTCTTGTTTTTTTTAATCTAATAACTTTTCAAGAAAAAAATTTGGCTAGATGAATATTTTTATGGGACAGTCCATATACTAAATGCTGGGCCAATTTGGGACACCGAAATACGTCTAAAAAAAATCAAATAGCTAATTTAAAAAAAATAAAATCAGCAGATATTTCTTTTATTTTTATTTTCTTGAAATTGTTTCTTTTATCGGTTCGTAGTAACTTTAAAAGGGATTTTACAATATACAGACATCGATTTTTCCGAGGTGTCGGACCTGACAAAGTACCACTAACCCATTTAGCCCCCCCTGGTGTCGATATCGATAACTTACGCCGTCGATTAAAAACTCGCATTTTATCTCCGAGACAGAATATCGCCCGTAATATCGCTCGAGGTACCACTAAAACAATTTATTATACTTTGGCACCACCGATACCGATATTGTAAGACACGGGTCACCGTAAAAAAAAGGTAAGCACCACCCACGTGGTTTTGGACACTGTTACTCTTTTTATTTTCTTCTTTAACCCTCCACTGCACGGTAAAAAACACGTTCTTTTTTTGAATAAATTGTTTTACCTTAAAACAATTTGTTTTAAATTAAAATATTTTTTTTTAGTTCAACGCAGTGTTTAATCTTGAAATGAGACTTTATTTTTCTTCTTTAATTATATTGTCTCAGTATACACCATTTTGTAACAAAGAAAATTGTCTTCATATAAGTAATATTTTGCTTCCAGAGAAAACGGTGCCTCAGATTGATTATCAATATCAAGAAAATATTCTCTTGGTGAATAGAAAAGCATAAATTATGTTAATTCAAAGCAATTTGCTTTGATCTAAGACAATTTTTTTTACCGAGTGGTTACGTACGATCTGTAAGACCGACGGCAAAAAGATAGCGATCTGCGCGCTCAAGTCTCATGTGCTATGCCACAATTCAATCTTGTTAGGAGTCTCCTAAGCGTAGTACATAATATGTGTCTAAAAGATATTAGGAATAAAGGAGAGTTTACACATGCATGGATTTGCTGGCGCCAATAAAAACTGGCGCGCCAGTAAGTTAAATTTGCAAGTGTAAACACCGACTTGCACACAAGTTATTTTTTTGCATGCATGTATCAAAAAAGTCTGCAGCTGACTGAATTTGCTGGCGCCAGTGGTGACGCATGCGCGCAGAAAAGGAAAATTTTCATGTGTAAACAAGTGCTTGCACGTCGGCTCGCCAGTTTTAAGTTCATTATTTTGCATTATTTTTTATTTTCATTGTGTTTGAGCTTAGAAATTTTGTTTGTTTTTGTTTTTATAGCTTAATATGGCAGAACTGACCATACAGTTTCTTGAAGGCTATGAATGTTTTCCTTGTTTATGGGATGTACACAGTAGTTCGTATAAAAACAAAGATAGTCGAGATAATGCTTCCCAAAAAATTAGTAAAATAATGACTATTGAAGGCTTTGAAGTTGCAGAAGTAAAAGCAAAAATATGATCCATAAAAAACACATATGCTTTGGAATTGACAAAAATTTAAAAAAGCCAACGTTCCGGAGCCGGTGCAAATGAAGTATACACCCCAAAAGTACCATGGTTTAAAGTAGCAGACCGAGTTTTAAAGAATGTTGTTTAAATAAGAGAAACTCTAGAAGAATATCAAAATGTTGCTTTGTCATTCGAAGATGGTTTTTATAGCTCGCAGGATCTTCTGCTGCAAGTTCTCCTAAAAGTTTTTCGGAAGCACCCAAAGTAGATCGACTAGCAATCCATGCTTTAACCCATGCAGATACGGCCTTTTCGTTGTTCCTTTTCCTGAATCTCTTTTTTTTTTTCAATAAAAGTTTAGCGACTATTTTGCAGGCTTCCGAGAGTTCAGCCGACATATCGCGTATCGTGTACACTTTAAAAATGAAACTGGCGTGCCAGTCTTTTTAATTTTCGCACAATAGTGTAAACCTTTACTGGCGTGCCAATAGAACTGGCGCGAACACTGGCGCCACTAAATTCATGCATGTGTAAACCCACTATAATATAAAAACACATTTTGCACCCTTACGCGTCCTACACATGTAATTTTTATGGTAACTGAAGAAGAACTCCTTCAAGGCTTAAGGTAGATTCAGCCTGACAAATTACATTGGATTAAATTAAATTAACTTAAGATATTTTTTGTAAAAAAGTGTCGTTTTTTTACTTGAGAAAGTTTCTAAAGGCGTAAAATAAGATCTTTACAGAAAATACAAGTATAAAACTTTGGAAAACTATAAAAAACGACAAAATTTGGCTAGGGTGAGTTAATTTGAGTTAACGTAATTTGACCTAATCTAATTTGTGAGGTTGTACTGACCTTTATATGCGTGCCAAATTTCATTAAACTAGGTTAAGCCTTTCAGAATTGGAAAAATAATTGGCAGTTTCAGAAAATGTATTAGCATAGTTAACTACCTCTTAACCATGAAATTTCTAATAGAACGAGCTAACAACTAGAACATTCCACTATATATTGCGTTTATAGACTTTGAAAAAGCTTTCGATAGCATTAAGCACTGGGCAGTAAAAGCATCTTTAATTAATAGCCGAATGGATACAGATAAACAGACTTAAAAGCCAATATATATAGCAAAGCATGAACATCATTCAAAATCCACGAAGGAACAAGCGAATCTACATAAGAAGAGGTTTCAGACAGGGTGACACAATATTCCGTAAACTATTTAACCAGGCCCTAAAAGATGTTTTTAAAAACTTAGATTGAGAAGAAATAGGCATCAAAGTAAGCGGACCATATTTTAACCATCTAAGGTATGCTGACGATAAGCTAAAAATATATGCGTAAATAAGCTCCTCAATATTTAGCAAGTAAAATTACTTATATTTCTGAAATTCATGAACACAATACTCGTCATAGAGAAAATTTTTATATTACAAGGGTTAATCGAGAAAGATCCCAAAATTCGTATATTTTAAAGGTTTAAATAATTATAACAATTTGCCAATGAACATTAAAGCTATGGAATCTATAAAGTTTTTTAAAAAAGCTCTTAAGAATTATTTATTAAACGAGTTAAGCTAATAATGTAGGTTTGTAATGTTATTTTAAATCTTTTTTTTAATTATTTTTGTTAAAATGTGTAGGATTGTTTTTATTTGAAGGAAGTTCACGAGGTAAAAAGTTTTTACAAAAAAGTTTCACGGGCAAGACCTCAGAGGTAAAGGTAGCTCGGGGACGCGTTTCTGCCTCATTAGGCTTCATTCAGCGCGAGCATAACCATAAAATGGAAGGAGATGAAATGATGATGTGGATATCTGAAAAGGAATATGAAATATGGTGTTTACTGAGGAGAGACCAACTGTCAATTTGCAGCTTCGGTCAGGGTTGCCTCAGTTTTGAGGCTAATTTTGACGGCGCGACGGAGACAGATATAATCTGCTCCCAGAAAACAGCCTGAGCCCTGGATTTTTTAAATTTGAAGGAAGTTCACGAGGTAAAAAGTTTTTACAAAAAAGTCTCACGGGCAAGACCTCAGAGGTAAAGGTAGCTCGGGGACGCGTTTCTGCCTCATTAGGCTTTATTCAGCCCGAGCATAACCATAAAATGGAAGGAGATGAAATGATGATGTGGATATCTGAAAAGGAATATGAAATATGGTGTTTACTAAGGAGAGACCAACTGTCAATTTGCAGCTTCGGTCAGGGTTGCCTCAGTTTTGAGGCTAATTTGGACGTCGCGACAGAAAACAGCCTGAGCCAGTTGGTCTCTCCTCAGTAAACACCATATTTCATATTCCTTTTCAGATATCCACATCATCATTTCATCTCCTTCCATTTTATGGTTATGCTCGGGCTGAATGAAGCCTAATGAGGCAGAAACGCGTCCCCGAGCTACTTTTACCTCTGAGGTCTTGCCCGTGAAACTTTTTTGTAAAAAAATTGTTTTTATTTTATACTTTTTTTTGTTACTGTGAACTTATAATGTAATATTGTAAAACAATAATTAGTCTTGACTAAATAAAGGATTTATACATATGAACTAAACTAAAATTAAAATAAAAAATGAAAATTTTTCCGTTATAATATCAAACAAAAAGATGATCGATTGAAGACTGGAAACCCTGGAAAAATAAAAGAAGTAGGGGAAGACCCCAAATGAAATGAACGGACGATTTGAAGAAACATGCGGGAACTAGATGGATGAACGCGGCGACAGTCAGAGAAGAGTGGAAGATATTGAGGGAGGCCTAATTCCAAAGACGGATTGAAAAAGCTTAAATAGAGAGATGGATAAATAGATTTTGAATTTGTAACTTTTTTTTGTGCAATATTTTTACATATTAAAATATATAAAAATAATAAAATATGCTAAATTAGTTATAAAGCCTAGTCATCAAAAGCAACGGTGTTAAGGAGGGTGTTCTCATCTCGGATTATTTTAATAATAAATCGATAAAAATTTATTAATTCTGCCACCAATAATAAAACAGAATTTCATACATTTATTTACATTTTAATATTGTATCCCATAACAATAAGATATAAGAGCTTTTTGAAATTTGTAATATTTTACGTCCATTCCATACAATTTTTAATTACTTAGAGTAGATACATCAAAATCTAAAATTAAAATTGAAAATCGACTTCCAAAAGAATTTCTAGTAACGAAAGGCTTAAGACAGGGATGTTGTATCTCTTCAACTCTTTTTAAACTATATATCGCAGTAGCTCTAAAAAACTGGAAACGTAAAGTACACGGCATGGGAATATAACTTTACGACCGATTTACCATATACACACTACGGTTTGCTAAAGACCAAGTAATTTTAACTAATGATAAAGAAGACATGGAGTATATGATGAGAAAGATAACGGAAGAATACCAAAAGTGGAGGTTAACAGTGAACGTGGACAAGACACAGTACTTATGTATTGGAAAAGAATCAAGTGAGTTAGAATTAGATAATGGACAAACAATATCTTCATGCAATGAGTATGTATACTTAAGTGTCACATTTGATAAGACAGAAACAGACTGTAAAGAACTGGAAAAAAGAATAGTAAAAGCAAAAAAGGTTATTGGATGTCTTAACAGTATTTTATGGAGCAGAGAGATAAAAAAGAATGTAAAAGCACGCTCTTGTTTGGAATAGAGACTTGTCGCGTAACAGAAAAATACAAAACAAAAATGGAAAGTGTCGAAATGGATGCAATAAGAAGATCAATGGGAACCCAACAAACAATTAAAGTTGTAACGACGAAACCCCAACTAGAAAGAATTTCTTAAAAGTAACCGCAACGTACTCCCGCTACGTCTCAGTATACCATACAGCGACGTTATAATTCCCTAAGTGGGGAACCAATTTCTGGTTATAACTACTTGGCCAAGTGTTTAAAGTCACTGTAGTAACAACTACACTACTACGTCGTAGCCAGGTATCTACTACGTCGTAGAGGCTGTTTTTTTTCCGTAATGACATAAAAGTTGCGATGTAGTTGCAAATAATATAATCGTTTCTTTTTGGTAGAATTGTTGCACAATATGGTGGACACAACAGTAAACAGACTCGCTTAGTTTTTTTGTTTGGTTATGGTTATAATATGAACTATGTTATCCAAAAGTGTGAGAATTTACGAGCAGAGGATCAAAATTCGAGTGCGACGCAAAGTTTTTTGTATAACATGCATTATATATATTGCAAAAAACCGGTGCGCCCGTAAAATTGAGCCGTTTTCTGGTAGCTGATGGAATTTTTGTGTTGTGATTTTGGAGGTTATGTTTTCATAATCGACAATTAACTCCAACAACCCAACTAACATTTATAGTAGCGGCTACATGTTCTAAAGGGTTTGCTACTTTCTTATAGTAGAAATGTGGTGATCCCAACCAAAATTTGTTACTTTTTAGTTCTAACTACTATTTAGTATCAGGAAATAGTAGATGTTTCGTAAAAACGACCCTCTAAACTACTTCATAGGATTGTTTCTTGATAGTCGATTCTGATAGTCTTCTCTACCACAATAGGACGTTGCTAAAGTTTTACTTTCTTTTTAGTCGTTATTTCGTAGTCGCCCTGACTTTTATATCCTACTTAATTACCACTAGAAAGTTAAGCTTCATTGGAGTCCCAAACAAGTGTATCCGACAACTACATTATAACTTTAATTTTTACCACAAAAGTTTGTGTCATCATAGAAACATCTGATGTAACAATGTAGACAAAATAACTTTTTGGATCAACTTTAAAGCCGCAACTACTTTCAAGTAACCTTTTCGACTATCAGGGAATATAGTTTGGGACGCCATGTTTTTATGTAAGAAAGAAAATTTAA
Source organism: Aspidapion aeneum (assembly GCA_963576565.1). Classification (NCBI taxonomy): domain Eukaryota; kingdom Metazoa; phylum Arthropoda; class Insecta; order Coleoptera; family Brentidae; genus Aspidapion; species Aspidapion aeneum. Next base: position 7,623,514 of record OY755045.1, read on the forward strand.
TATTTTTGTTGTCGTTTTATGAGCTCATATTAAAGAGCCATACTATTTTATAAACAAATTAGTTGAAGCTTACCAAAAATGCTCTTCTTAAGCACCATTTGTTGGAGTTAACTGTCGATTATGAAAACATAACCTCCAAAATTACAACACAAAAATTCCATCAGCTACCAGAAAACGGCTCAATTTTACGGGCGCACCGGTTTTTTGCAATATATATAATGCATGTTATACAAAAAACTTTGCGTCGCACTCGAATTTTGATCCTCTGCTCGAAAATTCTCACACTTATGGATAACATAGTTCATATTATAACCATAACCAAACAAAAAAACTAAGCGAGTCTGTTTACTGTTGTGTCCACCATATTGTGTAACAATTCTACCAAAAAGAAACGATTATATTATTTGCAACTACATCGCAACTTTTATGCCATTACGGAAAAAAAACAGCCTATACGACGTAGTAGATACCTGGCTACGACGTAGTAGTGTAGTTGCTACTACAGTGACTTTAAACACTTGGCCAAGTAGTTATAACCAGAAATTGGTTCCCCACTTAGGGAATTATAACGTCGCTGTATGGTATACTGAGACGTAGCGGGAGTACGTTGCGGTTACTTTTAAGAAATTCTTTCTAGTTGGGGTTTCGTCGTTACAACTTTAATTGTTTGTTGGGAAATGGTGCTTAAGAAGAGCATTTTTGGTAAGCTTCAACTAATTTGTTTATAAAATAGTATGGCTCTTTAATATGAGCTCATAAAACGACAACAAAAATATTAAATTTTCTTTCTTACATAAAAACATGGCGTCCCAAACTATATTCCCTGATAGTCGAAAAGGTTACTTGAAAGTAGTTGCGGCTTTAAAGTTGATCCAAAAAGTTATTTTGTCTACTACATTGTTACATCAGATGTTACTATGATGACACAAACTTTTGTGGTAAAAATTAAAGTTATAATGTAGTTGTCGGATACACTTGTTTGGGACTCCAATGAAGCTTAACTTTCTAGTGGTAATTAAGTAGGATATAAAAGTCAGGGCGACTACGAAATAACGACTAAAAAGAAAGTAAAACTTTAGCAACGTCGTATACAGTAGAGAAGACTATCAGAATCGACTATCAAGAAACAATCCTATGAAGTAGTTTAGAGGGTCGTTTTTACGAAACATCTACTATTTCCTGATACTAAATAGTTGTTAGAACTAAAAAGTAACAAATTTTGGTTGGGATCACCACATTTCTACTATAAGAAAGTAGCAAAGCCTTTAGAACATGTAGCCGCTACTATAAATGTTAGTTGGGAATATCTAGAACAGATCATAAGAAATGAGATCATAAAAGAAAGAATGGAAATCGAGGGAAGCATAACGGATGAGATCACTAAAATACAACTGATATAGTACGGCCATGTACAACCGATGAACGACAAAAGATTACGAAAGCAGGTCCTAGAATGACAACCAATAGCGCGCAGTAAAAGAGGGCGTCCTATACTAGAATGGCAACAGTCACTCCAAAGATCAATGAGTCAAACAGGGCTATCAAAATGGACGGGCCACGATCCTCCACTTTGTTGACGTCACATCCGGGGCTGATTTTTTTTTTGATGGTCACGTTACGACACAGCTGATTGTCTTTCAAATATTGAAGTTGGAATGACGGTTCATGGATATTTGATTTTATTTTAAATAAAGCCGTTTTTGAGATTGTTTTTACTTTATTCTGGCAGAACAATTTTTTTTAAATGTATAGTAAGCCCTAATTTTTCATAGCCGCTTCATTAGCTCACACAAAAATTAAGTTTAAAGCAGAAGCGAATGTGACAATCACCCTGCAATCACATATGACAAATTCAAATACATGTCAAATATAACAGTTGGCATGTGGTACATGGCGGGTAATTTGAATTCAAAATAAGGAATGCTAAATCTTGAAGATTTTAACCTTTTAATCATGTTGCTTCCTTACAAACCTTTGGTGGAATATCGGGATTGTGTCTGAGAATATTTCACTGAAATTTTGCGGAAATCTGTAGTGCCATTTTGAAAATATCATAAAAAAACCTCTGACCTCCCATAAGACCCAATGTAAAATTCAGCCCCGGGAGAACAGCTGATTTTTTCAGGGTCGTGGCCTCTATTTTTGTGTTGGCCTTGAGTCAAAAAAACCTGACAGTAGATGATTGTCAGGATTGAAGGAGGTGGAGGAGAATAGGCATCGGACAACGAAGAAAAACTTTCTAAACCGACATAGTAGCATAGTTCATTTCATAATTTTTGAGATAACTTTTTGATAGTAATCAGCTGTTACCATAACAAATGGCATAGGCCAGCGAAAAAAAATCGTCAAAAGTTATCCCAAAAATAATAATGATGGACTTTAGTATATCAAAAATCTGGTAAAACTAAATTTTCAGTTAAAATTGGTGGAATTGGCTTTACATGTAGGTAGGCTTAGTGATTTTATATGGAAGTGCAAAGTTGAAACAGATTAGAATAATGGCTAATTAGCTATTACATTAATAATAATAAATAAATCGGGCCTACATCGAATCTGCTATGTCTACCTACTGGAAAGTGACTCACTTTAAAGAAGGATTTCAAGACTTTCATTAATTGATTTATTTAAATCTGAAAATTTTACGTTTACTTAAAGGAAAATTTGTATTTGATAGGGTTAGGTTTTTTTTATGATACATTTGTTTCATCGATTCATATTTTTATCCGAGATTATGACTGGCGAATTTTCATTTTAATTTTGGTACATCTCCTCTGACACCTCTTACTTTCGTTTTATTTCTTATCCATTTGTTCCTTTTTTTATCTGCTAACTTCACATTTAACATTTGTCTTTCCATTGATCTTTGGGCTTTTGTTACCTTATCCATGTTTGTTTTTGTAGGTGTCCAGGTCTGGGACCCATAGGTAAGTACAGGAAGGATATATTGGTTATAAACTTTCGTTCTGAGGTACTGAGGATATTTTTAATTTTTTAATATGTAGCTTAATTAACCGAATGCTGCCCAGGCCAATCCTACTCGTCTCTTAATTTCAGCTGTTTGGTTTTCTTTTTTTTTAGTTTAATAATAATTTTTCTTATTTTCAGTTCTTTCAGCATTTATATCAGTTCTTGTTTCTTCTCTGTTATTAAGGCAAAATTGTCCGATATAGCACCTTTAAAATGAAAAACTTAACAGCGCATCCAGATAGGGGGATCTCGGGGACTGGCCCCCCTAAACCTAAGATTTTTTTTTATATTTTCCACTTATTTCATGAACAAAAAGATAGAATAGCATAAAATACGATATCATGAAGCCTCGACCCCCCCCCCCCACACAGGCCTGCCCCCCTTAAGACAATATTCTGGGTGCGCCACTGTCATTCAGTTTATTCACAGTAACTCACAGTTAATCTCTAAAAAGATTTTATTTGCGAGAAATACTTCCAAGAGCATTTTTCTTATGTAACCTTAAATATTCCTAATTTTTAAGTTTTTTATCTTAAATTCAAAAGTCGAAATAGTTAATCCAAAACCAGATACAAAATCAAATGCAACAAATTCGATTTCTTTCTCACGATTAACGTGCTAAAATGTGTAAAAGATATCCAACTTTAGATTTCTTCTAAATGGCGAAAAAATCAATGTTACCCATGCTTGTTTACAGTCTTACACCAAATCTGACGTGCACTTGAAAATGTCAAAGACCAATAAATAAAAAGAGGCAAAGAAAGCGAGAAGAAAAGATGCAAAGGGAGTAATATAATAGGAGAGAAAGACAGAAAAAAAGAAAGAGAAAAATAGAAAGATAGAAAAATAGAAAGGAAGAAAAAATAAAAAAAGGAGAAAATGTTACAAATGCATAGAAACAACAAGGAGAAGAAAAATGATAAAGAAAACTAGTCCAACCAAAATAAATTGGGTACCGAAAAAATTGAAAAAAAATTGAAAAAGGAATAGAAAGAAGAGGAATTTGCTACAAAATATAAAGTGAACGTAAATGAGTCCGTTTCTTATCTCAAGCAGTATTCTGGTAAACTTTAATGCCAACTTACGACCATTAGGCGTTGTTTAACAGCGACTAGTTGTCGCATCTCTGCGTTATCATTGGTTTAATATCTCGAAAATCGTGACCTTCGCAAAAAAAAGGCGCGCATACACATTACACACTCACGTATGGTAACTGTCTTAACACCTTAAAAGATCGGAGAAAAAACTACTTTTTCTTCCTCTTTATTATCGGCTTACAGGATTTTTGGATCGGTACCTATTTTCTTCTATTTTGATCTGCCTCTGACCTTCCTAGCCAGTGCACACAGGCGGATTTTAAGAAAAAGCTGGCCATAACCCCTAAACACTAAAAAACCCTGTTTAATTGTAAAATTGCTAATAGGGCAATCACTGATGAACATGCTAGGCCGTGACCATGTCACGCATAATATTGCCAGAGTAATGACCGATGAAACTTCCATTTATTAGCTCACACTACTACTATAAGTAGTGTGAGCTATGGTGGTGATCCTAATTTTTTCGAGAAAAAAAAAGTTGCTCCGATTTTAAAAATTTTTATATATCTTTGCGTTTCAGATGATTTTGAAACTTTTTTGTTTTGCTGTCTGTCTGTCTGTCTGTATGTCTGTCTGTCTGTATGTCTGTCTGTCTGTATGTCTGTCTGTAACGACCAACCCGCATAACTCAAAAACCGCCTGTCCGATTTCAATGAAATTTGGTACCTAAGTTGGGTCTTGGGCCGTGATGGTCCCGTTTAAAAATGAACAAAATCCACCGAACGCAAGCCAAATAAAAGGGTGGGGGTAGATTCCAAAAATTAGAGTTTATGTGAAAATATGGCGTGTGTGATATCAAACGAAAGGTAATTGAGTCTGGAGTTAAACAAAATACATTTTAGTTTTTTTCAAAATGGTGGGGGGTAGATTTAAAAAATTTGAGTTTAAGTCAAAACATGGCTTATGTGGTATCAAACGAGAGGTAATTAAGTCTGGAGTTGAATAAAATATATTTCAGTTTTTGATTATATTAGCTCACACTATAACTATAGTACCTAGTGTAAGCTTAGGTGCCCATAGATTGGCAGAGTATTTTTTAATGTTATTTGCGTTACTTAAATTTAAAAAAGTTGAGGGTTAAACGGACCTTTTAAAACTTGTGCCTATTATCAAAAATAATTTTTTTGAACATGGATTTTGAATCTGGAGGTATGTAGCTATTTATTGTACATATTTAACATTGTTTTTTATTTTATTGGTAATATTTTAAACCGGTTTAAAGCAACCGTTGCAGAAAACTTTTTAAATTTTCATTTTCTGAAATAGAATTTGAGTTTCACCTTCATCCAACTTTATTGACATTTTTGGTCCTATTTCAGCTGCGGAGTTATGCGGATCGAGTAAAAAAGTAAGAAATGCGTACATAATATGCGTAAATTAATAAATAAGTTTTCTTAGCTTTAATAACAATGGTTTTTGTAAACCAAAAGTATAATTATTATGTCACATGTATTCTGATTTCATTTTTACCTTCCTAGCTCGCGCAGCAATGGTTAGAAAAGGTATTATTTTCGACAACAAAAAAAATTGAGATAACACTGAAAATATGTTATTTTGGTGTATTGTATCTTAGCAATTTTATCGTGACGTCTGTCCGTGTGTGTGTCTGTATGGTGTATTTAGGTGTGTGTATATCTGTTCGGCGCAAGCCAAATAAAAGGGTGGGGGTAGATTAAATAAATTAGAGTATATGTGAAAATATGGCGTGTGTGATATCAAAAGAAAGGTAATTAAGCCTTAAACTAAACAGAATACAAATAAAAGGGTGGGAGTAGATTTGAAAAATTGGATTTTAAGGGAAAATATGGCGTGTGTCATATCAAACGAAAGGTAATTGAGTCTGGAGTTAAACAAAATACATTTTATATATTTTTTTTAAAAAGGGTGTGGTATTTTTTTTCAAAATTAGAGTTTAAACAAAATATGGCTGTGTGGTATGAAACGAAAGGTAATTGAATCTGAAGTTGAATAAAATATATTTAATTTTTTAGTTATATTAGCTCACACGTACACTATAACTATAGTACATTGTGTGAGCTTAGGGGCCCATATATTGGCAGAGTATTTTTCACAGAAAATCGATCCTTTTTAACTTTCTATTTGATTGTTTGCAAAAACAGTTATATATTTTTATCGAGAAAAATCGGTTACGGAATTAAATAGAAAAAATAATTAGGACATTGTATATGAATTATGTCTAGAATTTTTTGAAGAATACAAAAAAATAAATAATATACGGGGGGTTGCATTTAAAATAAGAAAGTTGGTACTGGCCACTGTCACATGACATCCTATATAATTTCTTTTTGAAAAATGCGCATTAAAAAGACAAACAGACGTCCAAGCGTTTCTCTTAATACGCTCTCATTCAGTGGCGTATATAGAAAAAAAATTTGGAGGGGGGGGCGAGACAGTTGAGGGGGGGGGGGCGACACCTCATGAGGCCGTATTTTATGCTATTTTATGTTTGTATTCATGAAATATGTGGAAAAAATCTGAAAAAATCTTAGCTTCGGGGGGGCCCGGGCCCCCCAGGCCCCCCTTATATACGCCACTGCTCTCATTTATTCGTTAACGAATTTATTCCATTTGACTGTTCCACACAAATACGTTATGTAAATATTAGGCATACACATGATTTCTCACACGCGATGCTTGAAGCCAGGACCCCTATTTAATTCTTAATGTTCCTTTTTCGGGTAGACAGGATTTCGGTTACTGCGCATGCGTCAGTTTTGGTGGTTTTGGAACATACTCCGTTACGTCACTAGATTATTTGACAATTGTCAAATCTTTAGGGTTATGTGTATTATTTTCTTCTAAATACTAGTTGAATCGATGAAGATTTATGAAATTGTGGATTTTAGCATTTCTAAAACTAATTGAGTAGATTTATTGTGGACACCATGAAGAGTGTTTAATATATATATATATATATATATATATATATATATATATATATTATAAACTTTTTTTATACTCCTACGGGTGCTAAACAAAGCCCCGCTGTCAAACTGAGCGCACATATTGGGTCACAATTGACAGGAGCCAGCGCCTAGACTAACTAGAAAAATGTCAAAAATTTCGAGAAGAGGATCAGCTAGGATTTATATGAATATGGCTCTGAAGTCAGGAAAGAGTCCATATTCAAAATGTGCAATTAGTTTTTGGAACCATTTTTATGTAACTTATACTTCGTTCAGACACACTGTGTATAGGTGTCTTGGAAGATGGCATAGTGCGGTGCCATACCGGTACATAAATTTAACTTTTAATATGAATTTTAATACGGTTCTGACGGCATATAAGGGCCTAATGTGCGTTAAATATGGCCCTGGTTTAGTTTTTTGGTCTTATTTGCTCCGCGAGCTGTGCGACGGTCATAAACGGATATTTATCGACTCAGATAAAGATTCGGATTACGGCAAAGAATACAAGAGAAATATTTTAATAGGTCTGCTTTTCAGATTTTAATATGGAGCCAGATTTAAACTGTACCTGATGTTCCCCCCACTGATTATAGAATAGGGACTTATTGGAATAAAAAGTAAGGTAATTTTTGTGAAAATTAAAAAAAATCATGTTAATTCCGGTTATAAGTGCTTCGTCCCGGCGGTTAGTTTTAAGATATAAAATTTAGAGACATTTATCTAAATTAGAATGCTTTTTATTTTTATTTTTTTGCTAGAGTTATGCTAAAACTTTATACTTAAAGTTATTTTATTTCTTGGTTTAAACTAATTTAGTTACTAAGATATGCCTTGCCTACAAAAAGGGTAAAGATTTGAATTTGCGCAGTGAATTATATGCTCAAGAATGCATTGACTTTACTTTATTATTTTGGCTTTTTTTCTACCTTGAGTATATCCATTTTCCATCCTTTTTTTAATTTAAGTTTTTTCCCTAATTTTACACATACCTTTACTGCTGTATTGCTACATATAGCAGTGCTCCAACATCCGTCGTGCTATACGGAGCTCATGCGAATATTTGGGGTACTCTCCATACCAGTGATATATATTGATCGCCAAGTGAAATCACATGCGTGCTTTTAAGGCCGCGGTCGTGTATAAACATTTTATGGATTGCTTTGATTTACTACTGCTACTACTTTGATTGGAATTATTTGGATTCGACTGTGCAGTTGTCCATGTACCAAGTTCCTTTCATCCAAGGGTAAGTCAAAGTGTTTTTGAGCTGCGTTTCTTTACATTTTTTACTTATTCCCTATGCTACTATTCCTAACTAAAAACACAAAAGTGTAACCTAAGAGTGGGAACTATTGGACTGGAGATCCCTATTGCTACAGTTCGGTTGGTTTGTTGCCTTTTTTCATGCGAAAGACGTCTCGACCGACCAATAAGCTTTGGGTATTTTGTTACTAGAACTAAAGATAATAAGCTTTATGTAATGGAGGGGGGAAGGCTCTTCTGGCGCCCTCCGAGTTCCGCCACTGTGTAGATCTATCAGGATCCCTTTATTACTATCATTGCTTAAGTAGACAGTGATACTATTTTTAAAAATAATTTTTTTTCTGTTTAAAATTCCTGACACAAACTATTATTTATAATAGTGGTATTCTTCTTTAAATAACGTCTACTGCTTCTGGTATTACTATCACGTCAACACCTTCAAGTCCAAAGAAAATAACATGATTTACTTAAGGCACTTCTTTGGGTTCGTAATATCTCTTCAGTCACAATCTTCATTCGTCTCGACCGGAAGAAGCGTGAAGAAAGTACTACCAAGTAGCTTTAAGCACCGGAATACGAACGTTGTTTACCGGAAATCTGATAAAAATTAAAATGGGAATAAATTTTGTACGTCTCTCCCTATCTCTCTGTCTCTCATATATTTTTAGTTTTTTGGCTAAAAAATGTATAAAAATTATTTGATCCATGACGAATCTGATACCTTCCTAGACGATTAGCACACTCCAAGTAAACTCCATGCTATATTAGCCTTTAAAAGAGTTTTTCTAAATTTCTCAGAGTTTAGAATGATACATAGATCCCTAATTTGCTATACAAAATTGTTGAAATAGTATATTTTATCATGGAACACATTTACAATCAAATTTTCTAATTTCTGATTTGAATTTGCTGCTAAAACGCTCATTTCTAGCATGGCGTTGCAATGACGTCACAGCGCAGTAAACTCGCGAACAGATACACTGCACTCAAGTGTTTATTTGTTTTTGGTCTGTGTTTTTACTGTTTTTTATGTAAAAAAATGTCCTATAAGTGTTCTGTAGTGCCTGAGTGTTCAAATACTAGCATAAAAACACTAAAAAACTATTTATTCATGTACAGCAGTAAAATAACGAAAAAAGTGGGTAGAACTTGTTCGAAGAGATCCAAGGGCCTTATCTAGTACATCTTCACTTTACATTTATGAAGATCACTTTGATGTGAGTATAACTAAATTGTTTCTATTAATTTTTCTCACGTTGTCTATAATATATATATATATATATATATATATATATATGACTATTTCGTAAATGAAGTTGAAATTTTTGAGGTTATGTTTATTACAAGGGGTGAACAACTATAATAGGCAGAAAGGTGTATAAATTTTTAGGCGGTGCTAGGCAGTTATTAGGCAGGACTAAATACTAAGTACCTCTAAATGCAGGATTAGGCAGTGCACATGCAGGCTAAATGTAGGACTGAACAGTGCATATGGAAGACTAGGCAGGGCATAGGCACGACTAGGCAGTACCTACGCAGGACTATGCAGTGTAACCTATGCAGTACTTCAAGTAGTGCTGGTCGTTGTATACTTTTTGCCTACCTGTCCCTCCCTCGGTTTATTACATGATTTTTATTTTTGTCTTTTTTCAAATAATGAATGTATTGTTAGTGTAACCTCAAAATCTAAATGAGTAAAAGTAGGCGAAGAATATCGTAAAAAAACTTTCAGTTATATCAAAACACTCATCGAATACTTACATCAACATTTTAACGTTTCTAAATTCCGCAAAACAAAAATCACTGTTGTTGGCAAAGAAGCATGCCACCATAAAGGAGTTCAGCATTCGCAACTTGGAGCTATCGGCTATGGAGAATCCGTTTTCCATTGCAAATATTTTTTATAATCAAAACACAAAATAATATCTAATTTAGAACGATAATTCGCACTTTAAATCAAAGCAAATATTACCATCCATAAGAAAATAACACAGAAAATGGGTTCGTTCGAGGCGTTTACTGTTTTGTGACGTCACTCGCAGCTGATTGGTAGACCGCCTGTTTTGAATCACGTGGCTAATTGTTTTAATTCAATGAATGTATTTAATTAAAAGAACTATGAATTTAAGAAAAAATTGAGTTAGTTAACTTGGCCCGTTCGTAAGTTTGCCCCGCTCTCCCCTACTTGTTATGGATCTTCGTACCTATTTTCCGGAACAATGTGTTGAGCACGCGCTGTGATTTAACAGACAAAAGAAACTTTCTAAGAACCAAATGAACCAAAACAACTAGTTAAGAAATCGGAAAAGTGTGCATTCTGATTCTGAAAAACAATAAAATATCGACATGGACGCCAATAAGTTCACATTCGGTACGGGTCGGTACTGCTTTTCTTTCAGGCGTTGAACGAATTACGAAGATTCGCGTGAATGAGACCGGATCACACATCTTCATTCTCGGAGAGGTGGTTCTTCAATCAGGAAGACCACATAGTACGTTCATGATACATAATAGATAGTCTTAAGTTGTGCTACGTATTTTTACGTAAGCATGAGATTTGACAGATACGCAAGCGTACTTCGTCACACCGTCATCAAGGTCACGTTAGGAGCTTACGTATTTACGTTAGCTTACGGCAGTCTGCGGGCACCTTAACGTTATCAAAGAATAGAATTGGTTGATTGACCGATCAAAAAATGAGGCCTAGACCATAATTTCCGCTTCCAGTACAAAACGATTCTTTGCAAATATATTCCTACTGCAGTTGAAAAGACAAAAAACAAAATTGTAACATCAAAAAAACACAGTGCCTCATTCCATATTCACTGCTATTAGTAGACTTGTTATGGTAACGTAAAAACATTCAACTTAAACTCAAATTTGGAACAAAACGTAGAGCGCTTAACGTGCAGTTTTACGTAAAAATACTTAGCACAACTTAAACTATCTATTATAAAATAGCCCAAATTCATCATCTCCGTAATGACAGAATCTCGACACAGATTTTTTTTAAATCAAATCTAGAAAATGTAATTTATACTGAAATTTAGTGGCTGATTTTATTTTAGCATTTTACAAACAAACAGCTACTTGTGTGTAGGTGTAGTTTTTAGTTAGTATTAGTTTACTTGTTTATAGATAAAGTTTATTTGCCCTTCTTTTACATGCGCAAAGTGCTTGGATTAGGAACAGTTTCAGACTCATCATGGCCCTGTAGAGCAACCTCAAAAATCCCACAGAATTTTAAAAAGTCTATTAACCTATTAAGTATATGTCTATTTTTTGCCACATTTTCATTATGTTCGGTAATGTTTTGCCTATAGGTGTATGCACAAGACATACACCCTTTCGATAGCTTTAGGCGCTGGTTAAACTTTTAACGCATTAAGGATAAAAATGGAAAATAACGCGAGAACCATACAAAATGTCGATTGACACCTACCTTGCTATTTCTCGGCGGTACAAATTCCATTCACTGGGCGCCCAGGCTTCTACCAGAGTTCTTGAGTTGATCGAAATCACTGTGAGGAGTTGAGGTAACGGATTGGAATGATTTTAGAATTGATTGGCACTAATTGCAATTGATTGAATTGTAGTTTTGGAAACCGAGTAAAACACGCCGGTTTCAATATGGAAGTTACGATGATCTCTCTCTCATCGTGCCGGTAATTGCGCACTTTCTATCCGCGCACCTTGCGGTGTCACGTGACAACCTGTATGGTTCAGTGCAACGGAATAATTAATATTTAGGAAAATTAAGTATTATTTGTCTTGCACGTACAATAGGCACTATTCAATTGTTACCTAATATCAGTCTTGCCTAGCATAGAAAATTCTATGTGGTTATTTAAATAAGTAGAACTTACTTTGTGTCTTTAACTTTTCACTAAAGTGCTAGAGATCACACATTCCTTTTGTCACCCACGCACTTCGTGGATTGTTGATAATAAGACAAATAAAGCAATAAAAAGCATTTCGTTTTGTACAACCGCACAACCAGTTTTCGGCATCGTATAATTTTTTATTACTTGCACTAAAATTTTGGTTAAATTTTAGGATTTTTAGGTCCGGTCTATGTGGCCCTAAAGAGTTTATTTGTAATCGAAGTTAATATGTCAACGTGTTTAAATTTACACAGTTAATTATGTAATAGACATTTTGTAAACAAACTAAGGATAGAACCGGCATCATGTAGAAGGGCAACGGAAATTTCCGCACGATGATGATGGCCGATTTCAACTAAAACACACACTCCTCCCGCCTGAAAAACGGGTGAAATTGAAACCTTACCCCGCGCGGCGCTGCCGGCTTATAATAATTTACGCTAGAAAACCCAATTAATCGCTTGATGTTAACCACATATAATCAAAAGAACAATTACTTGGCTTTTTTACATGAAACGTTTTTGTTATGATAAGTTATTTTTGTAAATATCTTGGATGTGTTTAGTTTGGAAGCAGGTACCACCAAATGAATTCTTATTTAATCGAGTGAGTTCCAACAAAAACCAATTGACGATCAATGTAAGGGGCGGAACCCAAATGTCAAAATGGTACTGTGGTGTGTTGGTACTCGGGCGGGTTGTACTGATCACTCCCAAGCGATAAGAAGAGCAGTACCACGGTTTTAAAACATATAGTCCACGTAATTGTAAGAAAAATATATAACCAGCAGTTTATAGATCAGGGCACATTCTTAAACTACTTAACGCAAAAATTAAGTTTTTAAAAAATCATTAGATAGTTTAAGTTGTGCTACGTATTTTTATGTAAGCATGAGATTTGACAGTTACGCAAGCGCACTTCGTCACACCGTCATCAAGGTCACGTTAGGAGCTTACGTATTTACGTTAGCTTACAGCAGTCTGCGGGCAACGATTAAGGCCTTCTCACACACATCTCCGTAGCATGGTGCATAACGCGAAGCATGAGGCTTTCAACCAATCACCGATCGAATAGCAGCGGCCATATTGGTTTTGCATAAGAAAAGTCCATAAGGTTGAACTTCAATGCGCCATGCTATGCGCTATGCATTTTTGTGAGTGATCGGCTTTAAACGAGTCGTTAAATACCGAGATGAATTCCAAGACGTGCGCAAGCGTTGTTCTGTCACTCCACAACCAATCAACTGAGAGATATTTCAGTATGGTTTTATACAGCAAAACTTTAATAATTTCCAGTTCTTTTTTATGAAAATTCGTCGTTTTTGTGCTGTGAAAATGCCGGTGACGTGCAAGTTGTGTGACAAATTATTTAGTGCCCAATTTAATTTGAATAAACACTGTCAAAGTAAACATGACATACAAAAAGAAAGGTATTCCTATGCAGAAAGTGTTTTTATGTTTAGATGCCTAGAATGTAAATGCTCCTTCCCAAAAAACTTGGATCTGTGTGATGATTTGAAATACAAACACAATCAAGAAATACTTGAAGAAACATTGGAGTTGAGAGTCAATACTCCCATGGCAAAACAAAATAAACGTGAAATGCATAAGATCATATAGAAGAAATACTGCATATACCTCAAAAAATATTAATCGCAGCACGTAGATATTGTATATTTTTGAAATCGGAAAGAAACGACGAATCTTAAAATGCAAAAATATACAGGGTGTTCCCTCTCAAAAAATCGACTTCATTGTCACACCTGTTCCAAATTCGTTGATTTTGTGGTGTCGGGTATTTCTAGGGGAGATAGAAAAGAACTGACCCCCCCTTTGCGACGCTCAAATTTCAAGAGAAGCCTAAAGGTGAAACCACATTTAGATATACCAAGCCGTTTTTAAGCTACGGAGTGTTTTTGTCTGCATTTTGGGAGGGGGTCTATAACTTTTTTGTTTATGAAAATTTTGTTTTTGTGTAAATAGCTTTCTTATAGATCTTTTCTTGAAGAATTGACAGATGTAAACGGTTTTTATTTATCTCTTTTGGTTTTTAAAATATTGCATAAAGTTGTTATTTTTTCTTGCAGAATAACTCTTTTTTTATTCGATTTTTAAAATCAGCTTAAAATTTCCTTTAAAATGATGAATCACACTCAATATTTTATTTTTTTATTGTTTTCCTTATTTTTATTTTTTAATCACCTCTTTATTATTTTTTTATTTTTATAATTTTATATTAAAATTTTAAACTAAAATATGTGGTAAAAATAAAAAAAAAATACAAAAATTTAAAGAAATAAAGGGATCCTACCATAAAGAAAAATTAATTTTATGTGATATCTCAAAAACTAAACGTGACAAATGAAATTTAATTTAACACTTGAATTCCTCTTAAAAAAGTGCTTAAGAATGTTTTCACAAAAATAAAAAATATTAATAAATAAACAAGTTATAGACCCCTTCCCAAAATGCAGACTTTTTAAAAACACCCTGTAGTTTAAAAACGGCTTGCTATATCAAAGGGGGATCAGTTTTTTTTAGCCCCCTAGAAATATTCGAAACCCCCCAAAAACATTGAATTTGGGACACTATGTACATGGTGACGGATAGAAAAAAAATATGTTGGCTTTTAAAGTTGTCATAATTAACCAAAAAAATCTCAATTTATTTTCAATGATAAAGTTGCTGAGTGCTCCGGTTATAAAAAACCACCCGGTACCGACATAAAATCATACCTAAAAATTAGAATTGACCATTATTTTATACCTTGAATTTTTTATTATACGTTAAGCTCTTCGATTTCGCGCCAATCACGGTATTCGCGCCAATAATTTAAATTAGACATTTTGACGTTAATTTTGGCGCATGCTCCTTTGATGGAATTCATCTCGGTATTTAACGACTCGTGGCTTTAATCCTTGGTCTGCGGGCACCTTAACGTTACCAAAGAATAGAATTGGTTGATTGACCGATCGAAAAAAAATGAGGCCTGGACGATAATTTCCGCTTCCACTACAAACGATTCTTTGCAAATATATTCCTGCTGTAGTTGAAAAGACAAAAAACAAAATTGTAACATCAAAAAAACACAGTGCCGAATTACATATTCTCTGCTATTAGTGGACTTGTTATGGTAATGTAAAAACATTCAACTTAAACTCAATTTTGGAACAAAACGTAGAGCGCTTAACGTGCAGTTTTACGTAAAAATACGCTGCACAACTTAAACTATCTCTTGTCTAGTCTAGTGGTCTGTACGCGAATAAAACAGAAACAAACATCGTGGTTCGGCTCGGTTCGGTTCAGGTTGGAAATACATGTAAATTAATTTAGCTTTATCGAGAAGCTGGATTGTTATGCGACACCAGACACCCTGATTATAAAAATCGTTATAAAAAGGCAGACGCCTTAAAGGAAATAGGAATATTGTGTGATACTTCTTCAGAGGAAGTGGACAGAAGATTAAAAAACATCAATAGCCAGTTCCAAAGAGGACACAGAAATTATCAGGGATTATAAAAATTTCACTAATTGTTTTCCTATATGTGGAGTTGACAATTTGTGCGTGTTTTCGAAAACTTGTAGTTTTGTTGTGTTGCTGTTTTGTTGATGTTTTATTTGTTGGATGTGGACCCGGCATAACCGTTTTTTTTACCTTTCTAAAGTTATTTATTATTTCCAAAACAAACTAGGTACTTGAAGAAAACGGTACTACATGCTTTCAGTTTTGCGAGTACGTGGAAGACACCCTCCCAGGTTGTGTAGCCGGCAATATTTCAATTTCAATTTAGCGTTCGGTGCCTGCTCTTCGCAGGAACTATCTAGATCGAGGATGACTTTCTGAATTTATGACTTATTGGTACTTAGTCTTCGTTTTTTTTACTACATTTAAACAGTGACGTGCTTAGATTTTTGGAAAATAGAGTAAGTAACCAAAAGGCGTCCCAAAAATTTGGGGTGCTATTTCGTACCAGACATCTGTATACACGAAGCCAACTGCTGACACTCTGCAAAGCCCAGATTCGACCAACTATGGAGTACTGCTCACATATATGGAGTGCGGCACTCAAACATACCTTAATGCTTTTGAACACCATGCAAAAACGAGGTATCAAGCTGATCAATGACCCCGCACTTACCCGTAGCTTGGATAGTCTCGAACATCGAAGAACTGTAGGTGATCTATCTCTCTTCTACAGGTATTATCACGGAAAATGCTCTAAAGAGCTGGCACGTATGATCCCCACGGGAGTAGCACCTACTAGGCGAACACGTCAGACAGACCGTAACCATCAATTTACTGTCAAAATAGAGGCACCAAGGACCTCATTATATCAGAATTCATATCTCTGGAGAACAGCATCGCTGTGGAATAGACTCCCTGCGACAGTTTTCCCTGCAGACTACAACCTGAACCGTTTCAAAACCAGCATACACCAACATCTCCTTGCGAGTTCGCATAACCGTAAAAAAAAAAGAGTTGTGACCGAGGGGTCATCGGCACCCTAAAATTTTGTACAGCGTCCAACAGGACTTGAGTACTGTTGGGTACTGTCGTGAAATTTGTACAGTACTGTTGAAAGCTGATGACCCCTCGGTTGTGACTCAATAATGGTTAATAGTAATTATCTTTCTTCATTTAGGTACACTTGACAACTTTTTTAATATTTTAATATTTTACCTACGTTTAAAGATTCCAAAGAAATAATATGTTGTTTGGCAACGCCGCATCATTGTAAGTATAAGTATAAAAATCATGATTTTATAGATAATTTTGTTCAGCAGATTTTAAAGCTACCTAAAATTCCGGGTTTTCAGGACTAATCTAGGGGATTTTAAAGGGAATTTAAAATTGTTCATCTAAATTATTACAAGGGGAAAACATTCATTCCTTCTATAATAAAGAAAAAATCCTGAAGCAGGTTTGTTTACGGTCAACTATAAATATTGACTGAGCTGCTGTGGAGTATCTGCTATCAGCCCAGGATTTGGCGTTTAAAATCAATTATCCGCTAACAAAAATAAATGGATCAATGATGGATCTGATACCTTCCTAGCTAGCCTATCAGCACACTTCAAGTGAAGCCATGATTATATCAGCCTTGAAAACAGTTTTTTGTAAATATCTCAGAAACTAAAGCTCCTACGAAGTTTTTTTTTTATTTAGTCGGTTTACAACGTTTTTCTACGTTGTCCGACGCCTATTCTCCACCTCCTTCGATCCTGACAATCATCGTCTGTCAATTTTTTTTGACTCATTGATCTTTGGATTGACTGTTGCCATTCTAGTTTAGGACGCCCTCTTTCTCTGTGCCCTATTGGTTGCCATTCTAGGACCTGCTTAGGTAATCTCTCGTCGTTCATCCGTTGTGCATGGCCGTACCATATCAGTTGTCTTTTAGTGATGTCATCCGTTATGCTCCCTTCGATTCCCATTCTTTCTTTTATGATCTCATTTCTTATGTGATCTGTTCTAGATATTCTCATTGATCTTCTTATTGCATACATTTCGACACTTTCCATTTTTGTTTTGTATTTTTCTGTTACGCGACAAGTCTATTCCATACAACAGCGTGCTTTTCAACATTGTTTCATATATGTTAAATTTTACATTCTTTTTTATCTCTCTGCTCCATATATACTGTTAAGACATTCAATAACCTTTTTTGCTTTTACTATTCTTTTTTCAGTTCTTTACAGTCTGTTCCTGTCTTATGAAATGTGATACCCAAATATACATACTCATTGCATGGAGATATTACTTGTCCATTGTCTAATGTCTAACTCACTGGATTCGTTTCCAATACATAAGTACTGTGTCTTGTCCACGTTCACTGTTAATCCCCACTTTTGGTATTCTTCCATTAACTTTCTCATCATATACTCCATGTCTTCTTTATCATTAGCTACAATTACTTGGTCGTCAACA
Source organism: Aspidapion aeneum (assembly GCA_963576565.1). Lineage (NCBI taxonomy): Eukaryota > Metazoa > Arthropoda > Insecta > Coleoptera > Brentidae > Aspidapion > Aspidapion aeneum. Next base: position 7,641,583 of record OY755045.1, read on the forward strand.
AACTGTAGGGTGTATATGGTAAATCGGTCGTTAAGGTGTATTCCCATGCCGTGCACTTTACATTTCCAGTTTTTTAGAGCTACTGCGACATATATTTTAAAAAGAGTTGGAGAGATACAACATCCCTGTCTTAAGCCTTTTGTTACCAGGAATTCTTTTGAAAGTCGATTTCCAATTTTAATTTTAGATGTTGACACTTTGTATAGTTATTTTATCGCTTTTATGTATGTATGATTGATATTAGTCTGCTCTAACACTGTCCATAGTTTTTCTACTGGAACGGTATCATTTGCTTTTTGTAGGTCCACAAAGGTAACATGAGTCTATATTTCTGGCGCTCCTTTTCTCAATTACTTGTTTAAGACAGAGACTCCTACGAAGTTTTTATATATAACACAAATTATTGAGCAAAATGTAGTCTACCATATTTCGAAAACCACATATTGATATGATGCTCCGTTAAACAGTAGCATTTTTAAAATTTTTTAATTGCCAAAAAACTCTTATTAGCAATAATGGATTTTGACCGAAATCTAATCAGCTCGTTAGAGTGTCAAACACTATTCTACCTGAAAATTTTATGAAAATCGGTTCAGCGGTTTAGGAACTATCGTGTTACGGACAAAAATAATATACACCCACACACACACAGAAATATAGTATAGAAAAATGAACTGGCTAATTGGAAGGAAGTCCAATTTAACAATTCATAATAAGTTACTGCTTTATAGACAAATACTGAAACCAGTATGGACATATGGTATTCAACTATGGGGTTGTGCTAAAGAGAGTAACATTTTAGTTGTACAGAGATTTCAAAATAAAGTATTGAGAAACATTGTGAATGCACCTTGGTACGTTCGAAATAGTGACCTTCATCGAGATCTAAAAATCGAAACTGTAGCAGAGACTATAAAAAAGTACGCAAAAAGCCATGAAGATAGACTCCATCGGCATGTGAATGTGGAAGCAATTCAGCTTCTAGACAATACTATGCTAGTTCGAAGACTAAAAAGAATGAAGCCGTTTGAGCTAGTAAACTAAGTGAATTACACATAAAACAAAATAATGCTATAAACACAACACAATTGTGAGTTACAGACTAAACAAAGCGGGGAAAACTGTTCAGTAAACCCTTAGTTTAAATCTGACTTTTCTAGTAAATTAAGTTAAAACAAAATTGCTAATTAGTCTTACTGACTAGATTGTAATAAAAAAAACACAGTGTGTTTGACAAATAAAAAAAAAAAAACACACACACAGAGATCACGACGATATTGATAAGATAGTTCAAAATACACCCAAGCGAAACATTTTCGGCGTTTTCTCAAAAAAAATTTCATCGAAACTAATACCTTCTCTAGCCATTGCTACGCGGGTTAAGAAGGTAAAAATCTACTTAAACTAGTTTTTTTGCTCTTTAAGCATAGAATAAAACTTTAAACTGATCTGGACGTAAACATATCATAAATATATGTTCTTACCTAGTCGTTAACTGTAAAATAAATGTTTGGTATCATGCTGGTGTTACGATTGTTACAATAAATGTTACATTGGTATGCGCTCAGAATAAAATATCATTGTGTTTTGATTTAGTTTTCGTGTAATTGGTTCGGAAGAATTTATAGAACTTTAAAGGAAAGAGATAAGAGTGGGTTTAAGAATATTGGGAAATAAAAAAAATATACGATTTTTTTTTCAGAAATGAATTTTCCTAATTTAAAAATACTGTTTTTTTATTTTAGCTCACACTACTACTATAAGCATAGAGTAAGATAGCCTATGACTTACTCTATGCTATAAGTAGCGATGGTGATCCTAATTTTTTCGAGAAAAAAAAAGTTGCTTCGATTTCAAAAATTTTTATATATCTTTGCGTTTCAGATGATTTTGATACTTTTTTGTTTTGCTGTCTGTCTGTCTGTCTGTCTGTCTGTCTGTATGTCTGTCTGTAACGACCAACCCGCATAACTCAAAAACCGCTTGTCCGATTTTAATGAAATTTGGTACCTAAGTTGGGTCTTGGGCCGTGATGGTCCCATTTAAAAATGAACAAAATCCACCGAACGTAAGCCAAATAAAAGGGTGTGGGTAGATTCCAAAAATTAGAGTTTATGTGAAAATATGGCGTGTGTGATATCAAACGAAAGGTAATTAAGTCTGGAGTTAAAAAAAATGAATTTTAGTTTATTTTTAAAAAAAGGGTGGGGGTAGATGTCAAAAATTAGAGTTTAAGTGAAAATATGGCGTGTGTGATATCAAACGAAAGGTAATTGAGTCTGGAGTTAAACAAAATACATTTTAGTTTTTTTCAAAAGGGTGGGGGTAGATTAAAAAAATTTGAGTTTAAGTCAAAACCTGGCTTGTGTGGTATCAAACGAAAGGTAATTGAGTCTGGAGTTGAATAAAATATATTTCAGTTTTTGATTATATTAGCTCACACTATAACTATAGTACCTAGTGTGAGCTTAGGTGCCCATAGATTGGCAGAGTTTTTTTATGCTAACACTACAAATGTTCTTCTTTATAAAAACTTCAAAAAATAAATTTTGTAGGTATAACTGGGTGTATTAATTTAGATATACCTTTTATATTTGAAGGAATTTTTGATGTAAAGAAATATCCCTGTATAGATTTGTGAAATCAAATTATCAAAAATTATGGTTTTAGTGCCAAAAAAATTTAAATAATATCCATATTGCTTTTTTAGTCATTTGTAACAAAATTATTACTTAATAATACTAACCTACTATTATTATAAATATGAAAATAAGTGGAAAAAGTATTTTTATATTTTAACAAAATAAGGAAAACCACAAAAAATGTACCATATAAAAGTTGTGTACTTAATTGTTATATTTCTTTTTACTCATTAAATAAACTAATAAATATTAATGTAAAATATATATATTTTCCTGCTGGTCAATGGCTAGTGAAGGTATTTTTTTTTTTTAGATAACACTGATCTTAACAATATCGTCGCGCCTGTGTGTTTGTTCGTACCCCAATAGCTCCTGATCCGCTAAACCAATTTTAAGAGCTGTTAAGAGCTTGTTAGATTTTGGTAAAAATCCATTGATGCTAATGACAGATTTTTGAAGTTAAAAATATGCTAACTTTTTAACAGAGTATCGCATCAATTAGTTGGTATGGATAGACATAAGACTCGCCCGAACATGTTACGAAAGGGAACCCCCCCCCCCCAACCCTGGCAGGGGGGTGGTCCCCCTCTTTAAACATGCTTTTTGACGGTTTTTTGCTAACAACTCGAAAACGGTCAACTTTTTTAAAAATATCCTAAAGATCATTTTGCAAGCGGATAAGATTTCCTTTTTAAACATGTATCCTACTACCCTCTGAAGGCAGTGGTGCACGTTCCATAGGCCTAGGAAAAAAAGGGGAAAATATTTAAATTATGTTTTTTTTATTTATTTATTTTTTTTTCTTGTGGCATTTTGTATCCTTAACACATTGCTCTTATCAAAGAAATTATTTTTGTTCAAAAACCCATTGTATACAGTTAAATATTTACTAAGTTAGACATAGGGTGTATGTATGTATTCGAAAGTGGTGGCAGGCCCTACTGGACCTCCATGCACTGCGACCACAAATGGATCTATTGTGCCCACGTACCTACATACTGAGTTGGACTAAAGTGGCATATTTTCTTTTCCACCCAGAACATGAAGAAACTCTGCAGATTACAACAATAAATGATTTAGGCTTAACACTTTGGCTCAAAGATATATAACTAAGGCCTCTGCATTATTAGCCATAGAGTGACGCTGGTTTGGGTTCCGGGACATACGGGGGTATCAGACAACGAGAAGGCGGACGAACTCGCACGACTCGGGGCAGGAACCGCCTATGTAGGACCGGGGCCACTTTTGGGCGTGACAAAAAGACAAGTGCAAATCGGACTCAACAAATGGGTCCAGGACGCGCTATTAAACTCCTGGGAAACAGGAACGGGTTGCAGACAGACCAGAGAATTCGTAGACCGTCCAAAAGCGACCAGAATTAGATGGATGCTGGGACGGACACGAAAAGACCTCGGACTGCTGATAGGTACTCTAACCGGACATAACCGGTTGAGGGGCACATGACACGTATAGGAGTCGAGAATGACCCTACCTGCCCAGTCTGTGGACAGGAAGAAGATACATCAAGACACCTCGTGGCAGAATGCGAGGCCTACGCAAGGATGAGACAACAGGCACTCGGAGCGCCAACTCTGAGCGAGGAAGAACTGCACATGCTCAAATGGGCAGACTTACTGGACTTTGTAAGGAGAACAGGAAGGCCCAATGAGTTACCCGACCATGAAAGGGAAGTGCAGAGAGTGGGTTAAGGGACAGACTTGGGGCATGGCAAAAAGGGCCTACTCTGGCCTACTTGTCAGACCTGCGGGTCAACTTCCCCACTACTACTAAGTTAGACATAACTTTTTAAAGTAGCCGCCTTGAAATAAAAATAAATGTTTTTGTAGAAATCCTCAAATCAAACAAAAATTTGGAACATTCATATTTGTAACTCAATAAATAATACTCAAGGTGAGTAAAAAAATATTTTTGATTAGTAATAACTTAAAACTTAATTTTTCCAGTTAAATTCATTTAAATTGGGAGGAGGTGGCATTCCCCCTCTCGCCCCCTTGAAAAATGGTCTTTTACAGTATTTTTCTAATTATTTGGAAACTTTTAAGTTGACCAAAAACACCTAAGTAATAGTTATTGAGGCTGATGAAGAGTCCTCTCTAACAATGTATAACACGCCCCCCTTACATCAGTGGCTCACCTTTTATAGGCATTTAAGTAAATGAGAGGTGTGAAAAAAACAATATTTTTTTAATTTTCTTAAATTTTATTGTCCTACATGTCTGGTTTTAAAATTTGTTTTTAAAGCCGAAGAAATTTCCTTTTCAACGATGTATATCACTCCCACCTCAAGGTAGCGGTAGATCTAGCATAGACGCACCAAAAATGGTCAAATTTGGTTGGAAGTATATTTAAAAATTTTCGGACCCTAAGCTTCAGTTACTTATTCTAGTTACAAGAATATATAAATTTTATAGTATTAAGCGGGTGAGCTAAAAAACAGTGTGAACTTGATGTATGCATGTGTTCCAAACAAAAAAGAACCCCAAGGGTACTAATCATTGGCAGATCGTTCTCTGGTACCCAGTCAACCTTGTCAGAACCACCTGGTGTGAAAAACTATCCATCAACGCCGGTTATCTGATTGGCCAATCGTGCGGGCAGTACCATATCACGGTACCATACAGTCTTCTTCGCGTTGTTCTATTATTAGTCATTATTATAGTACCATCTTTTCTGAGGAATTTGTGCTAAATATAGGTTGATGCGCCAATGAAGAATTTTCTTTGATCGTTTATTGAAAAAGAAGAAAAAAATTTTATTGCGTTTTTTCTTTTATTTGAAGAACTGTTGACTATATAAGTAACAAAGAAAAAACAAAATGTTTAACTACTTTTTGCCTAAATGATTATTTCGAAATTCAACTTTTCCGATTTTTTTCGGCTGCACATTTTTTCGAAAAATTGGTTTTTAAAAATACAAAACTTTGAATAAAACGTTTTCTCAAATGACATTTTTTAAAAAAGCAATTTTCCGAAAAGAAAATTTGAATCTCTAGTGTAATTTATTCAAAAATTTTAAAAACATTTTTTCCGAAATAAATAATTAAAATAATAATAATAATAAATAAATTGAAAAACTTGTTTCAAAAGTATGGTTATTTTTCTATGTCAAAGTAAAAATTTCGAAAAGCTGCTTTTCCAAAAAACATTTTTTTGAAAATAAATTTTTTGATAAAAAACATTCGAATCATATTTTTTTAAGCCTGAAAATTTTTTATCATAGTTTTAAAACTCAACAAAAAAGTTCAAAAAACATTTTTTTCCAAAAAAAATTTAAAATCTTATTTTTTCTAAATTTTTTCCGAAATAGTTCTTCAAACCCGATTTTTCGAAAAATGTTTTCGTAAAAAGTGAAAAATTTCCGCGACCCTTATTAACCTACGGTCCATTACAAACAGAAGATAAGAAGTCATAATGAACAAAAAAGAACTAGCTCAAATTTCCTTCTTCCTTTTAAATCCAAATTCAAAATGACAACCTGTTAAACCATCCCATTCAGTTTGTGCAGTGAACGATAAAAAAATTTGCAACAGTCGAAGAACAATAATTTATAACAATATAAGACAAATAAATCCCAGTGCGACCTTTGACACAGTGATCGAAATACCACAGTTAATCGATCAGCCTTAAAACAATCAGTATAGGATACTTTTACGCCAGTACGTCAACATCAACAAAGGAAGGAAAGATATATGTGACAATTATAGAGGTATATCTGTGACTAGTATGCTAAGCAGAATATACGGTAAAATAATAAGAAATAAAGTGGAGAGCGAATATAAAGACTTAGAGGCAGAAGAACAAGCCGGTTTCAGGGCGGGTAGATCAACTTCAGATCATCTCTTTTGTATAACCCAAGTTATTGAAAAGAAAATGGCATACGGACAACAGCTGAATCTGCTTTTCGTCGAGTTGCAGAAGGCATATGATAGTATACCACTAAATCTACTTTGGAAAGCGTTGGAAAACACAAACATAAGCGTACAACTAATTAAGGCCATCAAAGAGTTATACCGCAATAGTAAGGCAAAAGTTAAAATAAAAGCAAAACTAACCAAAGGCTTTCAAGTAAATAAAGGTCTTAAACAAGGTTGCTGTATCTCGCCTACGCTCTTCAAGATATACTTGGAACAAGTCCTTAAAGTATGGAAGAGAAGATACCAAAACATTGGAATTCCGTTGGACGAAACCACCTTGTATACTTGGTCCCAAATTATTCCATTTAATAAATTTTTCTTCCTTGTACGTTTCGATCTTTTATAGCTTTGTCTAGTGTTCCGTCAGCTGTAATTTTTAGACCTAAGTATTTATACCCATCACAGGACTGAATTCGCTGCCCGGTATTTAAGATTAGATCCTGTTTCATTCCACCGATACACATATACACTCTCTTATTAAGATTAACCTCCAGTCCCCACTTGTTATACTCTTCTATTAGTTTTCGTGTCATATATTTGAGGTCGTCATAATCCTGAGCCTGAACTACTATCTGATCATCGGCGAAACATAAAGTATACAAGGTGGTTTCGTCCAACGGAATTCCCATGTTTTGAAATTTTTTCTGCCATACTTTAAGGACTTGTTCCAAGTATATCTTGAAGAGCGTTGGCGAGATACAGCAACCTTGTTTAAGACCTTTATTTACTTGATAAATCAAAAACCTACCAAGGGCTAATTCAAAGAAAATAAAATACCTATAGAGTTGAATTACTTTGCTGTGATAGTTTTAATACTTTGGATTGGAATCCAGAGATGGAGCAATACAGATAACCAAATTGCTTATCGATCGATAAAATCGATAAATTTACTTTCTTTTCGCCTCGTTAATAGACAATAAATTTTGCTTATAAACAATAGGCTTGATCGTTTGAACTTATCTACTTCACCCTGGGTCAACTTTCTTCCCAAATTCCTTATGAATAAAAGTGAGAAAACACTAGTTTGAATGAAAACAATTCATAAATCGATTTGATTAATTTGGGTTAATTCGTATTTAAAATGAAAACTCACCCTAATTAGTTCCTTATTTAAAGAATAGTTAGACTGAACGCTCTTTAGGGTGAATTGGAGTAAGTTGTTAAAAAGAAACGATTGCAAATCTAACTGGAAAATATCTCACGTGGAGGTCTAATTGAGTATGACGTTTAATATCGATTTAGTCGTGGTTAAAATCGATCGAGTTTTGTGATAAATCGGTCAGATTTATTGTTGTTCTGGTTAATAAATGGTTTGGTTTCTACAAGCGTGCGAAATATTACTTGGGCAATTTTTTTTTAAACCACCTAATACCGGGTGGCATTTTCATATCTATCACCTTGAATAGCGATTCGTACGAGCCCGAGCTCAGTTCTTATCCATCACATGTTATATTTATATTCATATCTATCACTTGGTATCACGCATCAAGCGAGCTCGAGCGTAGCTCTTATCCATCACATGTTATCAACGCGTCTTCATAACCAGCATGTGCAATCGCGATATTTTAGTACATTGAATAATTTTTAAATACCTACTTAGATATCAAAAATGCAATTTTCACAATTTTTGTGTGTGTCTGTCATCACGCAAATATTGCCAAGCTGATTTTCATGAGGTGGTAAAAATAATACGAACCGAACCGAACCATTTGTTGTATGTTTGTGTCACGCTAGACGCTAAACGGCTGAACCGATTTTGACAAAAAATGTATCGTTAAATTGCTATTGATCCAGAAGGTGCTATAGGCTATATTTTTTTACACAGGAATCAACATGACCAAAATGGCAAAACTTTGAAAATTCATATTTTACAAACTATACATTTTACCAACAAAAGCACCGAGTTACAGTATAATGGGGCCATAGAGATGCCAAAAAGCCACACTGTTAGTGAAGAATCGGAAAAACGTCATTAAGCGAATTTTAGGGTATGAAATCCCATATGAACGAAATGGCAAAACTTTGAAAATTCATATTTTACAAGCTATACACTTTGGCAACAAAAGCATCGAGTTACAGTATAGTGGGGCCCTAGAGATGCCAAAAAGCTCCACTGTGAGTGGAGATTCGGAAAAACGTCATTTAGCGAATTTTAGGGTATGATATCCAATATGAACGAAATGGCAAAACTTTGAAAATTCATATTTTACAAACTATACATTTTACCAACAAAAGCACCGAGTTACAGTATAGTGGGGTCCTCCCTGCTCCCACCCCTATTCCCCTCCTGTCATTCCGCCCACCCTATTCAAAAACCATATTCGCATAATTTTATCAAATATAGAGCGATTTCAAAAATTATTTCTGCATACACTTTCAGATTTTTTTTTCCAACACCATTTTACTAGTCCACCCCCCCCCCCCCACCTCTCGCTCTCTCCCCCACACCATCCTTATTAGTAATAGTTATAGCTATAACTTTTACAAATGTAAAACGATTTCAAAAGTTCTTTCTGCACACGCTTGAAGACTTTTTTCCAACATTATTTTACTAGTTTTCCCCTTCTTCTCCCTTCTTCTTCCCACCCTCACAAATTTAGAGCGATTTCAAAAATTCTTTCGGCACACGCTTTAAGATTTTTTTCGACTAGTTTCTCTCTTACTAGTTTCCTCCTTCGCGTCTGTAGAAAATCTACACGTACTTTTTGGGTAAAGCTAAATGAATTGTAAATGCATAGTGCGTTTTATAAGACTGAATAAGAATTAAACCTAAAAGTTGGAAATAAAAAAAAATTAAATAAAAAAAAACACCTACTGCTAAATTTACTTGTAACTACTAGTCGCAGTTGGGTACAAAATTACCCAATCACCTGATTCATGAAAATACAAAACTGTATAATTTCGTAAGTCCGCTTTGGGCATTAAAACTAAAAGTTGAAGCATGTCGTACATTATAGATAAACCTATCAATTTTGTAGTCAACTGCGACTAGTTCTTATGAGTAAATTTAACATTTGGGTGTTTTTTTTTATATAATTTTTTTTTATTCTATTTAGAATCTGTTTTAAATCCTGTTTCAAAATTTAAAAAAAAACGTTGGTCCGTTTAGTTTCTTAAAAAGTCAGCTAGTAACCAAAATACATTAATTGCACCTCTTTGTCTCGCTTTAAAAAATGCACACTCACAAAGAACGGTATTGTTCTGCCATGTTATAGCTCTTATTTCACGCGGATTTTCGCACAGTATTTAAAAAAAATCATTTTAGTCAGTGGTGGAGACTGTATGGAATAAAAACTCTTATTAAGTTTTACCACACCCCCTCAAATTAACAAGCCCGATCCTTCTTTTTTTTGTCAAACACACTGTATTTATTGTATTACAATCTAGTCAGTCCTAATTAACAATTTTGTTTTACTTAATTTACTAGAAAAGTCAGATTTAAACTTAGGGTTCACTCAACAGTTCTCCCCGCTTTGTTTGGTCTGTAACTCACAATTGTGTTGTGTTTGTAGCATTATTTTGTTTTATGTAATTCACTTAGTTTACTACCTCAAACGGCTTCACTTTTTTTAGTCTTCGAACTAGCATAGTATTGTCTAGAAGCTGAATTGCTTCCACATTCACATGCCGATGGAGTCTATCTTCATGGCTTTTTGCGTACTTTTTTATAGTCTCTGCTACAGTTTCGATTTTTAGATCTCGATGAAAGTCACTATTTCGAACGTACCAAGGTGCATTCACAATGTTTCTTAATACTTTATTTTGAAATCTCTGTAAAACTAGAATGTTACTCTCTTTAACACAACCCCATAGTTCAGTATTTGTCTGTAAAGCAGTAACTTATTATGAATTGTTAAATTGGACTTCCTTCCAATTAGCCAGTTCATTTTTTTTACCTTATCTCAAGTTATTCTTATTTTTCTTAACATGTGCTTTCCAGCGAAATTTGGCATCAAGTGTCATACCTAGATATTTTGCCTGATTTGAATATGGTACGGAAATGTTGTTAATTGTTATTTGTATGTGATTTATATTTTTGTTTGTAAAATCAACATGAGTTGATTTGGTTTGTGGTCCAACTGTGAACTTCGGTGCCTGCATCCTGAAGTTTTTCTATGCATTTTTCAATAGATTTTTCTACCGTCAATAAACCAGTATCATCGGCAAATGTTGCTAAGTGACAATTTTCTGGCTTTGGGATATCGCAAGTGAATAATAAGTATAGATAAGGGCCTAGTACGCTACCCTGGGGCACGCCTGCTTGAATTTCTCTTAAATTAAATTAACAGATCCTTCTTTGAAATACAACATTATCGAAGGCTGACATTTGCATTATTTTCTGGTCAGCCTATATTTTTTTGTTTTCAAAATAGTCAAAATTTTAGATCAGTTAGCCTTCGAAGCTGTTGCCATTCAAAGTAGGATCAGGCTTGATAATTTAAAGGGGCTGTGGTTTTATCTACCTATCGATCTATCTATTTAGCCCTCTTCGACCCATCTTTGGAGATTGGCCTCCCCCAATATCTTCCACTCTTCTCTGTCTGTCGCCGTGCTCATCCATCTAGTCCCGCATGTTTCTTCAAATCGTCCACCCATCTCATTTGGGGTCTTCCCTAATTCTTTTCTTTTCCCAAGGTCTCCAGTTTACAATACATTTGTTTCATCGATCGAGTTTTTATCTGATAATATCGCCGGCAAATTTCCATTTAATTTTGCTAGCTATCCTGGAACATTCCTTACTTTCTATTTATTTCTTAACTTTTCTATTTGTTAGATTTACATGTAACCATAGAGTAAGATAGCCTTATGTATTACTTACTCTATGATGTAACATTTGTCTTTTCATTGAGCTTTTGTTATCTTACCCATATTTGATTTTGTATGTTGTCCAGGTCTGGAAACCATAGGTGGGTACAGAAAGGATACATTGTAAACAACAAGTAGTGAAATTAAAGAACAGAAAAACTTTTTTCTTATTTTCCTTTTTTTAATTTTACCTGTTTGTTATAGTTTTAGGTCCTTGCATTATTTGCAATTTGACATGCAAGAAACTCTGTTTTGGACATACGCATTTTCAACCCAGCTGATGAAGCGCAAGGTTTGCAAATGTTCCAAATTTATAGGTCTGGGGCGATTTCTATTGCTGAAAGGCCTGCAATGCTAGGGAATTCTGGTGACAAATCTAGTTACTTTTGTTTTCCTACATATTTGACCCACCACCGCTCTTTCTTTTCCATCATACCAGAGCAAACAAGCTGCAGCAATTAATAAATAGATGTATGCGCTGATCACTTTTTTTTATTAGCTTCATTTATTTTTATGTTTATATTTAACAGACAAAATTTTTAAAATTTAAACCATAGAAAAGGAATTCAAAATAAAACTGAAAAACCAAAACAAGATATTTGAGGTTAGAAACCTTAAGCGGATTCCATCGAAGAAGTTTGTACAGATAGACAGAATGATGCACTGACCGTCTCAAACTAATATGCTGTTTGTTTACATTTTCCAGCTAAAATTTTCCCATTTTAGCTGTGGTTGGCAAACCTTTGCAATTAAAATAGACTTGCATCATGTCAATGGACCTGCAAGTATCATTGCTTGCAATCTATTGACCTTGCAAGGTATTGCTGCATTTGAGGTAGTGAGCAGTGGCGAAAGTTTCGGGGGGGGGGGGGGGTTCTAGACCTCATGAGGCCGTATTTTATGCTATTTTATGTTTATATTCATGAAATATGCGGAAAATATTTAAAAAAATCTTTTCTTCGGGGATGGTGGGGCGGTCCCCCCCTTACGTACGCCACTGGTAGTGAGGATATTTTTTATTTTCTAATATGTAACTTAATTTAGCGAATGCTGCACATATTCTTCTACTACATCTTTGTTATGATTTTAGTTTTAGTGTAGTTTGTACTTAAGCCTATATTTTTAGCTGCTTTATCCAGTTTTGCCTGCATTTTTATCAGTTCGTTTTTCTTATCTGTTACTAAGGCAATATCACCAGCATATCTTAGGTGGTTCAAGTATTGTCCGCTTACTTGGATACCTATTTCTTCCCAATCTAAGTTTTTAAAAAACATCTTCTTCTAGGGCCTGCTTATAGTTTAGGGGATATTGTGTTACCCTGTTGACAACTCTTCTTATGCGGATTGGCTTGGTCCCGTCATGGATTTTGATGATGTTGTTACTTCGCTATCATTAAGATCGTACGCTTACGTTTATTAAAATTTGTTAAGGACTGAAGAAAGATTTGTGGAATGGTATGGGTAAATATAAACTTGAAAATTTAAGTGCGCCGCTGGTTTTATTAATAACTCTTATGCGGAATCACGATACCTTTAACACGATTAAAGAATGATACGATATAAACTTGTACTTCAATTAGGTTTGCAATTATATCACAGTGGTGGGTACATGTCTGTAACACCATCCTATTCTGGGATTCTAATTAAAACGACGTATATGCAAATTTTGAAAAACGGCTACTCACCGATGTCATAGAAAAATAGATAGCAAGTCCTAGTTTTCCCTAAATCATTGCTCCCCTCTCCTTCTTTTTGGGAGACCGAAATAGTGTTAAACTAACCGTTTTCAATTGTTCACCAATTTATATCAATCGGGAGTATTTGGACAGGTGGATACGTTGTTGTTTAACACCGATTTCGAGGTCCCACAAAGAGGACATAATTTACAAACTCGTTATGGAAATACTTATTTTTTGAAGAAATGCATTTCCGAAAATAGTGTGTATTTAAAATTTGTGCAGCGTCTCAATATCGTTATTTATAAAAAAGCTGAAATGCTTAAATATGGGACAGAAAATCTCGCATATATTATCAATTAATGCATAAACGGACATGCAGAAGCTGGTGATTGGAGAATTGAATTCATACCCTCAATACATAAAAAAGAAGACAAGCTAGACTGCAACTATTACAGAGGAATTTTAGTAACCAATACTCTGAGTAGATTGACCGGTAGGATTCTTAGAGATTTGATAGAGAATGATTTTCATGAACAAGAAGAAAAGCAAAGTGGGTTTCGAGTAGGCAGATCTTGTACAGGTAATGTTTTTTGTCTTCTAATTGAAAAAAGGAGTGCCAGAAATATAGACTCAATCGACTTTTAAAGAAATTCCTGGTAACGAAAGGCTTAAGACAGGGATGTTGTATCAATTCAACCCTTTTTAAAATATTTATTGCAGTAGCTCTAATAAGCTAGAAACACGACGTACGGGAATGGGAATATAACTAAGCGCCCGATTTACCATATACACACCACAATTTGCTGACGACCAAGTAATTGTAGCTAATAATAAAGAATTCATGGACTTTATGCTGAGAAAGTTAACGGAAGAATGCTAAAAGTGGGAGTTAACAGTGAACATAGACAAGACAGAGTACTTATGTATTGGAAATTAATCAAGTTACATTTGATAAAACATGAAGAGACTGTAAAGAACTGGAAAAAAGAATATTAAAAGCAAAAAAGGTCACTGGATGTTTTAACAGTATTTTATAGAGCAGAGAGATAGAAAAGGATGTAAAATTTAACATTATGAAAAATTGGAGAAAAGCAAAATGGAATGTGTCGAAACTAATGCAATAAGAAAATGAATGGGAATATCTAAAATAGATCATATAAGAAATGTGACCATAAAAGAAAGACTGGAAATCAGGGGAAGCATAACGGATGGCATCACTAAAAGACAACTGATATGGTACAGCCATGTAAAACTGATGAACGACGACAGATTACCAAACTGGGTGTTGATGATTCATATGTGAGTGGGCCTTGCAGCCCTTCCACTGCGACGGTTCGGTTCGGTTCGGTTCGGTTGAAAACTGGGTGTTAGAATGGCAACCAATAGGGCACAGGAAAAGAGGGTGTCTTAAACTGGAATGACGACAGTCAATCCAAAGATCAATGAGTCAAAATAACCTGACAGAAGATGATTACCAGGATCGAAGTAGTTGGAGAATAGGCGTCGAAAAACGTAAAAAAAAGTACATACACAGACATCGATAAGGTAAGTTAGCCTCGGCATATGTGCAGTACAAAATAAGAATATTGTCACTTACGGTGTTGTTCTGAATATTGGTGCACTTGTTCACTACGAATTATTAAGTTTGATATCGGAACAATCCTGTTTAATATTTCGTGCATGAGGTGCAGTCAATTTTAAAACAATCCCTTGATTTATAAGATACAAGAACGAGATGAAAATTCCTATAAATAAAGGGCTATTATTCGATAGTTAAACAGATTACTAAAAACGGAAATTTTTTCAAATAATTTTTTTTAATGTATTCCTTTTTTTCTAATCACAATTTTTTCGAAAAATATTTTGGTAGAACTCAACATTTTTCTCAAAAAACAATTTTTTCAAAAACGCTTTTTTTGAAAAAAAAATTTGACATTTTTGTCCGAAAAAAGTAAAATTTCCATTAAAAAAAATTGCTTTTCAAAAAAGTTGCTTTTTCCAAAAAATTTCTTGTCAAAAAATTTTTCACTTAAAACTACGTTTTTAAAAAAATATTGATTTTTACAATCGAATTTTAAAAAAAAATGTTTTTGAAAAAAAATTCCGCAACCCCAAAAAACTATTTTAAATGAAGTTATGCATATTTTTTTTAAAAAGAGCATTTTTTTATTCTTTTAAAGTTAATAGTTAAAAATTTAAATATTAAAATCATTGTTATCATGTAGTTAGCAAATCTTGATTTAAAAAAAAAATCAAATAAAAAAACTTCAATTTTTTGCGTTTTCAAACAAGAGTACGATATTAGCAAAAACGTTAAATCATACACAAGTGTACTTAATGCCTTAAAGCTAACAAGCCGGTCTATCTGTTTTTCTTAATTATAACTTTTGCAAAACATGCATATTACCAGATAAAACAACTATTAATTAAGACATTAAAGCAAGCAGAGTACTTATTATTATATATTTACCACTTTTGTTAAATTAACGCAAATTTAAGAGCAATGTCCAAACTAATTCATATATTTTAGTAGGTATCTATCTTTAAAATTAAGAAAAATTTAAATTTTTATGTTTAGAAATTTAACAAAGGTTGAAAATTCAAAATATGGCCTTCCTATGGATCTAAAATAGTAAAGAAATAACCAATATGGTACTGTTGGAATAAACCTCACAATTTCACCGCAAAAATTTTTCAAAAATTAAGTAATTTTTCTTAATTACTATGACCTATTATTTTATCTATAGGTTTCACCTATTTTTTCATTCTTTTTGATTTACCTTGTATCTTTTAGTTAGTTTGTTCTACCTTGTGTCAGGCAAGCCACGCTGAGGAAGGAAATGCCTTTTTCCGAAACACCGGTGTCCGTGGTTGACTATACCCCTGTGAAGTTGCTTTTTATACTTTGTTAACTCATTGTTTTGGGTTCCAAACCGACACCGTGGATAGCATGGTCTGATTGAACCGTGAGGAAATGTCTTTCTTCCTTATAGACCGGTGGATGTTTTCGTCCCGCCATGGACCCAGTTTCCTTGGTTCGCTGTCGTTTCACTCGTAGAATAAAAAATAGGTTTTCAATCTATTTTTTTATTCTTTTTGATTTATTTTATCTATAAGCCTACGAAATCTTGTACATATATCTTGGAAATATGGGGTTTTATAGAGATTTTTCTAAAACGCTGCAGAGACATCAACAGTCGCATAGACGTGAAACCCAACTTAATATATTTTGCTTTTAAAATTTTGATTTTAAATATATTTTATTTTCTTAAAAACATGCAGATATCAATGAACGCCTGGAAGAGATACCTAACAAAATTTATATACTAAATATGTAAATCTTCCATAAAATTATGTTCACATTCATCTCTTACACAAATAATTGATATTAACCAAAAAAATTGTAAATTTATGGATTTATGACAAAAAAATATGTGAATTTCACAATCTATGAATTTTATTTTTACATGAATTATTTATATTCACAGAAAACTTGTGATTTTACAAAAACGAACGTTTTTGGCACACATTCCAGCGAAAAATAAGTAAAGAATAATTTTTTTGGATATAATAAACAAAAATGCCTGAAAATAACGTCATTGCACAACCATAAAAATTCTATTATACCTACTAATGTTTTTTTAGATACTATTGTCCCAATAAAAAATTATTAAATACCTATTAACTTGAAAACTTAAAACATTGCTCTTAATAGCCTTACTGTGAATTTCTCTAAATTCGAATTTAAACTGTTTTTCGTGCTCTCGAAGTTTTTTGGTTCTATAATTCGCGAATATGCTTAGTAACATTTAACTCATTTAACCTTAAATAACGGTATATCTATCTGGTCCATAGAGGTATGCCAAATTCAGCTACAACGAATGGTGTTTTACATATGTATTTCCTTCTTATTTTTGTTCAAATAAACTTTTATTATTTTCGTACTACTACTATCTCGGTTTAGAACGTTCTTCTACGTTCTCCGACGCCTATTCTCCACCTCCTTCGATCCTGAGAATCATCTTCCGTCAGGTTTTTTTGACTCATTGATCTTTGGATTGACTGTTGCCATTTCAGTTTAGAACGCCCTCTTTTTCTGCGCCCTATTGGTTGCCATTCTAGGACCTGCTTTGGTAATCTTTCGTCGCTCATCCGTTGTACATGGCCGTACCATATCAGTTGTCTTTTAGTGATATCATCCGTTATGTTTCCCTCGATTCCCATTCTTTCTTTTATGATCTCATTTCTTATATGATCTGTTCTAGATATTCTCATTGATCTTCTTATTGCATCCATTTCGACACTCCATTTTTTCTTTGTATTTTTTTGTTACGCGACAAGTCTTTATTCCATACAACAGCGTGTTTTTCACCATTGTTTCATATAAGTTTACTTTTTACATTCTTTTTTATCTCTCTGCTCCATAAAATACTGTTAAGACAACCAATAACTTTTTTTGCTTTTACCATTTTTTATTTCAGTACTTTACAGTCTGTTCTTGTCTTATCAAATATGACACTCAAGTATACATACTCATTGCATGGAAATATTGTTATTATTTTCGTACCTCTCTGAAGGTATTTGCTTCTGTAAAAAGAAAACAACAAGGCTTTTTCCTCTCCATGGTATGAATATGCGTGTGAAACAAGCACCTTTCTTTTTTTTTTTTTTAATTTGTCAAACACACTGTGTTTATTATATTACAATCTAGTCAGTAAGACTAATTAGCGATTTTGTTTTAACTTAATTTACTAGAAAGTCAGATTTAAACTTAGGGTTCACTCCACAGTTCTCCCCGCTTTGTTTGGTCTGTAAGTCACAATTGTGTTGTGTTTATAGCATTATTTTGTTTTATGTAATTCACTTAGTTTACTAGCTCAAACGGCTTTACTCTTTTTAGTCTTCGAACTAGCATAGTATTGTCTAGGAGACGAATTGCTTCCACATTCACATGCCGATGGAGTCTATCTTCATGGCTTTTTGCGTACTTTTTATAGTCTCTGCTACAGTTTCAATTTTTAGATCTCGATGAAGGTCACTATTTCGAACGTACCAAGTTGCATTCACAATGTTTCTTAATATTTTATTTTGAAATCTCTGTAAAACTAGAATGTTACTCTGTTTAGCACAACCCCATAGTTGAATACCATATGTCCATACTGGTTTCAGTATTTATCTGTAAAGCAGTAACTTATTATGAATTGTTAAATTGGACTTCCTTCCAATTAGCCAGTTCATTTTTCTATACCTTATCTCAAGTTCTTCTTTTTTTTTCTTAACATGTGCTTTCCAGCGCAATTTGGCATCAAGTGTCATACCTAAAACAAAAAAGAGTGCAAATAGAAAAGAAAATGTGGAATGAATTTATTGACCATTATTAGAATATTATTTTACCTACTCATTGTTTTCATTGTATCCCCAGAAATATTATTACAAATATATACTTCTAATATAATATATATCTAGATCCATGATCGGATAGTGACCCTTTATACCATATAATTAGGCGCATTGGAAGATTAAGTAATGTTTATTTTGCGCCATTCTAGTGCTCTATAGTGCGGCTCAAGAAAACCAGAGCCGACTCTTTTTGTTTGGGCAATCCCATAACTAATTTTATACAGTCGTTAATTCACAGATTTTTTTAAAACAAATCTTTTTAAATTGCATCGTTTCAAAACAAAAACTGCTTTCCTATGTATAAAAGCAATAACCGCTTCAAAAGAAGATTATTTTTTTCTTAGGATATTGTATTTACCGAGGGGTCATCGGCACCCTAAAATTTTGTACAGCGTCCAACAGGACTTGGGTCCTGTCGTGTACTGTTGGGTCCTGTTGAGTACTGTTGGGTCCTGTTGGGTCCTGTTGGGTCCTGTCGTGTACTGTCGAGTACTGTTGGGTCCTGTCGAGTACTGTTGTGTCCTGTTGAGTACTGTTGGGTCTTGTTGGGTCCTGTCGTGTACTGTCGAGTACTGTTGGGTCCTGTCGAGTACTGTTGGGCCCTGTTGGGTCCTGTTGGGTCCTGTCGTGTACTGTCGAGTACTGTTGGGTCCTGTCGAGTACTGTTAAGTACTGTCGTGTTCTATATGGAAAAAATTATAAAATTTTAATAATTAGAGACATAAAAAGGTCGTTTTGGTGCAAAAGCAGTGCCGGTCTGTGGGGTGCAAAGCTGGAGGAGCGAAAATCGACTTGAAGGTGGAAATTATGATTTTATTTAAACTATATTGAGTAATTACACTATTAAGATCTGGTAAGGACCTACCCAGTTTTTAACTTTTTTTTTATCTTTCAAAAACTGTTTTTTTTTCATAATATTACTGAAGAGTCGGGATGCAGTTCTAAATAAATTTGAGTGTATGTATGGATAGTTTAAGGTGTTGCACGCTCGACTGAAGATCCAAAGGTCATGAGTTCGATTCTCACAAAAACTTTTTTTTTCAAACAACTTTAAATTAAAATTTGCTAATGACTAATTAATATAAATTTAGAAGAAACGAGGCAAAATCGTAAAACTGTCTCTGCGGGAATTTCAAAATGAGAATATTAGATAAAAGGCGAAATTTTTAAAATTAAAACTTTCCTGTCCTCGTTTTGGGAGGTTGAAATCGTTGTTAAACCAAACCGAAACCAAACCTAACCTTGGTCAATTGATCGGAAACCTATCCTAACCTATTTGAAATCGTTTGCTTTTCAAGCGCTAATCTTTAATCGGTTCCAATACTCTAAAATTAAAATGGAGTGGATAGCAAGTGCTAGGTGTGGGCCTCGAACCCATGACCTGCGGATCTTGAGTCAAACACTCCACACTTTATGCTATCTATAAGCTAATATAGAATATCTTTTTGAACTACATCTCGATTGCGTCAGTAATATTTTTAAAAAATCCAATCTGGAATATAAAAACAAATAAAAATCTGGGTAGGTCCTTACAAGATCTAAACTTAAGCATAGACTAATAGTGCAATTACCGAGGGTATTGTAAAATATTTTTGCGTATTTTTGTCTTCTTTGCACTTCTTTGTGTCCCTAAAAAATACTTTGAATACCGAGTTGAATATACTTTATCGAGTATTTTGGGAGGGAATTGATCTCTCTTGGTCCCTCTTTTATTGAACTTTTATCAAAAATAAATTTTTATTGGTATGGACAAAAAAAGTCCGTTTATTTTTATATCTTTATAGCATCAAAAAAGTTTTTATGACCTCGTTACGCCTCGTTATGACCAAAATAATTCAGTCCTGTTGGGTCCTGTCAGGTACTGTCGTGGTCCTGTTGGGTCCTGTTGGGTCCTGTCGAGTACTGTCGTGTACTGTTGGGTCCTGTCGGGTCCTGTTGAGTACTGTCGTGTACTGTTGGGTCCTGTCGTGTACTGTCGAATACTGTTGGGTCCTGTTGGGTACTGTTGGGTCCTGTCGAGTACTGTTGAGTACTGTTGGGTCCTGTTGAGTACTGTCGTGTCCTGTTGGGTCCTGTCGTGTACTGTCGAGTACTGTTGGGTCCTGTTGGCTACTGTTGGGTCCTGTCGGGTCCTGTCGAGTACTGTTGAGTACTGTTGGGTCATGTCGGATCCTGTCGCGTACTGTTGGGTCCTGTCGTGGTACTGTCGGGTCCTGTTGTGAAATTTGTACAGTACTGTTGAATGCTGATGACCCCTCGGTATTTACTGATGGAAAACCATCTTTCATTATACTTAAAATACATTTTACTGTTAACTGTCAACACATATTAGGTCTTGGACCCCCGTGAGGTTAAGCTTTCAAGCTACCCACGGAAAAATATGAGAGAAACAAAAACTCCTTTTTCCCCGATTAGGCTTGTTTGATTTTTAAATTCGCGGGTACTAAATTTCACGTTTGTTAGTATTATTTGGCTTAAAAATTCAGTTGATTGACGCTCACGTGTCTGATGGCGGGTAAAAACGCAATCAACGTTGATCTGACCTGAAAGGTAGAAGAGCTCTCATAGGTCACGAATGGTTTGTTTTATTTTATTTGTAATCGATATTTTCATTGATCGATATGTATGTATGTTCTAGTTTCTCTCGTAACTCGGTAGATGGCACTTCTTGCGATAGTTTTCTCACTATTTATAAAGGATTAGAGACAAAACCGCCTAATTAAGTTCGCAAGGGTGTCACATTGACCAAGCAGTATTCTGATGAGTCCCATAAGGCCGAAACAGGTAAATGTCAACACTTATTAGGTGTCCATTAGATCTTGGACCCCCGTCAGGTTAAGCTTTCAAGATACCCACGAAAAAATATGAGAGAAACAAAAACTCCTTTTTACCCGATTAGCCACGAAACTTGTTTGCTTTTTAAATTCACGGGTAGGTACTAAATTTCATGTTTGATACTTATTAAATTGATTATTTATTATTCTGGGATGTCATTGACCAATAGCTAGTATATAACATATATATGATGCAAACATGAGGGCCTTGGGGTCTTTAAGCAAAAAAGAGCTGATTGGTTGCTTTCAAAGTCATATGCATATTTTTTCCATATAGTACGTATTATTGCAATACCTACGGTACCTTACGATACAGAATGCAAACATATTTAAAATAGCAATATCAATGGACACTAAGTCTATCCTTTTTGCGATCCTTAAGATAAAATGTCCTGATTGGTTATACTTTTACGCATGAATATTATTTAATTCCTGCATTCGTTACGTCAAATCATCGGCGTACACTTGACAAAAACTCTATCTATGTAAAATTGGTATCTGTGCATTTTTCGTACCTTTATTTCTGAATGTTTGCATCAAACGCCAACCATTGTGTAAATAGGTAACAGGGAGTATTGGAATATTACGTATATGGTATATAATAGAAACTCCAAGAACGCAATACCCTAAATGCGTCCCTGAAGGAAGAAGAAGAACCAAAGAGGAAGAATAGTGGGCTGATATTAATTATTATATTGTTACTGGCGCGAACTCACGCAAACCGCGGCCAGCTAAATTTATGGAGGTAAAGTTCAGATCGGGTTGAGGTCGGGATAAAAGACCAGAGAAGAAGAAGAACGAGATCATAGGTTAGACAAGAGTGACAAAACAATGTACTCTCTAAATATACGAGGTTCTATAGATTTTTGTTCTAACTTCGATGCTAAAAATGCGTCAGATTTCTTTGATGGTACCAGCGGCGTAGCGTGCCCGAAAGGGCGGGGGGCCAAAAGCGACGAAGGGCGCTCTTGAAAAGTGAAAAAAAATGTTGCGACCAAAAACAAAAAAAAAAGTCATCATGTGTGAGGGGGCGGCCGACAGGTCAAAAGGGCGCCTCTCACATATCTTAAGACCCAAAAAAAAAAAAGGTCATCATATGTGACGGGGGCGGCCGACAGGTCAAAAGGGCGCCTCTCAAACATCTTGCGACCAAAAAAAAAAGAAAAAAGGTCTTCATGTCGTTAGTTTCCTTTGGCGTCCAGTCAATTGGCCGTTGTGCCGGCCCGAAATAAAGCTGAGGGCGTTTCGGCCACCAATGGGGCGCCACTACCCTCGAGGCGGGGAGGGCGGCGAACCCTCGCGCCCCCATCCCCACGCTACGCCGCTGGATGGTACTAGACCAGTCAGAGGCATGCAGGGCGTGTGCAGCACGCGGGCGCCCTCTCGAAGGGGCGCTGAAATTATCAAAGATCCTACCAATTACATAATAATGTATTACAGTGAAACCTTTCCTTGGGGACACCTCTATTAAGCGGACACTCCCTTTAGGCGGACAAATTTTTTGAAACCAAGCTTTTCCCTATTTCTTCATTCCTATAACCGGACACTCTAATAACCGGACGCGGACAATTTGAAGAAAATCCTTCTGTAGTGCCATTTTTTCAACAAGTACCTCTTTTTTAACCCTAATAATTTTTCTAAAACTTTTTCCTGCAGCGTCGTGTTTTTCTAAAAGTAGCTCTATGTTTTTACCCAACTGCAGCACCACGAAAAGAAGGGTAATATTTTTCGACTGTTGTATGTATGTAAGTAAATATGTTTGTCGCAACTTTTACAAGGAAAAACACTAGGGCCTATACTCCGTTAGATTAAAAACACTGCACTTGCATCGAAAATATAAATTTTCTTCAACAAGCCGCGATTCGTAAGATGTACAACGAATTAAAAACTTTAAATCAAAACTTAAACACTTACCTCAACACCAACATGCACAACACATTAACGACTGCAAAGCAAAACAAACAAACCAACCTCACTTTTAACGAGATCAGCTGTTTATCTGCCCGCACGTACCTAACCAAAGTATTAGTAACTCCGGTTAGGTGTGGTCTGACTAGCCACAGACACATGTGTTTCGCTCTCGTTAGAGCACATCAGTGTGACATAAGTCCTTAAGAATGCGTGGCCGGCTACTGAATAAACAGAAAAATATACCCAAAATAGGATATAAACCACAACGCGACGGAGCCTCATAAATCGCAACTTTTACAAGGAAAAACACTAGGGCCTATACTCCGTTAGATTAAAAACACTGCACTTGCATCATTGCATATGTTTGTGTCAAGCTAGAGGCCAAACGGCTGAACCGATTTTGACAAAAAAGGTGTCGTTAAATTGCTACTGATCAGGGGCGGCTAGTGCATAAGGGCTGCAGAGCTGCAGAACCCCCAAAATGTTCACAATATTTGACTATTTTTCAGCCGCTGCTATTTTTCTAATATAATTATTTTATTTCTAAAATTATTGGAATAGCAGTATACTGTCGGTCCGGTGTTAGTAGTAGTTAGTAGGCCTTTAAATCGCGTACGTGTGTTGAGTATGACGCCGCGCGCCATCGCCGAAGGCCGCATTTCACAGTCGGTCAAATGAAGTTATTATCATTGTTGCGCTGCTAAATTGCAACACAACGTAGCTGGGCGGCTAACGAGATCTGTGCTCGGCTAGGAACCCCTTCCTTCGCCCCGCACCGCACCTGCTCATGGGTTTAGATAGCGAAATCTAGGCAAAAATAGAGCTGCAAAACTTGCAGTTCCAGTACAATTCCGGGCGGGCGGGCTCAGCGTTACGTGTTTGCGGGCGCATTTATTAGATAGTTTAAGTTGTGCTACGTATTTTTACGTAAAACTGCACGTTAAGCGCTCTACGTTATGCTCCAAATTTGAGTTTAAGTTGAATGTTTTTACGTTACCATAACAAGTCTACTAATAGCAGAGAATATGGAATGCGGCACTGTGTTTTTTTGATGTTATAATTTTGTTTTTTGTCTTTTCAACTACAGTAGGAATATATTTGCAAAGAATCGTTTGTACTGGAAGCGGAAATTATCGTCTAGGCCTCATTTTTCGATCGGTCAATCAACTATTCTTTGGTAACGTTAATGTGCCCGCAGACTGCCGTTAGCTAACGTAAATACGTAAGCTCCTAACGTGACCGATATTTATTTACTTAAATTATTAAATGAACTATTACGTATACATATACGATTGACAACATAGAAAATCTCGGTATTTATTGGATTCACCGATAATATAATAATTACTTTGTACCGAATACAAAATACACATAACTACTAAGCGCACGAAGGAAAAGTGCCGTTGATCTGCTCTAACATGCAACGCGAACCGACGACGCGGGGGTCTTCACGGGGGTGCGGGCGGCATCGAGGCTACTTTTTGTATACGCGCTGTGCCGAAGGAAGGTTCAGATTTTATGTACTGTAAAAATCTATTGGGACATATCGTCCTCTCTTTCTCTATTTCGTAATTAGAAGGCGACCTAACATCTACCGTGCAAATAAAAGTGAATAATTAGATTCGAACTAACTATATAGCGCATTCGCCATGCACGCAGGTGGTTTGAACACGAATACAAACACATACATTACGGGTATTAATTTTTAGTTAATATTCCAGTCTTTAGTGAATTTCGTTTGGGGTAATTACTAATTAAATTAAAGAATGACCAAATTTTAATATTTTTTTAAGTAAAATTTGGGAGTGCACATGTGCACTTATGGAGAAACCGCCACTGGTTCTACTGTACAGGGTGTCCCAAATTGGACACTTTTAGGGGATTTAAGGTACTTCCAGGGGAGAAAGAGAAAAACTGACCACGCATTGCGAGGCTCAAATTTCAAGAGAAGACTTATAGTGAAAACCGCATTTTGAAATATCGTCTCGTCTTTGAGCTACGGGGGCTTCTTGAAAAGTCTGCATTTTGGAAGGGGTCTATAACTTCGTTATTAGTGAAAATTTTGATTTAGAGTAAATTGCAATTTTATAGACTTTGTCACGAGGAATTCACACGCTAAATTAAATTTTAACTGTCACTTTTAGTTTTTGAGATATGACATAAAGTTGCATTTTTTTTATGGAATGGCGTATATTTTAATTCATTTTCAAATTCATCATTGAATTCTTTTCAAAATGATATATCATATGTCATAGTTTTATTAAGAGGTTTCGGAGATAATTAAAGTTTTTTATTTTTGTTTGAAACTCGTAGACAATGATTATGTAGAAATAAAATTTCGGACTTCCATTGTCTGTATTTATTTTAAAACACGACGTTTCGGTTAGTAAGTATCTCTAACCGTTATCAGTTTACACTTGATAACGGTTAGAGATACTTACTAACCGAAACGTCGTGTTTTAAAATAAATACAGACAATGGAAGTCCGAAATTTTATTTTTTTATTTTTGTCTAGTATTCGTTGAATGACGTCATGCACCATTGATATGAAAGCTTGCGGTCAAATCCTACTTCAATGCTCCTATAGTTTTGTTGTCTGATACTATGCAAATCAAGTTGGCCTTGCGTCTTAGCGTTTTGTCATTGTTTTCAATTGTTTAAACAATTTGACATTACGCTTTGATATGAAATTATTTTGCACAAAAGCGTTTTTAATTTTATTTTGAAATATGTATCAAAACGATGAAAAGTATGACATGTTACAATGTTACTGGGAAAGTAATGATAATCGACAGGGCGCTGAAAACTTATATCTTCAAAGGTATCCCAAACGAAGACAACCGTATACGGATATATTTCCAATGTTGAAAAGGAACCTTGTTCAGTATGGCTCTTTTTCAAAACGGCGGGCCAAAATATATGACGTTAGGAGGGACCGTGAGTTAGAGGAGATAGGCATTATTGTTGAATTAGAACAAAATAATTCGCGATCATTGAGACAATTAGAAGCTGCCACAGACATACCGAGAACTTCAATCCACCGAACACTTAAACGGAATAATTATAAGCTTTGAGGGCCGTCAGCTGAATTATAATTTTTCCAAACCAGGCTTACTATATTTTTGACTGTGTAAAATAATAAAAATATTGGAGTGCCTTGACCTGCCTCAGCAGGAAATCATAGCGCACTAGAAATAAGTGAAAAAACTGAATATCTTCTAAACCGCTCAATCAAACTATGACATATGCTACATCATTTTGAAAAGAATTCAATGGCGAATTTGAAAATTAATTAAAATATAGGCCATTCCATAAGAAAAAAATGCAACTTTATGTCATATCTCAAAAACTAAAAGTGACAGTTAAAATTTAATTTAGCGGGTGAACTCCTCGATACAAAGTCTATAAAATTGCAATTTACTCTTAATCAAAATTTCCACTAATAACGAAGTTATAGATCCCCTTCCAAAATGCAGACTTTTCAAAAAGCTCAAAGACGAGACGATATTTCAAAATGCGGTTTTCACTATAAGTCTTAGTCACTATAAGCCTCGCAATGCGTGGTCAGTTTTTCTCTGTCTCCCCTAGAAGTACCTTAAACCCCCTAAAAGTGCCCAATTTGGGACACCTTGTACTTACAAGTAAATTTAGCAGTTGGGTGTTTTTTTTATTATTTTTTTTCTTCTAACTATGTTATTTGTTCTGAAGTCAGGGCCCATCTAAATCACTAACGAGAGAATTCAATTTCAGCATTCCCAGGCCCATGCGACGGGCCACAAAGTGCGTGCCTTATGGTATCTCCATCTCGCTTCCTCCCTTCGAACTGGCTTTGATTTATTTTCCGCGAAGCTGCTCTTCAGGACAACAATTTAACCTTCATTGTATTTATGGAACTTTTATGGTGATGGCGATACAAATCTATTTCAAATGGAATTCACTCGTTTGTGTGTAAAATTAATATCTATTCTTTGGGTGTGCGAAACCTGCGAAGAAACAAGGCCTAACAACACATGGTGGGGGCAAGGAAAAGTTAGCCTATCTATTTGATCCGTGATATGGTTTTGGGTAGTAATTTAGTAAATGCGATGACTTTGAAATTCCAAGCAAAAAAAATACTAACTACTACTTACTATGTCTGTTTAGAACATTTTTTTATGTTGTCCGATGCCTATTCTCCACCTCCTTCGATCTTGACAATCATCTATCAGCTTTTTTGACACATTGATCTTTGGACTGACTGTTGCCATTCTAGTTTAGGACGCCCCCTTTTTCTGCGCCCTACTGGTTGCCATCCTAGGACCTGCTTTGGTAATCTTTTGTTGTTCATCCGTTGTACATGACCGTACCATATCAGTTGTCTTTTATTTCCTATATTTTTCAGTTACGGGACAAGTCTCTATTCTATACAACAGCGTGCTTTTCACCATTGTTTCATATATGTTAAATTTTACAGTCTTTTTTATCTCTCTGCTCCTTAAAATACTGTTAGGATATCCAATAACCTTTTTTGCTTTTACTATTATTTTTCCAGTTCTTTACAGTCTGTTCCTGTCTTTCCAAATACGACACTCAAGTATACATACCTACTTATCGCATGCAGATATTGTTTATCTCACTTGATTCGTTTCCAATATATAAGTATTTTGTCTTGTCTACGTTCACTGTTAACCCCCAGTTTTGGTATTCTTCCGATAGCTTTCTCATCATATACTCCATGTCTTCTTTATCATTACATACAATTACGTAGTTGTCAGCAAACTGTAGTGTGTATATGGTAAATCGGTCGTTAAGTTGTATTCTTAGGCCGTGTACTTTACTTTTCGAGTTTTTTAGAGCCACTGCGATATATATTTTAAAAAGAGTTGGAGATCGTCTTAAGCCTTTCGTTAACAGGATTTCTCCTGAAAGTCGATTTCCAATTTTAATTTTAGATTTTGACGCTTTGTGTAGTTTTCTTCTCGCTTTTAGGTATGTATATTTGATATTAGTTTACATGTCATATCACAAATTTCAAAAAAATTGCGTAAAGGATTTTTTAAAGATGATTTTGTATAAATAATATATCTATTTTTGTTTTTCATCTGCACATTTAATCGAAAAAATTTTTTTTTAGTCCGGCGCTCACTTGGCGGCGCCGAGTTGGCTCGGCGTTCAGTTAGCCCAGCGCCCATTTGCCCTAGATTTTGTTATGAATGAACCCTATATTCGCAATACCTTGGACCGCATTGCATAGTACCATAACATCTAACAGGATATAATAATTTAATTTGACGTATTTTTGTTTTCTTTTTTAAATAAATATTAATACGCTAGAGGTAGTTACTGTATGTTGACATATTTGGATATATCCAGATATGTCAACATACAGGGACTCTCGCTAGGGTCAGCATTTTTTAAAGTCGCCACCCAGGTATAGTTTAAGTATAAAAGGAAGTCAGAATCCAACTCAACCAAAGTAAAATTGAACAATTTTTGCTCATTATAATTTCATAAGTCAGAACCAGAAAGAAAAAAAATTACCACAAAAGTCATGCCAAAAGTAGTTTTGTGCCCGATGATGATACAAAGGGTTTCTGCACGTTTTTTGAAAATCAAAGGAATCACGAAAGATATTTTTTTAAAAATACGAAAAACTAATAATATAAAATTTAATATGTATTTCATCTTTTGTCATAAAAACTTATACGTTCACATGTATTAACGGTTTAAAAAATTTTTTACTGCTGGTGGGTGTGTAATAATTTTAAGATTCGCCAACGACATATTTTATAAGATTCATCAGTTTTTGGCTTCGCCTTAAACAGAGAAAGTCACATAAAAATATTTTTACGATTGAACAAACTAATATAATATAATATAATAGGGACTTATTGTGATAAAGCCAGGCAGTATTCTGACAGGTTTACATTGAAAACTGGCAGTGTATCTCAGTGGCGGCCCGTGAGCTGTAGAACTGGGGGGCGTTAAGGGCTTAAAGGTGGGGATTATGGATTTTCTATTTTTCTTTTCATTAACAGAAAAAGAATATTACAATCTGCACTACGCTTTGAAACGACTGAGATATATTTCTTACCGTGAAAAATTATCCTTAAAAAAACAGTAATCAAAATCAACAAAAATACGTATTTAACTGCTTAAATTACAACTACTTACTTTATGCTTGTATTATTTTTAATTTTACTTTTTACTTTAAAAAACCATAATGAATAAGGTACAGGTAGTAGTACAATGCGAAACTGTCAGAATAGTGCCCGGCACAACTACTGCCTGGCTCTATTGCAATAAGTCCCTAATATCGGTTCTTATAGTAAACAAAGGCCTTATTTAGAAAGATCACAGCTGATCTTACTGTCAAAATACTGCCTGGGACTGTTAGATACAAAAGTTAAAATCCGGAAAAGCTAGCGGTCCTGGATCAGAGAAACTACTACAAAATCACACATATATTATCAATCAATGCATAAACGGACATCCAGTGTCTGATTATTGGAAAATTGTATTTATATCCTCAATACATAAAAAAGGAAACAAGCTGGATTGCAACAATTGCAGAGGAATTTCAGTAACCAGTACTCTAAGTAGATTCTACGGTAGGATTCTTAGAGATCTAATAGAAAATAACTTTCATGAACAAGAAGAAGAAAAGTAAAGTGGGTTTCGTGCAGGCAGATCTTCTAGTGATAATGTTTTCTGTCTTAAACAAGTAAGTGAGGAAAGGAGTGTCAGAAATATAAAGACTCATGTTACCTTTGTGGACCTGCAAAAAGCATATGATAAAATAAAAATAAAAATGGAAAGTGTCGAAATGGATGCAATAAGAAGATCAATGAGAATATCTGAAACATATCATATAAGAAATGAGATCAAAAATTAAAGAATGGGAATCGATGGAAGCATAACGGATGTCATCACTAAAAGACAACTGATACCAAAGCAGGCCCTAGAATGAAAACCAATAGGGCGCAGAAAAATAGAGCTTTCTAAGCTGGAATGGCAACTGTTAATCCAAAGTTCAAAAAAACCTGCCAGAAGATGATTGTCAGGATCGAAGGAGGTGGAGAATAAGAGTCCGAAAACGTCGAAAAACGTTCTAAACCGACTAATAGTACTATAAGATACAGCCTGGCTTTATTGTAATAAATCCCAAATATATTAATCTTGAACTAAGCACACTGGATTTCCGTTTTGAATGGAATTTGGAGACAATAGTTTGACTAAGTATCTACCAGTAAAGAAAAAATTGTTAATTTTAAAAAAAGGATGGGAAAAGAAAACAAAAAAAAAGAAGAAAAAAAAAGAAAGAAAAAAACAAAAAAAATATGTATATTTTTTGTACTGAGTGTCTGTTTCCTTCTTTTTTAGGGCTTGAAAAAGGAAATATATATTCCGAAATATTGCCAAAAACTTGATAGTGTCTTTTTTTTGGCCCTGTCCTATACCCACGAATAGTCAAATTCTTATTTACAAGGTCACGAAATGTTCACAGTATTTTTTTTGGTATTAACCCAATCTGACCCAGACCTGCATTGTGGCTGCGCATTTGTGTGGTCTGTTTACGGTAGTAGCCGCGTAGTAATCTCATTTGAGTTATTGCGGTTTGCTTTAATGTTTGCGACCGACCCGACTGACGGTACCACCGCAAATATACGTCAAACGAGTGGTCACACAGCGCAAACGGCAGTACCGTAGGGTCACCGCTACCTACCATTCATGAGGGTGCTTGATTTTGTTTCGCACATTTTTCACTGCAATCGTAATTATTGTTCTTCTATGGCGACCCAGTAGTGATCAATCATGCCGTTATACAGGGTGTCCCATATAAAAGTCCCAACTACATGGTGATTTCGGAAACGGTAGGAGAAACGAGTTTGTTTAAATGAGAAAAAAGTTACGTTAAGATGGAGTACCTCCATATAATGCAAGAATCATAACACAGTAAGTTCGTTCCATCAAAGCGTGGGACGGTTATAGAACGGTACGAAAAATCCTGTTTGCGTTCCAGGTCGACGTTGAACTGTTATGGGACAGTTAGTTTTCCGTTCCATCAAGCAATCTAAACTGGTTTCGGACTCCTCTGAAAGACAAGAATTGCAGACAGGCGCATTCGAAAGCGCGGAAAAATTGTATGTAAAACACACATTTCTAGTTTACATCACCTGAGATAATAATATACCATAAAATTACATTAAACTTACATTTGTCTGAGAACATTAAAAAAAAACAGTGAATAACCCAGAAAATTAAAATTCTTCTCAAAATAAATTGTGTTTTACAACCAATTTTAACACATGACAAAATGCCGGGGAAGCCATCTGTTGATTTTTTTGCAAGAGCCTCTTAATTTTTATTACTACGGGACTGCGGATCGTGTAGGTATACCACATGAAAAAAAGCTATACTGACCATAGGGTAGTTTGCTTAGAAAAAGAAAAACTAGTTTAGCAGGTGATTATATAGGATTCGCTTTAAGGCATCGACATTAAGGTCATTACTAAAGTAAAAGCTACAAAATGTGATTTTCCTAACTTCTTAGAAGTATCACGAAAACCTTGTGAATATTAAGGCTTTCTATAATATGTAGGTAATTTCACAAATATTTTGTAAAAATCAAATTAAAAAATACAAATAAATAAATATATAAATTTTACATAAAACTTGTGATATTAGAAAAAATAAATATATTTTCACAAGTTTCGCCCAAAAATATGTGCTAATGCAAGTTCGTTTTAGTTTTTGGTATATTTAGTTTATTAGGCAGTCTGTAGTGGTTTATAGTTTGTGAATACAGGGTGTATCTAAATAAGTATAAAACATTTAAGGGGGTGATTCCGCATCAAAAAAAGATAGGATCTTTCATATAAAGAAACTTAATTGGAGCATCCCTTGTTAAGATACAGCCCCTTAAAGGGGGTACATAAAATGTTCTACTACCAAAAAAGCCTGTAGTGAATTTGGTTTACCCCATGGTTGTAAGTGGTGGAAAACGCAACCCCTAAAATTTATTTCCAATGTAATTTTTTGTCTTATTATTTAATTTCCATTTAAAAATGTATTTCCGATAGCCTGTTTCATTGTAAATAAAAAATGTCTCTTGGATTTTTGCCCAAAATAAACCAGTTCGCAGCAAAAAATTATTTCACGAACAACTACAGAGATACATCGTCATAAATGTTATGACCCCATTTAAGGGGCGGTATCTGAACAAGGGATGCTCCAATAAAGTTTCTTTATATGAAAGATCCGAGATCCTATCTTTTTTCGATGAGGAATCATCCCCTTAAATGTTTTACACTTATTTAGTTACACCCTGTATAAATTAAATTGATGTAATTTTATTTGCATTTTAAAGAACTAAAATTAAAAATATAGTATGATAATCCTATGTAATTGTGTAATCCTTTCTGTGTGCAAATTTAATTTCGTGCTCTCGAATTCATCCGTTGCCTTCGATTTTTCTTTAAGCGAGACGCCAAACCTACCATTTCTTTTAGTCACGTGATTTTGAATTTACCTCTCTCGCATATGATCACGTGCCTGAAGTAAATCGAACCGCGGTTTTGGACAGTTATTTGGTTTTTGGACAGTTATTTGGTCGTTCCATCTAACCCGAACCGTTTTAAACCAGTCCTCGTACTCCTTGTACTGCATTGCGCGCGCATTGGGATTTTTTGGACGGTTCTATGACCGTAGTACTGTTTGATGGAACAGAACTACTATTTAAATCAGCAACATGGAAATAACTGGATCGAAAATCGAGGTCGCCTGGCCTGCACGTTCGTCGAACCTTACGCCTCTTGATTTTTGTATTTGGGGATACTTAAAGGATAAAGTTTATTGTACTACTCATAATACGATACAAGAACTTGAGGCAGTCATTGTTCAAGCCATAGAAGAAATTGCTGAACAAATGGTTAAAGATGCCTGCAATGCTAGCATGAATAACAACGGTGGAATTTTCGAACATTTGCTTATTTAATTTAATGCTTTGTTATCGGTTTTTAGTTTTGTTTCAAATTAAATAATAAATGCCAACGTTTGTTTCAGGAATAAAAGATAGATTTTAGGAAATTGTATTATTTCTAAGCCAAAAAAAAATACAAAATAAGGGCCTTAAAGAAATGTATATAAATCAAATAAATAAAAAGGTAGTTACGTAGGTATGACAACAAAGACAACTACGGCATTTGTTTCATGGCCAACTAAGTGAAAAACAATTTTTTTAATAAATTCACATTTTTCGTCATCCAAAGATAAGCTTATTATACACGGTTGAAAAGCTCCTTTTATGCTCTATTTATTGAAGTATAAATCCAATATGGCGGTCATAAGAAATAACAAAGTTGGCTATGGTTTCAAAAAAACTAGAAGGCCTCGAAAAAAATTGTTAACGTCATTCAATTGGGCGTAGTTGTTTATACAAAACTACCAAATTTCATAAAATTTGTTTGCAAGATGGCGGCGATATTTCAGTTTTTCAAAAAACACAATTTTTTGTTATTGCTCGATATTAATTAAAAAACTCCTGTAGATATTTTTAATTTTGATACGGTATCTGATTGGGCTTAGAATAGCTCATTTAATTAAACCAATTAATTTAACCAAAGGCGGTTCCAGAGGTGCTTCTCGGGGGGGGGGGGGGGAGGCACTTTATGTGACATTCTCTGTTGGTAAAAAACGGTATATATTTTTTTAAACAGCATTTTATTAAATTAGTCAGAACTAAAAAGTACAATACCTTACATATATCTTTACAAAATATTTTGCAAGTTTAGGCTACAAATTCAAGACAATTTATTAATAAAAGTGGTTGTAATTTCAATGATAATAACAATAGACACTTTCATGCGCCGCAAGCAAAAATTTTGAATTTTTATTAGCAAAAACCTTACTTTTTACTCAGTTTTTGTATATTCAAAAAATTATCGGGGGGGGGCAAGTGCCCCTAGTGCCCCCCCTGGATCCGCCACTGAATCAAACTCGTATCTCTTACCGTTTCCGAAATCCTCATGTAGCTGCTTTTATTTGGGACACCCTGTATACATGGTTAATAGGATTCATAGGAATTAATACTGTATGTAAGATAAGAACAACTGCATATGCAAATAATATGTAATATGTAAGAAAAAGGGATAGAAGTTTAAAAGTCGTTGCGCCCATTGTTTCAGGATAGCCAGACCCACAGCCAATACCTGTCCTCTATGCACCCCAGTAAAGTAGAAGGAGGAAATTTGACAACGATTGTTTCACCTAGCGCGGCGGTCTTTTCTTTCGACATTTTGTAAAGAAAATCGATCGAGGGTAGTTGTACTTGAAACATCGGAAATTTAGACGATAATTACGTAACGTATATATCGACATCAGGGACTTATTGCAATAAAACCATGCAATGATACTATAATTGCAGTATTTTGACAGCTTTAAATTTCAGGCTGCAGTCGAATTTAAAACGGAGTCGTTTATTTATTTATAATTAAATTCGACAGTATTTATTTCGGATTGTGTAGTAAACAAAATCCGTATGTTGAATGATTAGCTGTCATATTCCAATGCAAAACTGTTGATTAGCTGTCATATTCCAATGCAAAACTGTCAAAATACGGCCTGTCACTATTATTGCATGACTTTATTTTAATAAGTCTATATTATTGGAAGTGGTGACTACAGTGAAATTTTCATAGTGGTTTTCACTTGATTTCATGCTTTATTGAGACGTCTGTCTGTCGTTTATCTGTACGTTTGTTTGTCTTAGTTTGATTTTTGATTGATTTTTCAATAGATCCATTATTGGAAGATTCGAAAAAGTTGTTTGATTTCTTCGAAGAAGATAAATCAATTTCTCTGTTTTTTATTTTGTCTTTTATCTATGCCTTTCTCTGAGTAGTGCCTTTGACAACAGCGTTTAATTTAAAAATAAAGTCTAGATAGAGTCTATTATCACACTTCAAGTGAAGCCATGATAATATATTAGCAATGAAAATAGTTTTATGTAAATATCTCAGAAAGTAAAGCTCCTACGAAGTTTTTGGTTATAACACGAATTATTGAGCAAAATATATATTATGTATGTATGATACGATGCATATGTATATGTGTATCGGTGGAATGAAACAGGATCTAATCATAAATACCGGTCAGTGAATTTAGTCCTGTGATCAGTATAAATACTTAGGTCTAAAAATTACAGCTCACGGAACACTAGGCAAAGCTATAAAAGATCGAAACGTACAAGGAAGAAAAGCAATAACTTTATTAAATGGAGTAATTTGGGACCAAAGTATATCAAAACATAACAAAAAGCTTATATATAACACCATTGTAAAAAGTACTATTACATACGGCTCAGAAGTATGACCAATCAAGGATAGAACAGAAAAAATGCTTTCCGCTACGGAGATGGACTATTGGAGAAGAGCAGAGGGAAATCAAAAAGAGAAAGAGTTACAAATCAAAGAATAAGAGAAACTATGACAGTGGGTGAACGTACTTTAGTGGATGATATAAGAACAAAACAACTGGTGTGGTACGGACATGTACAAAGAATGAATGATGAAAGACTACCTAAACAAATATTACAATGAAAACCAACTGGCCGAAGAAAACGAGGACGGCCAAGGAGAAGCTGGAGAGAAGGAATAGACAGTGAAATAAGAATAAGAGGCCTAGATGATGAATTATGGGCAAACACAAACGAGTGGAGATTGGGTATCGTAAGACGTAGAACGTTGTGAAACCGATAAATATATATGATACGATGCTCCGTTGAAAAGTTAGCATTTTTAAAAATTTTTAATTGTCAAGAAACAGTCATTAGCATTAATGGATTTTGACCTAGATTTTGGGTTAGACAAACCGAACCGAACACAATTTTACCTGAAAATTTTATGAAAATCGGTTTAGCGGTTTAAGAGCTATCGTGTTACAGAGAGAAATAATATACACACACACACACACACACACAGACATATTGCTAGGATAGGTCAAAAGACATCCAAATAATACATTTTCGGTGTTATTTAAAAAAAAAATTGGTCAAAAATAATACCTTCTCTAGCCATTGCTACGCGGCCTACGAAGGTAAAAACTAAATTATCATAATCAAAAAGTAATAGTAGTTCCATTGAAAACAGTACCTATAAAAGATTTGTATCTATCTTTTTGAATGAAAGTCCTCGATATACCACCACATTTATTTTCAAACACGTGACATTTTATTCAGTTTCGGGAACAATATCGTTTAAATGAAGATACAGATCTTTGCCAGGAAAATATCCTGTGGTGTGAAGTGTGAATATCAGAATATTGTGGTCGCTATATGCATCGAAAATTTTCAGTCAAGTTTTTGAGGCCTATAATAGTTCTTCAGTCGGAAAATTTAGTTGTACAATATAATTGATTTTGTCAAGTAAGCGGACACTCAAGGTTTTTTTTGTCCGCTTATTGGAGATGTCCGCTTAAGAGAGATATACAGGGTGGGGAAAAAAGACCGGAACCCCTTAATATCTCAAAAACTAAGACATATATCAAAAAATGTTTCAAATATAAGTTGTAAGGCTTAATTTAATCTATTTAGCTGTCACATTGACTTTGACGAATCTGTCAGTTTAAAAGGATTTTTCAGAGGTAACTTTAAAATTTTAAATGATACCCCTTGTTTTTTGTATTTCCATTTCTAGCCAGGTAAAATGTACATTCAAATTCGTTATGACATCGAACTGTCATTTCATAGAAAAAGTAATAATTTTTATTTTCCTCTTCAGTGACCTTAAACATGTGAAGATCAGTACCCTGATGATGTACTGAAGTGTCAACAAAGCAGTGACAGAAATTTTGCACGGATGTATCTAAATTAGTACCCTTTTAAATCAGAATGAAATTGACAAGAATTATTTATTTTTATAACAATAATAATGTTTTTAAGCTCTATCGGCACAAATAAATAAATAAATAATCTTTTCGCGTTCTGTTAGATGCTGCATTACGAAAACAGAAGAAATATTGAAATTTGTTATAAAAATAAATAATTCTTGTCAATTTGATTCTGATTTAAAACGGTACTAATTTAGATACATACATATGTGAAAAATTTCTGTCACTGCTTTGTTGACACTTCAGTACATCATCAGGGTACTGATCTCCACACGTTTAAGGTCACTAAAGAGTAAAATAAAAATTTTAACTTTTTCTATGAAATGACAGTTAGATGTCAAATGTCATAATGAATTTGAACGTACATTTTACCTGGCTACAAATGGAAATACAAAAAACAAGGGGGTCCCATTTAAAATTTTAAAGTTAGCTCTGAAAAATCCCTTAAAACTGACAGATACGTCAAAGTCAATGTGACAGCTAAATAGATTAAATTAAGCCTTACAACTTTTATTTGAAACATTTTTTGATATATGTCTTAGTTTTTGAGATATTTAGGGGTTCCGGTCTTTTTTCCCCACCCTGTATATTTTATTTATTAACAACTTCCACTGTTTGAGATTTTCCGAAATTAAATTTTTCGGCGATATTTCGTGCTGATAGATGTTCCTTCACCGAAACGTTAACAACTTCAATTTTTTCACGTAAACTAAGAAGTTTCTTTACTAGGCCCTATTTCAAAGAGATGTGTTACTACCAGACTGAACAATAAAAATAAACACAGCAGTCCCGCCGAATAAAATATTGTTGTAAATACGATAGAAGTATTTAGTCTTTGCATTAAAACGGAAAGAGATAATTCCGCGACTGCAGAGTCCATTGTTGCCAACATACTACATAATATTTATGCTCATGTTGTGCAGTGCTCCGTTCCGTTGTCAGAGGTTCGCTTCCGGCTAAGGGAGGTTTCAGAATTTTTTAACCAAAAAAAATTGTCCGCGTCCGGTTATTAGAGTGTCCGGTTATAGGAGTGAATTTTACATGTAAAGAAATAGTCAAAAGCTTGGTTCTAACAAATTTGTCCGCCTAAAGGGAGTGTCCGCTTAATAGAGGTGTCCGTAAGGAGAGGTTTCACCGAGGGGTAAATATCTGCCCAAAATGTTGTACACCATAAATCCTTTTTGGCAAATAAATTCCTAGAAATCCTAATAAATCCCTATAAATCCTGTTAAATCACCAATAATTTCCTATAAATCCTTATAAATCCCAATAATTCCAAAGAAATCCCTATAAATCCCTATAAATCCCCATAAATCCGAATAAATCCCCGTAAATCCTTTGTAGTTTTACTTATATAGCTTGTTTTTAATTTAAATTTGACAAATGACCTGACGGCTTAGATGCGAGGGAAGAGGCAAGTAATAAGATGCGTTCAAAGATTTTAAAAAAAAATATTAGCTAGCAAATAATAAAACAATTGAGATTAACTAATAACATGTCATCAATTCTAATTTTTATTTCTGTAAGCGATATTAATCTGACTTAAGACATCCTCGGTAATATTGAAAATATTCGATTCATTCTCCTTTATTGATACTGGTCCGAAAAATATATATTCCGTTTCTACGTTGGACAAATCTTGTTTCCCAGGCCATTTAAATTCATTTTTTTTCGTTTATTTTGTCTTAAAAATTTAATTTCTATTTAAGATTTGTTACACACAAACCTGTGAAAAGTTAAATACAAAACTTCACTTTGTGAACAGGACATAATCCTTGTTATGAACATGTTAAAACTTACCTAAGGTTTCACCAAGGGTTTCACTTTTTAACTCACTGATTATTCACTGTAAATCACGAAAACAGAAACGCATATTAATATGCTCTCGAATAGGCTGAATTAGTGGCAAATGCATAAGATGTTGCCAGTGGCGTAGCGTGAGGGGGGTTGTCCCCCCCATTCCCCCCCCCCCCGCCCCAAGGGTACTGGCGCCCCATGGGTGCCCGAAGCGCCCTAAGCTTTATTAAGTAGCACGGCAAAAATTGAGAGGGCGGCAAAGGAAACTCAAGACTTGATGAACTTTTTTTTTTGGTCACAAGATTTTTATGGGCGCCCTTTATAGCTGTCGGCCCCGCCCCCGCCCCTTCAGGCACGCTACGCCGCTGGATGTTGCCAAACTTAACTCTCAATAAACATGAGTGCCGAGCATAAAGTAATCCGACAAATAATCTTTATATACTTAAAAACAGATTAATCATAAATTTAAATTTTCACTTGCTTGATTCGTTGTTTTTATTTTATAGCTAATTTCTTTATAATATGGACTTCAATATGGATTAATTAAATAAATATTTTCCCAAAATTTTCGTTGGGTCTAGTTAGACTCGCAACGCCGCGCGAAAAGCGTGTTTATCGAGATCCCCGAACGATTTTTGGCACGTGCTAGGCGATTGCTTTTGCGCAGAACATGATTTAAATCCTTGATAAATCCTTGGTAAATCCTTGATAAATCCTCGGTAAATCCTCGTAAATCCTCATAAATCCCTAGTAAATTACCGTAAATCCCAGTAAATCCCCGTAAATCCACGTAAATCCCCGTAAATCCTCATAAATCCTCCAGATTGTACACCATAAATCCTCAGATATTTACCCTCGGGTTTCACTGTGTTTGTAACTGATAATTATTAATATTACATTTAAAAAGAAAATGTAGGTACTTAAAACTTCAAGTACTTTTACAAATCTGATTATGTTTTATACTTTTAAGTATTTTAACTTTGTTATTATTATGTTAGCTCTGCTTCCCGAAGAGAAGTACCGAGTTCCAGTACATTGAGTCCATATAGATGCTAAAAACCCAAATTTTTAATTGATGTTTAGAAAAACTTCATTTGTAGCATTGTATACTGTTATAAAAATGAAGATTTATTTTTAAGTATCCTAAAATTTTTATTTAGATGCTGTGCCTGAACCGAACCGAATCGAACCCCCCTAGAAAAAAATATATGCACTTCTAGCCTAGAGAAAAATTAATACTTAAAGAATTTTTTATTCACCATTACCCCCTAGATTATGGCCCAGATCCTCGCTTGCATAGAACAATTTTTTGCGTATCGGGCCTTGCTTAAAACATAGTATGCCTGATCCTAAACTTTTCCAAACACCCATTCGATTTGCCCTCAAGATAATAAAAAATTTTGGACCTTTTCTTTTGCGTTGTTTTTGATCAAAGATAAACCACGTTAAAATACCCTGTTTTTCGTACCTTTTATGGCATAATTTTTGTGTAATTTATGTATTTTTGGACCTAATCTGATTTCCCGAAAGCTTCATTCTATTAAACCTGGTCCTGGTGACAACTGACAACGGTTTTGAAGATTTGTGGCCCCTATGTTGTTTGAATTGCTGTAAATTGGCCAAAATGTATTCTGGTCAGGAATGAATAATACAATTTTGTTTTATTTTATCATTTATACCCTCGTAAAAATCTCACTATTTTAAATATTTTATAAGTTATATTATTTTTTAATATTAATTTTTAAGTTGGTAATTATTTTTTTACTTATTGCCAGGTATCACAAACACTTTTATTTTTTTTAAATGTTAATAATTGGAAAGATAATATAATGGATACATAGATGGTTGACTTGAAATCCTAGAAAAATAATTAAAAATAATATTTTAAACAATGTCCTATTGATGTAAAATGTTTAGATATTTATCTCTACTAATTATGGTGTTATTATTTTATTTTTAAAATTTTTTGCGATTCTGCCTCAACAGTTACACAGTAAAACAGTTCACAAAACAATTTGTCAAACATCATACGAGTAATATAAAGACATTAATAAAAAACAAACTCGAAACATAACACCTTTGGTATAAACCCATATACCATTCTTGTGCCCATTGTATTAGATATCTCCATATCTGTATCTGTAGGCCTGATAAGATCTATGCTAAATATACCTACATCTGTATATGTATGACACGAGCCACACAATAAAAAATGAACTGCGAATTTTTATAGCGGGTCCACACCAAACCAACAAATAAAAAACAAAACAGCATCTCAATGTTTTCAAACATTTTTGAAACAAAATGAGACGGCTATCAGTTTGGGTGAGACACTGCTCAGATCTTCTGAGTTAATCTGAGGTTTACCGAAAGTATTCTGACGTAAACATGCAATAGCCGGACATTCGCACAGTACATGTCTGACTGTTTCGTCATTCTCCATACAGAGTCTACATTCAGTCTCTTCTGTTAGTACCATTCTGTGCATGGGTACTCTCAGTCGACAGTGACCAGTAAATAGACCAGTCACTATACGTATCTCCTGTCTGTTAAGTCCAATGATGTTCCTGGCTCGGTTTCTACAAGGTCCTTTAATGAACTGTTTAGAGTGAGTTAGTTCTGGTATATTTATCCAGTATTGTTGGTAGCTATTCTCTATCCACTTTAATATGGTTGATTTAGCAGCATTGTATGATAATCTCAGGGCTGGTTCGTGGCCGAAAAATTCGGCAGATGCCGCTTTCCTCGTTGCTTAGCTGCGGCCTCATTTCCCTCGTGCCCAGAATGCCCTAGTATCCATACTAATGACACATTATTAGCGCTACCAAGCGCATTCAACGAATCCCTGCAGCTCCGGACGGTTCTCGATGAGACCGTATAGGACTCAAGCGCTCTTAAGGCTGTTTGACTGTCGGAGAAGATTTTTATTGTCCTTTTGATCCTTTCAAAAACTGTGTTGCTAAAATAATCATTCTCTTGTAATATCTTTCGACTTACACTTCGTCTTTAAATGGACGTGACTCAAGTATAAACTATATGACATTAAAGAAGATGTTAAATATGGTACCTCCCAAATAGAACAATCTGTACGGTGTCGGACTTAATCTGTGGTCTATACCTTTGTGATTTGGTACCACTATACCATAGACAGTGGTACGGCTTAATCGCGAATAGTAATCAAAAGAACGCGCCTTTTAAGGTGGTAGAATTTTTTAAAGAAAATTAATCATATTGGAAATATACAGACTGATATTAGAGATCTTTTGCAGGCACTACAGTAGCTTACTTTATCCTTTATTAATGTGACATTAAACGACAGATGTCACGTGATATTTAGAAGTCCAATCAAAGCCAACAAAAAAATACAGGCCACGACCTTGAAAAAATCAGCTGTTCTCGAGGGGCTGAATTTTACATTGGGTCTTATTGGAGGTCAGATGTTTTTTTTATGATATTTTCAAAAAGGCACTACAGATCAGGGCTATCAAAATGGATGGCCACGATCCTCCACTTTGTTGACGTCACATCCGGGGCTGATTTTTTTTTAATGGTCACGTTACGACACAGCTGATTGTCTTTAAAATATTAAAGTTGGAATGACGGTTCATGGATATTTGATTTTTTTTTAATAAAGCCGTTTTTGAGATTGTTTTTACTTTATTCTGGCAGAACAATTTTTTTTAAATTTATAGTAAGCCCTAATTTTTCATAGCCGCTTCATTAGCTCACACAAAAATTAAGTTTAAAGCAGAAGTGAATGTGACAATCACATATGACAAAGTCAAATACATGTCAAATATAACAGTTGGCATTTGGTACATGGCGGGTAATTTGAATTCAAAATAAGGAATGCTAAATCTTGAAGATTTTAACCTTTTAATCATGTTGCTTCCTTACAAACCTTTGGTGGAATATCGGGATGGTGTCTGAGAATATTGCACTGAAATTTTGCGGAAATCTGTAGTGCCATTTTGAAAATATCATATAAAAACGTCTGACCTCCCATAAGACCCAATGTAAAATTCAGCCCCGGGAGAACAGCTGATTTTTTCAGGGTCGTGGCCTCTATTTTTGTGTTGGCCTTGGGCCACGATCCTCCACTTTGTTGACGTCACATCCGGGGCTGATTTTTTTTGATGGTCACGTTACGACACAGCTGATTGTCTTTAAAATATTAAAGTTGGAATGACGGTTCATGGATATTTGATTTTTTTTAATAAAGCCGTTTTTGAGATTGTTTTTACTTTATTCTGGCAGAACAATTTTTTTTAAATGTATAGTAAGCCCTAATTTTTCATAGCCGCTTCATTAGCTCACACAAAAATTAAGTTTAAAGCAGAAGTGAATGTGACAATCACATATGACAAAGTCAAATACATGTCAAATATAACAGTTGGCATTTGGTACATGGCGGGTAATTTGAATTCAAAATAAGGAATGCTAAATCTTGAAGATTTTAACCTTTTAATCATGTTGCTTCCTTACAAACCTTTGGTGGAATATCGGGATGGTGTCTGAGAATATTGCACTGAAATTTTGCGGAAATCTGTAGTGCCATTTTGAAAATATCATACAAAAACGTCTGACCTCCCATAAGACCCAATGTAAAATTCAGCCCCGGGAGAACAGCTGATTTTTTCAGGGTCGTGGCCTCTATTTTTGTGTTGGCCTTGTACAGATTTCCTCGAAATTTCTGTGAAACATTTTCAGACTCAATCACGATATTCCACCAAACTTTTGTAAGGATGCATGATGATTACAAGGTTTAAAATCTTCAAGATTTAGCATTCCTTATTTTGAATTCAAATTACGCGCCATGTACCGCATGCCAACTGTTATATTTGACATGTATTTGACTTTGTCATCTGTGTTTGTCATGGCATTTGTTTATTTGTTTTTATTGTAAAACTTAAAACTATTTCGATTATTTAATGATTTTTTTACAATCAAGTTCATTTAAAATCTAAATATGAACCGAACCGAACCAGCGATAATCTTTTTAACATAAAAAAATCATTTTTTGATGTAATTTTTGTTTTAAATAACTATATTAAGTTTTAAAAGTCTGCTGAGTGCCGAATATAAACAAATAGATGTAGGTAATCCAATTACTTTCCACGCAGAAATTAACACATTCGCTTCTGCGTTAAATTTAATTTTTACCTGAGTTTTCATACCTTTGACCAGAAACTAGTATAATATAATAGACAGTCAATTTACATTAGGCTAATAGCATACTCTAAAATTCACGCACTCGGCACCTTTGAACGCAGCCGGTGACGACCGGTGAGGGCGCTGATTTCCCTATTCGTTTGGTAATAGCAGGTAACCACATGAACTGGAATGCTAGCTCTGTCTTTTTTTTCTTAGGCAATCAGCGGCGTAGCGTGGGGGGGCGCGGGGGGTTCGCCCCCCCCCCGCCCCAAGGGTAGTGGCGCCCCATAGGTGGCCGAAGCGCCCTCAGCATTATTAAGTCGGGCCGGTAACGGCCAATTGAGTGGATGCCAAAGGAAACTAACG
Source organism: Aspidapion aeneum (assembly GCA_963576565.1). Lineage (NCBI taxonomy): Eukaryota > Metazoa > Arthropoda > Insecta > Coleoptera > Brentidae > Aspidapion > Aspidapion aeneum. The sequence goes on from OY755045.1 coordinate 7,685,971, forward strand.
ACATAAAGACCTTTTGTTTTTTTTTTGGTCGCAAGATTCGTGAGAGGCGCCCTTGTGACTTATCGGCCGCCCCCTCACACATGATGACCTTGTTTTTGTTTTTTTTTTTTGGTCGCAAGATTTGTGAGAGGCGCCCTTTTGACCTTTTTCCTTTTTGTTTTTTTTTGTCGCAAGATTTTTCATCAGTTTTCAGAGGCGCCCTTTTTAGCTGACGCCCCCCCCCGCCCTTTCGGGCACGCTACGCCGCTGTATGCAATAATTTACATAGGAAAAAAGAGAGAGGAAGCGTTTCTCTGCCTTCATAGTGCAGTGTTGCCGATATTTCATTTAATACAAAATCATTTGGAAAAATCTTTCAATCACTGCTTTCAGTATACATGCAACCTTCGTCAGGGGTGGACGCGTCTTGCCCAGTGGAGGGCATAGATATGTAGGTAAGAAAAAGTAGATATATTTTCTGACTTCCAAGAGTTAACGCCAGAAACACATGTACAGTCCTTAAACCTGTTGCTAAAAATTTTCGGACAACTCAGGAATTTTTTGGAAAAACTCAAGAAATTTTCGGAAATGTCAGGAAAACCCCGGAAAATGTTTGGGAAATGTTCGGAAACATACATTTTTATAAAACTTGCGAAATGTTCGCAAAAACTTGGAAAATGTTCAAAAAACTCGAGAAAAGTTTTAAAAAAACTTTACAAATGTTCGAAAAAACTCGAGAAATTTTTGAAAAACACGGAAAATCTTCAAAAAACCTCGGACAATTTTCAGAAAACTTTACAAATATTCGATAAACCACGGAAAATGCTCGGAAAAACTAGGAAAATTTTCGGAAATCTCGGAAAATATTCAGAAAAACTAGGAAACTTTTTGGAAAACTGGGGAAATGTTCAGAAAAACACAGAAAATGTTTAAAAAAGTCGAGAAAAGTTTAGAAAAACTTTGTAAAAGTTCAAAAAAACTCGAGAAATTTTCGAAAAACTCGGAAAATGTTTAGAAAAACTCAAAGAATTTTCCGAAAACTTTAAAAATGTTCAAAAAACCTCGGGAAATGCTCGGAAAAACTAGGAAAATTTTCGGAAATCTCGGAAAATGTTATTTTATTAGTTTATGCTTTGACGAAAGAAGAATAGGGTATTTGACAAATTTTAGAAAAGTTTAGTTTTAGTTTAGAATGATACATAGGTTCCTAATTTGCTACGCAAAATTATTAAAATAGTATATTTTATCATGACCACATTAAAAATCAAGTTTTCTAATTTCCGATTTAAATTTGCCGCTAAAACGCTCATTTCTAGCATGGCATTGCAATGACGTCACAGCGCAGTAAATTCGCGGGCAGATACACGGTGTAGTGTTTATTTGTTTTTGGTCTGTGTTTTTACTGTTTTTTATGTAAAAAAATGTCCTATAAGTGGTGTGTAGTTCCTCAGTGTTCGAATACTAGCATAAAAACACCTGAAAACTATTATTCATGAGACTACAGCAGTAAAAGAACGGAAAAAGTGGCTAGAACTTTCTCGAACAGAACCAAGGGCCTTATCTAATACATCTTCACTTTACATTTGTGAAGATCACTATGTGAGTATAACTAAATTGTTTCTATTAATTTTTCTCACGTTGTCTATAACATATATAACTATTTCGTAAATGACGATGACATTTTTGAGGTTATGTTTATTACAAGGAGTGAACAACTATAATAGGCAGAAAGGTGTACACATTTTTAGGCGGTGCTAGGTAGTTATTAGGCAGGACTAGGGAGTACCTACGCAGGACTATGCAGTATAACCTATGCAGTACTTCAAGTACTGCTGGTCGTTGTATACTTTTTGCCTCCCTGTCCTGCAATTTTTGATTGTTTCTTAATGCTTAAAATAATAATGATTGGGTATTTAATTTAATCTATTGTAAGTGGCATATTAAACAAAAAAGCAAAACATATAACCTAACCTCAAAATCTAAATGAGTAAAAGTAGGCGAAGAATATCATGAAAGAACTTTCAGTTATATACAAAACAACTCATCGAATACTTACATCAACATTTTAACGTTTCTAAATTCCGCAGAACAAAAATCGCAGTTGTTGTCAAAGAAGCCTGCTACCATAAAAAATGCAGCATTGGCAAATTGGAGGTATCGGCTTCGAGGAATCCGTTTTCCATTGAAAATATTTTTTATGAGCAAAACACAAAATAAAATCTAATTTAGGACGATAATTCGCACTTTAAACCAGAGCAAACATTACCATCCATAAGAAAAGAACACAGAAAATAGGTTCGTTCGAGGCGTTTACTGTTTTGTGACGTCACTTGGAGCTTTTGAATCACGTGGCTAATTGTTTTAATTCAATTAATTTATTTAATTAAAAGAACTATGAATTTGAGAAAAAATTAAACAAAAAAGTTTGTTTTTAGCATTTCCAAGACCTAAAGAGATATCTAAAAATAAATATATATTTATTTTTTACTAGTGTCACAACACCATATTATAGAGGTCAGTGGAATGGCGGGTCGAGCTTTCTCTTTTTTGTTTTGACACACCACAGACATACATGAGTAGAAGTTTTCCGCAAATTTATGTATGATCTTTGGTGACTTAATGTAAGAGCGTTTGCATAAATAGCGAGAGATTCCGGGTTCGAGTCCCGGCCGAAGACAAATTCTTTATAATTTTTCTTTCTTTAATTTTACTTGTTGTTTATAAGTATTGCTTCATATACAGGGTGTTCGGCACATGAACCGTCAAAAATTTTTGGGATATTGTTGGGGTCATTTGCTACCTCTTCAACCTTGGAACTTGGGTCCTTAGAGTCACGACTAAAGAGGTATGAATTTTTTTAAAAACTTCTTTAGTTGATTACCTTTCTAACGGTATGCTACACATTGATTAAAAAAAAACATTTCTGCTTTAAAATACGGATATTCCGTCAGAAGGGCGAGACTCATTCGGTATTGGTAAGAAAAACAATTTGATGTTTATGATCGTTTACCTACTTAAACAAAAGTTAAACTTTTAACAATAATGTATTGTGTTCTTTATTTATAAATTTTGTTCGAAACGATCATAAACATCAAATTGTTTTTCTTATCAAGTCCGAACGATTATTGCCCGTCTCACGGAATATCCGTATTTTAAAGCAGAATTGTTTTTTTTAATCAATGTGTAGCATACCGTTAGAAAGGTAATCAACTAGAGAAGTTTTTAAAAGAAAATGAAGTGCTCAAGTGTCGATCCTTTTTTTAATTTTTAATTTTGAAATTGATTTTCTTTCACAAAATCAATAATGTTATTCAATAAAAAACCTCGTATGTCCCTTTGGTACATAAATTTTAACAAATCTATTAATTAGTTGAAGTAGCATAAGATTACAGAATTATAAAAAAAAAAATGCTGCTTTTCCAGACATTAATAAAAAGCTTACAAGGGTTTAAAGGTGGAATTTTGGTTAATTTGAGAAAAAAATTTAAAAAATTCATCTCTCTTTAGCCGTGACTCTTAGGACCCAAGTTCCAAGGTTGAAAAGGTAGCAAATGACCCCAACAATATCCCAAAAAATTTTGACGGTTCATGTGCCGAACACCCTGTGTACTTGATCTGTACTTCAATCAGATGTGAAGAAAGAAGTCTAGGTACTCTAGTATTCCTAATTATTCACAAGAGCACAAGAGCAGATTCAGTGAGTACCGAATGCGTACCTGGTTTGTCGCAGTCATGATTTGGTACGACTCCCAAGGCACCAACTACACGTCAACTTGGTGTGGACCCCACGCAACTTATCGCCAGTCGTTGGGAATAAGTTTACGGTCTTGGATTTGACTTTTTTAGCCGGATTTCAACTTTTTTAGTTTCAAATAAAACATAATCATAACAAAAAAAGCCAAGTACGCGAAAGTGATATTTCGTAAAAAGGATTGAGATAAAAGTAAAGCCAAGTTCTCCAATACACATGTTAAATTTAGCACTGTGCCTAAGAGTCATTTGCAGCCGTAATAGCCAAGTTTAGAAAAACATTTCCAAACTAGTAAAAAACTTTTATTTTGAAATTTGTATTGGAGAACTTGACTTTACTTTTATCTCAATTCTTTTTACGAAATACCCCTTTGACGTACTTGGATTTTTTTTATATGAAATGTTTTTGTTATGAGTTCAATCCTTTTTTAAAGGATTTGGATAATATTTAAGTTTTAAAGTAGTAAAATATGCGGAATATTGTTTAAAACTTATGCAATGCCTTATTAAAAATGTTGAGGTTTTTTTTAAATATTTTCCTATGGTGTTATCATAGTTCCTATCAGCCTTCTAAAGCTCAGCTCTCTAGTGGACAATGTTACTTTTACATAATTTTACATTTATGGGGGAGGGTAGTAAATTAAAGTTTCCTTTTCAACGATGTACATCACTCCCCCATCAACGCAACAATAGATCTGACATAAACGCCCCAAAAATGGTCAAATTTGATATACCAAGTCATAAAAAATGTCGACCCACCCCAACAAGAGTGTGCGGATGGTTCCCCCTCGTTATATTTTCGGGAGAGTATACTGTATATTCATACCAAGTGTGTTGCTTTTATCATTAAACGCAGTGTGTGTATTAGTACTGTTCCAACATGGTTGTCTTAAATGAAGATGAGAGATGTGTGTATACCAAATTTAACCTTTTTTGATGCCTCTATGCTAGATGGATGAAAAGGAAATTTCTTTAGCTTTAAAAATGAGTTTTAATTATAAATTTAATAAAAAAATTTTTATATATATAATAAATTTAAATAAAATTGTTTATTCCACAACTCTCATTTATTTAAATGCATATAAAAGGTGCGCCACTGATGTAAGGGGGCGTGTTATATATCGTTAGAGAGGACTATTGGTCAGCCTCAATAACTATTACTTAGTTGTTTTAGGCCAAGTTAAAAGTTTGCAAATAATTAGAAAAACACTGTAAAAGATAATTTTTGAGGGGGCTAGAGGGGGGGTGCCTCCTCCTCCCAATTTAAATGAATTCAACTGGAAAAATTAAGATTTAAGTTAATCACATTGAGTATTATTTACTGAGTTACAAAAATGAATGTTCAAAATTTTTGTTTTATTTGAGGATTTCTACAAACACATTTATTTTTAATTCAGGCGGCCACTTTTATAAGTTATGTCTAACTTATTAAATATTTAACTGAATACAATGGGTTTTTGAAAAAAATACTTTTTTGACAAAAACAATGTGTAGGATACAAAATGCCACAAGAACAATAAAAAAAAACATATTTTTCCCTTTTTTCGTAGGCCTATGGAACGTACACCACTGCCTTTGGAAGGTACCAAGGTATATGGTTAAAAAGGACATTTTATCCGCTTGCAAAATGATCTTTAGAATATTTCTCGAAAAGATGACCGTTTTAGACGGAAGCATGTTTAAGGGGGAAAACACCCCTCTGCCAGGGTTGGGAGGTGGTTACCTTTCGTAAAATGTTGTGCTGCTTCCATCATTAAACGCAGTATCGGACATCGCCATTGCAAGTGTGTCTAAATCTCAAAATTTTCACTCAAGATATATACAGTTAAACTTTGACAACCAATAATAGATTTTAAAAAACCGGTGGTTTTTGTAAAGTTTATGGTGGTAGGATTAGCTATACTATATAGCTGCATACAAAAGACACAAACATAATAAGACATGGTCTATAACAATATAATTAAGAAAGTTTTAGATGCACACATAATTAGACATGGACTATAACAAAATAATTAAGAAAGTCTATTTCTTCCGCTTTTTATTATAAAGTGATGTTATGACTTACTTTATACAGTTAAAAACAGTTTCCTAATTTCTCATTAAAGCCCAGAAGCACCAAATCTAATAAAAAGTACCATATGGTTCATTAGTAAGAACCGTAAGTGGGTACGTACCGATGTACGTTCACCAAAGAACCACCTATGGTCCAGTTAGGGTCATTAAAAATGGTAACAAAGCTTACAAAAGATGTAAAGCAAATGTAATTAGCGCCCAGTGGTCTTCTTCTATAGTGGTCTTCTTCTATTTCTTTAGAAATAATTTAGATTAGAATGTACAGTGTGAATCGTGCAAAAAAAGAGTATAGTGTGTCCCATCTTCGATGGGATTAAATGGGAAACTCGGTTATTATAAAAGATATTGATTTTCTGATTGCACCTTACCGTGCTCTTTTTTTGAGCCCTTAAAAATGGTGTAATCAGAATTTTGCTATACCCCGTAGCTTCGCTAATAGAGGGAGATTTTGAGAAAATTGCATTTTTAATAATTCCTTGCATCTCGCTTATTTTGCAAGATATTTTTATTCTGTAAAAACCGTTTTATGGCAACTTTTTTAGAAGAAAATAATGATGTTGTCAATTTTTTAAACTATTGTTTAGTTTTTGAGATTTATGGTCGTTTCACGGCATTATAACTTTTAAATTACATAAAAATATTATTGTATTGTCGTGTAATTTTGCTTTAAAAATTTAAAATTTTTAACAATGGTGTTTTTAAAGTTTAAATAATTTTTTTTATAAATAAATTGATCCATGACGAATTTGACACCTTCCTAGCCCATGTAAAAAACAGTTTTTTGTAAATATCTCAGAAACGAAACCCCCCACCCTATTCAAAAACCATATTCGCATAATTATCAGGGGTAGAAAATATCATGATATTTAAATAAATATCATATTACATGATATATATCATTATCAAACTGAATGCTTTGGTTTTGGCATAATAAATAAAAATCACTACTTCCTAATAAATCAAAAGTACCCACAGATGAAAAACACAGTAACTCTAACCTGGGAAAATAGAAAACAAAAGAAATCGTCGCGTCGGGGATCTACCAGATGTGAAACAGGGGATTCCCAGTCAGCTCCGCGATGGCTACGCGGCAGCCGAATCGATCGATACCAGACCTTTACAGATGCTTTAACTTTTGTACAGGGGCGTACTGACAAATTTTCTGATATTTAGAATGGTAGAAATATTTTTACTTTAATAAGTAAAATTATTGAATATATTCGGATATATATCACTTGATATATATCTGCGGATAATTTTATCAAATATAGAGCGATTTCAAAAATTCTTTCTGCATACGCTTTCAGATATTTTGCCCAACACCAATTTACTACCCTCCCCCCCCCCCCCCCCCCCGCCTCTCCCTCTCTCTACCCCGCCATCCTTATTAGTAAGTTCTTTCTGCACACGCTTTAAGACTTTTTTTCCAACATCATTTTACTAGTTCTCTCCTCCCTCTCTTCTGCCCCACCACCACTCAATGGAAGGTAATACTGTTCACGTACGTAGAAAATCTACACGTACTTTTTTGGGTAAAGCTAAATGAATTGTAAATGCATAGATAGTGCTGTTTATAAGGCTGAATAAGAATTAAACCTAAAAGTTGGAAAAGAAACACCCAACTGCTAAATTTACTTGTAACTACTAGTCGCGGTTGGGTACAAAATTACCCAATAACCTGATTCATGAAAATACAAAACTGTATAATTTCGTAAGTACGCTTTGGGCATCAAAACTATAAGTTGAAGCATGTCGTACATTATTGGTATACCTATCAATTTTGTACTCAACTGCGACTAGTACTTACAAGTAAATTTAGCAGTTGGGTGATTTTTTTATTGTTTATTAAAAAATATTTTTATTTCAGCGCTTAATTTAAACTCTTAATCATTTCTATCCGTACAAAATGTCAGACATCTCGACCAACTTCTCACAAACATCACCCTGTATATCACACGTCCTTTGTTAGTACCCCGTAGTTATTTTTGTTTAGGATAATGAAGTTGTCAGTTAGGTACCCATCATTGAGGCGCCCAAGAATGGTACCTAATTGTACAGTGGTCCAAATTACTAATTACAAGTGAACTGATTTTTGAATGTTAGATGCCATAATTACTATTAATATTTGAAGCAAAATTGACAGTTGAAAGAAACGGTGAAAGGTCTCTATTTTTGGTTTTGTTTTGTGCGTATTACTTCGTGTGGAACCACATGTATGCCTTTTTCCAAAAAATCTGTGTTTTGTCGTTGTTTCCTCTCTATCTATTTAACATTCTTTGATAAATCTTAGGTCTAAAAATTACAGCTGACGGAACACTAGACAAAGCTATAAAAGATAGAAACGTACAAGAAAGAAAAGCAATAACTTTATTAAATGGAATAATTTGGGACCAAAGTATATCAAAACATAACAAAAATCTTATATATTACACCATTGTAAAAAGTATTATTACATACGGCTCAGAAGTATGGCCAATCAAAGATAGAACAGAAAAAATGCTTTCCGCTTCGGAGATGGACTATTCGAGAAGAGCAGCAGGGAAATCAAAAAGAGAAAGAGTTACAAATCAAAAAATAAGAGAAATTATGACAGTGGGTGAACGTACTTTAGTGGATGATAAAAGAACAAAACAACTGGTGTGATACAGACATGTACAAAGAATGGATGATGGAAGACTACCTAAACAAATATTACAATGGAAACCAACTGGCCGAAGAAAACGAGGGAGGCCGAGGAGAAGCTGGAGAGAATGAATAGACAGAAACGAGTGGAGATTGGGTATCGGAAGACGTAGAACGTTGTGAAACCGATATGATAAATCTTTGGACATAGGCCTTCTTACCTTGTTCCCACTAAGCACAAAATCGTAGAAAACGTTAAATAAATGTTGAAAAAAAATGTTTTTTTCTAACACAAATTTGTGTTTAAATAAAGTCAACTTTTGACATTAAAAAAACATGTAGAAAATCCTAACGAAAATTTCATGTAAAAGCATTACCAAAATTATATTTCTTAATAACGTTAAGAAACCAGCATTAAAAAACCATAATTTCACTAACATTAAAAATAATACCATCAATATATGGTTATTTTTATAATGTTTTTACTAGATCTCATTTCTAACGTTGAATTTAAGATATATGAAGCTAATAAATGTTTTGTTTTTTAAACATTAAAAAAAATGATACTGGCGCTGCCGCATAGTTCCACTACAAGAACGGGCCATCGCCATTTTTAGTTGCATTTCGCTGCGAGTTCATACGAGTCGATAGCAGATACGCTTTGTGCAATTTTGGTTACAATATTTGCCTTTTGTAGAAACAAACATGGCAAATTAAAAGCACAATTATTAATAATGATAGTGAATACATATTTGGACAGGAATATTACTCCAGTTGTGTGGAAAAGATGGTATAGTTAAAGAGCAACAAATGTGTATGCACAACAACCTTAGGTAAGAAAGTAAACAAAATAAAAAAAAATGGTTTTGTATGAAATAACGCATACCTAACGTTATAGGTAATCAGACAGGGAATGCGACAATTCACCGCGTATTCATTTGAGGCAAAATTGGCAAGCCTCCCAGTGGGACCAAACGAATGCTTCGTTTGCATTCATGCTAAATTGAATAGGCGCCTTGAAATTGTTTGTCTTGTATTCACTTGAGCATGAATTGTTTGGCCTCGTAGCGAGGCACTAACTGCAAAATTATTGTTTACATAGAATTTTAAATTTTATTTTCAGAAGCTACGGATCCGAATTTCCTTTACTGAGTGTGGAGTTCACGAAAACCTCAACAGACTGTTGCTGCCTTGCGTTTCCAAAATGGAAGAATTTTATTTACGTTATTTATGTTACCTTATCTTTAGAGATATTTGGAAAAAATATATTTTTTCATGTTAAAAAACAAAATTCATTTTTCAATGTTAGAAAAACATTTCTTTTCCACTGATAAAAATCAATATTTTTTTAACGTTCGAAAAAAACTTAAAAAAAACGTTATAAAAACATAAGATTATTTTTCTAACGTCAGAAAACGGATTATTAAGCTTCTTTTTCACTATGAATATGATGTTAGAACTAACATCCAACCTAACGTTATTTTTTAAATTATACATTATTTTGACATTATTAAAACGTTTTTGTATTTAGTGGGTTGCTATTCTTATTTCCAGACACCATGCGGACCAAGTACCGTGTCTATGTTTATAAAGAATTCATTAACCCTTCAAAAACAAATTCAGTTAACCAAGAACAAGAAGCTATTTTACTAGTCAGTAAAAATCTGTAAAATCAACACACGCACCACATAGAGAACTTGGAGTACCAACTTGACAGCGTTTGGTACCATTTACAAGCCATAAAATTACCCGAAGTTGTACCTTTGGGTGTCATTTAAGCCGGTTGGTTGTAGTACCAAATAGTAATTCGACCACGTAACGTAACTATATTTGATATAAGCGGATTTGTAGATTTACTTTATTTCAAATAATTAATAAAAAAAACACCCAACTACTAAATCTACATGTAACTACTGGTCGCAGTTGGGTACAAAATTGATAGGTACACCTATGATGTACGACATGCTTCAACTTTTAGTTTTGATGCCCAAAGCGCACTTACGAAAAATGCGAATAGTGTTACCTTCCATTAAGCGAAGGTGGGGGAGGAGAAAGAGACGAGGGAACTAGTAAAATGATTGAAATAAAATTTCGGACTTCCATTGTCTTTATTTATTTTAAAACACGACGTTTCGGTTTGTAAGTATCTCTAACCGTTATCAAGTGTAAACTAAACAATCTAGTCTCTAGGCTACTATATATACTACTTGGTGTGCAGTCTGGTGTGACGGCCCGCCCCCTTTTTAATCCTAAAACGCCTGTTTTCCTTAAGGAGTGGTTTCCATATGTTTGGTATGTCCGTGCTTGGTTGACTGAAAACTTCTTTATTCTGCATTATAAACGCAGCTTCAATAAACTTTCGTTTTCGCCAATGCGACTCCTTATGTAAAACTTTAGCTTCTGACCACTGAATTCTGTGATCATTTGACCATGCATGATCTGCTAAACCGGATTTTTCAATATCCCTTAATTAGGTACTTTTTAGATGTCCATTTACTCTAACCTGAAGAGGGCGTTTCGTTTCACCTACATATGATTTACCACACTCACGCGGGATTTGGTAAATACATTCCTTATTATTTGAGAAATTGTCTGGTTTTGTTTTAGTTACAAAACTTCTTATCGTATTTCCCGAAGAAAATACTGTTTTTATATTATAATGTTTAGCTATTCGCCTTATGTTTTCTGAAATCCCTTGAACATATGGAATGTTAATAACACCTATTGGATTATTATTTTGAGAATTTGGTACATTTAGTTTGTTTTTAATTTTAAATATCGTTGAGTTTATTAATTTCTCGGAATAACCATTCTGTTGTAAGTCCTTTTTAATGTTGTTAATTTCTGTGGTTAATTCTTCATTATTACTACAAATATTTACGGCTCTTAAATACAAACTTCTTATAACTCCTTGTTTTGTAGCAACAGAATGATTACAAGTAGGTGAATATGGTTTTTTAAGAGGCTGGGGGAGAATGAATGACAGAATGGGAGATGTGCAATGGGTTATTAATATGCCTTAATGAAGAATTATAGAAATCAGTTGATTGGCTTAGTCGAGTTAATTTCCTGAGAATTTCTCGTTCTTGTATTGAGACGCCACACACATGCATAGGTAGAAGTTTTCCGAAAATTTATGTATGAACTTTGGTGGCTTAATAAACGAGCGTTTGCGTACAGAGCAAGAGATCCAGGTTCGAGTCCCGGCCGAAGAAAAACTTTTTTATTATTCTTCTTTTTTTAATTTTACTTGTTGTGGATGGTTTTAGATCCTTATTATTTGGAATTTGGTATTTCAAAATATATACTTGTTCTCTGGATAATAATTTTTAACCAAACCTTACCAGCGACTTCAAGTTTTGATATAAATACGTGGGTATGACGGTACGACCAAGGCGGTACGCGTAAAGTACTCCTGTCTGTCCGTCTGTGATACCATTTAGCAAACATTTAGCGGTGTTTATGTTAAACATGGGGATTCGTTCGACAGTACCTGGCGGTACATAATTTTCAATTTTAGAGTACCCACACAAGGTCGTGCTGGCATGTAGAATATCGAACTATCAGGTGTTTCCCGAACGTCGAAACAGAGGCCTTTTTGGGTATTTATAGTGCGAATTTGGAGAAACGCTTGGACACGTCGATTTTGTTTGCGGAGGAGGAGGACATAGTTCAGGCAAGATACGGGAAAATCCACTTTCTAGAAGCATTTTATATTACTTTTTGGCAAATGGGCAATTCCCCCTATTTTGACCCCGCTGGATCCGAATATCCCTGTTGCCAACTCGAAATTGACATTGAGATATTCAAGATGGCGGCCAAAATGGCGGCGGAATTTTAAATTGCCGCTGGAAAGCCCAAATTGTCACAGGTGTACATTCAAAATATATATTTGTATAATTAAAAAATAATAACATATTATTTTTTTTTAAATGGCTTCAAAACGCTCCAAAAACCCCCCCAGACCCCCCAAAATTTGAAAGTGTGAGGTTTTTTTAAATTTTCTTAAAAACATATGTTTTGTAGACAATAAAATTCCCTTTTCAACATGGTATAACTTAATAACAAGCTCTCCTGCGGCGTCCGTTAATTGAAGTAATTAAAAAAAGTAGAAAAAATACCTATGTTTTTTCCAAGATTTAATAATAATAATAAAACCATGTATTACATTTTGGTATACTCAATAAAATTTTCTTCAAAATGGCGTATAACATGATTAAATCGGTTTTATAAATAGAACTTCAGGGGCATCAGTAAATTAAATTAATTTTGAAAAAACAGAAAATAAACCATTTTTGTTAAAGGTTTTATCTAATTTTCTCAAAAACTAAGCTTAACATGAAAAAACTTATTCTACACTTTTTTGTAGACAGGGAAATTCCCTTTTTAAAAATATGAAACTCGGTGGGGTTTGACTTATAGCAAACTCTCCAGCAGCGTCCGTCAATGGGGGTGATTTCAACAAATCATTAAAAAAAACATGTTTTTCATACGTTTTATTCAATTTTCTGAAAAACCAAGCTCTTTATCAAAAAATGTGTTCTATACTTCGTCATAGCCAATAAAATTTCCTTTCAAACGATATATAACAAAATGGAAGTTATTTTATATTTACCGCTCCAGTGGTGTTCTTAATTTAAAGAAATTATTTAAGATCAATCCAAACTAATCAATTTTGTGTCTTATTAGCTTTTCAATGGATAATAAAGAGCGGCTTTTCAATGGATAATAAAAGGTCGAAAGTACAAAAGGTCGAAAAAATAAGGTCGAAAGTACAAAAGGTCGAAAATACAAAAGGTCGAATGTACAAATGGTCGAAAGTACAAAAGTTCAAAAGGTCGAAAGTACAAAAGGTCGAAAGCACAATCTTAGTTAGAAAAGATATTTAAATATGCAAGAGAACTGATTATTTCAGTTATTTTTGAAAATAGGTTTATATTAGTTTCAGGGGCGTACTAATATGCCTTAAATATGGCAACAACCCGACATTTTAATAAAGTTTTTAAAAGAAAATGTTATGTTCTACAATAAAGTTTACTACATATTTTTTTCTAAAAAGTGTAGTTTTTGAGAAAATTTTGAAAAACCTATAATAAACATGTTTATTCTAAATAATCGCAATTTACGTACGCCACTGAAGAGCTACTTGCTTTTCCTAACCTTCTTGACCAATCCATCGTTGGAAAGGGAATTTTATTCTACACAAAAAACTGTTCTTTGCAATTTTTGAGAAAAAGGTTAGTTTTCGAGAAAATTGCATAAAACTGAATAAAAACAGGTTTTTGGGGGCTTGTGGGGGATTTTCTCCGTCCCTGTCGATTTTTCGAGTTGACAACAGAGATATTCGGATTCAGCGGGATCAAATTAGGGGGAAATGGTCTGTTGCCAAAAAGTAATATGATTTGCTTCAAGACCGAAAACGGAAAGCCTTTTAAAATAATATGCTCTAACACTTTTTTATTTCATCTATCTTGAAATTTTGGTAGCACGAACCTCTGTCGAGGGGTATACTTTACCCCTATATTTTGAATAGGTAAAGTGGGTCTAGTGATACCATCGTTTATGCCACGGGATACCATAGACCTCCCAACTAATATGGATCGGTAGAAAATCGTCTATGTTATGTCTGATTTATCCAACTCGTCAAAATAGGCGTTTGTAGCTGCAATGACTTCTAAATCTGAGGAATTTTTTTTTCCAGCAAGAAATTTTTTTATGTTTGGAAACAAATTAAAGTTTGACGGGGCTAGGTCTGGCGAATAAAGTGTATCGTTTAACAGTTCAAAGCCTAGCTGATGGATTTTAGCCATTATAAGAGCGGACTTGTGGCAAGGTGTATTATCCTAATGATGAATTTTCTTTTTTGCCAAACCAGGGCGTTTTTCACTTATAGTCTGCTTGAGCTGGTCCAGTAAGTCGCTATAGTACTCTGAATTTATTGTTCTTCCTTTTTCGAGATAATCTATGAGGAGTATCGCTTTAGCGTCCCACAAGACCGTTGCCATGACCTTTCCAGCAGACGGTAGTGCCTTTGCCTTCTTTGGAACTGGTGCTTCCTTTGCCGTCCAAGAGCGGACTTGTGGCAAGGTGCATTGTCCTGATGATGAATTTTCTTTTTTGCCAAACCAGGGCGTTTTTCGCTTATAGTCTGCTTGAGCTGGTCCAGTAAGTCGCTGTAGTACTCTGAATTTATTGTTCTTCCTTTTTCGAGATAATCTATGAGGAGTATCCCTTTAGCGTCCCAAAAGACCGTTGCCATGACCTTTCCAGCAGACGGTACTGCCTTTGCCTTCTTTCGAACTGGTGCGTCTTTTGCCGTCCATTGTTTGGACTGTTGCTTAGTTTCAGGGGTATAATGATGAACCCATGTTTCATAAACTGTAACAAATTCCCTTTTTCCAAAATGTCTCCTGAATCACGTCTAAACAGTGCCAAATTCTCCTCTGAAATGGTTAGACGCACGAGCTTTTGATCTGGCATGAGCAAACGCGGCACCCATCGGGCGGATAGCTTTCTCATACCTAAAACTTCATATAAAATATGGTCAACTCGCTCTTTTGATATGCCCACAGCCTCAGCTACATTTTCCAGTCTTAATCTGCGATCTTTTAGAATTAGTTTGTGAATGGTTTGCACCATTTCTTCAGAAGATACTGTAACAAAACGGGATTTGAGCATAAATGGTATTTTTGCCATTTATAAGTTTTTAAAGATTTTTAATTAAATATTGTTTTGACATCAATAAGCATTAATTATATGCAAGACTAGGTTAAGATTAAGTAAAATTTATGGCAACTCGGCGACTTGTTTTTAGGCATGTTTTCAGGTTCGCTGTATTTTAATAAAAGTTGTATTCGGCTAATATGTCCTTTGAGCCACTAACATCAAAGTAATTCTTATTTTGTAACTGGAAACAAATTTTAAACTATTTTCAATTTAAAAAAAACACACTGTGTAATTTTACTTTCTAACGGGTTTTTAAGTCTGGCTTGCATTGCTATTTTGTCTCTTAGTGGAGCGCTTAAAGCGCAGTCTATCTCTTTCTCGCCAAGGCGAAAGGGAGTAGAATTCTAGCCAATCAACGCCAAGATATTTGTCCCTTCAAGCGCAGTGTCGCTTTAACTGAGACGGGAAACTTTCGAAAGTCGTCAGGGACTTTACTTTTTAGTTTGCCTTTGCCGGGTACGTTACGCTTTCATTCACACTTCTTAAGGGGGGTTTTATTTCAACTGGGGAAATTTGTCAATTATTTTAACTTTGTATAAGCTATTATCTTTATTATTCATAATTATTTTAGTCTTTTCTTTTGGAGTTTATTGATTTTAAAGTGATTAATTATTACTGTTTCCAGTGTTTTGAAATAATGTGTTTAACTGTTTTATGGTTTTTTATCAACAAAATACAAACCATTCGTTGCCCTAAAATCGGCATTTTTAATTAATAACATATCCCAAACCTAAACAGTAATATTAAGTAAATTAAACAGTTGATTGAATAGTTTCACTCATTCAATCAACGTTTAAGATGTTGATAAATATATATATTTACAACAAATATATAAAAGGTTTATAAAACCTAAAAGTTTAAGAAGTGTAAATATTTGAATACAAAAGTTTAATAGTAGTAAAAAGTCGATATTCAACTAATAAATATAAGAAGTGAAAGTGTGCAGCTACAAGAAGAAAATTGAAAAGGATGTATGATTATCCTATTAGTTATACATTTGAGAAAAACGTTTATAGCATACTTTTCCTCCAAGAACCGCCAAATTCCCTTTCGAGATCGTGTAAATTTAATAAAATATAGTAACATTTAATCTTTTTATAATTTATATAAGTTGTAGCCTAAGTTGGTAGCTTACAACATTTAAGCCTTGGCCACTTGAGGTGACAGTACCACTGTCACACACAGGCCCCTGTTACAATACCTTTTTTGGCCTGCCAGAACGCGGAGCATCATCAGTGCTAGTACGACCACGTTTTAAGTCCGATACCTAGATTTTAACTATGGTATAAGAAGGAGCAGATTCCCCTAGTATAGTATCTAGTTCAGCTTTTATTTCCGTCGGCGATAACCCTTTGATATGAAAATATTTTATCACGGCTCTTATCTCGTTTTTTTCCATCTTCTAAAATTGACACACTGTATAAACTTTCAAAATAAGCAGGACACAAACTACTTGAAGCACTCTCTTTAAACTTCGAGCGTATACTGATCACAAGCAAGGCTACACAAACACGTTGGAACAAGCAAAGCAAATCTACCTGAAACCACCTGAAACTAGTTTATACTAGTTTTACGATAAGATTTTCCAGAACACAAAATACGGGTGGCCTAATTATTAAAAAAAAAAAATCAAACGCAATTTAACAATTTAACCCTTGGGTACGGCTGTAATCACGGTAATAAACTTATTATATCTCCCTTTTTCCTCCTGTGTCGGTCGTTTTTTTTATTTCCTTTAAATTTTTTATAAGCGTGTACCAAACAGAGTATCGCAGGGTACTGCACGAATTTTGATTTAACCATATATTTAAAAGATAAGATATGGGCAAGGTTTTTATACTTTTACACAGGCTACCTACAGCAGTAGCGCATCCAGGAATTGGTCTTGGGGGGGCCGATGCTCCATAATATCATATTTCATGCTATTTTTTGCTTTTTCCATGAAATATGTGGAAAATTTATAAAAAAATCTAAGGCTTGGAGGGGACGGTACAGATTCCTGACGAGCAAGTAATTGTAGCTAATGATAAAAAAGACATGGAATATATAATGTGAAAGTTAATGGAAGAATACCAAAATTGCGATTACCAGTGAACGTGGACAAGACACAGTACTTATGTATTGGAAACGAGTCAAGTGGGTGAACTAGACAATGGACAAACAATATCTCCATTCAATGAGTATGTATACTTGAGTGTCACATTTGATAAGACAGGAACAGACTCTAAAGAACTGGAAAAAAGAATAGTAAAAGGAAAAAACTTGACTGGATGTCTTAACATTATTTTATGGAGCAGAGAGGTAAAAAATAATGTAAAATTTAAAATATATGATACAATGGTGAAAAGCAGGCTGTTGTATGGAATAGAAAATTGTCGCGTAACAGAAAAATACAAAACGAAAATGGAAAGTGTCGAAATGAATGCAATCAGGAGATCAATGAGAATATCTAGAACAGATCACATAAGAAATGAGATAATAAAAGAAAGAATGGAAATCGAGGGAACCATAAGGGATGACATCACTAAAAGACAACTGATATGGTACGGCCAGATACAGCGGATAAACGACGAAAGATTATCAAAGAAGTTCTTAGAATGGCAACCAATAGCGCGCAGAAAAAGAGGGCGTCCTAAACTAGAATGGCAACACTCAATCCAAAGATCAATAAGTCAAAAAAACCTAACAGAAGACAACCTGTGTAAGAGTATAAACATTTTGAGATAACGGTAGGCATCACAATCATGAAATTAACCATATTGTCATTAAAACAATCAAATTGTGATTACTACTACTATGTCTATGATTTAGAACGTTTTTCTACGTTGTCCGACGCCTATTTTCCACCTCCTTCGATCTTGACAATCATCCTCTGTCAGATTCTTTTGACTCATTGATTTTTGGATTGACTCTTGCCATTCTAGTTTAGGATGCCCTCTTTTTCTGCGCGCTATTGGTTGCCATTCTAGGACCTGCTTTGGTAATCTTTCGTCGTTCATCCGTTGTACATGGCCGTACCATATCAGTTGCTTTTTAGTGATGTCATCCGTTATGCTTCCCTCGATTCCCATTCTTTCTTTTATGATCTCATTTCTTATGTGATCTATTCTAGATATTCTCATTGATCTTCTTATTGCATCCATTTCGACACTTTCCATTTTTGTTTTGTATTTTTCTGTTACGCGACAAGTCTCTTTTCCATACAACAGCGTGCTTTTAACCATTGTTTCATATATGTTAAATTTTACATTCTTTTTTATCTCTATGCTTCATAAAATACTGTTAAGACATCCAATAACTTTTTTTGCTTTTACTATTATTTTTTCCAATTCTTTACAGTCTGTTCCTGTCTTATCTAATATGACACTCAAATATACATACTCATTGCATGGAGATATTGTTTGTCCATTTTCTAGTACTAACTCACTGGATTCGTTTCCAATACATAAGTATTGTGTCTTGTCCACGTTCACTGTTAATCCCCACTTTTGGTATTCTTCTGTTAACTTTCTCATTATATACTCCATGTTTTCTTTACCATTCATCAAATTTTATCGCTTTTATGTATGTATGATTGATATTAGTTTGCTTTAAAACTGTCCATAATTTTTCTACTGGAACGGTATCATATGCTTTTTGTAGGTCCACAAAGGTAACACGAGTCTCTATATTTCTGGCGCTCCTTTTCTCAATTACTTGTTTAAGACAAAAAACATTATCACTACAAGATCGGCCTGCGCGAAACCCACTTTGCTCTTCTTCTTCTTGTTCATGAAAATCATTCTCTATTAGATCTCTAAGAATCCTACCGTACAATCTACTTAGAGTACTGGTTACTGAAATTCCTCTGTAATTGTTGCAATCCAGCTTGTTTCCTTTTTTATGTATTGAGGATATGAATGCAATTTTCCAATCATTAGGTACTGGATGTCCGTTTATACATTGATTAATAATATATGTGAGATTTTCCAGTAGTTTCTCTGATCCATATTTGAGCATTTCAGCATATATTCCATTCCCCCAGGTCCGCTAGCTTTTCCGGATTTAAGTTTTTTAATATTATTCTTTATCATATCTCTTTCGATGATTACTTGTATTGTAATAAATCCGGTTTTTCAATACACAAAGGCCTACTTTTGAAAGAAAGCAGCTGCTGTTTATATGTAAATCTGTCACAATATGGTCGATTTAAAAAAAAAGGTCAGGTTTTATTCCAATAAATGCCTATTATCTCATTTCTTACATATGTAGGGATGGGTACCGCATGGGTTTTGATTGAGCAAATAATGGTCTAAAATTGAGACAACCTTATATTGTGTAGACCTCCCATCGGGTCGATTTTCCTGCGGTCAAAACCAGTAGTGGGTATAAAGCCCATGGTGTAATTATGCTATGTTCGTGTAGCTTATAATAATGTCATTATATCATTTTTTGTTGTTTGTTTTGTTTTAGTGCGTTTCCGTTTTTGAGATCTAGTTAGCCGTCTTGTTCACAATAATTGTTTTAATTACAGTGAAGTCCGGATATAACGAACCTCAAAAATGAACTAAATACGGTTGGTTATATCCGAGGTTCGTTATAAACAGTAATAAATAAATTTTGTTTAATTTTTTGTATTTCGTTTTTTAATAGTATCCAAGATTAAGAAAACTAAAAATATTACAAAAAATACTATAAATTTTTATATTTTTAGAAAAAGGCAGAATACATACGAATAAAGACGTTTATTATTATTGTTATACATATAAATATGTAAAGTACACAATATGGTGGTATGTAATACATACATAAAAGTAGCCTAAATCTTTTTTTTTATTATTATGAAATCCATAATTTTTGTTTGTACATTTCTACTTGAAAAATATTCCCTGTTTATATAGCTTTCAAGATTACAAAATGATGCCCATATTTTATCAGGGACTTGGCGTGATTCCAAAAAATTACGAGTTTCCGAAATTTTGTTTTCTATTTCACGAATGGTTGGGACATAAACCTTAGTGACTGCAACAGAATTATCTTGAACAGGATCATCATTATCTTCGTCATTATCACTTGAAACCATGTTTGAGGTTACGGAGAGATTATAATTTGCTCATCAGTCAACGTTTCTCTTGCTACATAATCGGTTAAATCGAAGTCACACATTTTTCTCTTAGCTTGTTCTTCTACTAAATCAAGCATATCATTATCGAATTCATACTCGTGATCATATTCTGGGTCTTGTGCATGTCTTTGCAACCATTCGTGTCGTTGCCGTATCGTCTAGTGTGAAAACGCCCATTGTCTGCTTATATAAAGTTCGTTTTAAAAGAAAAATACATATTCTAGATTATTAAAATTAAGTTCGCTATATCCGAAAGTTCGCTATAAGCGGGATCGTTATAACCAGTAAGACAATACATGAGTATTTATGGATGACTTTTCGTATAAAGAAAATAGGTTCGTATTAACCAGAAGTTCGCTATAAACGGGTTCGTTATAAGCGGACTTCACTGTATTTTAATATTTGTTTTTACTCTTGGTGATCCGAGGCATTAAAAAGTGGCGCATCCAGGAATATGTCTTGAGATGGGTGGCCAAAACCCTATGATGCCGTATTTTATGTTATTTAATGTTTTTTTAAACTCAAACAAGTTTCGTGGCTAATCAGGTAAAAAGGATATTTTGTTTCTCTCATATTTTTCCGTGGGTAGCTTAAAAGCTTAACCTCACGGGGGTCCAAGATCTAATGAACACCTAATAAGTGTTGACAGTTAACTGTTTCGTCCTTATAGGAATCCTCAGAATACTACTTGGTCAATGTGACACTCCTGCGAAGTTAATTAGACGGTTTTGTCTCTAATCCTATGTAAATAGTGAGAAAACTCTCGCAAGAAGCGCCATCTACCGAGATACGAGAGAAACCAGAACAAGAGCAGACAAAAATAAACTGCTATACATATCGATCAATGAAAATATCGATTACAAATAAAAAGAAACAAACTAATCCGCAGTGGCGTATATACGGGGGGGGCCTGGGGGGCCCGGGTCCCCCCCGAAGCTAAGATTTTTTTGGGTATTTTCCACATATTTCATGAATACAAACATAAAATATCATAAAATACAGCCTCATGAGATCTCGGGCCTCCCCCCCAACACTGTCTCGGCCCCACCCCGAAACTTTTTTCTATATACGCCACTGCTAATCCGTGACCCACGACAGCTCTTCTGCCTTTCACCTTTTTGTTTCTCTTATATTTTTTCGTGGATAGCTCACATCACTTTAATCACTAAATTTGAAGGGGTGCTAATTTGGGGGCCAAGCCACCCTCACTTTGTCATCAAAATATCCAAACTCGCCGACAAACCACAAATTATCACCTTAACAACGCAGACAGAACTGATAATTTAGCAAAAAAAAATTATTAACTATTTTTTACCACCTGTGAGAGATTTAGTGAATCCGGTAGCCAAAAGTTTAGTGAAAATTACAGGGCGCCAATTTGACAAAAGGAAAAAATTAGTGGTTTATAATAATAATTTTAATGGCTCAACTATGGTGGGCTTGAAACCGCACCAAATAAGTCAATAAACGCAAAGGTAGAACCATATTTTATAGTCCCCAGGCTTAATATAACCTGGATTTGAGATTTATTTAAAAAAATCTTTTTTATAGCCCAAATCCTACAGAATTTTAAACAGTCTATTTTTGTCACATTTCGGTAATGTTTTTTGCCTATAGGCACTATTCAATTGGCACCTAATATCAGTCTTGCCTAGTATAGAAAATTCTATGTGGTTATTTATACCACTTACTTTGTGTCTTTTTAACTTTTCACTAAAGTGCTTTCCTGTGCACGTAGGATCACTTCGTGGATTGTTCATAACAAGACAAATAAAGCAATAATAAGCATTACTTTTTTCACAACCACACAATCAGTTTTCAGCATCGTATAATTTTTTATTAAATTTTCCATTATAAGTTTTTATGGAACACCCCTCGGCAAGTTTAAAAAAACATTTCCAAACTAGTAAGAACCTTTCATTTTAAAATTTGTATTGGAGAACTTGTCTTTACTTTTATCTCAATTCTTTTTAAGAACCATTTTCGTATACTTAGCTTTTTTTTGCATGAAATGTTTTTGTTATGATAGATTTTATTTATTACTTCTAGCCTCATTTTGAAATTTCAAAGTCTCTATTAATAAAAAAAGAAATTGATGTCTCAATTCGAAAATCGTTCTTGGCATGAGCGTAAAATTTCGAATTTTTCCCAGGTCGCGTCGTGCCGTGTGTTAAAAACTGTTCAGCCGAAAACGATCGCTTGTCAGTCGTTTGATTGGCCTGTCAAAAATTTAAAACTAATGTTTAGTTTAGACGCGCTCTCGCATCTCCAAAAATTATAATTTAATACAGATATCTGTTACACGGCTGCTGTGAGAAAGATCATTTTTCATCGCATCACCTAGAAAAATGTGTCCATTGTACAGAGTGGTCCAAATTGGACACTTTTGATAGGAAACGCCCATTTCTAGAGGAGCTAGGAAAAAACTACTACTACTACTACTTTCCTTGATTTTTTACCTTCCTAGCCCGCGCAGCAATCTTTAGAAAATGTATTGTTTTCGACAAAAAAATTTGGCCTCCGTGGGCTTTACGATGAAGATTTTACAACACCTCTTTTAATTGATTACTAATGATCCCACCAACACTGCCTGACCTGTTAACAGACCCAAAAATTGTCTCAGTCAAAAAGTAAGGTTAGGGTGTTAAAATATTTTTTTAATTCTGAACGGTTTAAGCTACAGTATGTTTTATCAAATTGGTAGTAGTAGTGGTGGGGAGACCATTTTTGGCCTGGCGCCTAGGCATACATTTTTGGACAATAATCAATATCTTTGTTGTTTTTCAAAAAAGTAAAAAGGTTAAAATAAGTAAAATTTTTTAAAATATATATATGTCATTTTATTTAAAATATTTAAAAAAATAAATTAAAGTTCAGTTCAGTACACAGTTACGTTAAAAATAAAAATCAATTTACTTTTGTGTTAGAAATTAAACTAAAATTATTTTTTTTATTCTGATTCATGGGCGTAGTTAGGAAGGCTTGGGGGGCTAAGTCCCTTCCAGAAAAATTAAATTAGCAACTTCAAAATAGTTATTTTTACCATACACACACACATTGCACCCTCAGTTTCTTTGTTCTTATTTGTTTTAGGCCGTCCACAACTCGGTCCAGGTACGGCCTCTGTTTCCGAATCTGTATTTTTTGATTTTTCTGAATCCGTTTTATAACAAAATTTCTCAGATATAATATCTTTATTTAACCATTCGAAAGAACGGGTTTGAAAATAAATTTTGTTTCGTCCCGATAGCTTCCATTTGAGACTGAGACTTTTGCAAAAATTTAATGTGCCTTATTTAGAATTTGGTTATTTTTGTCAACATTCTTTTTAAACCAACAAGGGTTGAATTTTTTTGAAAATATTTAACACCTTCAGATTTTCGTGAGAGGCCACTCATTTAACAAGTCTGAATGTTTTATGCTTATGCATTCTAAAAGTAAAAAAAGTGATAAAATAGTATATTACCTTCTTAGGGACTTAAGTGGCACTTTAATCCCGAGAAGAAAAAATCGTATGTAGCTACAGTTTGCCGAGTGCTCAAAAGATACTTTAGTCATTTTTGGGCCCCGTTTTTATTAAAATTATTTTGCAAGAAAAACAGGCTTCCTATTTTTACGTTTTATCTTTGAACGTCACTTTTTATCCCTAAAATTTGTGATAAAAAGCGCACTTTTGATCTCTAATGTGCAAAAACTATTTTTTTTTAAATATTCGCCCACAAAAACACTAGAATAATTTTTGCCATATATATTTTAAGACTGATAGCAGTATTTTTATAATTTTATTTAATACCTCAAATTATTGTTTTTATGCGTTACTATTGATAAAAAACGGCCAATACGATATGCGATTCTAAAATATTTAATTTTCCATTTTGCTCACAGTAGTATAAGATCACTAAGGGTCCATCTCACCGACTTTTTTTTCGTTACTTAGCTTAAAGCGTTTCTTAATATAATCCAAGGCCAACATAAAAATAGAGGCCACGACCCTGAAAAAATCAGCTGTTCTCCCGGGGCTGAATTTTACATTGGGTCTTATGGGAGGTCAGACGTTTTTTTATGATATTTTTAAAATGGCACTACAGATTTCCGCAAAATTTCAGTGAAATATTCTCAGACACCATCCCGATATTCCACCAAAGGTTTGTAAGGAAGCAACATGATTAAAAGGTTAAAATCTTCAAGATTTAGCATTCTTTATTTTGAATTCAAATTACCCGCCATGTACCACATGCCAACTGTTATATTTGACATGTATTTGACTTTGTCATCTGTGATTGTCAAATTCGCTTCTGCTTTAAACTAAATTTTTGTGTGAGCTAATGAAGCGGCTATGAAAAATTAAGGATTACTATACATCTAAAAAAAATTGTTCTTTCAGAATAAAGTAAAAATAATCTCAAAAACGGCGTTATTAAAAAAAAAATGAAATATTCATGAACCGTCATTCCAACTTCAATATTTTAAAGACAATCAGCTGTGTCGTAACGTGACCATCAAAAAAAAATCAGCCCCGGATGTGACGTCAACAAAGTGGAGGATCGTGGCCCGTCCGATTTGATAGCCCTGTATAATCATAATATGACGTAATAAGAAACACTTAAGGCTAAGTAACGCAATAAAAAGTCGGTGCGATGGGCTATTAGTACCATAAATATTTTGGGAATTTTACCTATAACCACTCGCCATCACCGAATAATAAGCCTCATATCTTCTCCAGATTTAGTGCCATTTTTGACACCTTGCTGCCGCCATTTTTGACGTTGATGAGAACTGTCACAATTTTATATTTGTCCAAATGGCGGCAAGACTGGTTTTAAGGGTATACCTAAACAGGAGATGATGTGAGGCCTCTCAACCGGGGTGGTAACCAATGTTTTATAAATTATTAGGATTGCACCCTTAGTAGCAGCCAGTAGCAAAAAATATTTATGCTACCTTTTTGCTAATTCATTGAACTTATATTTAGGATATATGCCAGACCTTGCAAATCTTTGCATTTTTTTATAACCTTAATAAAATTTAAAAAATATTTTTTTTTGTAAGCATAACAGTTTTAATTAAATTATTTTAAAAGCGAGACGTCAATTTGACAAAATTTTATTTAAACAAATAGCGTAAATATATATCACTGTAATACTTAAAGAAAATTTTTTTTATATTTAAATGCAGAACCAGTAAAATTAATTTTCTGATAGGTATTTTATACGATTATTTTGTACCTGTTTTAAAATAACGACTTTAACTATTTATTTTGTTCACTTTCGCAAGTGCAGATAAACTGGACATTTATCTATACTTTTGCAATATTAAAACTTTTAAAATGTAACCTCAGTTTTTCGAATATTGCCCACAGGAGTCCGCACTGTGCGGCGCGCCCTTTTCGCAAACCCCGATTGGCTATTAATTAAAAAAGCTTTTACTGCCCAGTGCTCAATGCTATCGAACTCTCTTTCAAAGTCTATAAACGCAATATCTAGTGTAATGTTGTCTTCGTTGGCTCGTTTTATTAGGAAGCTTTATATTACTCTTTTAATAGAGAATAAATCTTTTCTAAGAATTCGACAAAAAACTAAAGCAGATCTGCTTTTTATCTATGATGCGTGCCTTGTATTCCGAGTGTGTGGCCTTTTTTATGAGCGTTTTTTCATGAGTTTACCGCAAAGTGCTCGTAATTAGAAATGAGATTCCAGGTAGCAAATTAAAATAACTTAATTACTACGTGTAGGTCCAATTTAGTACATTTAAATGTGCGTCTTTCACTTAGATAATGTCTCAATAAATCTTGAACGTGTTTAATTTGCGACTTTTTTTGAACAATACTAAAAACACCAAAAAATCAACAAGATTAGTGTTTAATGAACATGAAGCCAACAAAAAATATACGTAGGTATATCCAACATTGGTAAAGTTTTACGGTACATCTTTAAAAATCGTTATATTAGCAAAAAATATACAATAAACATTGGGCATAAGCCAGGGTTGGATGGGACAGGCTGGCAACCGGGCAAATGCCCGGTGGGCCGGTACAATTTTGGGCCGGATGTAGGGTTACCAGATGAAAACGTCTCTAACCAGGACCAGCCGTCAAGAAAATCCGGACAAAATCCGGACGTCAAAATTTTTTCAATGCCACACACAAAAAATCTAAATTTTTTTTATTGAAACAGTAACTAATAAATAACATAATATACCTACTATTTTATAGGTACTTTTCACTGCTTTGTATTTTATTCAACAGCGTTGAATTTTTAGGCAGAAGTACAAAATCGTAAAATTCTGAGCAGCTCATATTTCTTAAATTGTATGAAGTCATGAGTATTCCTTTTACAGAAGATAAAAGCAGCCTATTTCTTTCTATGGTCCACTGGGTAGAAATACTTGCATTCAAATATTTTGCCCATTTTTCGTGGGTAGGCAGATTGTGGTCATCAGAAGTAAAATTGTCTGATATGTACTTTTTTAGATTACAAACTTCATCAAAAAAATTATGTCTTCTTAAGACCACACGGCAGAAGTGTAAACTTCAACAAGGCGAAATTAATAATACTACTTTAAGCGGGGTCTTCACATAACGTTTTACCTTACGTCTTGCCTGTCAGTCAAAAGGGTCAAGTATGACAGTTCAAAAACTAGCGTAGAGACTTGATAGTTTTAACGTACGTTTTTAGATCAGTTTTTGATACAAAACGATGATTTTATTGAAAAACAATGCGTGATCCGGTCAGTTCTCTAGGCGGTCTTCCGTCTTAAAACATTCAAGTAAAACGTCCGTTTTTCCGTCTACACACAAAGTTTTACTTGATGCGTTTTGACTGAACAGGCAAGACGTAAGGTAAAACGTTATGTAAAGACCCCGCTTAAAGATGAATTCACACTACTAAATTTATCGACGATTATTGTTTAATTACATTTTTGAAACTAGTTTATTTTGCATTATTTGATGTTTATAAAGGCGGTTACTTTAAAATCAGGACGTTTATGAAAAATCCGCCCGGACACACCCGGACGTAGTAAAAATCCGGACATGTCCGGATTAATCCGGACGTCTGGTAACCCTAGCCGGATGGGCCGCAGTCCCGATGTGCCTATTCCAAATTATTAATATTTATTTTTGTATATTTGACAAACGAACTAATTAAAACATTAAACATTTAAATTAAAAAAATCTGTATGTAGTAACTCCAGAGCTGCGTTACTCGTTTGATTATTACAGTTACTTTTATATTAAATAAAGTATAACTTATTAATATCTTTTTACAATATCCAGAAGAAAAAATCGGGAGAAAATTTTTTTTTCTTATTTGTGTTGCTGTTGTGAAATCTCTTTTAACACATTTTGTTGACTATTTTGGTGGGGATTGATCCCCCTGATCTCCCCCTTCGGTACGGCCTTGCCAAGATCTCATATCTTAGTTGCGAAAGATCATTTTTGGTGATAAAATACATAAAAAATCTAAGAAATCGATTAACCCATTGAAAAATCGGTTTTGGGTCAAATTCAAATTAAGGGGATCATAGATAAAATTGCAGCATCAAGTTCATTATTAAAAAAGTCGTTACCATATGAAAAATTAGCATACCTGCTCTGGCCCCGGTAGTTAAAAGGGCGCAAGTGACGAAAGTATGCTTCGGAAAAAAACGACTTCAAAGTTTTAATTGTTCATAAGGCAGTACTACAGTTACTGCTATTTGTTTTTGAAGTGTAAACTTCTTTAGGCGCGTTTAGCAGTTTTTGTGGGTAGTGAATTGAACTGAGCCGTTAGGCTCGGCTATGTAACGCTCATTCAGGTGAAATCGGCTGGAGTTGACTAAAAGCCTTTTTCCTCGCAGTAACTACAAGTTACCAGGTAACCTGGTTACTCGTTTTCTGTTTTTCTTCGCTGAGTAACACTAACTATGACGTCATGAGTAACCACACAGTGTAACCAGCCTAGCAGATGTGGTTACTGAAATATTTTGAGGTTAAGATCGTTTTTTTTCAAAATGTTTGATTTTAATATATATATATTAGGGACCTATTGCAATAAAGCCAGGCACAAATTGTGCCGGGCACTATATTCACAGTTTCGCATTAAAAACTTACAGTTGATCTTTCAAAATTGACATACCAAAGTCGAATTTAGAAATCCAGTCGTTTATTTTCCATTAATTGTGGCGTCACTATTAATTCTGGCTCTTATAATACACAATGGCCTTATTTTGAAAGAAGACAGCTGTTCTTATAATGTGAAACTGTCAATGTAGTGCCCGGCACAATTTGTGCCTGGCTTTATTGCAATAGGTCCCTATTAACAATGAATTATGATTGGTAACGGTAAAAAATGAAGCACATCCCTTGAAGTTGGTACTATATCAATTCAACTGCAACTAGTCTTAAAATGTACTGCCTTCGGTGTTCTGTGGCCTTACCACAGAATACCAAAGGTGCAAATCTATGGCCCGTTTTTCAATCAGGGTGGGCATGAATTGGTGGAAACAATGAATTATTTTCTGCATTTCGGAAATTGCTGGTAAAAACAAAAACAAACAATTAGAAATGTCATCCACAGCTGACTGTCTGACGTCATACAGCGGTTACTCCGAGTAACCGTGACGTCATTTCGAGTAACTTAAATGAGTGACTAGTAACCTCGAGGAAAAAGGCTTTAAGTGTGAGAAACATTCAGCGAGCGATATGATAATGTAGATGAAGCAGTGGCGCACCCAGGAATGTGTCTTGGGGGGGGGGGGCCGACAGCTACAAAGCGCGCCCTCAAAAAAGTGGCGGCCAAAAAAAAAAAAAAAAGGTCGTCATGTCTTTTCGCAACTACGCCACAGCTTGGGCTTGGGAGGGGCCCGAAGCCTCCTGATGTCAAATTTTAAGGTATTTTTCATGTTTTATCATCAAATATGTGGAAAATATATTAAAAATCTAAGGCTTGGGGGGGCCCCGGGGCCCCCCCCTGGGTGCGCCCTTGGATGAAGGCCAGTACACAGAAGCGTTCGGTTCGGTCCGCTTTGCAGAATATTGTTACAAATTTAAGTTATTTAAATTTTATAGTTAGAATTTATTTAGGTTTAGTGTAGTATTAGGTTGACGTATTTCATGGTTGTATTCTTAATCTAGGTTTTAGTTGCGTTATCTGTGACGAACTGGTATGTGAACGGTCCGGCTCCAGAAAAGGGCGGAATGATTCGGAATCGAACAAAGATGGAAAATTCTCGAATTGTAGGCAGCCCCTCATATATAAGGCCGGACGTCGTGCATCAGTCAGTCAGTCACAGATAACGTACTGTAGTGGTCGTGAGATATTAACACGAAGTTAATAGACCGATTATAGTAGTGAATTATTAGCAAGTTATTAGTAAGTTTGAGTGCGTGTTTTTGTACATAATTTGTCGAAATAAATTGACGTATCGTTTTCAACAATTGCGACTTTTAATTTGTCGTTGTGAACCCGTAACAATATGTTATGGGCCAGTATTATTAATTTCACCTTGTTGAAGTTTACTCTTCTGCCGTGTGGTCTTAAGCACACACAATAAATTTTTTTAAAGTTTTTTTTTAAATTTTATTACATAGGACATGATAGAAAATCCGTCGAGACCAAAAACTTAAATTCGAAAAAAAATTACTTGAAGCCTTTTAACTAACGGGGGCAGTTCTGTTGTAAGTTGAACTTTTGTACGTTTTTTTTTTTTGAGTTTTCATTTTGTGAAAAAATTAGATATTAATTATGCTAATAGGTACTTGGTGTTCAATATAGGCATACAGAATATAATACTTTACAAAAATATCTAGAGCAGTATCACAGATAAAAAAGGAGATTTTCTAAAAGTCTTAAACACCTTGTATCTCACAAGTTAGGATGGTTAGAACATACATACATATGTTTATATGAAGTTATATTTCTCAAAATGCAAATTACATCCTTTAAAATTAGCATGTAATTTAATAACAAAACCTCCATAATATCAAAAACAAAAATAACGTTTTCTTTGCCGTAAAATTTTTGTGCCAAAGCGAGAGCCGAATAAAAAAAAAATGGCCAGGGCCGGTTTGTTTGAGCCCATCCAACCCTGGCATAAGCACTAATGAAAATATTCACGTGACGCAAAATGATCAATAGTTGTATTTTAGACCAGTTACGTGAGCTTAGGTACCTACCCAGTAATTGGTATAAGCAGTAGATATAAGTTTAAAAAAAAACAATCAATCTTATGCGTGTATTGCAAGAAATAATATTATGGAAGTTGCGTTTAATATGTTTGAAGACGCCTGTGGTGAGTGGGAATCAATACATTAACACACTTTTTAATCGATTTTTCTCACATTCTATGATAGAGAAAAAAAATATGCCATTGAAAAATATCTCGAAAGCCATAAACCATAATACCTAAATATTACGTTAAAGCCCGGTTTCCACTTTTGTATGCTCATCATAATTGTTTGTTTTAAATGCAGCGTCACCTGGTAGGTTTTTTGAATCAAGGTGGGCAAGCATAGGTGGAAATCGGGTTTAAGCATATAGGCCCTTCCTCCTATAGAACTATAGTGTATTCAGGCCCTAAGAGATTTTTTTTTAAACTTATATATAGCAACATAAATCAAAAATCCACGAAAGAACCAAGCCAATCTGCATAAGAAGAACTGCATACAGATCAGAATAATCCAAGAAAAAATAAAAAGAGGAATATATAAAATTTAATTTTTTCTGTCCTGGGACAAATTATTAAACTTAAAATAGAAAACCAAACAGCTGAAATAAAAAGACGAGTAAGATTGGCCTGGGCAGCATTTAATAAATTAAGCTATATATTAAAAAACATTCTCAGTACCTACCTCAAAACGAAAGTATATAACCAATGTATCCTTCATTCCAAAGATCAATGTAACGGCAAATGTTACATGAAAAGCTTGGGAAAATAAAAGAATTAGGGGAAGACCCCAAATGATATTTGAAATAACATGCCGGAACTAGATAGATATGACACGAAAACTAATAGAAGAGTACAATAAGTGGGGACTAGAGGTTAATCTCAATAAGACAGAGGATATGTGTATCGGTGGAATGAAACAGGATCTAATCTTAAATACCGGGCAGCGAATTCAGTCCTGTGATGAGTATAAATACTTAGGTCTAAAAATTACAGCTGACGGAACACTAGACAAAGTTATAAAAGATCGAAACGTACAAGGAAGGAAAGTTGCAATAACTTTATTAAATGGAATATTTTGGGACCAAAGTATATCAAAACATAACAAAAAGCTTATATATAACACCATTGTAAAAAGTATTATTACATACGGCTTAGAAGTATGGCCAATCAAGGATAGAACAGAAAAAATGCTTTCCGCTACGGAGATGGACTATTGGAGAAGAGCAGCAGGGAAATCAAAAAGACTAAGAGATACAAATTAAAGAATAAGAGAAATTATGACAGTGGGTGAACGTACTTTAGTGGATGATAGAAGAACAAAACAACTGGTGTGGTACGGACATGTACAAAGAATGAATGATGAAAGACTACCTAAACAAATACTACAATGGAAACCAACTGGCCGAAGAAAACGAGGACGGTCAAGGAGAAGCTGGAGAGAAGGAATAGACAGTGAAATAAGAATAAGAGGCCTAGATGATGAATTATGGGCAAACAGAAACAAGTATATATAACGGCGACAGATAAAGAAGAGTGGAAGATATTGGGGGAAGCCTCAAAAGATTTATCGAAGAAGGCTAAATAGACAGATGGATAAAGCTTCGTACTAGCACACATTTTTTTTAATCAAATATAGGAAATGTATTTTTTCGATAAAATAATTTTCAATTTTTGTTTTGATATAAAAAAAAATATTCTGTGTAGGGTTTCAAGTAATTTCGAAGAATTTTATCGAACTTTAAACAACAAAAGTTGTACCATAAACGCTTATATACGCTCATAAATGGTACTCTGCCTTTATGGTCGTACCATAATGATAATACTGCCTTAATCTCATTCTTTATAGTAAGATAGGTGGTACGATATGGTTATACGAGTCATATATAGTACAATTTTTTGTAACTTGTCGTATTATCTCACAGAGGACACTCCTAGAACGCCTTGAATCCTCTTCAATTTTAGCGTGAATGAGGAGTCCCACACGGTACTTTTTAGTACCATAATTTTTAGGAAATAGACACAAACTGATAAAGTATTGTATTAGAGGTAAGTGTTACCAATAGGTCAATTAAGTACTATTAGTAGTTTTGGGGAGACCATTTTTGGTCTAGCGACTCTTTCTCTAAGAGGACTTAATTTTGCCTGACTCCTCTTTGGCGCAGGCAGGGATCTTTATACTGCGTAGCAAGTATACACAGTAGACCCACGCTTTTCCACCCTTTCTGAAAGGTGGTCCTGCTATATGTTAGACTTGCGTCTATCTAACATCGCTATAGTCCCAGCTGAACTTGGTTATAGACGATAGACTTCTTTTCTTTTCAGCAAAACAGTCGTGGTCGTCGTGAGTTGACTGTAGGAGATTTATGCTGGCGCCATCCTGGTACCGACTATTTTGCACTTATAGCAGGCTCCTGGGTTATTATTCCTGGTTCCTCGGCTGGCTGCGTGTCGGCTCCTGGACTACACCTGCGTATATTCTCGATGTTCAAGGTCAACTTATATTTTACGTGCATCGCATCGCATGCTAATTTGGTGAGGACTGTTTAACGATGAAAGGGAAGTGGGCGACAGGGCGTCGGACTTTCTTTTTGTTTTCGCATCGTTGTTCGAGTCGCGAACCCGGTACCTTCAGCATATGAAGCCAACGATCATACCTCGGCACTACCCTGCTGCCTAATGCGTTGCAATGCGTGTGTTTTTTGATTATTTTGGTCTAAATAATTATAGTTCTAATAAAATAAAAATGATTAATAAATCAAAGTTATTCGAAACGATTTTTTTTTAGTGGTTAAGCGCATTCGCAAGGAGATCCCTATCACGCTTGCGAAGCGGCCAGTGCGCGGAAATGTTGGTGTGTGTTGGTTTTGAAACGGTTCAGGTTGTAACCTGGAGGGAAAACTGTCGCAGGGAGTTTTTTCCACAGCGATGCTGTTCTCCAGAGATATGAATTCTGATATAATGAGGTTCTTGGTGCCTCTATTTTGACAGTAAATTGATGGTTACCGTCTGTTTGACGTGTTCGCCTAGTAGGTTTCTACTCCCGGGGGGGATCGTACGTGCCAACTCTTCAGAGCATTTTGCGTGATAATACCTGTAAAATAGAGATAGATCGCCCACGGTTCTTCGATGTTCGAGACTATCCAAGCTATGGGTAAGTGCGGGGTCATTGATCAGCTTGATAGCTCGTTTTTGCACGGTGTTCAAAAGCATTAAGGTATGTTTGGGTTCCGCACTCCATATATGTGAGCACTACTCCATAGTTGGTCAAATTTAGGCTTTGTATAGTATCAGCAGTTGGCTTGGTGTATACAGATGTCTTGTACGAAATAGCACCCCAAGCTTTTGGGACGCCCTTTTAGCTATATCTGCCACGTGACTGTGCCAAGACATGTTGGTCTCTGCAGTGACTCCTAAGATGTTCAACTGGCTCGGCAATGTGACAGCACTTCCAGATAACATGATGTTTGGCTCACCGGTGCTGGTCTTTTTTGAAAACAGGGCTGCTTGGGTTTTCTGCGCGTTGAACTATACAAAGTTTTTGTTGCCCCAGTCCTCTATTATCTCCAGGTCGTTATTTATCTGCGATATTTAATAGTCTAAGATGATGGAATTCACGTGCGGATAGACACTGAGTGGGTGGTATGACTGATGAGACTACATTGCCATCATCTGCAAAGCAATAAAGTGGATTTACTGTTTTATCTATGAGGTCATTTATGTAAATCAGAAAAAGCTTTGGCGAAAGGATTGCTCCCTGTGGCACACCAGCATTTATTTGGTAAGAGTTGGAGTTCCGGCCATCCAGTGCAACATAAATGGATCTATCCTTAAGGTAACTTTCAAACCAAGTGCAAAGTTTCGGCGACAATCCCATTGCTTTGAGCTTGTTGAGCAGATTTTCATGCCAGACTTTATCGAATGCTTTAGATATATCTAAGGCAATTGTTCTTGTTTCGTCCCGTAACTCAATCGCTTTTTCCCACAAGTGAGTGACGTACGTAAGTAAGATTTGTGGTTTTTTTTAGTGAAGGAAGGCCCCAGGCCCAAGCTGAAAATTTTTTAGTAATTTTCTACATATTTTATGAATAAAAGCAAAAAAAGTTATGAAATACTACATGTATGATGTCTCGGGCCCCCCTAAGGCAAATTTCTGGGTGTGCTACTGTAAGGTATTTGGAATAGATTAAAAAATATCTAGGTACTAATACTTTTAACTATTCTGTTATTGTATCGAAGATGGTTCGTGGGTGGTTTTGGAGCGCGGGTGACGAGAACGATGGTATAACTCACAATGGTACCATCCTTAATAATAATGACAAAAGTGGATTCAGAGCACTGCCAAGGTTGCCACGTTGTTCAGAACAATAATAGAGATCACCAAGATAGTACAAGACATCTAAGATATATCTTATTTTATATGGTATTTATAATATATAAAAATAGTAGGATCTTTATAAAATATCCAAAAATTATCCTATGAAAGATATCACAAAAAGATTACTTTGCAGACCTCTCAAAAATCGCATATGTCTCGTAGAAACGTAGAACTACATAAACTTGTTAGTTAACAATAAATGTAAGGTAAGTAATATTGTGGAATAGCGGAAATAAAAAGAGCATTAAAGAAAGTGAAAAATAAGAAATCACCTGAAAAAGACGTAGTAACGCCTGAAATACTAAAGTATAATGGTAAAGCTGTACGTAGTTTATACCCTTGATATTCTCCTGAATAAAATACTAAAAGAAAAAATAATCACAAATAACTGAAAAGCATCCATAACCATTATTCGACACAAAAAAGGCGATAGAATAGACCTAAAAAACTATCGACCTATAACCACGGATCGCCTAACAAAGAGGTGATTCGTGCTATAACACTCCTCAATGTAATTTATAGACTTTTTACAAAAATATTCACAGATACAAAATTTGACGGATATCAGCAGCTAAAAATATAGGCTTGAGTATGAACTACACTAAAAGTAAAATCACAACAAACACAGATGAAGATATCATGATCAGAATAAATCAAGAAACACTAGAACAAGTAGAGTAATATCTGGGACAAATTATTAAACTATAAAAAAGAAAACCAAACAGCTGAACTCAAGAGATGGGTAAGATTGGGCTGGGCATTTGGTAAATTAAGCTACATATTAACAAATAAAAAACTCAAAACGAAAGTATATAACCAATGTTTCCTTCCTGTACTCACCTTTCGATCCCAGACCTAGGCACTTACAAAATTAATAATAATTAAACATGGATAAGGTAACAAAAACCCAAAGTACAATGAAAAGACAAATGTTACATGGAAAGCTAACAGAAAGAAAAAGAAACAAATAGATAAGAAATAAAACAAAGGTAATGGATGACAGAGAAGAGGTAGCTAGCAAAATTAAAATAGAATATCAATATCAGACAAACAAACGATCGATGGAACAAATGTATTGAAAACTGGAGACCTTGGAAAAATACAAGATTTAGGACAAGACCCCAAATGAGATGGGCGGACGATTTGATGGAACATGCAGGTCTAGATGGATGAACACGGCGACAGAGAGAGAAGATTGGAAGTTTTTGGGGAAGGCCTATGTTTAAAGATGGATTGAAGAAGAATAGATAGAAGTAGCCACTCAAAATCTTACTCGCACGATAGCGGCTGGACCCGCTGAGACTTATACCCGATTGGTCGGTAAAACTGGACGCGAGGTTGTCAAGTTTTGTTCACAATTTAGGTAATCGGTAAAAGCGCTCGCAAACCATCTATATCTTTAAACAGAGGAACTCTACCATTAGCCGTTGTTTCACTTTTCCGTTTAGTATATGGTGGATCGATTTAGTTATGAGTTCAGCAGGAAGAAGACGTGGCAACACAGCGACAGGAAATGGCGTGGCAGTTGGCAATAATCAGAGTAAGTATCGTGGGGCGAAAATATTATTAATTTCTTCATTGAAATCGTCATTTTATTCAAATTGTTACGATTATATTCCGCCTTAGCCTTTAGAGCTGTCATATTCACTTTCTGATCTTCTTCTTCTTCTTTTTCTTTATAAGTGCATTGTTTCTTTTAATTAAGTACGATTTTTTGCATGTTCCCTTTATGTAAATATTTTTCAAGATTAAATTTTTTTATTTTTAGATATTTATTCCAAAAAAAGTCTCTACCAGAATTTTTTAATTAATTCTTTACACGAAAAAGGTACGTAAACTCAATTATCAACTGCACATTAATTTTCTGCTAATAAACGAAAACATTTATTCAATGAACACGAACATTAATATTTTAAACTGGTCTTTAAAAGTTCATTATATTAATGTTCGTGTCAATGAAACCAATGAATTTCCCTTCATTGTCTGATTAATCTGCACCAAAGATTTGGTTTTTTCAAAAACGCTCAAGGAGGGGGGGAGAAATTATAGAATCTTATTATAAGCTATTCCTCTTTTATTCCCGTTGTAACAGGGGCCTGTGTGCGACAGTGGTACTGTCACCTCAAGTGGCCAAGGCTTAAATGTTGTAAGCTACCAACTTAGGCTACAACTTATATAAATTATAAAAAGATTAAATGTTACTATATGTTATTAAATTTACACGATCTCGAAAGGGAATTTGGCGGTTCTTGGAGGAAAAGTATGCTATAAACGTTTTTCTCAAATGTATAACTAATATGATAATCATACATACCTTTTCAATTTTCTTCTTGTAGCTTCACACTTTCACTTCTTATATTTATTAGTTGAATATCGACTTTTTACTACTATTAAACTTTTGTATTCAAATATTTACACTTCTTAAACTTTTAGGTTTTATAAACCTTTTATAAATTTGTTGTAAATATATATATTTATCAACATCTTAAACGTTGATTGAATGAGAAACTATTCAATCAACTGTTTAATTTACTTAATATTACTGTTTAGGTTTGGGATATGTTATTAATTAAAAATGCCGATTTTAGGGCAACGAATGGTTTGTATTTTGTTGATAAAAAACCATAAAACAGTTAAACACATTATTTCAAAACACTGGAAACAGTAATAATTAATGACTTTACAATCAATAAACTCTAAAAGAAAAGACCAAAATAATTATGAATATTAAAGTTAACAGTTTTATACAATGTTAAAATAATTGATAAATTTCCCCAGTTGAAATAAAACCCCCCTTAGGAAGTGTGAATGAAAGCGTACCAGGCAAAGGCAAACTAAAGAGTAAAGTGAAAACCGACTTTCGAAAGTTTCAGTACTCCGCTCTCTAGACATTCTCAGTTTGCCGCTAGCTGATTGGGCTAAATCTGAGCTTTCTTTAACGGATTTCTTCCACCACTCTTCTCTACAGACACTCTTGGTTGCCGTAGTTTGAATCTTAAGCTCTCTCGCATTGGCGAGAAAGACAAAGAGACAAAATACCACCGCAATTCAAAGATGCGTGGTTTTAGAAATTCGGTAAAGTTTAAATCTTACAGTGTGTTCCTTAAAAGTTGAAAATAGTTTACCAAATTTGTTTCCAGTTACAAAATATGAATTATGTTGATGTTAGTGGCTCAAAGGACATATTAGCCGAATACAACTTTTATTAAAATACAGCGAACCTGAAAACATGCCTAAAAACAAGTCGCCGAGTTGCCATAAATTTTACTTAATCTTAACCTAGTCTTGCATATAATTAATGCTTGTTGATGTCAAAACAATATTTAATTAAAAATCTTTAAAAACTTATAAATGGCAAAAATACCATTTATGCTCAAATCCCGTTTTGTTACACCGTAAACGATCTGTGAAAAAAAATTAGCCTAACTAATTTTTGCCAAACCAACCAATTTTTTGAGCCAGATTTATTGTCTACTACACGAATATTCCGCAAGAACAATGAATTAATCATCGTAA
This sequence comes from Aspidapion aeneum, assembly GCA_963576565.1. Taxonomy (NCBI): domain Eukaryota; kingdom Metazoa; phylum Arthropoda; class Insecta; order Coleoptera; family Brentidae; genus Aspidapion; species Aspidapion aeneum. The sequence goes on from OY755045.1 coordinate 7,724,262, forward strand.
CCCGAAAAAGAAAACTCCTAGTATAAAAACAACTAGATAGATAGCGCTAATATGCAACACCACCGTCCGAAGAATTTGATATCTAACCAAACATTAAAAAGCTTGTTCTCGTAGAGAAACGCATAGCGTTGTCGTGTAACGTACAACTTTGATGACACCCAACAAATTACATACAAGTTAGAAGAGCTGGTGTGGCATATAGGACCTCGTTGCGGGAACCAAGCAGGGTCCAATTTATTATAATTTCCATCCATGACCTCTAGAGGTATTCGGTTCTAGTCACAGTATACTAATTATTTATAGTAACGAAAGCACCCCGGTCTTGTCATAATACTGTTATACATACCCCCTGTATACATTAGTTCGGAATACAAAGTTCGAAAGGCGCTTATTACAGACCGTCACCCCTGGTATAAAAATATTATGTACAGACTCCTGTGCTGTCGCCATGGACACTAACCGCTACTCTCGGTATATGTTTTTGATTATGACTGACATTGGCAAAACAGATAAAAATATGACGTAAATGTAATTCGGCATTTTTCATTTGTGGTTGCAGTTTTTCGTGATTTTTCGACTTTTTACCTTATTTTTAAAAGTGTTTTTTGCTAAATTGTGGCCTATCGGTTATTGAGAAATTTAAAAGAAAAAAACAATTTTGTGTTCTTGGGTGCGAAGACTATGTTAGCAAACGCCATTCCCAAACGGAACCTAAAAAAAATACTTCGGCAAAAAAACTAACTTTGACGAAAGACGAAATTCACAAATATATAGTGTGTGATGGACACGTTGAACCTGGACGGAGTTTTAAATGTTTAGTTTTAAATTTTAATATTTGAAAAAACATAGGTTATTTCACTATACTTATATACAGGGTCCGGCAGAATGCTCCCTCAATAAAAACGCCATTGTAAATGTTATTAATATTTCATTTTTTTCGGTACACAGTCGAAGCTGATTTCTGAAAGTTTCACTCGTGCAGTAACTCTAAAGCGATATTCCTGTAATTTCTTGGTGTATTGCTGCTTTCAATTCGTCAATGGTTAGGGAATAGTGTTCAGATATTCCCAAAGTATCTAGAACTAAAGCATGCCTACCAAGTGCGAAGTGAGTACGAAAAGTTCTTTGTGTCGTAATCACAGATTCGTTACCTACTTTTGATTAATGTCTCGATAACGAAGACACGATGGCAAGGTAATGGCAAGCCGCGAGCTACCAACCAACTACGCTAAGCTTCCCCTCTCTTGAGTGATTCAGGCACAGTGGCAGTGCAAAATATGGGAGATCATTATGCCGAACCCTATTTAATTAAATGAATAACCGGCAATATTCACTTTACTTACGTTACATTTTTTTATTTTTCATGAAAAAACAATTTAAAAAGTTTCCGTTTATAGAAACATAACCTATATTTGCAACATTATTAAGTATAAAGCATTGTAAAAGTATACATTATTAATTTAAGTTAATTTAGAATGTGTCAATATTTTCTATGCACTAATAAAAAGGAATTTACTGTAGAATATTCGTCAAAAAGCCTTTTTTTAACTAGGGAATTAGCCTCTCAAGGAAATTTATGTACCTAAATGAATGGGAAACAAACTTTTAAACCTTATAGATTGAATACAAATTTAACTTTCATTTTTTTATTGCTAGTAGTCATTAATTTAAACATTCTTTGATTAAGCTTCCTTATTGATTTGTGTTTATAGAGTATTTTTAAGCAAATTTAGCTTTGACACAAAATAACTCATTTTATCAGCGCGCATCGTTTAAATTTAAAACTATGTAATTGGCGAGCAGATTGAGTTTTTTAGTGTTAAAATTTAATTTGATAAAAACTGTTGAAAACACTATATTAAAAGATGTAGCTTGATTGGAGAATGATTTCATTGATGGCTATGAGCATCCGGTATACAATAATTTGAAAAGCCATCCTGTAGCTTAGAGAAAAACTGCGCAAGCGTTATATTGTTTCAAATCCCCCTGTAAATGTTTAGTACGGTTCACAAAGTTGGTATACTGCGCCAATTTAGTAATACAACTCCCACCGTGTAAGTGTCTGGTCTATCTCTGTCATTTGTCTATGGTTCTAGTTTAGGACGGTTCGGTTCGGTTCATTCTGCGCCCTATTGGTTGCCATATGATCTAGATATTCTCATTTATCTTCTTATTGCATCAATTTCGACACTCTCCATTTTTGTTTCGTATTTTTCTGTTACTCGACAAGTCTCTAGTCCATACAACAGCGTGCTTTCCACCATTGTTTCATATATGTTAAATTCTTCATTATTTTTTTTTCTCTCTGCTCCATAAAATACGGTTGAGACATCCAATAACCTTTTTTTCGAGGGGTCATCAGCTTTCAACAGTACTGTACAAATTTCACAACAGGACCCGACAGTACCACGACAGGACCCAACAGTACTCGACAGTACACGACAGTACCCAACAGTACTCGACAGTACACGACAGTACCCAACAGTACTCGACAGTACCACGACAGGACCCAACAGTACTCGACAGTACACGACAGTACCCAACAGTACTCGACAGTACACGACAGTACCCAACAGTACTCGACAGTACACGATAGGACCCAACAGTACACGACAGTACTCGACACTACCCCCCAACCCCAACCAGTGGCGTAGATGCGAAAAGACATGATGAGCTTTTTTTTTTTTTGGTCGCAAGTTTTTTGAGCGCGCGCTTTGTCCCTGTCGGCCTTCCCCAAACATGATGACCTTTTTTTTTGCTCGCATGTTTTTTGAAGGGCGCGCTTTGTACCTCGCAACAGGACCCAACAGTACTCGACAGTACACGACAGTACCCAACAGTACACGACAGGACCCAACAGTACGCGACAGTACTCGACAGTACACGACAGTACTCAACAGGACCCAACAGTACACGTCAGGACCCAAGTCCTGTTGGACGCTGTACAAAATTTTAGGGTGCCGATGACCCCTCGCCTTTTTTGCTTTTACTGTTCTTTTTTCCAGTTCTTTACAGTCCGTTCATGTCTTATCAAATGTGACACCCAAGTATACATACTCATTGCATGAATATATTGTTTGTCCATTGTCTAGTTCTAACTCACTTGATTGGTTGCCAATACATAAGTACTGTGTCTTGTCCACGTTCACTGTTAATCCCCACTTTTAGTATTCTTCAATTAACTTTCTCTTCATATACTCCATGTCTTCTTAATCATTAGCAACAATTACTTGGTCGTCAGCAAACTGAAGTGTCATACTGGTTCGTCCCGCCTTCCTTTTTGTAAATATGTTCTTTTTACTATAATTTACCAAATTGGTTCGAATTAGGCTATTTGGTGATTTACTAGAGCATTTTCTATTTTTTGTTTATTTAGTATTAATTAACTAATTAAGTACTTAAAATTACTGGGTTATTTGCATTTGAAACTCCCGCGGTTTTAAAGGCAAATATTACAATTTGCTATAATCAATTTACTTTACATAAAATGCATTTTGAATTACTAAGGTTCCTAGTTCCTTTAATATGGACCTTCGTAATCTCATTCCCTCCTACTTATTCCCTTTTCTCCTACGCCTATGGATTAACGACGCCACTGGGCGACATGTGGGAGAATGAACGCAGCAGCGATACCTGCTGCCGGACCACAGAGAACCGTTTCGCCTTCGAACGATAACACACGCGTGTTAGCTACTCTCCTACCGCAGGAATGTGGGGTGCAAAAACTAAGGTTTAACAGCGCGTCCTCCCATGAGTTCCACTTCCTGTATAAAAATGGTAAGTGAAAATGCATTATTTTTACCTTACATACATTTGTTTATTGCTACACTAACCTAGAAGGTAAACTAGACCATTTCAGAATCCCTTGTACCAGCTTAGCCTATGACCTTATTCCCTTAAAATTACAGTCCACATCTGACACCGTTAAATTCCAGACAACTCTCCTATCTGGACCACCAGGGAGCCCCATTTTTGATCCTTAGCGACCCGGATTTCTGGAATCGTTTTTTTGCCTTTTTAGGTTAGTTTTTTTTACTGGTTTCAAATGCAAGAAAAACCCTTGTTTTTCCTAAATGCCTTTTTTACTGGTTTCAAATGCAAGAAAAACCCTTGTTTTTCTTACATGCCTACTTTAGAAAACCCCTAGGTTTCTAAAATACATTTTGCGATTTTTTTTTGTGTAAAAACAAATGCAAGAAAAACCCTTGTTTTTCTTACATGCCTACTTTAGAAAACCCCTAGGTTTCTAAAATACATTTTGCGATTTTTTTTTTTGTGTAAAAACAAATGCAAGAAAAACCCTTGTTTTTCTTACATGCCTACTTTAGAAAACCCCTAGGTTTCTAAAATACATTTTGCGATTTTTTTTGTGTAAAAACAAATGCAAGAAAAACCCTTGTTTTTCTTACATGCCTACTTTAGAAAACCCCTAGGTTTCTAAAATACATTTTGCGATTTTTTTTGTGTAAAAATTAAATATTTTTACCAAGAAATTTAGCCTTTTCATGCGAAAAACCAAACACAGATAAAATCTGTAGACTACTATGCTTTTTTTTGTTTCGAATAAATCAAGTTTTTTCGTTTCTTTTTTGTAAAAAAAAAACCGTATGGAATTTGGGTGTTTTTTTGTTTGTCACTGGAAATAGTTTAAAATAGTGTCTGCAAAGTGCTATTATTTTAGCCGTTGTGCCTTCACATTTGTGGATTGCTATAATTATATCCAATTTGCTCGAAAAAGATCTCCAAATTGCCATATTCATTTTTGCTTATTGCAAATTGCTATGACTATGTCCGATTGCGGATGCTTTACTATATTCGTTTTTGCGTAAAAATTGCTATGAATATATCTATTTCTAATTTACTATTATAATATCTGTCTGCAAATGGCTATGATTGTATCCATTTTTTGCGTGCATAATAAATTTTGAAGGAAATTTAATTCTTAACTTGAGAATTTGTTTTCGTGTAAAGGCAGATAAATAGTTTTACCAAATTAAATGCTTTTGATTTGTAGGTATTTATTTTTAAATATAATACATAGTAGGTACCTACTTATTTGAATTCGCGAGGCGAAGATAAAAAAACTTATACACAAGTTTTTTTGTTATCATTAGTTTGCATCGGGTATTTTCTTTACTTTTGTGCGCTTATAGTTTGATTATTGTAATTAAACGTAGGACATTAATATTTATACAGGGTGTCCAAATTTTGATTTTTTTTCAGTTTACCTAATTTTTGTCAATTATTTTTTGGATTTTTTTTTTAATCATGTCTAGTTCGGATAAAATTTTAAAGGCTAAAGCCTTGCGCTATAGTGCGATTTCACAGCTAAATTTGATCATTGAATCCGCGACTCTCGCAAAAAATGACCCTGCCTATCACAGCGGCTTTAAAGTCAAATTTCGGACATTGTCAAAAATCAAAAAAGATTTTGAAAAGCACCATAATACTTTGTTGACGTTGGTAGCCTCTGATGAGGATCGCTTAGTAGTAGAAACCAAAGTGTCTATGGACTTTTGCAAACGCTGTGACGAGATTTCCACTATATTTTACGAACTTTTCGAACTACCCTTTGAAGATGGAGGGCTTTTGAGCAGTACGATAAATCCCATGGGCAGTCCCTGTGCCTCCACAAACCAGCATGGTTTACTGCCTAGGATAAAAATACCTCTTTTTCAAGGGGAATTTAAGGAGTTTCCAACCTTTTTGCAAGCCTTTAATGCTACCGTGCACAATAATAGGTCGCTGGGAAACTTTGAAAAATTCAATTTGCTTTTTTCTAATTTAAAGGGCCCTGCCCTGGATGTCATTTCTGACATTCCTATCCTTGCTGAAAATTATTTAAATGCCTACCACACCTTGGTGGATAGGTATACAAATAAACGATTACAAGCTTACCTTCACTGGAAGGCAATTGAAGGCTTCTCTCCTCTTACTAAAGAGAATGCTACGAATTTGAGGAATTTGCTTGATTGTTTTTCGAAAAACTTAAGTGCTTTAAAAGTCATGGGTTTTAAAACGGAGTTTTGGGATTATATTATGGCACAAATGCTCTTGGATAGGTTGGACCCAACCACGCGCAAGGCATTTGAGCAAAATTATTGCTCCAATGAGATCCCCTCTTATGATAAAATTCGTGCTTTTGTTTCTAGCCATTGCATTGCGTTGGAACAAATACAACAAACTCAAGATTACTTAAAAAATAAAGATTTGTCAATTTCAAGTCAGAAAAATCAAGCAAAGTTTCAAAATCGATCTGCTTTGTTTGCTAATACTCAGAGAGCCTCCAAAAATGCCTCCCAGTCTCCAAATGGCCAAAGTGGCTTAAATAATACTCCAAACCCTCAAAATTTTTGTTTTCTCTGTAAAAGTGGCGATCATATAATATACAGATGTCCTAATTTTTTGGCGAAAACTCCCCAGCAACGTTTTGAGATTGTTAAACAACATAAAGCGTGTGTCAACTGTTTGGCCTCAAAGCATAATTTACCCCAGCAATGCAAATCAGAAAAAAGATGTTTACATTGTGGCCAATTTCATCACAGTCTCTTACATTTTTTTCCTATTAATTCTACACCTAGTTCTGCGAGTAGCCCCTCTACTACTGCAGTGCAACCCCCGAGGAGCCCCGTGGCTACCGAATTTAATAGAACCACTAACACCATTGTTACTGGTATGTCTTTAAATGATCGCGAAGTACTTCTCTGTACCGCTTTAATACAAATACAGGATGTTTTTCAAAATTGGCACACAGTGCGCGCCATCTGTGACTCTGGTGCTCAATCTTCATTTATATCTAAGTCATGTGCTGATAGTTTGGGCCTTCCTAAATTTAATATCGCCATGACTCTACAAAGCTTAGATCGAATGACAACTTCGGCAAAATCTGGAATTAATTGCAATATATCCTCTTTGCGTGATAATAATTTTGTTTTTAATTTTGATGCGATAATACTCGATAAAATTTGTAGTGATTTACCTCATTCCTCATTTTCGATTAAAAGTTTTCCTTTTCTCGCCAACTTAGAACTAGCTGACCCAGGCTTTAATAAAAGCGATAAAATTGATTTATTGTTGGGCGGCGATGTGTACCCTTACATTTTGCTAGATGGTCGTTTGTCTACGGGACCCAACAACCCCGTCTGCATTAATACTATTTTTGGTTGGGGAATAATGGGCAATCTTTCACTTTCACCTTCAACTACAAATCAAATTAAAACATTTTTTACTACGTCAATGAACGATTCTTTTGTCAATTTAGATAAAAATCTACAACGATTTTGGCAAATAGATGACATACCTAATGTCAAGGCCATTGACCCCGAAGATGAGTTTTGCGAAAATTATTTTTTGAAAACTACCTCAAAAAATGAGGAGGGGAGATATATTGTATCTTTACCATTTAAAGTTACTGCTCCAGATTTTGGCGACACTCGATCCATTGCCGTACGTCGTTTTTTCTCCCTTGAGAAGAAATTGCTACAAAACCCTGATTTTTATGCTGCCTACAGCTCTGTTTTACAAGATTATTTAGATAATAATCATATGCAACCGGTTTCTGCACCTTTGCCGACCGAAATTTCAAATCATTTTTATATTGCACACCATGCGGTGTTTAAAAAAGATTCTACTAGCACCCCCCTGAGGGTGGTTTTTGATGCGAGCATGCACGCCCCTGGCAAAATCTCGCTCAACAACGCTGTTTATACTGGGCCCCCTTTACAAAGGGACTTACAAAAAATTTTATTACTTTATCGTTTGCATAAATTTTGCTTTTGTTGCGACATCCGTCAAATGTACAGGATGATTTTAGTTGACCCTAGTCAAACTAATTTTCAAAGAATAGTTTGGAGGTTTGATCCTAACCAGCCTATTCAAGACTTCGAAATAAATAGAGTTTTATTCGGGGTCTCTTGTAGCCCCTTTTTGGCTATCAGAACTTTGCTGCAACTTGCTAGAGAGCATGAGGACCTTCCTCTTGCCTCAAAAATCATTGAGGAGGCAGTTTTTGTCGATGATGTGATTTCGGGAAGTGATGACTTTTTTAAGGCCACTGAGATGAAAAATCAATTAATCGAGCTACTTAGCCGAGGTGGATTCGAATTGCGTAAATGGGCGAGCAATTGTCCCGAGTTACTATCCGATCTTCCTGAGTCACACATTTCGATGAAGGCTCTTTCTCTCGATTTAGATGCTGAAAATTCAACTTTGAAAATTCTCGGTTTAAATTGGAACCCTCATACTGATGAATTTTTTTATACTTTCGACTGTTCTCTCCAAACATGCACTAAAAGAACAATTTTAAGTAATTTGGCCCGCATTTACGACCCTCTGTCTTTTTTGGCGCCAATAGTTTTAATTTTAAAATTAATTGTTCAATACTGCTGGGCAGAAGACTTAAACTGGGACGACCCTGTCAGTCCGGAAATTGTTTTTAAATGGGAAAAATTTAAAAATGAATTAAAGTTTTTGCATTCTGTTAAAATTCCTCGTCAAATAATTTTGCCTAATGCTAGTCAAATCCAGCTAGTAGGATTTTGCGATAGTTCAGAACGGGCCTATTGTGCTGTCGCTTATATTCGAATTTTTTATTCTGATGGAAACATTAAAGTTTTTTTTGTTTGTAGTAAATCTAGAGTCGCACCGTTGCGTCGTAAACTAACTTTACCAAGACTAGAGCTTTTAGGAGCTGTTTTGTTGGCTAAATTAATGGATTTTTTACTAGAAACGTTCTCGGAAAAAATTAAATTTGATAAAATTCTTGCTTTTACTGATAGCACAGTGACCTTATCTTGGATTCAGGGATCTCCTCACAAATTTAAAACATTTGTTTCGAATAGAACTGCCTATATACAAGGAAGAATTAGCCCTGAGTTTTGGCATTATGTTCCTACTGAACAAAATCCTGCTGACTGCGGTACTAGGGAAATGTATCCCTCTGATTTACAAAGATTTTATTTTTGGTTAGAAGGGCCTTCTTTTCTAAACCAACCTACAAATACTTGGGATTTTATGACAGTTACTTACGATGGGAATGCAGTTTTGGAAGAACAGCGAAAAAATATTTTTAACGTTTTTACTTGCGAACAAACAGTTGAATATTATGTAAACAACTTGTTTGAAAAATACAGTTCTCTTTTTAAAATTAAGAGAATAGTTGCTTACTTTTTGCGAGGGTTACAAAAGTTTAAAAATCCCTCATACAATTTTGCTACTGATTACCTTACAAATCAGGATTACTACAAAAGCTTACTTTTTATTTCGAAATGCGTACAATCTTTTTCTTTCCAAAAAGAAATTGAATTACTAAAAGATAAGAAACAGCTTCCAAAAGCTTTTCAAAAATTATGTCCATTTTTGCATAATGAAAGCTACGATTTGCTTCGTGTTGGAGGCCGTTTATGCCATTCAAATCTATCATACGATAAAAAATTTCCAATTCTTTTGCCTTCTAGTGCAAAATTCACTGAATTACTGATTTTAGATTTGCATCGCAGCAATCTTCATTGTGGTATACAGACCACAACTTTTTTACTAATGCAAAACTTCTGGGTATTGTCTGCTAAAAAGGTAGTGAGAAAAGTTTTAAGTTCTTGCCATACTTGCTGGAAAACTAAACCTAACTCCCTTCAACCCCCTATGGGTAACCTACCGAAATTTAGAGTTTCCGAAGCAAAGGTGTTCGAAAATGTAGGTATAGATTTTTGTGGTCCGTTCACGATTACTCTTGGTCGGACCAGAGGTGCAAAAACCATGAAAGCATATGTCTGTTTATTTATCTGTTGCGCTGTTAAAGCCGTGCATTTAGAGTTAGTCTCTGATATGACATCAGAAGCCTTTCTGGCTGCTCTGCGCCGCTTCATAGCTAGAAGAGGACTATGCTCAAAGATCTCTTCAGACTGCGGGACCAACTTCGTGGCCTCTGAAAAATACTTGCGACAAATTTTTTCTGATTGCGTGAAGGGGGAAGGTATAGTTTGGTCTTTTAACCCACCTGCTGCTCCCCACATGGGAGGCATTTGGGAATCAAACATTAAATCTTTAAAGACTCATCTTCACAGGGTAGTTGGAAATCAAATACTCACCTATGAGGAATTAAATACGGTTTTAACCCAAGTTGAAGCCATAATGAACTCACGTCCTTTATGTGCCTTAAGCACCGATCCTACTGATCTGGCGGTCTTGACTCCTAATAATTTTTTAAATTTGAGGCCTCCAGGTACAATACCCGATCCAAACTACTGCGATATTGCGTTAAACAGGCTGTCCAGGTGGCAACTGTTGCAAAGAATGCACCGCGATTTTTGGATTCGCTGGCATCGCGAATATTTGCACACTTTGCAACAGCGAGCCAAATGGCACCAACCTCTTGCTTCCATTGATATTGGTACTATGGTACTGATCAAAGATGAAAATTCCACTCCATTGGATTGGCCCCTAGGCCGCATTGAAGACCTTATTAAAGGTTCTGATAATGTTCCACGGGTTGCTATTGTAAAGACTACTAAAGGTACCTACAAACGGCCTTTGGTAAAACTATGCGCCCTGCCTACAAATTAAACTCTCTGAAATGCCCCTGGGCATTCTCAGGGGGGTGGGAAATGGTTCGTCCCGCCTTCCTTTTTGTAAATATGTTCTTTTTACTATAATTTACCAAATTGGTTCGAATTAGGCTATTTGGTGATTTACTAGAGCATTTTCTATTTTTTGTTTATTTAGTATTAATTAACTAATTAAGTACTTAAAATTACTGGGTTATTTGCATTTGAAACTCCCGCGGTTTTAAAGGCAAATATTACAATTTGCTATAATCAATTTACTTTACATAAAATGCATTTTGAATTACTAAGGTTCCTAGTTCCTTTAATATGGACCTTCGTAATCTCATTCCCTCCTACTTATTCCCTTTTCTCCTACGCCTATGGATTAACGACGCCACTGGGCGACATGTGGGAGAATGAACGCAGCAGCGATACCTGCTGCCGGACCACAGAGAACCGTTTCGCCTTCGAACGATAACACACGCGTGTTAGCTACTCTCCTACCGCAGGAATGTGGGGTGCAAAAACTAAGGTTTAACAGCGCGTCCTCCCATGAGTTCCACTTCCTGTATAAAAATGGTAAGTGAAAATGCATTATTTTTACCTTACATACATTTGTTTATTGCTACACTAACCTAGAAGGTAAACTAGACCATTTCAGAATCCCTTGTACCAGCTTAGCCTATGACCTTATTCCCTTAAAATTACAGTCCACATCTGACACCGTTAAATTCCAGACAACTCTCCTATCTGGACCACCAGGGAGCCCCACATACGATAAATCGATCGTTAAGTTGTATTCCCATGCCGTGTACTTTGAGTGTCCAGTTTTCCAGTCCAGTCCAGAGTTGGAAAGATACCAGATCCCTATCTTAAGCCTTTTAAGGAATTCTTTTGATAGTCGATTTCCAATTTTAATTTTAGATGTTGATCCTGTGTATAGTTCTTTTATCGCTTTTATGTTTATATGATTGATATTAGTTTGTTCTAACACTGTCCATAATTTTTCTACTGGAACGGTATCATATGCTTTTTATAGGTCCACACAGGTAGTAACCTGAGTCTTTATATTTCTGGCACTCCTTTTCTCAATTACTTGTTTAAGACAAAAAACATTATCACTACAAGATCTGCCTGCACGAAACCCACTTTGCTCTTCTTCTTCTTGTTCATAAAAAACAGTCTCTATTAGATCTCTAAGAATCCTACCGTACAATCTACTTAGAGTACTGTTTACTGAAATTCCTCTAGGTATTCAACTATGGAAATTCTTGGACTATGGAAATTTTTGCAAGGTATTTTTTCTTATTTTTAAGGATGCGTTTTCACAATTAAACACAAAAAAGTTGTTTTATTAGTTACTTTCAACCGAGCTTTCAACTCTTTGTCCATTTTCTGAGAATTTTTTTGAAGCCGAACCAAACCGAACTCGTAAAGATAAAATTTTCTCTAAAATGAGGAATAAAATATATCAATCCACGCTTACGCCCCCACAGGAAGACTAAAATTTATCAACCCATGCTCAAACCCCCCCTCCCAGGATCAATTCTGAGTACGCCACTGTGTATTGTTTGGGGTCTTTCTTAATCACCAAAATAAGTAAACCTTCTAATCTGATATCATAAATTGGGACCTAAAATTGTACTCAGCAATTAGCACAAAATTTAATTAAGAAAAACACACTCGAATTTTTAAAACAAGCAGCCTCGAGGCTCGATTATAAGAGTTACAGTTTTTTAATGCCCTCTCCCGATTTTTTCTTACGAAGGATATAATAGATGGTCCATTCATACATCTAATGACACCAAAACGAGAATCCGAAAATAAGAAATTTAATCGGCAACTTTTAAAACTGGTCCTAGATTAAACTGAATTAACCATATTATAAAAATCTTGGAAAATTGCATTCATATCCTCAATACAAAAAAAAGGAAACAAACTGGATTGCAACAATTACAGGGGAATTTTAGTAACCAGTACTCTAAATAGATTGTACGGTAGGATTCTTAGAAATCTAATAGAGAATGATTTTCATGAACAAGAAGAAGAAGAGTAAAAAACTGAAAACGTAAAGTACACGGCATGGGAATACAACTGAACGACCGATTTACCATATACACACTACAGTTTGCTGACGACCAAGTAATTGTAGCTAATGATAAAGAAGACATGGCGTATATAATAAGAAAGTTAACGAAAGAATACCAAAAGTGGAAGTTAACAGTGAACGTGGGCAAGACAGTACTTATGTATTAAAAACGAATCAAGTGACTCAAGAACTAGACAATGGACAAACAATATATCCATACAATGAGTATATATACTTGGGTGTCACATTTGATGAGACATGAACAAACTGTAAAGAATAGTAAAAGCAAAAATGGTTATTGGATGTTTTAACAGTATTTTATGGAGCAGAGAGATAAAAAAGAATGTAAAATTTAACATATACGAAACAATGGTGAAAGGCACGCTGTTGCATGGAATAGAAAAATGCAAAACAAAAATGGAAAGTGTCGAAATTGATGCAATAAGAAGATCAATGAGAATATCTAGAATAGATCATATAAGAAATGAGATCATAAAAGAAAGAATGGGAATCGGGGGAAGCATAACGGATGACATCACTAAAAGACAAGTGATATTGTACGACCATGTACAACGGTTGAACGACGAAAGATTACCAAAGCAGGTCCTAGAATGGCAACCGATAGGGCGCAGAAAAAGAGGGCGTCCTAAACTAGAATGGCAACAGTTAATCCAAAGATCAATGAGTCAAAAAAACCGAGAATCGAAGGAAGTGGAGAATAGGCGTCGGACAACGTAGAAAAACGTTCTAAACCAACATAGTAGTAGTAAAAGTCTTTATACTTACTTAATTTATAGTTTGTTAAAAGTTGTAGGATGTTTCTTTGTATATAAATCTATCAAAAACTTGATAATTTGTGAGAAAAAGATTAGAAAAATATACAGTAGCGTTATGTTTTAACCGTATACTGGCACATCAAAAATGTTAATACTTGGAAACCGGTTTTTCACTTAGGCTCACACAAAAATATAATTTACAAGAAATGCTTGTTTGAAAAAGGAGAATATTATATACTAATATAAACTAAATCTGATGGGCCAGGAATAATGGGACTAGTGCCATATCTTTTTATGTAGATTAAGTTAGATTAGGATGAAAGTTGTTTAAATAGGTAATAAGTAAACGAGAGTCACGAGAAACCAAATTTTCAATTTTTAAAACTCTTACAAGTGATTTACTAAATTGCAAAATTTGACACACTAATTACTATATAAACCACAGCCAACTATAAATAACTTACCTATATGGTGAAGTACCTATCTCAATCAAAGAAGTAAAAGAAAAGACACTAGAGGGCTGATCAATAACGCAATAGTTAAATCTTGGGCAGGTATTTATAAACTCTCCTTAAACATTTTTAAAGCAATCAATGTTTCTAGCTATAAGTGGGTATTTGGTATTTTTTCAGAAAAAAAAATCCATTTTTTATGCACTTCCTGTGTGATTTATTTTTAATTTTTTTGTTGGCCTTGGCTTCATATAAATGTGTCATAAACGTCTTAACTTGTGGTGAAATACAGGGTTTTAAGGGTTCTGGATATTTTTGTGTTTTGTATACGCTTTTTACCATTTTCTTATATGTTTTGTTTTGACACTAATGTAACAAAACGGGATTTGAATATAAATGGTATTTTTGCCATTTATAAGTTTTTAAAAATAAGATCAACAAGCATTAATTATATGCAAGACTAGGTTAAGATTAAGTAAAATTTATGGCAACTCGGCGACTTGTTTTTAGGCATATTTTCAGGTTCGCCGTATTTTAATAAAAGTTGTATTCGGCTAATATACCCTTTGAGCCACTAACATTAAAATAATTCATATTTTGTAACTGGAAACAAATTTGGTAAACTATTTTCAACTTTTAAGAAACACAGTGTATGAGTTTAACTTTATCGATTTTCTGAAGTCCACGCATCTTTGAATTGCAGTGGTATTTTGTCTCTTTGTCTTTCTCGCCAATGCGAGAGAGCTTAAGATTCAGACCACGGCAACCAAGAATGTCGGTAGAGCAGAGTGGTGAAAGAAAGCCGTTAAAGAAAGCTTAGATTTAGACCAATCAGCTAGCGACAAGCTGAGAATGTCAAGAGAGCAGGGTACTGAAACTTTCGAGTCGAAAAGTAGCTCACTCTTTAGTTACGCTTCGCTTGTTTCGTGACGCTTCCGTTCACACTTCTTAAGGGGGGTTTTATTTCAACTGGGGAAATTTATCAATTATTTTAACATTGTATAAAACTGTTAACTTTAATATTCATAATTATTTTAGTCTTTTCTTTTAGTTTATTAATTTTAGAGCTTTTATTTATTACTGTTTCCAGTGTTTTGAAATAATGTTTTTATCTTTTTTATGGTTTATTTTAACAACAAAATACAAACCATTCGTTGCCCTAAAATCGGCATTTTTAATCAATAACATATCCCAAACCTAAACAGTAATATTAAGTAAATTAAACAGTTGATTGAATAGTTTCACTCATTCAATTAACGTTTAAAATGTTGATAAATATATATATTTACAACAAACATACAAAAGGTTTATAAAGCCTAAAAGTTTAAGAAGTGTAAATATTTGAATACAAAAGTTCAATGGTACAAAAAAATTGATATTTAAATAATAAATATTAGAAGTGAAAGTGTGAAGCTGCAAGAAGAAAATTGAAAAGGTATGTATGATTATCCTACATTAGTTATATATTTGAGAAAAACGTTTATAGCATACTTTTCCTCCAAGAACCGTCAAATTCCCTTTCGAGATCGTGTAAATTTAATAACATATAGTAACATTTAATCTTTTTATAATGTATATAAGTTGTAGCCTAAGTTGGTAGCTTACAACATTTAAGCCTTGGCCACTTGAGGTGACAGTACCACTGTCACACACTGGCCGCCTGTTACATTAATATCAAGTTTTTTTCTATCAAACTGAACCAAAGAATTACCTTCTTTCATATTATCATTTTACTCAACAACACCCTGTATATATTCTATAAAAAAGGCAAACATCAAAGAACATTCTAATATATTTAAATTTCTTTGATCGTCCATATCGAGAAATCATGGGTGGGCGCGATTTTTAGTTCTCCAATTTCTCAAAGGGCTTATCTTTACATCTTTGGCACTGCCCACAGTTTGTTTTTGTTCTTGAAGTTATATTTTTAATGAAGGAGTCAGAGATCGAATTTAAAATTGAAAAAACTTTATTTGGCCGGCCCTGAGCATTGTATTATTTGTAAAAACCACCATGCACCTCTTTAGAATGAATAGATACTGTAAATTTCACGAACACTGATGAAATAAGCGATAAATAAATTAATTTTTTGAGGTCTTTGCTCCTAAAAAATCTCCTCAAGATTTTTCATTTTTTACAGTTGGTTTTTTTAGTATTAAAAAAATTATTCTTCCTTAACCTGCCTGTTATGCCCCGGATTCCCCTATACTTACATTAATATACCAAAGATTGCATTAGTACCTACTTATTTTAGGCTGGAACTATAAGAAAAATGTTTAGTATTTGCAGATTAACAAGTCTTTTGTGAAATTAAAAAATTTATGTAAAATCAAAAAGATAATGTAACATTTGTTGTGATTTTTTTTTCTTGTACTTATCCTACATTAATGTAAATTCAACGTAATTTTATGGTAGGTATATTTTATTATATAAAAACCTATAATAAACATTTGCTAAATAATCAATTTACGAACGCCACTCTACTTCCTTTTTCTAACCTTATCGACCAAGACATTGTTCTTGGAAAGGGAATTTTGTTCTCCACAAAAAACTGTTCTTTGCAATTTTTGATAAAAAGGTTAGTTTTCGAGAATATTGAATAAAACTGAAAAAAAAACAGGTTTTTGGGGGAGATTTTCTCCGTCAACTGGTAGAGTTGTCAGGTACCTTAAGTACAATACTTGAAATTGTACTTCAAGTACTTACAAGTACTTTACTTGAAGTACATCTACAATCCGATAATTGTACTTGTTACTTGAAGTACTTTTAACAATGTACTTGATTTTGTCAAGTGCAGTACTTCAAGTACATTTCGAGCGCTTCAAGTACATTTTGAATACTTACAGGGTGTCCCAAAATTGGGCACTTTTAGGGGGTTTAAGGTACTTCTAGGGGAGACAGAGAAAAACTGACCAAGCGTTGCGAGGCTCAAATTTCAAGAAAAGACTTATAGTGAAAACCGCATTTTGAAATATCGTCTCGTCTTTGAGCTACGGGGGCTTTTTGAAAAGTCTGCATTTTTGAAGAGGGTCTATAACTTCGTTATTAGTGGAAATTTTACTTTAGAGTAAATTGCAGTTTTATAGACTTTGTCACGAGGAATTCACCCGCTAAATTATATTTTAACTGTCACTTTTAGTTTTTGAGATATGACATGAAGTTGCATTTTTTCTTATAAAATGGCCTATATTTTAATTAATTTTCGAATTCGTCATTGAATTCTTTTCAAAATGATATATCATATGTCATAGTTTAATTGAGCGGTTTAGGAGATATTCAGCTTTTTCACTTATTTCTAGTGCGTTATGATTATTTGCTGAGGCAGGTAAAGGCACTCCAGTATTTTTATTATTTTACACAGTCACAAATATAGTAAGGCTGGTTTGGAAAAATTATAATTCAGCTGACGGCCCTCAAAGCCTAGTTATAAAAAGTTTTAAAAAAATTATACATATTTCAAAATAAAATTAAAACGCTTTTGTAAAAAATAATTTCATATCAAAGCGTAATGTCAAATTGTTTAAACAATTGAAAACAATGACAAAACGCTAAGACGCAAGGCCAACTTGATTTGCATAGTATAAGATAACAAAACTATAGGAGCATTGAAGTAGGATTTGACCGCAAGGCTTTCACGTCAATGGCTCATGACGTCATTCAACGCACACTAGACAAAAATAAAAAACTTTAATTATCTCCGAAACCGCTCAATCAAACTATGACATATGATACATCATTTTGAAAAGAATTCAATCACGAATTCGAAAATTAATTAAAATATAGGCTATTCCATAAGAAAAAATGCAACTTTATGTCATATCTCAAAAACTAAAAGTGACAGTTAAAATTTAATTTAGCGGTTGAATTCCTCGTGGCAAAGTCTATAAAATTGCAATTTACTCTAAATCAATATTTCCAATAATAACGAAGTTATAGACCCCCCTCCAAAATGCAGACTTTTCAAAAAGCCCCCGTAGCTCATAGACGAGACGATATTTCAAAATGCGGTTTTCACTATAAGTCTTCTCTTGAAATTTGAGCCTTATAATGCGTGGTCAGTTTTTCTCTGTCTTCCCTAGAAGTACCTTAAACCCCCTAAAAGTGCCCAATTTGGGCAACCCTGTACACACTTATCCAAAGAATAATGCCTTTATGTTTATTTATTTGCACGCACCTTCATTATTTCGTGAAACGTGAAATTCAAATTCAGTGTGAGAAACCACTACAGCACAGTTATGCCATCTATTGAGGGGTGTCGGTAGTACGGTAATGCAGGTGTATTGCACTTGCGGCTCGATTTTTGGGGATCTACCTCCACCGAGCAGCAGACGTAATTTCTACGTTTGATGAAGGTTGGTTTAAAGAACCCGAAAATTTATTTAATCTGACTAGATACACCTCAGAAAATTCCTTGGTTATTTACGTTTGTTATGCTTATTTATTTACTTTGATTTAGCAAGTTTTAAGCAGTTTTGTGGGATATCATAAAAATACTACTTTCTATGAGTGATTTAGAAATTATTGGTGGTAAGACCAGTGCCCCAAGTGCTCCACCAAAAAAGAAATAAGGCAAGGTAGGGTATGTGTATCCCGGTTGTACAGTCGGGGACTTAATAAATGGCCGCTGCGGTTTTCAGAAGAGCTTGGATGAGAATCCCAATACCGGGCGAGGTTTATAAATGAATTAAATGAATTATTGAACATCGTATCGCGCGCTTTCATTTCTTCGACTCCACGTCGATCGGCTGTCGCTGTGCAATTTTGTGCAATGCAATTTTTGCTATTGAAATTAATAACTATTTGGAATATTGGCCGATAAACGGGCTAAGCCATACACGTTTTTTGGATACAGACATTTCTTTTTTTAGCTAATTTCTTGTTTATTAGCATTGGATGTGTGACCGGCCGCCCCCAAGGTTGAAAACTCAAGTTTATTTTTAGGACTCCAATGTCAACATCATATGTCAAAATCGCGACTACACCACCTTTTGCAAGCTAAAATTCTGGACTATTTTGCCACCCCCAAAAATAGTGTTCTTGTGCATCCAGAAGTCGGGGTAGTTACACATTTAAAACAATTCAAATTTTAAAGTAAAGGCCGTCTTCACAGCTGTTTTCGAATCGCCCTTACTCAAATAACCAATTTTTGCTTGTATTTATTTTTTTTAGCTCTGCACTTTTAAAACTTACCATTTTAAAAATAGCTAGGAATACAAACATGTTGCATTTGTGTTTCTCTATGTAAGTATGTAATAAAAAACAATAAATTAAAATCCTGAAAAATCACTATTATGTGTATTTTTTTTGCTATTGGATATACGTCAAAACAATTGTTATATTTTTATTGCTTGCCTCACAAAGTAATAAAAAAGATCCCAAAACTTGGTCTAAAGGTTTGGGTTTGTAAGAAATAAATAAAAGTTTAAATTGCCAAAACTCAAAACTGAAGTGACTTTGGCGGCCTCTCGCGGCAATATTATAACCACTTGTCCTTAACCTTTTATATGGTGATATACAGGGCCCGGAGAAGTTTAGTTTAATGTATTATAATATATATTTTTACAAAGTTAGCAATTTAAAACAATTAAAAAACTGCACTTTTTGGGTACTCTGTGGTCTGGAAAATTTTCACCAAAAATTAAAAAAAAAATTGTTGATACTGTGCCACGAAGAAGCTACCGAGTCCCTTATACTAACCTGAAAATATTAAAGTTTTAGATGAAATGGTGTTCGAGAAAAATAAAATCAAAATTTGTATATTTTCAAAAAATTTAAAATTTTGTCATAAAAAAGTCAATTTTTTTGCTATTGGATATACGTCAAAACAATTGCGATATTTTTATTGCTTGCCTCACAAAGTAATAAAAAAGGCTCCAAAAGGTGGCCTAAAGGTTTGTGCTTGTAAGAAATAAATAAAAGTTTAAATGCCAAAACTCAAAACTGAAGTGACTTTGGCGGCCTCTCGCGGCTATATTATAAACACTTGTCCTTTACCTTTTATATGGTGATATAGAGGGCCCCGAGAAGTTTAATTTAGTGTATTATAATATATATTTTTACAAAGTTAGCAATTTAAAAAAAATAGAAAACTGCACTTTTTGGGTACCCCTTTAGTCAGGAAAATTTTCATCAAAAATTTCAAAAAAAATATTTAGTTGATACTGTGCCACAAAGAAGCTACCGAGACCTTTATACTAACCTAAAAATATTACAGTTGTAAATGAAATGGTTATCGAGAAAAATAGAATCAAAAGTTGAAAATTTTCAAAAAATTCAAAATTAAAAAAAAAGTCAACTTTTTTGCTATTAGATATACGTCAAAACAATTGTTATATTTTTATTGCTTGCCTCACAAAGAAATAAAAAAGACCCCAAAAGTTGGTCTAAAGGTTTGTGTTTGTAAGAAATAAATAAAAGTTTAAATTGCCAAAACTCAAAACTGAAGTGAATTTGGCGGTCTCTCTCGGCATTATTATAAATACCTGTCCTTTAACTTTTATATCGTTATATAGAGAGGCCCGAGAAGCTTAATTTAATGTATTATAATATATATGTTTACAAAGTTAACAATTTAAAATATTAAAAAACTGCACTTTTTGGGTACCCCTTTGGTCAGGAAAATTTTCGTCAAAAATTAAAAAAAAAACATTTAGTTTATACTGTGCCACAAAGAAGCTACCGAGTCCCTTATACTAATCTGAAAATATTACAGTTGTAGATGTAATGGTGTTCGAGAAAAATAAAATCAAAAGTTGTAAATTCTCAAAAAATTAAAAATTTTGTCAAAAAAAAAGTCAACTTGTTTGCTATTGGATATACGTCAAAATAATTGATATATTTTTATTGCTTGCCTCACAAAGTAATAAAAAAGACCCCAAAAGTTGGTCTAAAGGTTTGTGTTTGTAAGAAATCAATAAAAGTTTAAATTGCCAAAACTCAAAACTGAAGTGACTTTGGCGGCCTCTCGCGGCAATATTATAACCACTTGTCCTTAACCTTTTATATGGTGATATAGAGGGCCCGGAGAAGTTTAATTTAATGTAATATAATATATATTTTTACAAAGTTAGCAATTTAAAAAAATTAAAAAACTGCACTTTTTGGGTACCCCTTTGGTCAGGAAAATTTTCACCAAAAATTAAAAAAAAAAATTTAGTTGATACTGTGCCACGAAGAAGCTACCGAGTCCCTTATACTAACCTGAAAATATTACAGTTGGAGATGAAATGGTGTTCGAGAAAAATAAAATCAAAAGTTGTATATTTTCAAAAAATTAAAAATTTTGTCAAAAAAAAGTCCATTTTGTTGCTATTGGATATACGTCAAAACAATTGTTATATTTTTATTGCTTGCCTCACAAAGTAATAAAAAAGACCCCAAAAGTTGGTCTAAAGGTTTGTGTTTGTAAGAAATAAATAAAAGTTTAAATTACCAAAATTCAAAACTGAAGTGACTTTGGCGGTCTCTCTCGGCATTATTATAAATACCTGTCCTTTAACTTTTATATCGTTATATAGAGGGGCCCGAGAAGCTTAATTTAATGTAATATAATATATATTTTTACAAAGTTAGCAATTTAAAAAAATTAAAAAACTGCATTTTTTGGGTACCCCTTTGGTCAGGAAAATTTTCACCAAAAATTAAAAAAAAAAAATTGTTGATACTCTGCCACGAAGAAGCTACAGAGTCCCTTATACTAACCTGAAAATATTACAGTTGTAAATGTAATGGTTATCGAGAAAAATAGAATCAAAATTTGAAAATTTTCAAAAAATTAAAAATTTTGTCAAAAAAAGTCAATTTTTTTGCTATTGGATATACGTCAAAACAATTGTTATATTTTTATTGCTTGCCGCACAAAGTAATAAAAAAGACCCCAAAAGTTGGTCTAAAGGTTTGTGTTTGTAAGAAATAAATAAAAGTTTAAATTGCCAAAACTCAAAACTGAAGTGACTTTGGCGGCCTCTCGCGGCAATATTATAAACACTTGTCCTTTACCTTCTAAATGGTGATATAGAGGGGCCCGAGAAGCTTAATTTAATGTATTATAATATATATTTTTACAAAGTTAACAATTTAAAAAAATTAAAAAACTGCACTTTTTGGGTACCCCTTTGGTCAGGAAAATTTTCGTCAAAAATTTAAAAAAAACATTTAGTTGATACTGTGCCACAAAGAAGCTACCGAGTCCCTTATACTAACCTGAAAATATTACAGTTGTAGATGTAATGGTGTTCAAGAAAAATAAAATCAAAAGTTGTAAATTTTCAAAAAATTAAAAATATTGTCAAAAAAAAGTCAATTTTATTGCTATTGGATATACGTCAAAAGAATTGTTATATTTTTATTGCTTGCCTCATAAAGTAATAAAAAAGACCCCAAAAGTTGGTCTAAAGGTTTGCGTTTGTAAGAAATAAATAAAAGTTTAAATTGCCAAAACTCAAAACTGAAGTGACTTTGGCGGTCTCTCTCGGCATTATTATAAATACCTGTGCTTAACCTTTTATATGGTGATATAGAGGGCGCCGAGAAGTTTAATTTAATGTATTATAATATATATTTTTACAAAGTTAGCAATTTAAAAAAATTAAAAGACTGCACTTTTTGGGTACCCCTTTGGTCAGGAAAATTTTCATTAAAAATTTCAAAAAAAACATTTAGTTGATACTGTGCCACAAAGAAGCTACCGAGGCCCTTATACTAACCTAAACATATTACAGTTGTAGATGTAATGATGTTCGAGAAAAATAGAATCAAAAGTTGAAAATTTTCAAAAAATTCAAAATTTTGTCAAAAAAAGTCAATTTTTTTGCTATTGGATATACGTCAAAACAATTGTTATATTTTTATTGCTTGCCGCACAAAGTAATAAAAAAGACCCCAAAAGTTGGTCTAAAGGTTTGTGTTTGTAAGAAATAAATAAAAGTTTAAATTGCCAAAACTCAAAACTGAAGTGACTTTGGCGGCCTCTCGCGGCAATATTATAAACACTTGTCCTTTACCTTCTAAATGGTGATATAGAGGGGCCCGAGAAGCTTAATTTAATGTATTATAATATATATTTTTACAAAGTTAACAATTTAAAAAAATTAAAAAACTGCACTTTTTGGGTACCCCTTTGGTCAGGAAAATTTTCCTCAAAAATTAAAAAAAAAACATTTAGTTGATACTGTGCCACAAAGAAGCTACCGAGTCCCTTATACTAACCTGAAAATATTACAGTTGTAGATGTAATGGTGTTCGAGAAAAATAAAATCAAAAGTTGTAAATTTTCAAAAAATTAAAAATATTGTCAAAAAAAAGTCAATTTTATTGCTATTGGATATACGTCAAAACAATTGTTATATTTTTATGGCTTGCCTCACAAAGTAATAAAAAAGACCCCAAAAGTTGGTCTAAAGGTTTGTGTTTGTAAGAAATAAATAAAAGTTTAAATTGCCAAAACTCAAAACTGAAGTGACTTTGGCGGTCTCTCTCGGCATTATTATAAATACCTGTCCTTAACCTTTTATATGGTGATATAGAGGGCCCCGAAAAGTTTAATTTAATGTATTATATTATATATTTTTACAAAGTTAACAATTTAAAAACATTAAAAAACTGCACTCTTTGGGTACCCCTTGCTCAGGAAAATTTTCACCAAAAATTAAAAAAAAAAATTGTTGATACTGTGCCACGAAGAAGCTACTGAGTCCCTTATACTAACCTGAAAATATTATATATACTTTTTGGGTACCCCTTTGGTCAGGAAAATTTCCGTCAAAAATTAAAAAAAAACATTTAGTTGATACTGTGCCACAAAAAAGCTACCGAGTCCCTTATACTAACGTAAAAATATTACAGTTGTAGATGTAATGGTGTTCGAGAAAAATAAAATCAAAAGTTGTAAATTTTCAAAAAATTTAAAATTTTGTCCAAAAAAAATCAATTTTTTTGCTATTGGATATACGTCAAAACAATTGTTATATTTTTATTGCTTGCCTCACAAAGTAATAAAGAAAACCCCAAAAGTTGGTCTAAAGGTTTGTGTTTGTAAGAAATAAATAAAAGTTTAAATTGCCAAAAATCAAAACTGAAGTGACTTTGGCGGCCTCTCGCGGCAATATTATAACCACTTGTCCTTAACCTTTTACATAGTGATATAGAGGGCCCGGAGAAGTTTAATTTAATGTAATATAATATATATTTTTACAAAGTTAGCAATTTAGAAAAATTAAAAGACTGCACTCTTTGGGTACCCCTTGCTCAGGAAAATTTTCACCAAAAATTAAAAAAAAAATTGTTGATACTGTGCCACGAAGAAGCTACTGAGTCCCTTATACTAACCTGAAAATATTACAGTTGTAGATGTAATGGTTATCGAGAAAAATAGAATCAAAAGTTGAAAATTTTCAAAAAATTCGAAATTTTGAAAAAAAAGTCAACTTTTTTGCTATTGGATATACGTCAAAACAATTGTTATATTTTTTATTGCTTGCCTCACAAAGAAATAAAAAAGACCCCAAAAGTTGGTCTAAAGGTTTGTGTTTGTAAGAAATAAATAAAAGTTTAAATTGCCAAAACTCAAAACTGAAGTGACTTTGGCGGTCTCTCTCGGCATTATTATAAATACCTATCCTTTAACTTTTATATCGTTATATAGAGGGGCCGGAGAAGCTTAATTTAATGTATTATAATATATATTTTTACAAAGTTATATGTAGTATAAAATTAAAAAACTGCACTTTTTGGGTTGGTCAGGAAAATTTTCGCCAAAAATTAAAAAAAAATTAGTTGATACTGTGCCACGAAGAAGCTACCGAGTCCCTTATACTAACCTGAAAATATTACAGTTGTAGATGAAATGGTGTTCGATAAAAATAAAATCAAAAGTTGTTTCACATTTTTTTACATCTTAGAATTTTTTTTACATTTTTGACGGTTCCTGACATTTTTTGAAATTTTTTAAAATGTTTTGTCATCTTAGGTTTCCTGAAGTTTTTTGACATTTTCATTCTTCTTTTTTTTTTTACTTGTACTTAAAGTACTTCTATTGTAAAAGTAAAAGACTTGGGAAAAATCAAGTACATTTATAATGTACTTGGTACTTGAAGTACATTTGAAAAGAAAATGTACTTAGTACTTCAAGTACTTTTACAAATCTTAATGTACTTGGTACTTGTACTTCAAGTACTTTCATAATGTAGGTACTTGGGACAGCTCTGTTCTAAATCGAATACGGAGAGGGTAAGTCCACATCAATTCAACCAATTTCAAAATATTTTTGAGCCTTAAGTTTTTTGATGATGGTGAGTTTTTGTGTAGTTATTCCCCGCCTAATAAAAAGTAAAAATACAAATTTTTAAATTTTTTGAGTTATGCGTTTCCAAATATAAAAATATTGACCATTTTTAGCCTGCATCAGTTTCTTTAAAATTCTATAATTTTTAAACCGTTTAAGATAACTAGCTTAAACTAGCTATCTGTAGAAAACGATTCACGAGCCAAACTTTGATGTGTTGATAGCCTCATTTCCTAAAATAAAGGACAGAGGGTCTATGCCAAAAATTATTTTTGATGAAATCTCAAAAACGGATTTTTTGTTTTTCTTAATTTGTGTGCTAAATTTTACCTTGGGATGATAATGGGATCATAGTTTTAAAAAAAAATATTTATATCTTGATGCATTTATTGTTTGATATTTTTATTACTATAAAAATTAATATCTAAAGTGCACATATTGTTATGAGGCATCTTATTTATGTAGCATATATATTATAAAAATGTGGACACCATGGGCATCTGGTTTCGCTACGTTGCATTTAAATAAAGAAACAATTAATTAAAAAACGTACTTACATAATAACGGGCTCACAAGAATAATTGAGAACCTGTACCCTTTTCGCCATTTCTCGCTGCAATGTTTGATATTGTTGAAAATAGTTACATTATTTATCCCTTAAACAGTGGTTGCGCGTGGAGTAAAACTTTGGGGGTGCACACCAAAAAATTCTTGCAGCCACACCCAACAGACAACGTAAAGTTGCCTCATCTTGACTAATGACTTTTTGTAAAAAACAAAAGTTGCACAAACATGGTGTTTTATAGCGTGTTTTCTCAGTCTGTTTGGCTTTGCGACGTATCCGTTCTGGAAATTAATTTGATTTTACGTAGTTACCAAAATCGAAACGGTAGATTGAAAATCGAAGAAAATTGGTTGGTATTTTCCACTTAATGTTGCAACCCCTATGATATGACCCCAAAATCATCCCACGATAGTAAGAAATTCCAGAAATGTGACAGAGTGGATGTGTAATCTTAACTTAGGCGTCGAAATAAGTATGTGAAAATTATTAAAAACTTTTGAAATAGTATAATTCCAGTCACGGCTAATTTATAGGTAAAATAATAAAGTAGAGGAATTGTCAAATAGTTATATTTAAGGTAAAATAAAAGAATTTTGAACAACATCAATGTACAAAAGTACATTTTTAAATAGGAACCCATTGTCATCCCATGATAAAACTTGGCCTACATGTAAATAAATAGTCTAGAAAACAAATATAAAAAAATTGAACAAAATAAAAAATCCGTTTTTAAACTGCATTAAAAATAAATTTTGTGGTTAGACCCCTGCATTTTTTTACAAGAAGGATACCACTAGGCATATCATAATTAAGCTTGTAGACCTATAAGACTACACAGCAAGTTTTACCTCGATATGCCCAAGACTTTATGAATAACAAGGGTTTAAAGAAATCAAGTCAGCATTAAAAAAAATTAATAACTCAAAAACTAGACTGCTAAAAAATCTAAAATTTTGCATTTTTACTTCTTTCTACTTAGTAAAGAATTTGACCAAAAATTATGAAAATCAAAAGTGACATGGTCCAAACCATTGGTTGATTTGATATGGACTTACCCGAGAGTCTTTTCAGGTTTTTCGCAGACTATATTGTAAGCGCACATACCTAGGTAAGTCCATTGGCGTAGCTAGGGGGGCCAGGGGGGGCCTGGCCCCCTCTGAAGTCCCTCAGGCCCCCCCTAAGATATTTTAGGCCTCCCCTACCGACTACTAGTAAAAGAACATGGCGCTGAAAATACATACTTTTCTATTATTATTCGGGAAATATTCAAATAAAATAGGTGCATTAAAATTTAAAATCATTCAGATAATGTTTACATTTCAGGAAAAAGCCCTTGTCTTGCGGAAATAGGCTTTTTCTCTTTAAATTATCGGTAACTTTTCTGCACTTATGCAATTTCCCGAAAATATTTTTTAAATTTAAACATAATTATGCTTATTGAATATTTCATACATATTGGCGACATCTTATAAAGTAAGTGTAAGTTAAATTTCGCATTTAATAAAGACAGCGACCTTTGCCCCTCTGTTTCCGAAATCGGGTTGTAGATGTCGTAAGGTTATAAAAGACCTTTTTAAACTGTTTTTCTAAAATAAATATAATAATCTTTTTAGTTTTTTTGAGGTTGGCGTTTAGTGTCTTGGAAATTTTCCGATTTTGGTGACAATTTCATAACCATTTTCATATTAAGTTTTCCCACGTCGTTAAATGGAATAAATTCGTCGAGCAATACCGGGAAATTTTTAATATTAATACTTCTGCTCTAAGAGCAGAAATGACCGTTTTAAAGAATTGTATTTTTCGGTTAAATCAAACTGTTGGTCATGATTCTATCAAACAACATATAGCAGAAAACACCTATCCAAACCTCTACCAACTTTTTAAAGTTGCGAGTATTTTTCCAATTTCAAGTGCAACTTGCGAGAAGTCTTTCTTTGCCATGAGGAGAGTTTTTAATTGGCGTAGAACAACTATGACTCAGGTTTGTCATTGTTATTCATAGAAACAGATGTTGAGGTCGACTTAGACAGTGTGGTAGACGCTTTCAGTCAGCGACGTAGAAAACTTTCTTTGTAGCATTGCTGAATTACATACTTCCTGTGTATACATATAAATAAGTTGGTAAATGTATTATTAAATTTGTTATATTAAAATATTAGAACATTTAATGCGCGTAGTTTTTTTTATTCATTGCACACTTTGCACGACTCTTTAAAACCTATATGTTTGCTTTTTGTTCAAGATAGACCGGGGCCACGGCCCCCCCTGAAAAGCAAGGCTAGCTACGCCAATGGGTAAGTCCACTAATAAAGCCATATAAACCGTATAAATCAGCCGTGTTGCTCAACAATAAATCCGATGCGAGGGCACGCAAAGTACACAAATAATAATAATTCAATAAATATCAAGATTGCAATGGATTAATAAATTACTCTTTAGTCCGCCCCTGACGTCAGAATTTCCCGCCCTGTGTGTCATGATATGAACCCATGAGCAATTTTCTGCTTTATATGGTGTAGCTACAATCTACATGCTTGTGAAATATTACTTTTTTACTCCAATAATAATTATGTATATCTACCTAGCCTTTTTTTAAGCCTAACGCCTCATGTAGCACTGTCATCCTGTGTTCCTTATACTGACATGACGTCACGTCGGATTTAGAATTTTAAATATTTAATTTTGAACCAACGAACTACTAATAACAACCAGTGGCGTATATAGAAAAAAGTGTCGGGGTGGGCCCGAGAGTTTTGGGGGGGGGGACCGAGAAAATATCTAAAAAAATCTTCGGGGTGGGGGGTATCCCCCCCTTATATACGTCACTGATTGAAACAACAGAGCTACAATTCCTTAAAAAGCTTTATCAAAAGAAAAACATTTCATGTACGCTCTTCAAGATATACTTGGAACAAGTCCTTAAAGTATGGAAGAGAAAATGCCAAAACATGGGAATTCCGTTGGACGAAACCACCTTGTATACTTTATGTTTCGCCGATGATCAGATAGTAGTGGCTCAGGATTATGACGACCTCGAATATATGACACGAAAACTAATAGAAGAGTACAATAAGTGGGGACTAGAGGTTAATCTCAATAAGACAGAGTATATGTGTATCGGTGGAATCAAACAGGATCTAATCTTAAATACCGGGCAGCAAATTCAGTCCTGTGATGAGTATAAATACTTAGGTCTAAAAATTGCAGCCGACGGGACACTAGACAAAGCTATAAAAGATTGAAACGTACAAGGAAGAAAAGCAATAACCATTGTAAAAAGTATGTATTATTACATACGGATCAGAAGTATGGCCAATCAAGGATAGAACAGAAAAAATGCTTTCCGCTACGGAGATGGACTATTGGAGAAGAGCAGCAGGGAAATCAAAAAGAGAAAGAGTTACAAATCAAAGAATAAGAGAAATTATGACAGTGGGGGAACGTACTTTAGTGGATGATATAAGAACAAAGCAACTGGTGTGGTACGGACATCTACAAAGAATGAATGATAAAAGACTACCTAAACAAATACTACAATAGAAACCAACTGGCCGAAGAAAACGAGGACGGCCAAGGAGAAGCTGGAGAGAAGGAATAGACAGTGAAATAAGAATAAGAGGCCTAGATGATGAATTATAGGCAAACAGAAACGAGTGGAGATTGGGTATCGGAAGACGTAGAACGTTGTGAAACCGATATATATATATATATATATATATATATAAAACATTTCATGTAAAAAAAGCCAAGAACGCAAAAATGGTATTCCGTCAAAAGAATTCAGAAAAAAATAAAGCCAAGTTCTCTAATACAAATATTAAAATGAAAGGTTTTTACTAATTTGGATATGTTTTTTTAAACACAGCCAAACTTCTTTATGTTTAGCACTTGGTAATTTGCCAGCCGTAATTTATAAAAACATTTCCAAACTAGTAAGAACCTTTCATTTTGAAATTTATATTGGAGAACTTGGCTTTATATTTATCTCAATTCTTTTTGCGGAATACCATTTTTGCATAAAATGTTTTTGTTATGATTTCACTCCTTTTTTAAAGGATTTGGATAATATTTAAGTTTAAAGTAGTAAAATATGCGGAATATTGTTCAAAACGTTTGCAATGCCTTTTTTAAAATGTTGAGGGTTTTTTTCTCATGGCTTTATCATAGTTCCTATCAGCCTTCCAAAGCTCAGCTCTCTAGCGTTTCTGGAAGTGGGCAATGTTACTTTTACATAACTTTACATATAGTAGGCCGTAGGTATTTTAGGCCCTTACGTAGACCTCAGTAACTCCTTTTTAAATTTTTCGATTTTTTCCAACTTTTTCGACATTTTTCAATTTTTTTTAGCTTATTCGACTTTTTTTCAACTTTTTGGACATTTTCCAACTATTTCGAAATTTTTTAACTTTTTCGACAAAAATGATATATGATATACAATATCTTTTTCGACATTTTTCAACTTTTTTGACATTTTTCAACTTTTTTGACTTTTTTTAACTTTTTGGCCATTTTTCAACTTTTTTAAAGTTTTTAGACTTCTTTGACTTTTTCGATTTTTTTTAACTTTTTTGTCTATTTTTAACTTTTTCGATATTTTTCAACGTTTTGAACATTTTTCAACTTTTTCGACTTTTTTGACATTTTTCAACTTTTTTGACTTTTTTTAACTTTTTGGCCATTTTTCAACTTTTTTAAAGTTTTTAGACTTCTTTTGACTTTTTCGATTTTTTTTAACTTTTTTGTCTATTTTTAACTTTTTCGATATTTTTCAACGTTTTGAACATTTTTCAACTTTTTCGACTTTTTTGACATTTTTCAACTTTTTCGACATTTTTCAACTTAATAAAGACTTTAATCTTTTTCGACATTTATAAACTTAGATTAAATGCTTGAAAGAACTCGCTACTCATAGTTCTATGGATGCGGCAAAATCGATTTTCTGCACTTGTTAGGAAAATAGCTAGTCTATAGCGTAATTGTAGCTTTACCTTTGTGTGATATATGGACCGGTCGCTTATATTTAAGACCGCTTGACATGGTGCATGACAATAAAATTTACAGGCAAATGCATGAAATTTTGCCCAAGTGCATGCGCAGTACAAATCCAGCTGATTGTTGCAGGCAATCCATTTTTATCGGTCCGGTGCCATTTTTTTGCATGCAAACTGGGGAATTTTTACCTAGATTCTGGGGAATCAATGCATGGACATGCACAATGTCAAACGAAAAGAAGATTTTTTGCAGGCAACAATTTGACCGATATTTTTTGCTTGCAAATATTTGCAGCGCGTCATGTCAAGCGGCCTTTACCCAGGCCGGTTTACAGTTCCCCATCCACCCCTGTTTTTTATAATATTAAGTGTCGAAACGTCATAAATTTTATTCCATATTTCATAAAATGTGATAAATGTATGTTGAGACAACTAACGACAGTGTAGTGTCGAAAAAGGCGCCATATTTAAATCTTGAACACGACATATCGTGTATGGCGTGCTAGCGCATCACAGATGTTCGAGAAATGTCAAAAAGTCATCATACATATTTATAAAAGGCGGCTTTCGTTATTTATTAGTTTCTTGTGAATTTTGAGACAGTGGCGTACGCAAGGAGGTGGCCTTGGGGAGGCTGAATCCCCCCTACAGTAGTAGTAGTAGTAGTGGGGGGGTTGACCCGCAGGTCTGACAAGTAGGCCAGAGTAGGCCCTTTTTGCCATGCCCCAAGTCTGTCCCTTAACCCACTCTCTGCACTTCCCTTTGATGGTCGGGAAACTCATTGGGCCTTCCTGTTCCCTTTACAAAGTCCAGTAAGTCTGCCCATTTGAGCATGTGCAGTTCTTCCTCGCTCAGAGTTGGCGCTCCGAGTGCCTGTTGTCTCATCCTCGCGTAGGCCTCGCATTCTGCCACGAGGTGTCTTGATGTCTCTTCTTCCTGTCCACAGGCTGGGCAGGTAGGGTCATTCTCGACTCCTATACGTGTCATGTGCCTCCTCAACCGGTTATGTCCGGTTAGAGTACCTATCAGCAGTCCGAGGTCTTTTCGTGTCCGTCCCAGCATCCATCTAATTCTGGTCGCTTTTGGACGGTCTACGAATTCTCTGGTCTGTCTGCAACCCGTTCCTGTTTCCCAGGAGTTTAATAGCGCGTCCTGGGCCCACTTGTTGAGTCCGCTTTGCACTTTTTGTCACGCCGAAAAGTGGCTCCGGTCCTACATAGGCGGTTCCTGCCCCGAGTCGTGCGAGTTCGTCCGCCTTCTCGTTGCCTGGTACCCCCGTATGTCCCGGAACCCAAACCAACGTGACGCGTTTGCCATCGCCAAGCCGTCAGCAATCTTGGGTGCGTTTAGCGCCTCCAGGGTGGACTGACTGTCAGAGCATATATATATAAGCTCCTCTTCGCTGTTCCGAACCTCTTCTAGGGTTGCCGCCATTATTATGGCGTAGACTTCTGCTTGAAAAACAGTAGCCTGCTCACCGAGCGAGTAGCTCTTCTGAACTTCAAGTTTTTCCACGTATACTCCCGCTCCTGTGGTTTGCCTCTCTGATAGTTTGGATCCATCAGTGTAGCAAACTAAAGCCCCCTACAGTAACTAAATATCTAATATTACCCCTAAAACATGAATTTTCCCCAAAATTTAAGATTAAAATGTATCGAACCGCGCTCAAGCCCTCCCCCAGGATTCATTTCTACGTATGCTACTGTTTAAGATGCTGTGGAAGTAAAAATAATAGCAATAGTTCCTATCCTTTTGCAACTCTTTTCCAGGTTCCTACTCCTATTTACCTTTAAGAGTTAGTGGTGGACAGACATACACACACACACGAACAGACGTTACGAGGATATTGTTAAAATAGGACCAAGTACACTTAAATAAAACATTTTCGTTATCTAATTTTTTTCTCCTTCCTAAAATCTTCCAACGTAATAAATCATAGACATAGAAAAAAAATTGTCAAAAGGTATTTGTGCATCATGCACAGCAGAAAATACGTTCCGCAGCAGATCTCTCTTCAAGACAACAGCTCGAAAGAAACTAACATAGCGGAATAACGAAGAAAACCAGGTAAGTGTGGTACTGGTGTACCTACCTGTTGAAGACCCACTCGAAGAAACAAACCTAGTAGGTGCTGCTCTCGGTGGTAAAAGAACTGAACTAATCATTTGGCACTATAGGTATACCTACTTTGTAAAATGGAATGTAGATATGATGTTTTTAACAAATGAAATAAATATTTGTACATTGATGAAGCATATTGATGTTATTAAAATGTTTTTGATCAAAAATTTAGCCTTTTGAAAAATGTTCTTAGGGTTACTTAACTATAAACAAGTACTATATGTAATACTTTAAACATTTTTTCTACAAGCATATACGAATATAGCAAAATTTGCATTTTTTTCCTGTTAGAAAGGTGCATATTTCCGACGTATCTATGTATCTACCTATCTATTTATCCTTCTTGTTAGCCAGTGTGTCAATTTTAAAAGATGGAAAAAAATGAGATAAGCCGTGATAAAATATTTTCATATCAAAGGGTTATCGCCGACGGAAATAAAAACTGAACCTACACTAGGGTATCGACCTTTAAACGTGTTCGTACTAGCACTGATGATACTTCGCGTTCTGGCAGGCCAAAAACGGCAACTTCTGAAGAAATGGTGCAAACCATTCACAAACTAATTCTAAAAGATTGCAGAATAAGACTGAAAGAGGTAGCTGAGGCTGTGGGCATATTAAAAGAGCGAGTTCACCATATTTTATGTGAAGTTTTAGGTATGAGAAAGCTATCCGCCCGATGGGTGCCGCATTTGCTCACGCCGCCAGATCAAAAGCTCGTGCGTCTAACCATTTCATAGGAGAATTTGGCACTGTTTAGACGTGACTTTTTGCGTAGATTTATTACGGTTGTTGAAACATGGGTTCATTATTATACCCATATACGTAATATTCCAATACACCCGGTTAGCTATTTACTCTATAAGTGGTTTTTGAGTATCACATTAAAGGATGACAATACGAAAATTGCATAAGTCTGTCCTTTACACATACACGAAAACGGCCAACCCCTAGACACGCCTAATTGAATCAGCGCCGTCACTAGGCTATGGCTATTCCCTTGAAGAATAGTTTTTTAATTATGTTTTAAAAATTCCATAAAGAATATAAAAAAGTTTATAGAATTAAATTTGTTGTAATTATTAGATTCAAAATTTTATAGACGCTACAGATACACTATTGTCTTTAAAATGGTGCTGTGTTAGTTTACAATAGAAGTGCTAAAACTCAAACAATTAATTTTACGATTTTCTATATAATCTAATAACAGTGTAAAAAATTCTACCTTTCGCACCAAACTTATCTTGAAACAGTTCACAAAGTAGGTATTTTTTGCATGCGAGCAGAAAATAATAAAATACGTAGGCATTTGTAAATGGCCGAACAACGCATTAGTGGTTAGTGGTTTAACCAGCAATCAAGTGAAAAATAAACTACTGCCTCTAGTAAATATCTCTCTGAAAAATTAATAAATAATATTGTTTTGTATCATCATGCATTTTGCGTGCGGAAAATTGCACTTTTCCGCACTAATTCGGAAAGAAACCTTCCCGTAGCAACAATGTTATAGTCATAAAAATCACTAAAAACCCCAACTTGACAAAATTTAATACAAAGAAATCTCCCCTTTGGTACACTAAGGGCGTAAGTCACATTCATTACACACGTAGCCTTCGCACTTATTGTACCAAACAATAAGGACGTCAGTTGCGTGTGTAATGAATGGGACTTACGCCTTTAGTGCACCAAAGGGGAGAAATACAATTTAAGGTTTTTTCCATGTATATTACGTATTTGGTTGCGCCTAAGAAGTTCGGTCAAGCAGTCGTGTGTGGAAAAATAAGAATATAGAATGTAAGTAAACTTATGCAATAAACTTGTTTTAATATTGCGGTGCACAAAAATTTATGAGATCAACTTGTTTTGACATTACGGTGCATAAAATAATTTACTTACTCGCGTAAAGTAATTACTTTACCGCACGCCGTTCGGTAAAGGTACTTTACCGAACCCGCACCATTTGGAGACCTTAGCAACGCGGTTATAAGGCAACTTCAATATTTGCTTACATTTCAATTTCGTCTAATTTGACATGTTTATTTATAAATTACATTAAATTTTTTGAAAAAAAAAGGTACTCAAAGGTAAAATATTGTACCTAACACAGGCGGAAAGTGTCTTTACAACCCTTGACGGCTTGACCGTCCAACTGCCGTCACGTGCGGTAAAGTATCACCTTCCACACTTGTTAGGTAAAATTTTTACACTGTACCTACAGGGTGTCTCATTATATTTTTCCCCACCCTTTTAGACCATTAATAATTGATTAAGGAATATAAAAGAAATTGTGTTCGAATTCGCGAAATTTTTACTTTTAAATTGCAGCTTAACTTTATTCCTGATGCTTACTCTATTTGACAGGCGCTCAAATTTAAGGTTTTTGTAAATGTTATTTAATTAATAGATTAGGCTTGGAATATGCCTTCCGAAAATACCCTATATGTTGCAGTTTTAATAAATAGTTTCTGAAATATTAGCAATAAGTTTTTAAATGACAAAAAATAACATTACCACTTTTGTGATAATTTCAGTGTCCTTATTTCGAACCATGTTAGTCCCCATGTATAAACAGTGAAAATGACAAATATATATATATTTTTTTAATGACGCTCAAAATGACAACAAAGTTTATATGTCGTGTCACATCATGTCATTCTCACTGTTGATACATGGGGACTAACGTAATTTGGAATAAGGATACTAAAATTAACAAAAGAGCGGTAGAGCGGTACTGTTACCTTTTTATCAGTTTAAAAAATAATTGCTAATATCTCAGAAACTATGGCTATAAACTACGGCATATCCGGTATTTTTGGAAACTATTGGAATATAGTCTCTTAAATATATAGCCTAATCTATTAATTAAATAATATAAGGAGCATCCAATTTACAAAAACTATAAATTTGAGCGCCTGTCAAATATGCAGGACTAAAGTCAAGATGCAATTCAAAAGTAAAAATTTCGCGAATTCGAACACCCTGTACAGTGCAAAAATTTTACCTAACAAGTGTGGAAGGTGGTTATTTACCGCACGTGACGGCAGTTGGACGAACGACGCAAAGTGGAGTTAGGTACAATATTTTACCTATGAGTACCTTTTTTTTAAAATTTGATGTAGTTTATAAATAAACATGTCAAATTAGACGAAATTGAAATGTAAACAAATATTGAAGTTGTCTTATTACCGCGTTGCTAAGGTTTCCAAATGGTGCGGGTCTGGTAAAGTACCTTTACCGAACGGCGTGCGGTAAATTAATTACTCTACCGCACGACGCCGAGTTCGGTCAAACCTTCAAGGGTTGTAAAGACACTTTCCGCCTGTGTTAGGTACAATATTTTACCTATGAGTACCTTTTTTTTTCAAAAAATTTCATGTAATTTATAAATAAACATGTCAAATTAGACGAAATTGAAATGTAAACAAATATTGAAGTTGTCTTATTACCGCGTTGCTAAGGTTTTCAAGTGGTGCGGGTCCGGTACACCCAATATGCAAAATCATCTTTTTGCAAAATGATTTAAACACACATTATATAGTTTCTCTTTGTTTTATTAAAAATTATAGCAGACTATTTAATTATTGTGTCAGTTACTCCCTAAAACTAACTTCTTGCGCACTGAAAAGTGGAGTTTTCCACATCCTAGTAGAAAATAGTAAATTTAACAAGTGCAAAAATATTACTTTGCCGCATGTAATTGCAGATGGCCGAATAACGCGCTTAGATGGCCGGGCTAGCAATTAAGTGAAACAAAATTTTACAAGTATTTATTTATATTAAATTTTGACAACGTATATCGTTTTGTCCGACACGTTTATTTTAAATTTTTTGTTATGGTGTTTTTTTTCGCACTAGTGCGGAATAGGTTCCTTTCCTCAAAAAACTATTTTTATAGTTTTCCTCGGGCGTGACGAGAGCTAAAGCTGCTCGGAGGCGAAGTGAAAGCGCAAGGCACAGTGGTCTATGCCAGAAATGCGTTACCTACTATTAATATTTTAAATCACAGAAAATTCAAGTTTTAAAAGGTAAAGTGCTATTGTGAGATATCAATATGGTAAAGCGGTATTTTATTTGTTTATCCAAAAAGGGCCTGGAAATTCACTTGCACACGTAAGTATTGATAGTTTAGTTAGTTACACCATTGTTTCAGTGTAAAGAGTTGTTAAAAACAAAGGATAAAAATATAATTAAAGCATTGGTGCACCTAGAAAGGGGGCTCGGGGTCCGGCCACCTCCAAGCCTAAAGATTCTTAGATATTTTCCACATATTTCATAAATAGAAAAATAAAATAGCATAAAATACAGTATCATGGGCTCTCGCCCTACACCTCAAGACATATTCATGGTTACGACACCAATTAAAGCAAACTAAAAAATCAAAATGGTTTTCAAGAGCGCTTATTATTCGAAGAGCTTGGACACGTTTTTGTGGTTTAAATGAAACGGTTGACGTAGTAACGCGAGCTAACAGTTTAAATTGATATAAAATTCAAGACATGCAATGTGTCAAGCAAAATTCTATTGTTGATATATTTGACGTTTAGAAAAAGCTACGAAGGTCGCTCAATTATTTTAAAAAATGCATTTTTTTAAATAATTACTAAACCGTCATAAAATATTTAAAAAAAAATACATTAAATAACATAAAAAACCTTATATTTAAACATTTAAAAATTGCGGTTTATAAAGACAATTCCACGAATAAAAATTTGTGCGGGAATTCGAATTCTCGCAGCAAATGAGGGCAATAAGTACGTAATTCTCGCACGAGAGTAGAAAAAACTTTTAGAAGTCGAATAAGGCATTAACATTTTTAAAAATAATTTTTTTCCAACCCTTTCTTTTTTAAAATTTTTATGTTAAGCAACTATTTTCTTTTAATGGAATACACGTGTAATAAATAAACTAGCTTATTCTTAAACCATTCAAATAAGAAAGCCAAAATTATATTTATTAGTATGATATAAGAAGTGAAACCAAAATAGGTTTGGGACAGTCACGTGATGATGATGTGTTTATTTTTTAATATAATTTTTTTGTGACAAGTTTATTTATTACTCTGTCTTTGTCATTTTTTTCTTCGACTTGTATATCTCAGAAATCTCACCACGACTTTCGCAGGCTGAAATAAGCTTTCAGTGCCAAGCAAGAAGCACAAACAAACCACGCCTCTGCCATAATCTGCCACAAACCTACATTGGTTTCACTCTTTCCAATCACCCCGTTTTTAACTTAAGGCCTGCGCAAACACATTATTTGGCCCGATAAGCCTAGGCAGTCCATGTGAAAGATAGATTTGTGCAAACTCGATACTTCTTTTCTATATAAACTTTGCATCACACATTGAAAGTTATCGTTACTTGTTTAGAAGCTTTAAAAAATAGTTGTGGTATACCATGTATCCCAGATAAAAGTTATTACACGGTTTCTTATGCGAATTTTGAAAACAGTAATACACATAAATTTGGATTATTGGGTAAACATTGGCGCTATTCCGAGCCCAGTCTATTTCAAAAATAAAAATATCTATAAAGACTTTTAAAATATCAAGCAATAAATAAATTATTTTTATTAAAAGCAGTTTTTTGTTTTTTTATTTGAAAAACCCTTGTAGATATTTTAAATTTTAATACAGGACCTGATTGGGCTCAGAATATCGTCAATTTTTTCCATTTAACCAGAATTATAATATCTCTTATCATTTCCAAAATCCTCATAAGACCCCATGTAGTTAATGTTATCTGGGACACCCTGTATAGTAAGTATTTTTTGAATATTATCTATTTGTAAAAATTATACTACCCGCAACTTAATGAATTATATACGAAGTAACTGGAACGACCATGGCTATATGAGTCACTGAGACAAAAATTTAAGAGTTTTTTTAGAGTGACATAGTTGAACATAGAATAAATGCTAAGCATTGCAATCTTTCTCTTTCTAGTTCTAATCACCTGTGGTATTCTGTGAACTTAATACTTCAAGGAGCTGGTCATTTGTGATTTGTCATTAAAGTGTTTGTCAATGTTGTCAGTAGCACCTCCTGCGCAGCGTGCTCTCTCTACAAAAAATTTCAATATTTTTGCCTCACTTTGCATATAGAGATTATTGCCGTTAATAGGTCTTACGAGAATCTCTCAGTTTAGTGCCCTTTTTAGCCTATTAACCTTCCCATCATTTTTGACGTTGGTCAAAGCTGTCACATTATTTATTGATCCAGGAGACGATGTGAAGCCTTCCAAAAAGGCGCCACAAATGAAATTGCCTTATTTGAAAAAAACTTGCTTGCGATTAAACTCTTTAAAAAAAAAATCTCTATATCGTTATTTAAAGTTGTAGGAGTACATTTACATAGATAGGGTTTTTGACCACTGTGCGCCGATAAATCAATGTGACGACACGGGTCAAATGTGTGGGGATGATATACACCAATAAAATAATATGCATGAGTAAAATAATGCATCTGTTTAAAAATAACCAATCAGGACATTTTATACTAAATTCTACAAGAAGGACACTCTTATGTACATTTGATATTGCCATTTCTTAATGTTTTCATCAAGAACTGGAAATTACCGTGGGTATTGGAATATTACGTATATGATTATACCCCTGAAACTAAGCAACAGTCCAAATAATGGACGGCAAAGGACGAACCAGTTCCAAAGAAGGCAAAGGCAGTACCGTCTGCTGGAAAGGTCATGGCAACGGTCTTTTGGGACGCTAAAGGGATACCTCTCATAGATTATCTCGAAAAAGGAAGAACAATAAATTCGGAGTACTACAGCGAGTTACTGGACCAGCTCAAGCAGAATATAAACGAAAAACGCCCTGGTTTGGCAAAAAAGAAAATTTTGTTTCATCAAGATAATACACCTTGCCAAAATTCCGCTCTTGTAATGGCTAAAATCCATCAGCTAGGCTTTGAATTGTTAAACTAGTTGATTTACCAGACCTAGCCCCGTCAGACTTTTATTTGTTTCCAAACCACAAAAAATTTCTTGCTGGAAAAAAAATTCCTCAGATTTAGAAGTCGTTGCAGCTACAAATGCCTATTTTGACGAGTTGGATAAATCAGACTTTAGTGATGGCATCAAATCAGTTGCACATCGTATTACCTGATAAGGGGACTATGTAGAAATAGTAGTTTACCTAACTAGTGCGGAAAGTGCCTCTTTTCCGCACGCGATTGCAGATGGCCAAACGACGCGATAGCGGAGTTTGGCCAGCAATCAAGTGCGGAAAAGACACTTTACGCACGAGTTAGGTACATTATTTTTTCTATAAGCGTGAGGAAAAAACTAAAAATTAATCAGAAAATTATTTATATTCAAAACATTTTAATCAAATCAATTATTATTATTAACATTAATATTAAAGGTGCAGTTTCTAGCGTGCTGTAAGTTGATAGCAGAGGCAAGTGTTTTCTCAAATGAAGTGGCAGATTTGAAACTTGGGTTTTGGTTCTCCACTGCGTTCTCCAAGTTTTCGGAAACTTCTGTTGCAACTGTGGTCATGCATTTGGGGCTGGATTGAGGCACTTTGGAAGGTTGTATGGTAGAAGAAAGTTGCTGACTAGTTGAAGGACCAGGGTGGCTGAACTTCAAAATTTTATTCGAAATATTTTTTTGGAATCCAGTTGAACTGTCAAGGTACCCTTCTGCGACACTTGAAGATTTCCATCCACCGAGTCGTTTGATATTGGTTATTCCTTCGCCTGAATCTGCCAACATTGTTGCGGCAGAACGTCGGAAGCTGTGGCCCGTGTATAATTCTGGATTTGAAAGCTTCAGATAGCATGTGATATCTGATGGCATTTTACCGAATGTATTAATTCCAATGCATTGTACCGTACATGCTCCTTTTTTGTAGTTTACGAAGAACCGTCTATGTGGGGTCTCTGGTTTCCTTAAGTTGACATATTTTCGGATCAATTGGAGAAGTTTTCCATTCTCGGCTTCTTCTGAAATAGCAAAACTTCTAAATGTATGGTTTTTTGAGTCAGGAATTTTTATAATGATCATATTTCCTTTTTCTTCAATGTCATCTAGGCACATTTTTGCTAGTTCTTCACGGCGACATGCGCCCGCCAAACCAAAAATCGTGGCAACTTTCATATGCAAATAAACTAGGTCAGGAGCTTCGCTTAAAAACTTGAAAATTTCTTCTTTTGTGAAGATTTTTGCCTTCTTGGGTCTGAATCCAACGTTTTGTTTTTTCAAGTAGGCCGTAACTTTAAAAAAATTGCTTAAGTCAACGTTTTTTCTGAGTTTTATTACACTTTTGAGCATAGAATACCTCGACCAAAGGGTATTCGGTTTGCACGTTTTGGAAATTTCGGAGAAATATAAACAGATTCTTGAAGGGATTTGATGCCTTTAGCGTGGCACCATCTCTCAAACAAACTATATTCCTTCTCATACCTGTGACGAGATTTTGAAGGAAGCAGGTCCAAATTAGCGATTCTAGCGGCTTCTAGAACTGACTGGGGTAGATCTTCGTCCGAAGAATCCATTGAAAATCTGATTTTTTTGTTTGAAAAATTCAAAAGACGCTTGTATCTGCAAAATTGGCTTTGTTTTGACAGTTTGTTTGTACTTTGTTGCTATGGTGATTTAAGATGCCAAATCTAAAACCACTAGTGTTCATTGTTGTTTGACATTGACAATGACGATATTTATACCGGGGAGGTTAAAAACTTATAATTTGAACCTATTTTACTGAAAACTTTATTTTATCGAAAATATTGAAAATATAGCAGAATTTTAGTCAATTTGAATATTTTTAGGATATTTCGTGTGGTAGGAAAGATACAAATGTATTTTGAACGGTCTAAATGTTATAGAACACCTCAAAATCGTAACAAATTTACTTTTCCGCACTAGTGCGGAAAAAATATTTTTCCGCACTAGTGCGGGAAAGTGGCACATTCCACACTAAAATGCGTGCGGAAAAGTGGACTTTTCCGCACGCTTATAAAAAAAAATATTTTCATATCAAAGGGTTATCGCCGACGGAAATAAAAACTGAACGTACACTAGGGTATCGGACTTTAAACGTGTTCGTACTAGCACTGATGATACTTCGCGTTCTGGCAGGCCAAAAACGACAACTTCTGAAGAAATGGTGCAAACCATTCACAAACTAATTCTAAAAGATTGCAGAATAAGACTGAAAGAGGTAGCTGAGGCTGTGGGCATATTAAAAGAGCGAGTTCACCATATTTTATGTGAAGTTTTAGGTATGAGAAAGCTATCCGCCCGATGGGTGCCGCATTTGCTCACGCCGCCAGATCAAAAGCTCGTGCGTCTAACCATTTCAGAGGCGAATTTGGCACTGTTTAGACGTGATTCAGGGGACTTTTTGCTTAGATTTATTACGGTTGATGAATCATTATACCCCTGAAACCTGAAACTATGCAATATGTCCTAGATATATTCCTCTACTTGTTCTATTTTAGCTCACACATATACTATACTATAGTAGTGTGAGCTATGGTGATCCTAATTTTTTCGAGAAAAAAAAAGTTGCTCCGATTTCAAAAATTTTTATATATCTTTGCGTTTCAGATGATTTTGAAACTTTTTTGTCGCGCCGTCTGTCTGTCTGTTTATCTGTCTGTATGTCTGTCTGTCTGTCTGTATGTCTGTCTGTAACGACCAACGCGCATAACTCAAAAACCGCTTGGCCGATTTTAATGAAATTTGGTACCTAGACTGGGTCTTGGGTCGAGATGGTCCCATTTAAAAATGAACAAAATCCACCGAATACAAGCCAAATAAAAGGGTGGGAAAAGATTTCAAAAATTAGAGTTTATGTGAAAATATGGCGTGTGTGATATCAAACGAAAGGTAATTGAGTATGGAGTTAAACAAAATACATTTTAGTTTTTTTTCTTCAAAAAGGGTGGGGGTAGATTTCAAAAATTAGAGGTTATGTAAAAATATGGCGTGTGTGATATCAAACGAAAGGTAATTTAGTCCGGAGTTAAACAAAATACATTTTAGTTTTTGTTTTTTTAAAGGTGGGGGTAGATTTCAAAAATTTGAGTTTAAGTCAATACATGGCTTGTGTGGTATCAAACAAAAGGTAATTTAGTCTTGAGTTGATTAAGATATATTTCAGTTTTTAGTTTTATTAGCTCGCACGTACACTATAACTATAGTACCTAGTGTGAGCTTAGGGGCCCATATATTGGCAGAGTATTTTCTTGGCTGATTCTGATCGTGATATCTTCATCAATGTTTGTTATGATTCTAATTTTTGTGAAGTTCATACTATGCTATATACTATTTCCTATTTAAATTAAAAATTAAGTTTATATTCGTTTCAACTTTTAAAAGCTCCTAATACAATGCCGATAGAGCCGTGGCTTTGATATAGACTTATGGGACCTGAGCTTCCAATGACCAATAATTCCGTATTGGACTGTGCATGTATATGGGTGATTGTATTTAAATGAAGAAGAGTTGTTTGTCAGTCTGTTATTGAAGATGCCGCTGATGGTCTTCAATAGGAGTAAGTACCGTTTGAAACAGTTGATAGGCAAAAGTATTCATTAAAAGTAAAATAGCTTTTTTTATCCAAAATGAACCATGGAAAAAGAACACCCTTATGTTAACACAGCTATTCAAAGTTAAAATACGAGGATTCTCCATTAACGTTTGCATGTACAGGGTGTCTCATTATATATATTTTTCCCACCCTTTTAGACCATTAATAATTGATGAAGGAATATAAAAGAAATTGTGTTCGAATTCGCGAAATTTTTACTTTTAAATTGCATCTTGATTTTATTCCTGATGCTTACTGTAAAAGTTTGGTAGATTGTAAGGTGCTGATTCGAATGGACCAGTGACAAAGTCACAAAAATCCCAAATATAAAAATGTCGGCGTGCAGTTGAGTCCACTCACCTGTTTTTTCTTTTCAATCCTCTTTCAAGGGCCCTTGTAGGTCGTTGCTGGAACACATCAATGTCTCTAATCTAAGCCTATAACTAAATGTTCACTATTTACAGCGGTAAAATGATTTAATTAATGGTAAATTGCCGTAATGGCGCGGATTTTGCGGGTTTTAACACGGCTTGCGGAGTGCTGAGTTTCGGGCAATGCGCGGCTTTTTGTTATTGCGCGCATGCGTGAGCTTTCTCAACTGTTTACGCGGGATATTTAAATCCATAACGCGTTTATTTAAAGAAAAATGTATTCGAAATAAATGAAAACTTCCTCATTTACCTTGAACAAGAAAAAAAATGCGGTAAAAAAGTAAACTAAAAGATAGAAAATAAGTACTTCTAAATTAACCTAAAACTAAACTAACGGTGAGCCGTTAACACTTACCGTATTTGACAGGCGCCCAAATTTATACTTTTTGTAAATTGGATGCTCCTAATATTATTTAATTAATAGACTAGGCTTGGAATATACTTTCCAAAAATAAATAGTTTCCGAAATATTAGCGATAAATTTTTAAATGATAAAAAAATAACATTAACACTTTTGTGTTAATTTCAGTGTCCTTATTTTGAACTATGTTAGTCCCCATGTATAAACAGTGACAATGACAACTATTTTTTTTTT
The DNA here is from genome assembly GCA_963576565.1 of Aspidapion aeneum. NCBI lineage: Eukaryota > Metazoa > Arthropoda > Insecta > Coleoptera > Brentidae > Aspidapion > Aspidapion aeneum. The sequence continues at coordinate 7,768,658 of OY755045.1, forward strand.
AATGACGCTCAAAATGACAACCGGTAACGACAACAAAGTTGTGTCATTGTCACTGTTGATACATGGGGACTAACATAATTTTGAATTAGGACACTTAAATTAACACAAGAGCGGTAATGTTATAATTGCTAATATCTCAGAAACTATGGCTCTAAGCTACGGCATATCGGGTATTTTTGGAAAATATATTCCAAGCCTAATCTATTCATTAAATAATATAAGGAGCATCCAATTTACAAAAACTATAAATTTGAGCGCCTGTCAAATATGGTAAGCATCAGGAATAAGGTCAAGATGCAATTTAAAAGTAAAAATTTCGCGAATTCGAACACAATTTCTTTTATATTCCTATATCATATATTAATGATATAACGACAATACAGAGTATTAAAGGCTAGCGTTCTACAGACAGACATCTTTATATTTCATAAATTTTTATAAATAATAAACCTATGCCTCATCTATCTTTAATTACATTATAGTTAGGTAAAAAGGGAGACACAGTTATCTCTAAAAAGACCCAGTCATTTTCTCAGTCAGTCTTGAATGGGTCGAAGTTCACGGGAATCCAGTGACCCACAACAAATGATGATACATAACTACACACTACAAGAAAGACTCTTTTTAATCAAAATGCATGTCAAAAGGTCGCGAAACTTTTTCCAAAATAAGCTTTTGAAAACTTTTTTATCTATTAAAAGAAGCCTTTGCTCTTCCGCGTTTATCTTACATTTTACGTTGTTCTCCCTGCTGGAATATCAAAAACAGTGGCGACTAGTGACGTTACAAATTGGGGGGGGAGGCAGAAATTTACCTATATTGCATGGAAAAGGAGATAAAAAAAACTTATCTAAACAATTTTATTTTAGCACCTTACAAACAAGCTGCTACTTGGTGTAGTTTTTTGTTTATAGATAAAGTCTATTCGACGTTCTTCTACATGCGCAAAGTGCTTGGATTAGCACCAGTTTCAGGCTCATCATGGCTCCGTAGAGCAACCTCGAAAATCCCACAGAATTTTAAACAGTCAGTTAGTAGGTTAATACTAAGAATATGTCTAGTTTTTGTCACATTTTCATTATGTTCGGTTCGGTTCGGTTCGGTTCATTTTGTATTGCCTATAGGCACTATTCAATTGGCACCTACTATCAGTCTTGCCTAGCATAGAAAATTCTATGTGGTTATTTAAATTAGTAGCACTTACTTTGTGTCCTTAACTTTTCACTAAAGTGCTTGATATTGTCACAGAGAAAAATGGACCTTGCCTAGGGGTCTTTAGTTTGGGGGCGTAGAAAATTATCGGAAACGGTGGAAGCTTAATACATATATTTCGTTTATAATTAGACAGCTGATAAATCGACAGAAATTATAGCTTACGCTAACCTACCCAAAAAAAATATGGAGTAAGGCCCTAATGGCCGTATTAATGGTTATTAATACGGCCATAAGGGCCTTACTGTGAATTATGCCGGGTAGGACTCGGTGGACGCAATACACAGGACCACAGATTCAGGGTAAAAACAAAACAGACGACGTCCAGAAACTGGTTACGAACGCTTAGTTAAGGGGCAAATGAGACGACGTCCAGAAACTGGTTACGAAGCTCAGCCGGACGTCCAGAAACTGGTTACGAACGCTTAATTAAGGAGTGGACCCCGGGTACTGGTCACTAGGGATGGCACTCCGGAGCAGTACCTGTTCTTTTCGGAACAGGTCTGTGCCCAGAGCAAGTCGGAACAGGTATGAATTTCCGGAACAAGTTGTTCCGCCGGAGCAGAAGTGACAAGGAAACTTCGAGAGAGCCAGAACATAACAGAAACAACTTGCTCCCTGCTGGAGGGTGCGGTGTGACGGACGGCAGATTATCTTTAACAGTGGCGTTTCTTGCCGGGTTTTCTTTCGAACAAGGAAGTAGGAAACAATAAAAATATTTGAAATTGAATATAAAAAACCTTTAATCCAATAAAATTTATGTGAAATAAGGAAAACAGCAAAAAGTGAAGCGTTTTGTAAAAATTGCATTTCTTTTTCTATTTAAAAAAATAAAATTGTTATAAGCGACAACCAGATATAGCGGTTAACACCCTGTACCTCATTTATATACCTTGTAACCATATACGGAATATTACGTATATGCTTGTAACACCAATAACAGAGCACACGCATAGTTAGTTCCTGCAGTTCAGGAACAAATTGTTCCTTTCATAAAATGCGGAACAGTTGCAATTTATTTCCTTTGAAAAGTCCGGAACAGTTTGGAGCAGGAGCAGATGTTTCGGAACAGGTCATAATAAAAATCGGAATAGGTCAGACCTGTTCCGGCAAATTTACTGCTCCGGCCATCCCTACTGGTCACTTGTATGTTGTGTTACATCGCCTTTTATATTAAATTATTGCAAATTCAGCAATATTGCTAGTGACGATGGTTTTCGATAGGTACCACAATTATTATTGCCAATACCTTGGTGTTTTATTATAATAGATGCACGCCTTTAATTTACATGGAGCCCAATAATTTGAAGTAATACGAAGTGCATCTATTTTATTTAGATAAGTGCATCATTTTGGGATAGTTTAATTGTGATTCTTACCTATGTGTGACAATATCACACATTCCCTTTGCCATCCACGCTGGATCACTTCGTGGATTGTTCATACTAAGACAAATAAGGCCAAAAAAACATTTTGTTTTTCACAACCGCACAACCAGTTTTCAGCATCGTATAATTTTTTATTACTTGCACTAAAATTTTGGTTAATTTTTAGGAATTTTAGTTCCTGTCTATGTGGCCCTAAAAAACGTATTTAAATTTATAGTTAATTATATAATCGACGGTATTTATTTCCATTTTAAACACAAACAAAAACAAAACAAACAATGGACACGCGACCGGCAAGGCTTTTAACTACTGACCTACCCCATATCAAAACAAACTCATACATCTTCACTAAGGATAGAACCGGGAACACGTAGGAAGGGCAACGAACGTTTACGCACGATGAATATGGCCGATGTCAACTAAAACAAACATTTCTCCCGCCCCCGCGCGAGAACAGAAACAGATACACCGCTGAAAAGCGGGTGAAATTAATCTTGTCCCGCGCGGTGCTGCCGGCTTGTAAATATTTACGCTAAAAAAGTTTACCTAGTTAATCGCCTTTTCTTGACCACAGACTAAAAAAAAGAACTAGAGATGTCGTACGTGAAGATTTATATATATATATTTATCGGTTTCACAACGTTCTACGTCTTCCGATACCCAATCTCCACTCGTTTCTGTTTGCCCATAATTCATCATCTAGGCCTCTTATTCTTATTTCACTGTCTATTCCTTCTCTCCAGCTTCTCCTTGGCCGTCCTCGTTTTCTTCGGCCAGTTGGTTTCCATTGTAGTATTTGTTTAGGTAGTCTTTCATCATTCATTCTTTGTACATGTCCGTACCACACCAGTTGTTTTGTTCTTATATCATCCACTAAAGTACGTTCACCCACTGTCATAATTTCTCTTATTCTTTGATTTGTAACTCTTTCTCTTTTTGATTTCCCTGCTGCTCTTCTCCAATAGTCCATCTCCGTAGCGGAAAGCATTTTTTCTGTTCTATCCTTGATTGGCCATACTTCTGAGCCGTATGTAATAATACTTTTTACAATGGTGTTATATATAAGCTTTTTGTTATGTTTTGATATACTTTGGTCCCAAATTATTCCATTTAATAAAGTTATTGCTTTTCTTCCTTGTACGTTTCGATCTTTTATAGCTTTGTCTAGTGTTCCGTCAGCTGTAATTTTTAGACCTAAGTATTTATACTCATCACAGGAGTGAATTCGCTGCCCGGTATTTAAGATTAGATCCTGTTTCATTCCACCGATACACATATACTCTGTCTTATTGAGATTAACCTCTAGTCCCCACTTATTGTACTCTTCTATTAGTTTTCGTGTCATATATTCGAGGTCGTCATAATCCTGAGCCACTACTATCTGATCATCGGCGAAACATAAAGTATACAAGGTGGTTTCGTCCAACGGAATTCCCATGTTTTGGCATTTTCTCTTCCATACTTTAAGGACATGTTCCAAGTATATCTTGAAGAGCGTAGGCGAGATACAGCAACCTTGTTTAAGACCTTTATTTACTTGAAAGCCTTTGGTTAGTTTTGCTTTTATTTTAACTTTTGCCTTACTATTGCGGTATAACTCTTTGATGGACTTAATTAGTTGTACGCTTATGTTTGTGTTTTCCAACGCTTTCCAAAGTAGATTTAGTGGTATCATATGCCTTCTGCAAATCCACGTAAAGCAGATGCAGCTCTTGTCCGTATGCCATTTTCTTTTCAATAACTTGGGTTATACAGAAGAGATGATCTGAAGTCGATCTACCCGCCCTGAAGATTTAACTTTTTTTAAATAAATTAATTAAAAATACGTTTGTTGTCTAGTTTTGGGAGGGCACTATCCCGTTGCCCCCCCCTGTAGCAGCCCCCACTGCTCCATGGGGTCCCCGTGACATTCGGCTGTAAACTCGTCCAAAACAGTGGCGGATCCAGGGGGGGGGCACTAGGGGCACTTGCCCCCCCCCGAGAATTTTTTGAATATACAAAAAATGAGTCAAAAGTAATGTTTTTGCTAATAAAAATTCAAAATTTTTGCCTGCGGCGCATGTTGTTGTTATCATTGAAATTACAACCACTGACTAATTCAATAAAATGCTGCTTAAAAAAATATATACCGTTTTCTACCAACAGAGAATGTCACCTAAAGTGCCCCCCCCCCCCCGAGAAGCACCTCTGGATCCGCCCTTGGTCCAAAAACGATCTATATCTTCCATATCTCTGCAGAAGAAAGTGTGTTTTTCTGTTGGCAATTTGTAAATGTAATTCTGGTATTTTAATCCACTATATGAATACAGTATACGTAGTAGATATACCTACTTATTGTCCAAACCAAAAGATTAGGAAAGTATAATATTTTGAGACGAGCTAGCAGAAGTCAAGTCACAATTTATAATATTTTCTATGGTAATCCTAGAGAAACATTTTCATTCAAACGGTCCACAATATAATAAGGCCATTATTAATGATAATTTTGTGATAATTCCGTGAGCGATGATAATTTATACTTATCCTATTTGATATGCTAACATGTAGGTATATCTACACAGAAAAAAATTGACCTCCGCACCCAGGCAAATCAAAATACCAAATAAGATTCAATCATATTTAGAAAAAGCCAAGTACGTAAAAATGATATTCCTTAAAAAGAATTGAGATAATAGTAAAGCCAAGTTCTCCAATACAAATTTTAAAATGAAAGGTTCTTACTAGTTTGGAAATGATTTTTAAACTTTGCTATTACAGACAAACTTCTTTATGTTCAATTTAGTGCTGTGGCTAAGAGTCATTTGCAGCCGTAATAGCCAAGTTTAGAAAAACATTTCCAAACTAGTATGAACCTTTCATTTTAAAATTTGTATTGGAGAACTTGGTTTTACTTTTATCTCAATTCTATTTAAGGAATATCATTTTCGCGTACTTGGTATTTTTTACATAAAATGTTCTTGTTAAGATTTCACTTCTTTTTTAAAGGATTTGGATTATATTTAAGTTTTAAAATAGTAAAATGATCGGAAATTTTTGTAATGCTTCATTTAAAATTTTGAGGTTTTTTAATTTTTTCCCATGGTTTTATCATAGTTTCTATTGGCCTTCCAAAGCTCAGCTCTCTAGCGTCTCTGGAAGTGGGCAATGTTACTTTTACATAACTGTAATTTATAGGGGAGGGAAGTAAGTTAAAATTTTGGGGTTATTAAATTATTCCTATACTTTTATTATAGTTCCTATCAGTTTGCCAAAGCTCAGCTCTCTAGCTTTTCTGGAAGTGAAGTAATACGGGACAGAAGTAAATTAGAATTTTAGGGTTTTTTGATTTTTTCCCAGGGTTTGGTCATAATTTCTATCAGTTTGCCAAATTTCAGCTTTGTAGCATGTCTGGAAGTACAGTAGAATTTTGATGATCCATACAGGAGTGACCCAAGTAACATTATTACCACTCAAGGTTTTATTAATTTGGTTCCAAGGTTATTTAGAGGGTGCTGTTATGGCTTTTAGGATCAATTTGGCTACAAAAGGGTAATTTATATTGCCAATTACCTAAAGAGGTGTTATACAACCAAAAAGTGTTCTTCTGTTCCTTTTAGATACTTTTGGTTTTATTGATTTCTGATTTATAGGGATGGTCTTATAAAACCCTTTTACCTAAAGTTTTTAAAAAGAAATAAATAAAAACTTTGGTCTTTTAGTTTTTTCATTACTTTAGGTCATAACAAAAGTGTTTTATAATAGAGCTAAAAGGTTACCTTATATCCTATTGTTTTTGTAGTTACCAGTAGTTTAATAGTAAATATGATTATATAGGCGGACATATAGAACCTAGTTTCCTTAAGGTTTTTAAGAGTGGTAAATATAAACTTTAAACTTTTGGTTTTTGCCATTACTTTTAGGCATTTTAAACAGGTTTTATTGGAAGGCTTAAAGGTAAACTTAATTCTTTTGTATTTTTGGTTACCCATAGCTGCATATTAAATAATTTAAATAGGCGGTCATATAAAACTTTCTAACCGAAGTAAATAAATACTTTCGTATTTTAGTTTTTACTAGTACTAGTACAGATTGGTACCTACCTATTACAAGATTGATTATTTATTATCCTCCTGGGTAGGGCACCCAAGCCTAGATAAGGCCTGTTTAAACGGCCAATATAAGAGGTTTCCCTCCAACCTGCAGGCACAACGGATATTATTGCACTGGCCCTCCTGTGTGCAAATTGCACGATAAAAAACATTTAAATTTAACACAACAGTTTAAAAAACAAATACAAAAAATGTAAGTGAGGTTATGTTCACTATGTTTACCTTCTCTTTTTTATTGGTTTCATAAGCGCACTCAAAAATCCTGCGACAAAGTAACAAATAAAACCAAGTGACCACTATAAAACGATAATGGCGTATATAGAATTATTTTAAAATTATTGTAAACAGAAAATATTTATCTAGTCGTTTTAGCAGTGTTTATTAACAATAATTTTACTTTAATTTTGATTTATGTAAACCAAACAGACTTTTTTAATGGTGAATAGTGTAAATTATTTTTTTTTATTTTAAATATTTGTTATTTAGTTATCAAAAAACTATTAAAAAGCATTTGTGAGCTGGTGCGCTTGTTTTCAGAGCTTTTCAGATACGATTTTATCAGAAAAATAAGTCTGGCAGGCAATTTGATGATCCACAAAACGACAAACTCCTTATATATAGGTATATTTTTATGTGATACAATAATTTTGGGACTCTGACATTTTTGGCAATTTTATGACCTAAATTTATTTATATAGCCATTGTGAATCTAAAATATCGCTAAAGCTTTTATAGGAAAAATTCTTTACTCTAAAGGTATTATGGTATTCAACAGAATTGCTAGGATACCAAATTACCAAATCTAGTTTTATAACAGGATAGAGGACGTTTCTGAGTTGCTTTTAGAACCTGGCATAATAGCTTTAGGCTCTAAAAGGTTCTATACTGGTGGAACCGCTAGAGGGCGAAGCTAGCCTTTATTTCTTATGGTTTTATAATGAGTTTAATACATAGGTTGCCACCACCAAGTCCCATTTAGGAGGTCTAAGGGGTATATAAGCGTAATAGGAACGTGCTAGCGACCAAACATTGAAACTAATGGTTTTAAGGAAAGGCGCTGGCAACCTTTTAGCTTCTGCTATAAATAAAGTAATGTTACTTGGAGAGTGGCACATTTGACGTTTTTTGAAATTTCGAAACTACTTTACTACTTTATGAAAGTCCATGAAGCTTGGAGGGGTTGTTAACTTTCTCAGTGGCGCACCCAGAATCATGTCTGGGGGGGGGGGGGGGCAATGCCTTTGAGGGGGGGCGAAGCCTCATGATGTTATGTATTTTATATTTTTATTCATAAAATATGTGGAAAATATCTAAAAAAATCTTTGGTTAGTGGGGGCCCGGGCCCCAAGGCCCCCCTGGATGCGCCCATGACTCTATGAAGATCTACCACTGTGCAAAGTTTGAGTTTCGTAGCTTATTCCGAAGTAGATTTTTAAATAGGTCAAATATGGGCTGAAATGTTTTAAGAAAAGATCTAGCTAAGCCATCAATAAAGAATCCTAAAAAATCAGGCAAATCATTAAAAGAATCCTAAAAAATTAGGCAGTAAATATATATTTCTATGTCCGTGGGCACAACCAAGGGGCCTCGGGGCCGGGTCCCTTTCAAACCTATGATTTTTTTAGATATTATTTTCTATATATTCCATGAATAAATAGATAAAATAGCATAAAAGAAATCATAAGGCCCCCCCCCCAAGATCTATTTCTGGGGGCGCCACTGCTATCTCTGTTACTCTATGTGAACAACATACATATTCACTGGGCTCAAGTATATATTTGGTTCAATCAATAATATTTATTTTTTTCTGTGTACTTAAGTTGCTAGGTATAATCGGTGTTGGTATTAAATTTAAATCTACTTCTTCTTGCCATATTGATTATCGTTTTGTATTGGACCGTATATTATCTTCCTCGCAGATAGCACAGGATACAGTGGCGTACAAAGGGGGCTGAACGACCCATAAAAAATAATATTTCCCTAAAAGTCAAATATAAAATGATTCGATCTCCTCCCCCTTCCATAATCCGTCTCTGAGTATCGATCCGCTCTCAAGCCCCCCCTTAGGACTTATTTCTGCATACGCCTCTGCAGGATATCTTATTTACATCGTATTAATGTCATATAATATCTGTCAGCCTTGAAAGAAGTTTTTGTAAATATCTCAGTAACGGAAGCTCCTACAAAGTTTTTAATAATATCATAAATTATTGAGTAAAGCGTGTTTTATTATATTCCGAAAAACTATCATTGACCTTAATTGATTTTGCCCAAAACCTAATCAGCTTTATACAGCATTGTACACTATTTTACCTAAACATTTTAAGAAAATCGGTTCAGCAGTTTAGGAGCTATTGTGTTACGGACAGACATACACACACATACGGACAGACGTCACGACAATATTGCTAAGATAGGTCAAACTACACCCACAACACATTTTTGGCGTTATCTAAAAAAAAAATCGTCGAAAATAATACCTTCTCTAGTCATTGCTGCCCCTTTCTAGGATGGTAAAATAGATGTTTTACTCTCCAGACACCTTAAAGATTTATTTAGGCACTAGATACTTGCCAAAGTGGACTCCGTGTTTGGTACTGCCAAAGATATTATTCTTTTCATATATCTTTGGATATCTTTGGTACTGTGTCTTTCTGTGGCTGTAGGAATGATATATATGTTTCGCAGTTTGACCTCATAAATTCACTAAGAACCTCATTTGGAGCGAAATTGCTGCAAGCACGCTTCTTCTCACGACTCAGAGACACCAAAAAAAGACAAATGAGTTTAGTGTTTTAAAAATGATAAAGGGTCAAAATTTTAAAATTATGAAATTAGAAATGTCGTATTGAAACAAAGCAAGCCTATTTTTAACTATTTTAGGACTATAAAAGCAGTGGCGCAACCAGGAATCTGTCTTGGGGGGGGCCAGAGGCCTCTTGGGGGGGGGAAGACTCATAATGTCGAATTTTCAGCTATTATTCGTGTTTTTTAAATAAAGCCCCCCCCCTGGGTGCGCCCATGATAAAAGTGTTCAAATCTAAAACTATATTTTTTGTAGTTTTTCCTTTACTTATAGGGAACGTTCTTAAATTACGTTAATTGCAAAAATTTAGGATTTACCCCCTTCATCCCTTTCGTAACGTTTTTTAAAAAATAAATTAAAAAAATTAAGTGTAGCGCTTGTACAACTCTTGTAATTTTTAAAATACAGCCAAACTTTGATAACTCGAACAACCGTGTGTCACATAAAAATTTCGACTTATCGAGACTTCGACTTCAATAACATCAAAAAATAAACAAAAATTTTTGCACCGTTTTTGTATTCTTTTTTTCAAATTAAAATTTGCGTGTTTTTTTAAAGGAAAAATTGGTATTTTTGCAATAATTCTGATACAACCAAGTCTATATTAAAAACTTTCACCTCTATACATGTGAACACATAATTTTTGTTCTTATTTTTGTTCTTATACATATGCATGGGGCCCCGAAGCCCCCCCCCCAAGCCTTAGAATTTTTTACATATTTTCTGCATATTTCATGATAAAACACAAAAAATGGCTTAAAATTCGACATCATGAGGTTTCGGCCCCCCCTCAAGAGGCCTCGGGCCCCCCCAAGACACATTCCTGGTTGCGCCACTGCATATGTACATATTTATTTTACCGGAAAAATGTTTTTTGTGACATAGTAACGTACACACAACCCCCAAACGTATAGCAAATCGAATTCAAGTTACACTGAATTGCGTCTTTAAAACATTCCAATGCAAACAAGCAAGTTAGGACGATTCGTAAGTAGAAAATTCGACTAATCGAAGTTTGAGTTATCAAGATCAAATGACATACATTTCTTACCCTTGACGCCGTTGCCAACAGTTTGGTTCGACTTATCAAAGATTTTGAGTTATCGAAGTTCGAGTTATCGAAGTTCGACTCTACCTATTTATACTGAGAAATTAATAAAAAAATTATTAAACATAGTGCAGTATCTACATGAAATAAAAGACAGATAAATTATACAAAAAAGTTTTTTGAAATTATCAGTTTTGCAAAAATGTTTTCGAAAAAGTAGTTCAAAAAAATTAAAAAAAAAAAAATTGCGCAAAAATGTCATTCAAAAAGCTTTTTGAAAAAATGTAATTTGAGAAAAAAGTAATTCAATTTTTTTTTGATTTTTCGGAAAAACGTGCATAAAAAAATTTACATTTTTTTTTAATTTTTAGGAACCCAAAAAATATAATAGTTCATTAATTGAAAAGACCAACTTAGGTATTTCCATTCACAAGCGGAGCACCTTAAAGTGGTATGAAAAATTTGAACACCCTGTAGATCGGAAACGATGCGTTTGTTAATATTAAAAGAAGCAGGCACACCTTAAATGAGAGTTTCAAAAATCCACGATTTTAATGAATTTCTAGTATGTTGTAGATCTCTATATCCTGATCCTAAGTTGCCATGGGCTCAAAGCGATCCTATGACTTGTTTCCGAGATACAGTGGCGTGTATGGGACTTTTGATCAGGAGATCGAGATCTACAACATACTAAAATTTCATCAAAATCGTGGATTTTACCTTTAAAACACTTAATTCATGGAATCACTCATTTTCGTTTGAACAATATGTTTAGGAACACTCTGTGCATATAATTTAAAAAATTAAACTTGCACGATTTTGCCTTGAATTCCTAATTTTTTTAAATTAACTTAATTTTTTTATTGAAAAAAATACGTACCGTCTTAAGTGGTCATGCACGAAAATGTAATAAGTAAACATATGTTAAGTGTTTGTTTTTTACATTAAAGTAATTTAGAGCACTTATGATTTTTTTAATCTCACTTTTTTTCCCACGAGAACGAAACACCTATTAGATGGTTTTTAATAAACAAGATTGTTGTTAAACCATTGGCCTAAAAATATATTTTGCAAAATAATTTAATAAATAAGATCATGTTATTTGCTCAACACTATTTCTCTTTTTAATTTGTATTACCATGATCTGGAAACCATAATACCAAACATATTTTAGCAAAATAAAACAATTGGAAAATAACAAATGAATAATGGTGTACAAAAATATTCGCAACCTATTGTCTTGTACAAGTTAATACCATGGTGGCGTCGTGTATGACGTCATGCGAGCGACAAGAGGAAAATACAGCAATGTATTTTCATAAGACTCCGTGGCGCAACGGTAGCGCGTCTGACTCCAGATCAGAAGGTTGCGTGTTCAAATCACGTCGGGGTCATTAAATTTTTTTTTATTTATTTTATAAATAAAATATTTTGTTTTATTTTATTCACGTTTCTACAACGTGAAACTTGCTATGGTACAAAAATATCGCACCCCCGCTTAAAAATAGTCACAACTCAAAAAACATTGTTTTGAGAAAATCGCTGTTAAAGAATTTAGTTCATTAGAGAGATTCATTTTTCACTTACATGACAAATTACGAGTTAACATGTTATTTTATATCAACAGGATCCTATTAACTCAATGTAATTGGTGCAGTACGTTTCTCAGAAAAAATGATTTTTGTCCTTTTTAGTTAAAAAAAAAGACAAAAACCCGATATTGTGACACTTTTTTAGAACAAGGCATCATGACGTTGTAAATCAGGATGTCACGCAGGATGGTAAATAATATAAAAAAAGAAAACAAATAAAGAAGAAACTTTGTATTTATTTTTACAACGAGTTATAAAATGCTGAATAACAACTGGGAATGTGATTATTCTCTAATAAATTCAAAAGATTTTTTTATTATTTTCCTTAATTCTAAGTACACTGAACAATTCGAAAAAACAGTCACAACACAAAATACTCTGCCAATATATGGGCCCCCTAAGCTCACACTAGGTACTATAGTTATAGTGTACGTGTGAGCTAATATAACTAAAAACTGAAATATATTTTATTTAACTCCAGACTAAATTACCTTTTGTTTGATACCACACAAGCCATGTTTTGACTTAAACTCAAATTTTTGAAATCTACCCCCACCCTTAAAAAAAACAAAAAACTAAAATGTATTTTGTTAAACTCCGGACTCAATTATCTTTCGTTTGATATCACACACGCCATATTTTCACTTAAACTCTAATTTTTAAAATATACCCCCACCCTTTTTTTTAAATAAATTAAAATGTATTTTGTTTAACTGCAGACTCAATTACCTTTCGTTTGATATCACACACGCCATATTTTCACATAAACTCTAATTTTTGAAATCTACCCCCACCCTTTTATTTGGTTTCTGTTCGGTGGATTTTGTTCATTTTTAAATGGGACCATCTCGACCCAAGACCCAGCCTAGGTACCAGATTTCATTAAAATCGGCCAAGCGGTTTTTGAGTTATGCGCGTTGGTCGTTACAGACATACAGACAGACAGACAGACAGACAGACATACAGACAGACCGACAGACAGACAGACAGACGGCGCAACAAAAAAGTTTCAAAATCATCTGAAACGCAAAGATATAGCTCACACTACTATAGTATAGTATATGTGTGAGCTAAAATAAGAGTATTTTACTTGTTATATGGGTCAGATTTAACCAATAGTTCACACGAAAACCTTCACAACTCGAAATGTGACTCTTTTCAGGATGAAACTCCACGTTCACGCTGTTATAAAGTCAAAAGTGACACTGTAAAGGAACGCATCCTCAGCTAAACTGGACAAAATAAAAGAGTCACATCGCCATTTCGCGGTGAATTGTCGAAACATAAATGTGACGCTTTTATGGAAGAAAGTACGAGTTATTTCGATGATGGCGGCAGGTTTATCTCAATAAGGGCGATTTTCGAGTTGTTACTCTTTTTCAGCGGGTGTGCGATATATTAATTGGAAATATTTGATGTGGGCAAGTCCTCAAAAGGAAAATTAGCTCCTGCTTTTGTTTGTCGTTTATTAAATGAATAAGACGCGTTTTTCTAATTTATAAAATTGGAAATACAAACATTTACAGTGAAACCTCCTATAAGCGGACATTCACGGTTTCGTCGATTTTGTCCGCTTATTGGAGGTGTCCCCTTATGAGAGAGAACTGCGAAATTTTTAAAATATATTTATTAAGAATTTCTGGTGCTTGAGAATTTCCGATATTACATTTTTCAGCGATTTTTCGTGGTGATTTTTTTTCACGTCAACTTTTTTAAAAAAATTTTACTAGGCGCCATTTCAAAGAGATCTATTACTGCCCAATTGAACAATAAAAATAAACACAGCAGTCCCGCCGAATAAAATATCTAAATACATACGATGTGTTCACAGAAGTATTTAGTCTCCGCATTAAAACGGAAACAGGTAATACCCCGGCTGCAGAGGTTCGCGTCCGGTTAAAAGAGGTTTCCGAATTTTTTAACCAAAAAAAATATTCCGCGTCTGGTTATTAGAGTGTCCGGTTATAGGATTGAATTTTACATGTAAAGAAATAGGGAAAAGCTTGGTTCCAACAAATTTGTCCGCCTATAGGGAGTGTCCGCTTAATAGAGGTGTCCGCAAGGTATGGTTACCACACGTCCGGATTAATCCGGACATGTTCGGATTTTTACTACGTCAGGGTGGGTCCGGGCGGATTTTTCATAAACGTCCTGATTTTAAAGTAGCCGCCTTTATAAACATCAAATAATGCAAAATAAACTAGTTTCAAAAAATGTAATTAAACAATAATCGTCGATAAATTTAGCAGAGTGAATTCACCTTTAAGCGGGGTCTTCACATAACGTTTTACCTTACATCTTGCCTGTTCAGTCAAAACGCATCAAGTAAAACTTTGTGTTTAGACGGAAAAACTGACGTTTTACTTGAACTGATAGTGGGTTTATACATGCATGAATTTAGTGGCGCCAGTGTTCGCGCCAGTTCTATTTGCACGCCAGTAAAGGTTTACACTATTGTGCGAAAATTAAAAAGACTGGCACGCCAGTTTCATTTTTAAAGTGTACACGATACGCGATATGTCGGCTGAACTCTCGGAAGCCTGCAAAATAGTCGCTAAACTGTTATTGAAAAAAAAATAAAAGAGATTCAGGAAAAGGAACAATGAAACGGCCGTATCTGCATGGGTTAAAGCATGGATTGCTAGTCGATCTACTTTGGGTGCTTCCGAAAAACTTTTAGGAGAACTTGCAGCAGAAGATCCTGCGAGCTATAAAAACCATCTTCAAATGACAAAGCAACATTTTGATATTCTTCTAGAGTTTCTCTTATTTAAACAACATTCTTTAAAATTCGGTCTGCTACTTTAAACCATAAACTAATATAATATCATTAAACCATGGTACTTTTGGGGTGTATACTTCATTTGCACCGGCTCCGGAACGTTGGCTTTTTTAAATTTTTGTCAATTCCAAAGCATATGTGTTTCTTATGGATCATATTTTTGCTTTTACTTCTGCAACTTCAAAGCCTTCAATAGTCATTATTTTACTAATTTTTTGGGAAGCATTATCTCGACTATCTTTGTTTTTATACGAACTACTGTGTACATCCCATAAACAAGGAAAACATTCATAGCCTTCAAGAAACTGTATGGTCAGTTCTGCTGACCACTTTTTTTAGCCATATTAAGCTATAAAAACAAAAATAAACAAATTTTTTAAGCTCAAATACAATGAAAATAAAAAATAATGTAAAATAATGAACTTAAAACTGGCGAGCCGACGTGCAAGCACTTGTTTACACATGAAAACTTTCCTTTTCTGCGCGCATGCGTCACCACTGGCGCCAGCAAATTCAGTCAGCTGCAGACTTTTTTGATACATGCATGCAAAAAAATAACTTGTGTGCAAGTCGGTGTTTAGACTTGCAAATTTAACTTACTGGCGCGCCAGTTTTTATTGGCGCCAGCAAATCCATGCATGTGTAAACTCTCCTTGATTTAAGACGGAAGACCGCCTAGAGAACTGACCGGATCACGCATTGTTTTCCAATAAAACCATCGTTTTGTATCAAAAACTGATCTAAAAACGTACGTTAAAACCACGGATCACTTTGTTAAGGTGATCCGTGTTAAAACTCTCTACGCTAGTCTTTCAACCGTCATACTTGACCCTTTTGACTGACAGGCAAGACGTAAGGTAAAACGTTATGTGAAGACCCCGCTTAAAGTAGTAATATTAATTTCGCCTTGTTGAAGTTTACACTTCTGCCGTGTGGTCTTAAGCACAACACAATTTTTTTGATGAAGTTTGTAATCTAAAAAAGTACATATCAGACAATTCTACTTCTGATGACCACAATCTGCCTACCCACGAAAAATGGGCAAAATATTTTAATGAATTAAGTATTTCTACCCAGTGGACCAAAGAAAGAAATAGGCTGCTTTTATCTTCTGTAAAAGGAATACTCATGACTTCATACAATTTAAGAAATATGAGCTGGTCAGAATTTTACGATTTTGTACTTCTGCCTAAAAATTCAACGCTGTTGAATAAAATACAAAGCAGTGAAAAGTACCTATAAAATAGTAGGTATATTATGTTATTTATTAGATATTGTTTTAATTTAAAAAAAAGTTGATTTTTTTTGTGTGGCCTCGAAAAAATTTTGACGTCCGGATTTTGTCCGGATTTTCTTGACGGCTGGTCCTGGTTAGAGACGTTTTCATCTGGTAACCCTACCGCAAGGAGAGTTTCACTGTATACCTATTTTACACAAAAAATGATGAAATATTTTCAGTCAATATCAAAAATCACCAAAAAAAAAGATATAAAAACCGAAAATCGTGTATTTTTCTCGGGCATTTCGTGAAACGATTTTATGCCCATTGGCAGCAGACAGTCGAAATGGTATGTCTGACTTTTGTTTGTCCGTCGGATTTTGCTGTAATTGCTGATGTGGGCCTTTTAATATTTGGATGAATTCTGCTGTTTTCGATTTATTATTATGTAGTCAGGGAGCTTTTAGACAAAAATTTTAATTAAATAAAGCTGTTTTTTCTAGCTAGGGCTTGTTCTTGAATTACGTAACGCAAAAGCAGTGGCGAACGCAGAAATTGATCCTGGGGAGGGGTATTGAGCAAGGATTAACCAATTTTAATCTTCCTGGGGAAGCTTGAGGGTGAATCGATATATTTTATTCCTGATTTTGGCGAAAAATTTATCTTTATTATTATTAGATAGTTTAAGTTGTGCTACGTATTTTACGTAAAACTGCACGTTAAGCGCTCTACGTTTTGTTCCAAATTTGAGTTTAAGTTGAGATAATGTTTTTACGTTACCATAACAAGTCTACTAATAGCAGAGAATATGAAATTCGGCACTGTGTTTTTTTGATGTTACAATTTTGTTTTTTGTCTTTTCAACTACAGTAGGAATATATTTGCAAAGAATCGTTTGTACTGGAAGCGGAAATTATCGTCTAGGCCTCATTTTTCGATCGGTCAATCAACCAATTCTATTCTTTGCTAACGTTAAGGTGCCCGCAGACTGCCGTGAGCTAACGTAAATACGTAAGCTCCTAACGTGACCTTGTCGACGGTGTGACGAAGTGCGCTTGCGTAGCTGTCAAATCTCATGCTTACGTAAAAATTCTACGTTATCCGACGCCTATTCTCCACCTCCTTCGATCTTGACAATCATCTTCTGCCAGGTTTTTTGACTCATTGATCTTTGGATTGATTGTTGCCATTCCAGTTTAGGCCGCCCTCTTTTTATGCGCCCTGTTGGTTGCCATTCAAGGAACTGCTTTGGTAATATTTCGTCGTTCATCCGTTGTACATGGCCGTATCATATCAGTTGTCTTTTAGTGATGTTATCCGTAATGCTTTCCTCGATTCCCATTTTTTGTTTTATGGTCACATTTCTTATATGATCTGTTCTAGATATTCTCATTGATCTTTTTATTGCATCCATTTCGACGCTTTCCATTGTTGTTTTGTATTTTTTTGTTATGTGACAAGTCTCTATTCCATATAACAGGGTGCTTGTCACCATTGTTTCATATATGTTAAATTTTATATACTTTTTTATCTCTCTGCTGCATAAAATACTGTTAAAACACCAGTCTATTCCTGTCTTATTAAATGTGAAATCCAAGTATACATACTCATCGCATGGATATATTGTTTGTCCATTGTCTAGTCTTAACTCACTTGGTTCGTGTCCAACGCATAAGTACTATGTCTTCTCCACGTTCACTGTTAACCCCCCCTTTTGGTATTCTTCCGTAAACTTTCTCATCATATACTCCATATCTTCTTTATCATAAGCTACAATTACTTGGTCGTCAGCAAACTGTAGTCGTTAAGTTGTATTCTCATACCGTTTACCTTAGGTTTCCAGTTTTTTAGAGCTACTGCGATATATATTTTAAAATTTTATCTTTACGGGCTCAGTGGCTCTGGAAGGGCTTTAGCCGTTGAGTCCCCCCCCCCCCCCGCTGCGTACGCCAGAACCTTGACCTAGTGATGTAAATGGAAAATTGGAAATTTCCGAACGGGTCTTGGGAATATTGGAAATATTGGGAAAATTGGAAATATTTAAAAAAAATATGATATTTCATATTTTGTAACCCTATAAGCATGAAACTTACTATAGAACAATTTTTATTTCCGATACTATTAAAGATTTTGAGTAAGTAGACTGGAAAGACGATGTTATTAAGTGTGATGCTGATGACAGCCATGAAGATATGCCTCTTGCTCGACTAGTGAATAGTGTAGTGTGTCAAGAATGAGATTATTGTTGTACAAATTTAACCTTATTTCTGTTTATTTGTTTGAAGAATAACTCCTGATTTGTGTTCATGTACAAGCCTTCTGCGTTTTCCAGTGTTTTGTTATGATTTGTATAAATAAATATTCCCTTTTTTCTTATTTTTTTAATTATTCATATATTTCCAATATTTTCATATATTTCCAATGTTTCAGTAAATATTCCTGAAAATATATATGGATGATTCTACCAAAAATGGGCTATATGGATATCATTTTTGGTCATTGCCTTTAAATAACAGTACAGCACAGTAAATAATTTTGTTTCGTTAAATTTATGTAACTAATTAGGTGTAAACTAAGAAACATTTATTTTCCCGAATTTTAGGAATTATTGCATAAAAATTCCAGAGGGATGAGTACCAGAGGAATGAGTTTTTTAATGGTTTTCCAATTTAAATCAAAATCTATTTAGACTACTTAACTTAAGTTTTATATTAACAAAGTTCCTATACTTAAAATTTTAAAACAATTAATAAAAACATTATACAATTGATATCAGTCGAATATTTACTTACCAGAGGAATGATAATTAAAGCGTTCCTTTTTGATTTCTCCGAAAAAAACTAATTTTCTGCCGAAAATAAAAAGATCTATAACTTAAACCAAACTAAAGTTGACATTATCTGTCACAACTTGTCACCCTCACAAGTAAATTAGATATCCAGGGCCGTCTCTTTCTCTAGAAATTAACCGGTGGTATTCACAAATATTGTGTTATTAAAAATGGAGCACGTTTAAAATTGTAGAATTTTCTGGGAAGATGTAAATTCGGATTTTCAAAAATATGACTGCAAACTTAAGTTTTATCAATTTTTTGATAAATAGTTGAGACTTGGTTAAATATTATTTATTAGGATATTTTTCTCAATCTGAGTTTCTAATATTTGGTTTGGGACTACACCAGAGGAATGAGGTATTTGCTTTGTAATAAAAAAAATTATAAACTTGCAATTTTATACATTAAACTCAAATGCTCCATAAAGAAAACGTTTCGTTTTAAATCCTATAACTAAAACTATGCTTCATTTGCAGTCTGTGTTTGAAAAATATGCATTCCCACTCCACAGCACCATTTTTGTAGAATCATCCATTTCTGGTAATTTTACAACACTACCTGGACCCACAGAGATGCAGAAATCGAGTGAGACTTTCACCTGATTTTCAGGCAGTATTCCTTCTCACACATTCAAGAACTCATCCACTGGTCATAGACTTTACCGATATCGTCCGGTATCGCGCATCGCACGCAGAAGGCAAAATATACGAGAAACTGTCGCAAATACTTTCGTTTATCAGTCGCACTAAGATACGGGTCTTCATGGCATTACCCATTGCTTTCCGCAGTCTTGATGATCCTTATCATTGAAACAAACTGTCCTTAAAACCTTAGAATAACAACACAAATAGATTGCTCTTGATACATGTTAATAACTGTAAAACAACCCCTTTATTCATAAAGAAGCCTGCACACTTACAGAAAAAAATGGAATTTAATTACCACATAGTTAGAAGGAACTTTTTTATATAGTGACCTTAGCCACAAGGGCACATTTTTAAATTACTTAACGCAAAAATTCTTTCCGCTGACATCACTTAGTTTTGTTTTATTTTTTATCCATTCATTTACCTTTCTATCTGTGGGCATGGATCTTTGGGCTTTTGTTACCTTATCCATGTTTGATTTTGTAAATGTCCAGGACTGGGATTCATAAGTGAGTACAGGAAGGGTACATTGGTTATACTTGTTCGAGGTACTGAGGATATTTTTTATTTTGCTTTTTGCATGAATGAAACACCTGAAAAACTATTTATTCATGTGCCTACAGCAGTAAAAGAACGGAAAAAGTGGCTAGAACTTGCTCGAAGAGACCCAAGGACCTTATCTAATACATCTTCACTTTACATTTGTGAGGATCACTTTGATGTGAGTATAACTAAATTGTTTCTATTAATTTTTCTCACGTTGTCTATAATATATATATAACTATTTCGTTATTGACGATGAAATTTTTGAGGTTATGTTAATTACAAGGGGTGAACAACTATAATACGCAGAAAGGTGTACAAATTTTTAGGTGGTGCTAGGCAGTTATTAGGCAGGACTAGGGAGTACCTCTAAATGCAGGACTAGGCAGTGCACATGCAGGCTAAATGTAGGACTGAGCAGTGCATATGCAAGACTAGGCAGTGCATAGGCAGGACTAGGCAGTACCTACGCAGGACTATGCAGTGTAACCTATGCAGTACTTCAAGTATTGCTGGTCGTTGTATACTTTTTGCCTACCTGTCCTGCAATTTTTGATTGTTTCTTAATGCTTAAAATAATAATGATTGGGTATTTAATTATATCTATTGTGGCATCAAACAAGTTTCATGGCTAATCGGGCAAAAAGGAGTTTTTTGTTTCCCTTATATTTTTCCGTGGGTAGCTTGAAAGCCTAACCTCACGGGGGTCCAAGATCTAATGGACACCTAATAAGTGTTGACAGTTAACCGTTTCGTCCTTATGGGAGTCCTCAGAACCCTGCTGGTCAAGTGACAAATCTTGCGTAGTAAATCAGACGGTTTTGTCTCTAATTAAATGTAATTAGTGAGCGAACTATAGCAAGAGGCGCCATCTACCGAGATACGAGAGAAACAAAAAACCAAAAGCAGGGAAAAACACTGCTATACAATATCGATCAATGAAAAGATCGAATGCAAATAAAAGAAAACAACTATAGTCCGTGACCTACGACAGCTCTTTGTCTTTTCAGGCCGGATCAACGCATTTTGCATTTTTACCCGTCATCAAGACAGTGAGCGTCAATCAACGGAATTTTTAAGCCAAATAATACTAACAAACGTGAAATTTCATACCCGTGAATTTAAAAATCAAACAAGTTTCATGGCTAATCGGGCAAAAAGGCATGGCATATTAAACAAAAAAGCAAAACATATAACCTAACCTCAAAATCTAAATGAGTAAAAGTAGGCGAAGAATATCGTAAAAAAACTTTCAGTTATATACAAGACAACTCATCGAATACTTACAGCAACATTTTAACATTTCTAAATTCCACAGAACAAAAATCACTGTTGTTGGCAAAGAAGCCTGCCACCATAAAGGAATTCAGCATTGGCAAGTTGGAGCTATAGGCTTTGGAGAATCCGTTTTCCATTGAAAATGTTTTTTATAAGCAAAACACAAAATAAAATCTAATTTAGGACGATAATTCGCACTTTAAACCAAAGCAAACATTACCATCCATAAGAAAATAACACAGAAAATAGGTCCGTTCGAGGCGTTTACTGTTTTGTGACGTCACTCGCAGCTGATTGGTAGACCGCCTGTTTTGAATCACGTGACCAATTGTTATAATTCAATGAATTTATTTAATTAAAAGAACTAATTTTGAAAATGTTTTAGCATTCCCAAGACCTAAAGAGGTATCTAAAAATAAATATATATATATATTTTACTACTGTCAAACACTCTATTATTTACTTAGAATTGAGTACACAGTTCTCGTATCCTTTTTATTCTTGGTTTTAGCTTTTTAAGATTAAAATCTGACCAAAACAAACTGCATACCACTGTTCACATAATACGAAACCATCTTCTGGTATACCCGTCAATTTCTATAGTGAAGTTAGCAGTAATTCTAGTTGGAATTTCCACTAACGAAATGGATACTAAGCTCCATTTACACTATATGGCAGTATCTGACATCTCTTTACGGGTTTTTACCTTCCTGGCTCGAGCAGCAATGGCTAGAGAAGGTAGGTATTGTTTTCGTTAAAAAAAAATTGAGAGAACGAAAATGTGTTATTTGGTACACCAAAGATACAAAAAATTGCAATCAATCAAAAAATTTCTGAATAAAACAAATAATCCACATTTTTGAATCTACCATTGGCTCACTGCAAAAAAGTTTAGGGGCAAAAAGGGGGGCATGATCCCTGAAAAAATATCATCATCTAGTTTTTTCCTGGTATTTGGCCTGCTTAATGATGTCCCAAGTAACATTTCTTTATTTATAGCAGAAGCTAAAAGGTTGCCAGCGCCTTTCCTTAAAACCATTAGTTTCAATGTTTGGTCGCTAGCACGTTCCCATTACCCTTATATACCCGTTAGACCTCCTAAATGGGACTCCCCAATTGGTGGTGGCAACCTTTGTATTAAACTCACTATAAAACCATAAGAAATAAACTCCAGCTTCGCCCTCTAGCGGTTCCACCAGTATAGAACCTTTTAGAGCCTAAAGCTATTATGCCAGGTTCTAAAAGCAACTCAGAAACGTCCTCTATCCTATTATAAATCTAGATTTGGTAATTTGGTATCCTGGCGATTCTGTTGAATACCATAATACCTTTAGAGTAAAAAAGTTTTCCTATGGCGATATTTTAGATTCACAATGGCTATATAAAATAATTTAGGTCACAAAATTGCCAAAAATGTCAGAGTCCCAAAATTATTTAATCACATAAAAATATACCGAGTTTGTCGTTTTGTTAATGATCAACTTGCCTGCCAGATTTATTTTTCTGATAAAATGGTATCTGAAAAGCTCTCAAAACAAGCTTAAGAATGCTTTTTATTAGTTTTTTGATACAAACAAAATAACAAATATTTAAAATTAAAAAAAATCATTTACACTATTCACCAATTAAAAAGTCTGTTTGGTTTACATAAATCAAAATTAAAGTAAAATTATTGTTAAAAAACACTGCTAAAACGACTAGATAAATATTTTCTCTTTACAATATTTTTTAAATAAATTTATATACGCCATTATGGTTTTATAGTGGTCACTTGGTTTTATTTGTTACTGTAGCGCAAAAAGGATTTTTGAGTGCCCTTATGAAACCAACAAAAAAAAACGATGTAAACATAGTCAACATAACCTCACTTAAATTTTTTGTATTTGTTTTTAAAGTGTTTAAAAGCGTATAATTCAACACTTTTAAATGTTTTTTATCGTGCAATTTCGACACAATCGAGAGGGCCAGTGCAATGATATTCGTTGTGCCTGCAGGGTGGAGGGCAACCTCTTATATAGGTCGTCTAAACAGGCCTTATCTAGGCCTGGGTGTCCTACCCAGGAGGACGGAAACTCAACAATTATTAATTATTGTCAACAATTATTAATTATTGGGCTTTAAATCATCAATTTTGCAATAGGTAGGTATGTACCAATCTGTACCTAGGTATATCTATTATTTTTACAAGAAATATCTAAAAAAATAAAACAGGTAAGTATTTACTTACTTCTGTTAGAACCCTTAAGGAAACAAGTTTTATATGGCCGCCTATTTAAATAATATTTAATATACAGCTATGGGTAACTATAAATACAAAAGAATTAAGTTTACCTTTAAGCTTTCCTATAAAACCTTTTTAAAATGCCTAAAAGTAATGGCAAAAACCAAAAGTCTAAAGTTTATATTTACCACTCTTAAAAACCTTAAGGAAACTAGGTTCTATATGGCCGCCTATCTAATCATATTTACTTTTAAACTACTGGTAACTATAAAAACAAAAGGATATAAGATAACCTTTTAGCTTTATTATATAACACTTTTGTGATGACCTAAAGTAATGAAAAAAACTAAATGACCAAAGTTTATATTTATTTCTTTTTAAAAACTTTAGGTAAAATGGTTTTATAAGACCATCTTTATAAATCAGAAATCAATAAAACCAAAAGTATCCAAAAGGAACAGAAGGAATATCAGTTTTATTATATTCCCTTTATAAATCACTTTTTGGTTGTATAACACCTCTTTAGGTAATTGGTAATATAAATTCCCTTTATGTAGCCAAATTGATCCTAAGACCCATAACAGCACCCTCTAAATAACCTAGGAACCAAATTAATAAAACCTTGAGTGGTAATAATGTTACTTGGGGTATGCCTTGTAGCTAAACACACGTTCCAAATTTTAGCAAAACATCTCAAAAATTATGCGAGAAAAAACAAACAAAAAATTAAACCACCACCTCTGGCACCCCTGGATCAGCCATTGCTGTGAACCTAGTAACTTAAGCTTCACTCAGCTATCTATTAAAAAATTTTTTTATGTATCGATACTAAAAATGCTTTGTTTTTTAAAAAAGTCAATTTATAAAACTTTACCACGAAAGGCGTAAAATAATCAGTTTAAGTGCATTAAAATAAAAACCAGGAAAATTCCTTTAAAAATAAAGATCTCGTCAAATAAAACAAATTCCATGGGGCAAATAAAACTGGCCAATATAAGTAAAAAGTTTTGAACTTTTATGGAGCTAGGCCAACAGGAATTATAGGCCTGATGATATAAATGCAGGCCATTCACTTTATCAATGTGACATTATTAACGGGTTTTACAAAATACCACTTACTTTTTTTTTGGTTATAGTGGGATTTTTCTTCCAATCAGGATCAATCGCCCATTTTTGCAAAGTTAGAGCATTTTAAGCAACCACAAACAGCCAAGCAAGACCCAGATTCTGTGTACTATCGAATTCCATAAAAATGTCCTTTCTTGCTATTTTTTGCAATTAGTAGGCGACATAACATATCGCTACTAAATTAAAGAATTCTTTAGCTTTACCCCGTTTATCATATCTGTTAAGATGTACACCATGTTGGTTAGCCAAAAATGCATTATTAAAAATCAACAACCTATTTAGACAGGCTCTAGAAAAAATTTCTAACTATTCAATAAATGACAATGCTTGGTCAACCAACTAGATTTGGTGGCCTTGGAATACGAGATGTTGAATTTTTGTGTTATCCTTCTTTTCTAGGATCAGTAAATGACACCAATGTTTTAATCAAAGATATTCTTCCAGACGATATTTATAAAACTAGTGATGCAGAATATACTTTCGCTTTAAACAAATGGATGAACCTCTGCAATTTATCTACTTTGCCCTCTTGATCTCCGCATAACCAGAAAGATTTTGACAACTTAATGTGTAAATATATATGATATTAAACAAAATTCAGAACACAAAAGATATAAAATCAAAAGCCCGCCTTCTGGCCCTTCAAGAGAAAGAAAGCACTGCATGGCTCAATGCTTTGCCTTCTCCACCACTGGGAACTTTACTAGATAATACAACATTCCGTATTTCCGTTGCTCTTCGCTTTGGTCAACCGGTGTGAGAACAACATACCTGCATTTGTGGACAAATTGTTGATATTTTGGGTCATCATGGCTTGAGCTGTCCAAATAGTGCAGGTAGGTTTTCTCGTCACCGTTTTTTAAATGATATAACACATCAATTGTAACCTGTAGGAATCTGTAGAAGTGACGGAAAGCGGGCTGATGGTGTGTCGTATTTCCCGTGGAGAGAAGGCAAACAATTAATTTGGGATGCCATCTGTCGCGACCCCTGAGCGCATTCTTATATTTTAAAAACAAGTATTGGGGCTGGAGAAGCTGCTCTTATTGGTGAGCAACAAAAAAAAAACAAAATATAAAGAACTTTTAGACAAATATATTTTTATCCCGTTTAGTGTTGAGACCTTAGGTCCGTGGGGAGAAGATGCAAGGCGACTAGTTAGTGATATTTCTGAAAAACTTAAAAACTCTTGTAACAAATCAATAACCAGGAGCTTTATTACCCCGTTGATTAGCTTAGCTATTTAAAGGGATAATACTTTATAGATTCTTGGAACCCTCCCAGAACAAAGAGGTTTAGAGGAAGTTTTTTATGTTATTCAAAATTAATTATGTAGTTTTAAATCTAGTTTATTAAATACAATTAAGTTATTTTATTTAGTTATTATTGTTGCTATTTTTCAGCATTCAGTAGCCGTTTTTTTTAGCTTTGCTTTAAATTAATACGTTGGTCAATTTTTTCGTTTGTCATAATTCCGGCAAATGAGCTATGCATGATTAGCTTCAAACCACTGCGAAAGCCAAACTAGTAGAGGAAAGGCGACAAGATTGCGCGCGGTACTAGAATGCACATCAAGGTGTATAACGCCGATCGCCCGAGGCGTGGGGATTTAAAACCTGTTAGTACAGGGGCCAGTCTTAAAATTTAATTACCATACCTCGTAAATTATAATTTTTTCTACATACACTATCGCTCATATGTAGAGCAACTTAAAAAAATAAATAATTTTCTCTTTGTTCACTCTGTGTAATTTAATTTTTTTTGGAGAGGGATATTAGAATGATGAAACAATTTTAATGAATATAAAATGTTTAATTTGCAAGAGCTTATGAACCTAATACTTAAAGATATTCGAAAATGTGTGGTCCAAAAGTAGAGCAACCAAGATTTATTTTTTTCTTAAATATAAAACTGTAAATATTTTTAATATATAGTAGCATAACCTTTGCTCTTGATGACTGCTTGAGATCTCGTCTTCATTGATCTTATAAGTTTTTCAATGTAGTCTTCTGAAATTGAATTCCAAACTCTTTGAATCTCTTCATACAATTCGTTCGTATTTGATAGCTTTTCCGTGTGAATTCTTCTATCAATTTCATCCCATAGATTCTCTATCGGGTTTAAATCAGGGCATTGCATGGTTTATTTAGCAACCAGTCTTTAACCAACTTTGACGTGTGCTTTGGGTCATTTTCATGTTGAAAAACCCATCTTAAGCTTATGTTATCCTCTGCCCAAGGTAACATATGGTTTTCTAATATATTCTGATAAACAAAGCGATCCATTATTCCATCAATTTTTATGAGCGGACCCATGCCAAACCCTCCAAAACAACCCCCCAAACCATTATACCACCACCGCCATGTTTAATAGTTGGTCGTGTATACGTCGGGTTAAACCTTTCATTTATTGGTCTTCTTACCCAGCAAACACCGTCTGATCAAACAATTTAAAACGACTTTCGTCTGAAAATGGCACTGTTTTCCATTTTTCTTAAGACCAGTTGACATGCTCTCTTGCAAATTTCAATCTTGCTTCTCTGTTTTTTCTAGAAATAAAGGGTTTCTTCGCCGATTTCCTTCCATATAGACCAGTTTCCTTTAGTCTACGTTTTATGTTGCTGACAGATATTGAAACCCCTCCTAGCTGTTGTTTAATGCGAGAAGCGTTAATGAATGGATCTTCAATTACCAGCCTTTTTATATTTCTATCAAGTACAGCATCAGTTTTTCTCCTTCTACCACTTTTGGGTATTCCTTCCAAAGTGCCTGCCTTTTTTATTATAACTAGAAATAGTTCTGGAAACAATTGATTTGTTCAAGTTTAGATCTTTCGCAATTTTGTTTTGTTTTTCTCCTTTTCTTAATTTTTCCAAAATCTTTTATTTCACTTGAAGTGACAAATGTACACCTCTAGGCATTGTTAATCTTTAAACTTTAAAATACACTACAACCAGACTGGACAAATCATACAAATTTTTATATTAAATTTGGTTGCTCTACATATGACCTACCCAAAAACCAAAAAAATTATCAGTAAAGAATTCAGTCTCACAAAATGAACAAAAACCTTATCATATATTTTTGTGTCAAGAGCCACAACTTATTTACATATAAATTCCTAAATACTATTTGCTAAAAATAGGTTTTTTTAAATTTTAAAAAAAGTTGAACTACATATGGGCGATAGTGTATTTATATATGTGTTTTAATTTTTTTTCGTGAGGTTAGTTGGTTAACTCCATAAAGCAGAAGGCCTCCTGCATAATACAGAATCAACGATTATTATAATCTCATCTATTACCTATTATTCTCCTGGTTGGAGGCCTGCAATATTTGTAGGTTATTTAAGTACTGCGCATGGGGACTTTTAATTTCAGTTTTATTAGGTGCCTGGTGGTTTTTGCAAGTACCAGCGGCGCCTTTAGTGCCGCTGGTACGATCAGAAGAAGTCCGAAGACCACACAGAGTGGCGGTGTACAAGAAATAAAATTTCATTATATTGGTTTTATATTGCACTTTAAGAAGATCGTCTTTTAATTGGTTCTTAATTGTGGGTATGGGTACCCTGGTTTTGTCCAAGTCCATGAAAAATAATAATATACAGTTTATTTCATAATTTTTGAGACAGTAAGTAATCAGCTGTTTATCATAACCATGGCTATCAAAACGGACGGTCCACGATCCTCCACTTTGTTTACGTCACATCGGGATTTTTTTTTGATGGTCACGTCACTACACAGCTGTCTGTCATTAAAATATTGAAGTTGGAATATATATTTATCGGTTTCACAACGTTCTACGTCTTCCGATACCCAATCTCCACTTGTTTCTGTTTGCCCATAATTCATCATCTAGGCCTCTTATTCTTATTTCCCGGTCGATTCCTTCTCTCCAGATTCTCCTTGGCCGTCCTTGTTGTCTTCGGCCAGTTGGTTTCCAATGTAGTATTTGTTTAGGTAGTCTTTCATCATTCATTCTTTGTACATGTCCGTACTACACCAGTTGTTTTGTTCTTATATCATCCACTAAAGTACGTTCACCCACTGTCATAATTTCTCTTATTCTTTGATTTGTAACTCTTTCTCTTTTTGATTTCCCTGCTGCTCTTCTCCAATAGTCCATCTCCGTAGCGGAAAGCAGTTTTTTCTGTTCTATCCTTGATTGGCCATACTTCTGAGCCGTATGTAATAATACTTTTTACAATGGTGTTATATATAAGCTTTTTGTTATGTTTTGATATACTTTGGTCCGAAATTATTCCATTTAATAAAGTTATTGCTTTTCTTCCTTGTACGTTTCGATCTTTTATAGCTTTGTCTAGTGTTCCGTCAGCTGTAATTTTTAGACCTAAGTATTTATACTCATTACAGGACTGAATTCGCTGCCCGGTATTTAAGATTAGATCCTGTTTCATTCCACCGATTCACATATACTCTGTCTTATTGAGATTAACCCCTAGTCCCCACTTATTGTACTCTTCTATTAGTTTACGTGTCATATATTCGAGGTCGTCATAATCCTGAGCCACTACTATCTGATCATCGGCGAAACGTACAGTATATAAGGTGGTTTCTTCCAGCGGAATTCCCATGTTTTGGCATTATCTCTTCCATACTTTAAGGACTTGTTCCAAGTATATCTTAAAGAGCGTAGGCGAGATACAGCAACCTTGTTTGAGACCTTTATTTACTTGAAAGCCTTTGGTTAGTTTTGCTTTTATTTTAACTTTTGCCTTATTATTGCGGTATAACTTGAAGTTGGAATGACGGTTTATAAATATTTGATTTTTTTTTAGTAAAGCCGGTTTTGAGAGTTTGTACTATATTCTTGCAGAACATTTTTTTTTAAATGTATAGTAATCCTTAATTTTTTAGGACCGCTGCATTAGCTCACACAAAAATTAAGTTTAAAGCAGAAGCGAATGTGTTCATTTCTGCGTGATAAGTAATCAGATTACCTACATCTATTTTTTATATTTGCAGACTTTTAAAACTTAATATAATTATTTACATGTCGCACCCCCAAAAGAACAAAGACCTAACTCAAAAATTTGGGAAATTGCGTTTTTGTTAAAATCTGACTTAAATGAGAGCTACCTATCGATTAGTAATAAAATTAAAGCAAAATTTCGATTATGTTACCGGAAAATGCTTTAGTAAGTCACTCTAGTCATTAAGGCCTAACTTTGTTTTTCTTTAAAAATCTCCTGCCTATTTTCAACAAGCTTCTCAAAAAAAATTGATCAATTATCTTTGAAACTAGATTTATATTATAAAAACAAACAAGCTACAAAAAAACCCATAATCAGTTCTTTGCGTTTCCTGAAAAGTCGTAGTTTTTGAGTTAGGTCTTAGTTCTTTTGGGGGTGCGATGTGTTTAAAAAAATTACAACATCAAAAAATTATGTTTTTGTAGTGTAATTTTGTTTTAAAAAGATTAACGCTGATATTTTTGGATTCTAAATTAACTTTATTGTAAAAAATCATTAAAAAATCGACAAAGTTTTACACAACAAACAAATAAACAAATGCCATGATAAACAAATATGACAAAGTCAAGTACCATGTCAAATATAACCGTTGGCATTTTGGAAGAATTTAACCTAATCATTTTGCATCTTTACAAAAGTTTGGTGGAATATCGGGATGGTATCTGAGAATATTCGACTGAAATTTTGCGGAAATCTGTAGTGCCATTTTGAAAATATCTTAAAAAACATCTGACCTCCCATAAGACTCAATGTAACAGTTAGCCCCCGGGAACAGCTGATTTTTTTTTTTTGGCCTTGTCATAACAAATATCAAAGGCCAGCGAAAAAAAACCGTAAAAGTTGTCCCAAAAATAATGCAATAAAGTTGACAATGCAACCAAATCTTAAAGATCTCAGGGATAACCACGTCGATAGCTTTTCTTTTTCTCTTATATCGATATCATTTAGTCTCGGCCAGGGCTATGAACTATGATGTTGGTTGACACCCTTACTATAAAATAGCCCGAGCACATCAGTGATACACTTTTATAAAGGCCTAAAATCAGAGTCAATCAAAAAATTTGCATACCGCTACCATTTCGAGATCGCATTTCTTTGCGGGCTACCCGATAATTTCTCATAATCACCGACTGTCAGTTTTTTCAGAAGCCATCTCGACCTCTTAAAACCAGCTTAAACCACCAATTTCGGCAATTTGGTCGAGCAAATTATAAGTTAGAAATGGGAAATAAAAGAAATCGCAGATTTTTTAAAAGATTTTGATGGTTAAATTGATTTTGAAATGAGTGGATGGGAATTTTTGCGCTGGAATGCTTCCTTTTTGGATTGATATTTGATACAAATTTAAATTTGAAATGATAGATAATGTTTTATTTTGTGTTTTTTTATTTTATACTATTTTGCATTCTTGAAGGCGTCGACTGTTTCCTATCTTTGACCACGCAGTCCATTCTTGATTTTCGGAAAAGTATAGAAATCGTTGGGACCATTGGCGTAGCTAGCCTTGCTTTTCAGGGGGGGCCGTGGCCCCGGTCTATCTTGAACAAAAAGCAAACATAGGTTTTAAAGAGTCGTGCAATGTGTGCAATGAATAAAAAAAAATACGCGCATTAAATGTTCTAATATTTTAATATAACAAATTTAATAATACATTTACCAACCTATTTATATGTATACACAGGAAGTTGTAATTCAGCAATTCTACAAAGAAAGTTTTCTACGTCGCTGACTGAAAGCGTCTACCACACTGTCTAAGTCGACCTCAACATCTTTTTCTATGAATAACAATGACAAACCTGAGTCATAGTTGTTCTAAGCCAATTAAAAACTCTCCTCATGGCAGAGAAAGACCTCTCGCAAGTTGCACTTGAAATTGGAAGAATACTCGCAACTTTAAAAAGTTGGTAGAGGTTTGGATAGGTGTTTTCTGCTATATGTTGTTTGATAGAATCATGACCAACAGTTTGATTTAACCGAAAAATACAATTCTTTAAAACGGTCATTTCTGCTCTTAGAGTAGAGGTATTAATATTAAAAATTTCCCGGTATTGCTCGACGAATTTATTCCATTTAACGACGTGGGAAAACTTAATATGAAAATGGTTATGAAATTGTCACCAAAATCGGAAAATTTTCATAAGACACTAAACGCTAACCTCAAAAAAACTAAAAAGATTATTTTATTTATTTTAGAAAAACATTTTAAAAAGGTCTTTTATAACCTTTCGACATCTACAACCCGATTTCGGAAACAGAGGGGCAAAGGTCGCTGTCTTTATTAAATGCGAAATTTAACTTACACTTATTTTACAAGATGGCGCCAATATGTATGAAATATTCAATATGCATAATTATGTTTAAATTTAAAAAATATTTTCGGGAAATTGCATAAGTGCAGAAAAGTTACCGATAATTTAAAGAGAAAAAGCCTAATTCCGCAAGACAAGGGCTTTTTTCTGTAATGTTAACATTATCTGAATGATTTTAAATTTTAATGCACCTATTTTATTTGAATATTTCCCGAATAATAATAGAAAAGTATGTATTTTCAGCGTCATGTTCGTTTACTAGTAGTCGGTAGGGGAGGCCTAAAATATCTTAGGGGGGGCCTGAGGGACTTCAGGGGGGGCCAGGCCCCCCCTGCCCCTTCCCCCTAGCTACGCCAATGGTTGGGACTGAAGCAGGGTTGGATGGTCTCAAACAAACCGGCACTGGCAAGTTTTTTTTATTTTGCCCTCGCTTCGGCACAAAAATTTTACGGCAAAGAAAACCAAGCCATATTGTGTTATTTTTGTTTTTGATATTATGGAGGTTTTGTTATTAAATAACCAGTGGTGCACCCAGGAATGTGTCTTGAGGGGGGGCCCGAGACCTCTCGGCCCGACAGCTAAAACGGGCGCCTCGTAAAAATCGTGCAACCAAAACAAAAAAAAAAGAAAGGTAATCGTGTGTTGGAGGAGCGGTCCGACAGCTCAAAAGAATGACCCTCAAAGATCTTGCGCCCAAAACAAAAAAAAAGGGTCTTGTTTTTCGCGGGACGCGACGAACTACACCGCTGCTTGGGGGGGCCCGAGTCCTCATTATGTCAAATTTGAAGCTATTTTTTCTGTTTTATCATGAAATATATAAATAATATTTAAAAAATCTAAGGCTTGGGGGGGGGGGCGGGCCCCGGGGCCCCCCCCCTGGGTGCGCCCATGAAATAACATGCTAATTTTAAAGGATGTAATTTGCATTTTGAGAAAAAAAAACTTCATATAAACATCACAAGTAACATTTCTTTATTTATGGTTCCCAGCGCCTTTCCTTAAAACATTTCAGTTTCAATGGCTAGCACGTTCCCATTACCCTTATATACCCCTTAGACCTCCTAAATGGGACTCCCCAATTGGTGGTGGCAACCTATGTATTAAACTCACTATAAAACCATAAGAAATAAACTATAGCTTCGCCCTCTAGCGGTTCCACCAGTATAGAACCTTTTAGAGCCTAAAGCTATTATGCCATGTTCTAAAAGCAACTCAGAAACGTCCTCTACCCTATTATAAAACTAGATTTGGTAATTTGGTATCCTGGCGGTATAAAAGCTTTAGCGATATTTTAGATTCACAATGGCTATATAAAATAATTTAGGTCACAAAATTGCCAAAAATATCAGTCCCAAAATTATTTTATCACATAAAAATATACCTATATATGAGAAGTTTGTCGTTTTGTTGATCATCTAATTGCCTGCCAGACTTATTTTTCTGATAAAATCGTATCTGAAAAGCTCTCAAAACAAGCGCGCCCCCTCAAAAATGCTTTTTAATCGTTTTTTGATAACAAAATAACAAATATTTAAAATAAAAAAAAATAATTTACACTATTCACCATTAAAAAGGTCTCTTTGGTTTACATAAATCAAAAATAAAGTAAAATTATTGTTAAAAAACACTGCTAAAACGACTAGAACAATTTTTTCTGTTTACCATATTTTTGAAATAATTTTATATACGCCATTATCGTTTTATAGTGGTCACTTGGTTTTATTTGTTACTCTATCGCAACAAGGATTTTTGAGTGGCCTTATGAAACCAACAAAAAAAAGAAGGTAAACATAGTCAACATAACCTCACTTAATTTTTTTGTATTTGTTTTTTAAAGTGTTAAAACCGTATAATTCAACAGTTTTAAATGTTTTTTACTGTGCAATTTACACACCAGCAAGAGGGCCAGTGCAATGATATCCGTTGTGCCTGCAGGTTGGAGGGAAACCTCTTATATTGGCCGTTTAAACCGGCCTTATCTAGGCCTGGGTGCCCTATTCAGGAGGACGGAAGCTCAGCAATTATTAATTATACCTAGGTATATCTATTATTTTTACCAGAAGTACCTAAATAAACTAAAACACGAAAGTATTTATTTACTTCTGTTAGAACCTTTAAGGAAACAAGGTTTTATATGGCCGCCCATTTAAATAATATTTAATATGCAGCTATGGGTAACTATAAATACAAAAGAATTAAGTTTACCTTTAGGTCTTCCTATAAAACCTTTTTAAAATGCCTAAAAGTAATGGCAAAAACCAAAAGTCTAAAGTTTATATTTACTCCTCTTAAAAACCTTAAGGAAACTAGGTTCTATATGGCCGCCTATTTAATCATATTCACTATTAAACTACTGGTAACTATAAAAACAAAAGGATATAAGGTAACCTTTTAGCCCTATAATAAAACACTTTTGTTATGACCTAAAGTAATGAAATAACTAAATGACGAAAGTTTATATTTATTTCTTTTTAAAAACTTTAGGTAAAAGGGTTTTATAAGACCATCTTTATAAATCAGAAATGAATAAAACCAAAAGTATCTAAAAGGAACAGAAGGAATATCAGTTTTATTATACTCCCTTTATAAATCACTTTTTGGTTGTGTAACACCTCTTTAGGTAATTGGAAATATATATTAACTTTATGTAGCCAAATTGATCCTAAAAGCCATAACAGCACCCTCTAAATAACCTCGGAACCAAATTAATAAAACCTTGAGTGGTAATAATGTTACTTGGGATATGTATGCATGTCCTAAACATCCTAACTTGTGAGATACAAGGTGTTTAAAGACTTTCAGAAAATCTCCTTTTTTATTAATATCTGTAATGCTGCTCTAGATATTTTTGTAAAGTTTTATATTCTGTATGCCTATATTAAACACAAAGTACCTATTAACATAATTAATATCTAATTTTTTCATAAAATGAAAACTCAAAAAAAAAATAAAAACGTACAAAATTTCAACATACAACAGCACTGCCCCCATTAGTTAAAAGGCTGCAAGTAATTCTTTTTCGAATTTAGGTTTTTGGTCTCGACGGATTTTCCATCATGTCCTATGTAATAAAATTTAAAAAAAAACTTAAAAAAAAACAAATTGCAGTAACTGTATAGCCTTATGAACAATTAAAACTTTAAAGTCGTTTTTTTTTCCGAACCACACTTTCGTCACTTGCGCCCTTTTAACTACCGGGGGCAGAGCAGGTATGCTAATTTTTCATATGGTACCGATTCTTTTAATAATGAACTTGATACTGCAATTTTATCTATGATCTCCTTAATTTGAATTGGACCCAATAACGATTTTTCAATCAGTTAATCGATTTATTAGTTTTTTATGTATTTTAGCACCAAAAACGATCTTTCGCAACT
This sequence comes from Aspidapion aeneum, assembly GCA_963576565.1. Classification (NCBI taxonomy): domain Eukaryota; kingdom Metazoa; phylum Arthropoda; class Insecta; order Coleoptera; family Brentidae; genus Aspidapion; species Aspidapion aeneum. Next base: position 7,804,121 of record OY755045.1, read on the forward strand.
AAGATATAAGATATTGGCAAGGCCGTACCGAAGGAGGATATCAGGGGAATCAATCCCCGCCAAAATAGTCAACAAAGTGTGTTAAAAGTGATTTCACAACAGCAACACAAATTAGAAAAGAAATTGGACAATGTTTTATTTTTTCTCCGTTCCCGATTTTTTCTTCTAGATATTGGTATTGTAAAAAGATATTAATAAGTTAGTGCCATTATCATATAATCTCATTGATACATTAAACTTATTTTAATATAAAAGTAACTCTAACAATCAAACGAGTAACGCAGGCCTGGAGTTACTACATATATTAAATACGTAAAGTAGGTTCTTCTTTGTCATTAGTCTGATAGACCGCAGGTCACCACTTGCAGGTTAAAACTAGGACAGACAGGACAATAAAACTTAAAGAAAATGCATTTTTGTTAAACGTGACACTCTAATGGATGTTTACTATTAATGAATGCGCGCGATATCTCACACACTAAAATTTACAATTAGATGGCTCAGCAACCGTTAAAATGCCATCATAAAACTTTAATAAAACCTTTTGTCGGTGCAGAGTGGTGCTTTACACCAGCAACCAACCTGATTTTTGTGGCTCAACTAGATAATGTTTAATAGTTTTAGAGATATGTTACTTATAAAATAGAACACAAAATTTACCATATATCTGGGGGCACGGCATCGGCAGTGCCCCGCCAAGTTCGCGCGGAAGCTGCTGTAAACTCCATATCAAAATTTTTGAGATAACTTTTTGACAGTTGTCAGTTGTTTGCCATAACAAATAGAATAGCCCAACGAAAAAAACTTGTAAAAAGTTGTCTCTAAAATATGAACTGTACCATCTTTCCTTGAAACATTTCAGCCCATATTTGACCTATCTAACTCTACTTCGGAATGAGCTATGAAATTTAAACTGGCACAGTCGTAGATCTTTGTAGAGTTAACATAGAGTTAACCCTTTCGTGGACTTCCATAAAGTAGTAAAGTAGTTACGAAATTTTAAAAAATTTCGAAGTTTTCACTCACTCACTCATCTACTCACACTCATGTATAGATCATCAAAATTCTACTTTACAGCGTGTCCTATTTTCGATGGGATTAAATGGGAAACTCGGTTATTATTAAAGATATTGATTTTCTAATTGCACCTTACCGTGCTCTTTTTTCAAGACCTTAAAAATGGTGTATTCAGATTTTTGCTATACCCCGTAGTTTCGCTAATACAGAGAGTTTTTGAAAAAATTGCATTTTTAATAATTCCTTGTGTCTCGTTGATTTTGGAAGATATTTTTATTCTGTAAAAACTTTTATGTGGCAACTTTTTTAGAAGAAAATAATGACGTTGTCAATTTTTTAAAATATTGTTTAGTTTTTGAGATATGGTATTTATCATACAAAAATTAAATACGGACCTGGATTTTTTATTATTTTGATTGGTTTTATGCTGTTATTATCACAATATAATAAAAAATTAATATTTTTTTGTATTAAGGTAAAAAAAAATATTTAATATTTAAAAAAATATTTTTAGTTCGAACATGGAAATTTTCAACAAAATTGCTAGTTGAGCGATTTTTAGTTTAAATGTTTTGAAACTTAGCAAATTAAAATGGTTTTACTTTAATTTAAAGATTTATATGAAACAAAGTCTACGACAAAAACAAAAAAAAATGAATTACAAAAGTTAATAACTAATTTTATTTAGTGATATAAATGTTTAAACTGATTGCGATTATGTGTAAGACATTGTTGGCATTTTTGAGTTATTTTTCTTAGCGCATAAAAATATTTCTGCCGTTTAGATATTGGGATTTTGTTGCTTGAATAAAGCAGTCAAACATATCACATTTTTCAAAATCTGGATATGATCGATTTCTAGCCATTTTAGAATAATTTTGAGTTACTTATTTACAAAAATGACAAGTAAAATGACAATGTCAATTCCACGCTTTTGTTTATCTATGTTGAAGTAATTTTCATGAGTTGCTGTGCTATCAAATATCTACTATGATATTTTTGTAACTTCTTAAGATTTTTAACTTTATTTATTAATTCTTTCTTTAACGTTTCAAAACAGATAAACTAAAAATCGTTCAACTAGTGTGTCTTGCTATTTTTAATTTATATTTACGTTGGAAATTTCCAGGTTCGGACTAAAATTTTTTTAGAAATATTAAATATTTTTTTTAACCTTAAATTAAAAAAAAATATTTTAAGTTTTATCATTTTAAGATAATAATAACATGAAATCAATCAAAATATTAATAATAAAAAATCCAGGTCCGTATTTAATTTTTTTATGATAAATACCATATCTCAAAAACTAAACAATATTTAAAAAAGTTGACGTCATTATTTTGCTCTAAAAAAGTTGCCATGTAAAGGTTTTTACAGAATAAAAATATTTATTAAGGAATTATAAAAAATTTAATTTTTTCAAAAACTCCATGTATTAGCGAAACCACAGGGTATAGCAAAAATCTGATCACACCATTTTAACCGGCTCAAAAAAAGAGCACGGTAAGGTGCAATCAGAAAATCGACATGTTTAATAATAACCGAGTTTCCCATTTAGTCCCATCGAAAATGGGACACGCTGTACAGAAAGACAGGCAGAAATTTGGCACACTGATAGAAATTGTGACCAAACCCTTCGAAAAAATCAAAAAAATCCAAAATTCTGATGCACTCCCTTCTCTCATACATATAAAGATATGTAAAAGTAGGAGCGAGAGAGCTGAGGTTTGGCAGACTGATAGGAAATATGATAAAACTATAGGAAAAATTAAATAACCCCAAAATTTTAATTTACTTCTTTCCCCTATAAATGTAAAGTTATATAAAAGTAACATTGCCCACTTCCAGAAACGCTAGAGAGCTGAGCTTTGGAAGGCCGTTAGGGACTATGATAAAACTATAAAAAAAATTAAAAAACCCCAAATTTTAATTCACTTTCCTCCCCTATAAATGTAAAGTTATGTAAAATTAACATTGCCCACTTCCAGGAACACTGGAGATCTGAGCTTTAGAAGGCTGATCGGAATTATGATAAAACCATAGGAAAATATAAAAAATTTAAAAAATTTTTAATAAGGTATTGCAAAAGCTTTAAATAATATTCCGCATATTTTACTACTTTAAAACTTAAATATTATCCAAATCCTTTAAAAAATGAGTGAAATCATAACAAAAACATATCATGTCAAAAAAGCCAAGTACGAGAAAGTGGTATTTCGTAAAAAGAATTGAGATAAAACTAAAGCCAAGTTCTCCAATACAAATTTCAAAATGAGAGGTTCTTACTTGTTTTGGAAATGTTTTTCTAAATGAATCGCAAATTTTATCTTGTATTTCTATTGATTGTGGAGATCTATGTTTGGATCTATATGATGCCAGGAGAGGTTTTATATTTTATATTGGCAATAAACAATCTAAAAACTATCGCCCGAGACGTCATTAAGTGCCTAATAAAATCGTGAACTTTCCAGATTATTTTCGAAAATTTACGACCTGAGTTAATGGTATCTAATTTGTTGGCGTAAAAACATTTTTTCTTTTATTTTCAGTGCCGAACCTGCTGATAAATAAACAGTCTTTTAATCATAAACCTAAAAATCGTTTCATTGGGTAACCTGTTTAATTTACTGCAAGCCTGCAAATCCCACGACGCGTTACTTGGAAAGCCTAAACTTGCTGCTTAAGGATTACCAAATTGATGCATTCCCACAACTCCTCATACTTTAGACATAAATTTACTAAATTTGTATTTGTACACAGAAAAAAATCGACATTCGGCAGTCAAGCAAATCATTTAAAAATCAAACAAGTTTTCGTGGTTTTCTCTCATATTTTTCCCTGGATAGCTCGAAAGCTTAACCTCACGGTGGTCCAAGATCCAATGGACACCTAATAAGTGTTGACAGTTAACTGTTTCGTCCTTATGGGACTCCTCAGAATACTGTTTGGTCAATGTGACACCCAAGAAGCGTCATCTACTGAGATACGAGAGAAACTTGAACAAGAGCACGCGGGATAAACTTGTTATATGAAGAGTAGAACAAAGTATTAGTATTTTTCGTATGATTTTATCATTTTTTATCCTAACCAATTAGATAAATCTTTCTGTAGTCTAGTTGCCTCGCTCTAAAAAAGCCCATTGCTCTACATCAATAAAGCTTTCGATAAGCAAACCAAAGATTTTCGGGAATTTATAGTTTTTTTTAAGAACTTAATTCCATAATTTCTGTCAGTTTCCGAAACCCCAGCTTTCTATCCTTTCTGGAAGTTGACACTAATTTTTTAATAGTTTTATAATAGCTCCTATCAGTCTACCAAATCTCAGCTCTCTCGCGTTTTTGGAAGTGGACAATGTTACTTTTATATAACTTGACATGCATTGGCGTAGCTAGGGGGGACCAGGGGGGCCTGGCCCCCCCTGAAGTCCCTCAGGCCCCCCCTAAGATATTTTAGGCCTTCCCTACCGACTACTAGTAAAAGAACGTGACGCTGAAAATACATACTTTTCTATTATTATTCGGGAAATATTCAAATAAAATAGGTGCATTAAAATTTAAAATCATTCAGATAATGTTTACATTTCAGGAAAAAGCCCTTGTCTTGTGGAATTAGGCTTTTTCTCTTTAAATTATCGGTAACTTTTCTGCACTTATGCAGTTTCCCGAAAATATTTTTTAAATTTAAACATAATTATGCATATTGAATATTTCATACATATTGGCCACATCTTGTAAAATATTATAGTATTAAGTATTATTAAGTGTAAGTTAAATTTCGCATTTAATAAAGACAGCGACCTTTGCCCCTCTGTTTCCTAAATCGGGTTGTAGATGTCGTAAGGTTATAAAAGACCTTTTTAAACTGTTTTTCTAAAATAAATATAATAATCTTTTTAGTTTTTTTGAGGTTAGCGTTTAGTGTTTTATGAAAATTTTCCGATTTTGGTGACAATTTCATAACCATTTTCATATTAAGTTTTCCCACGTCGTTAAATGGAATAAATTCGTCGAGCAATACCGGGAAATTTTTAATATTAATACTTCTACTCTAAGAGCAGAAATGACCGTTTTAAAGAATAGTATTTTTCGGTTAAATCAAACTGTTGGTCATGATTCTATCAAACAACATATAGCAGAAAACACCTATCCAAACCTCTACCAACTTTTTAAAGTTGCGAGTATTCTTCCAATTTCAAGTGCAACTTGCGAGAGGTCTTTCTCTGCCATGAGGAGAGTTTTTAATTGGCTTAGAACAACTATGACTCAAGAGAGACACTCAGGTTTGTCATTGTTATTCATAGAAAAAGATGTTGAGGTCGACTTAGACAGTGTGGTAGACGCTTTCAGTCAGCGACGTAGAAAACTTTCTTTGTAGAATTGCTGAATTACATACTTCCTGTGTATACATATATAAGTTGGTAAATGTATTATTAAATTTGTTATATTAAAATATTAGAACATTTAATGCGCGTATTTTTTTTTATTCATTGCACACTTTGCACGACTCTTTAAAACCTATGTTTGCTTTTTGTTCAAGATAGACCGGGGCCACGGCCCCCCCTGAAAAGCAAGGCTAGCTACGCCAATGTTGACATGTATAGGGGAGAGGAGAAAATTAAAATTTTGTGTTCTTTATTTTTTTTAAGGGTTTAGACATAATTTTTATCAGCTTGCAAAATTTCAGCTTTGTGGTATGTCTGGAAGTACAGTAGAATTCTCTAAGGAAAGTATATATTTTGTTTAATCAATATTGTTCGGTTTCCATAAAAAACCTCTTTATTTTTCTTTTATTTTTGAATTTTACTTTTTTTTTCCCATTTTTCATGGACTAAAATTTTGTCTTGAACATAAAATTATTAGTCTTAAATTTATATTAATCCTAAGTAAATGGGTCAAGGGGCCCCGGGGCCCGGGCCCCCCCCAAGCCTTAGATTTTTAATATATTTTAATATATTTTTCTACATATTTGATGATAAAACATGAAAAATACCTTAAAATTTGACATCAGGAGGCTTCGGGCCCCCCCAACCCCAAGCAGTGGCGTAGTTGCGAAAAGACATGATGACCTTTTTTTTTTGTTGCAAGTTTTTTGAGGGCGCGCTTTGTACCTGTTGGCCTCCCCCACACATGATGACCTTTTTTTGTTTCTTTTTTTTTGGTCGCAAGTTTTTTGAGGGCGCGCTTTGTACCTGTCGGCCTCCCCCACACATGATGACCTTTTTTTTTTTGGTCGCAAGTTTTTGAGGGCGCGCTTTGTAGCTGTCGGGCCCCCCCCCAAGACACATTCCTGGGTGCGCCACTGGGGTCAACTATTAGTTATTATAAAATTTACCCAAAGCAAAATTGCATTAAAATGCGAGAATTAAACGCAAAAAATGTAATTTCTATTCTAAATTTAAGAATTATCATTTTGTTTCTTATTTCTTTATTTTTATATACTTTAGCACTACAAGCGTCCTCTATCGTGTTTTTCACATATCCATAACATTTAAAATATAGTGATATGGTTTCCTATAGACGGTAAAGTGCTGTGCGCATGTGCGAAAAAACTGCAAGCGCAGGATTGAGAGACAGACAAAGTGTGCTGCGCGTCGCCATGTCTAGAAAACGACAACCTTTAAATTTAAATTTAAAAAATAGTCAAAATTCACTTTAAAATTCCGCAAATAATTAAAATTATCGTGCCATCATCCTGTTGGAACTTCAAGCCACATAGCTCTTATGGAAAGGTGTACACCTTGCACTTTGGAACTTCAAAACAGCGGTAAGTCCCTCTCCATGAGGCTATATCACAATTTTCTTTCTCTTTCAAATTTAACCTACAATTTTTAAATTATTTACTTTCTCTAGTTAAATGAATTTTTTGCGCCAATGTTAATTATAGTCCACTGTATCTACCAAAACCCAATCTGAGCCATCGGAGTGCTACAAATATGTTTTTATGTCTTTTTAAAGACAATTGTAACACCCTGTTTCAAGACGGTCAGTTTTCCCAGTGTTTCGAACTTCACAGTTTTTTGCCGCAGTGCTTAAATGTTGTTTGAAGTGATAAAATTGTCTGTATTTATCAATAACTAGTATCAATATGCCACCATGTACGAATTCCATATTTCGGTTCAGTAGTTTTCAGCCACAGGAGAAGTGCTGACATATATATTTGGTTTACAGTACAGACAAATGTTCTAAAAGATCCTAATAAAAAAAAGAAAAGATTTATAAATTTGAAGCCGTTAATTGGAAATAATAAAACAGGTACCTAATTCAGAAAAGGAGTGCCAGAAATATAAAAACTCATGTTACCTTTGTGAAGCTACAAAAAGCATATGATACCGTTCTAGTAGAAAAATTATGGATGTTCAAGCAAACTAATATCAATCATAGATACATAAAAGCGATAAAAGAACTATACAAAGAGTTAAAATCTAAACTTAAAATTGGAATTCGACTTTCAAAAGAAACGTAAAGTACACAGCATGGGGATACAACTTAACGACCGATTTGCCAATACACACTACAGTTTGCTGCAACGACGAAGCAATTGTAGCTGATGATAAAGAAGACATGGATCATATGATGAGAAAGTTAACGAAATAATATCAAAAGTGGGAGTTAACAGTAAACGTGGACACTACACAGTACTTATGTATTGGAAACAAATCAAGTGACTATATATCCATGCAATGTGTATGTATAATTGGGATATGTTATTAGAAAAGACAGGAACAGACTGTAAAGAACTGGAAAAAAGAATACTAAAAGCAGAAAAGGTTATTCTTCTTAACAGTATTTTATGAAGCAGAGAGATAAAAAAGAATATAAAATTTAACATACATGAAACAATGGTGTAAAGCACGTTGTTGTATGGAAGAAAGACTTTTTTCGTAATAGAAAAATACAAAACAAACATGGAAAATGTCGAAAAAGATGCAATAAGATCAATGAGAATATCAGGTCATATTAGAAATGAGACCATAAAAGAAAAAATGTGTATCGAGAGAAGCATAACGGATTACTATCACTAAAAACGGATGAACGACGAAAGATTACCAAAACAGGTGCTTAAATGGCTCACTAGGGCATAGAAAAAGGTTTTTTAGTATATTCTTATAAAATAATATTTTTGAGACATACTTTTTTTATCCCGCTTCATTTTTCTTTACACAAAAATTCAAATTCGAAGAAAATAATGTGTTCGTTTTAGCTTCAAAAGTAATCCGCTAACATACACCTTTGTTTACTTCCCAAGTTCTCGGTTTACCTTTGGTAGTAAACGGTTGACCTGCATTTTAAGTTTTGTGTAATAAAAAATAAAGCGGACTGAAAAAAATAATGACAATACGTCTAAAAAAGTATATTTTATAAGGACGTACTAAAAAACAGTAGGAAGCTTGCTTTAGTTTTTAAAAAATTCAACAAATCGTCGTTGATCTTACAAACTGACGTATCTCAAAAAAAAAGTTTTGAGGTAAGACCATAATACTACTTTATTTGTGTCGTTCTTTCATCTCACAAAGTGTCGTAACTCATAAAAATCCTTTCAATAGCACAAAAAGCATTAGATCCAAGAACATTTTTAGTGATATATATCCAATATAAACTTTCCCTAAAATTTTTAATTGCTCTCTTGTAAAATTACAATTAATGAGTTACGTCAGTTTGTAAGATCAACGACGAAATATTAGTTGTTCCGTTGTTCATGTCATGAATAATGATACAAGGTCTCTAGTTTTACCTATATATATGTATATATATATATATATATATATATATATATATATATATATATATATATTTATATATATATATTTATCGGTTTCACAACGTTCTACGTCTTCCGATACCCAATCTCCACTCGTTTCTGTTTGCCCATAATTCATCATCTAGGCCTCCTATTCTTATTTCACTGTCTATTCCTTTTCTCCAGCGTCTCCTTGGCCGTCCTCGTTTTCTTCGGCCAGTTGGTTTCCATTGTAGTATTTGTTTAGGTAGTCTTTCATCATTCATTCTTTGTACATGTCCGTACCACACCAGTTGTTTTGTTCTTATATCATCCACTAAAGTACGTTCACCCACTGTCATAATTTCTCTTATTCTTTGATTTGTAACTCTTTCTCTTTTTGGTTTCCCTGCTGCTCTTTTCCAATAGTCCATCTCCGTAGCGGAGAGCATTTTTTCTGTTCTATCCTTGATTGGCCATACTTCTGAGCCGTATGTAATAATACTTTTTACAATGGTGTTATATATAAGCTTTTTGTTATGTTTTGATAAACTTTGGTCCCAAATTATTCCATTTAATAAAGTTATTGCTTTTCTTCCTTGTACGTTTCGATCTTTTATAGCTTTGTCTAGTGTTCCGTCAGCTGTAATTTTTAGACCTAAGTATTTATACTCATCACAGGACTGAATTCGCTGCCCGGTATTTAAGATTAGATCCTGTTGCATTCCATCGATACACATATACTCTGTCTTATTGAGATTAACCTCTAGTCCCCATTTATTATACTCTTCAACTAGTTTTCGTGTCATATATTCGAGGTCGTCATAATGCTGAGCCACTACTATCTGATCATCGGCGAAACATAAAGTATACAAGGTGGTTTCGTCCAACGGAATTCCCATGTTTTGGCATATTCTCTTCCATACTTTAAGGACTTATTCCAAGTATATCTTGAAGAGCGTAGACGAGATACAGCAACCTTGTTTAAGACCTTTATTTACTTGAAAGCCTTTGGTTAGTTTTGCTTTTATTTTAACTTTTGCCTTACTATTGCGGTATAACTCTTTGATGGCCTTAATTAGTTGTACGCTTATGTTTGTGTTTTCCAACGCTTTCCAAAATAGATTTAGTGGTATACTATCATATGCCTTCTGCAAATCGACGTAAAGCAGATGCAGCTCTTGTCCGTATGCCATTTTCTTTTCAATAACTTGAGTTATACAAAAGGGATGATCTGAAGTCGATCTACCCGCCCTGAAACCAGCTTGTTCTTCTGCCTCCATGTCTTTATATTCGCTCTCCACTTTATTTCTTATTATTTTACCGTATATTCTGCTTAGCGTACTAGTCACAGATATACCTCTATAGTTTTACCTACCAGGAACAAAAGATCTTACTGAAAGTATCTTCTTTTAGATTTACTGTGGCCTCACGAGAAAACATGTGCATCTACGAGCGTCTTTATCTCGGAAACTGATTGAAATATGTGTCCGAACAATTCTAAATGTGCTGTACCGATGTAACAGCAGCCAAGCGTTTAACAGATATGAGATTCACCCAACAACGTATGAGAGAACTTTTGCGAAAAATGTGGGAAGTTGTGTGTCTTGAAAGGCGAGAACTTTTTTTTTGTAGACCTCTTTGAAAAGATTAAAATATTATCCCACTGTAAATTTAACAGATTACCGTTGAACTTGCTCTTTTTTAAACTTCATTGAAGATATTAGAGTATGTAAGTAAATAGGCATGTTTTTGACTAAAAAGGTGTCGTTAAATTGCTAGTGATCCCGAAGGTGCTATAGGCAATATTTTTTTTAAGAGGAATCAACATGGCGGTCTTCAGATGCCATTTTGTCACATGATGTAGGCTGTAAGGCATACAATATATATTTATCGGTTTTACAACGTTCTACGTCTTCCGATATCCAATCTCCACTCGTTTCTGTTTGCCCATAATTCATCATCTAGGCCTCTTATTCTTATTTCACTGTCTATTCCTTCTCTCCAGCTTTTCCTCGGCCTTCCTCGTTTTCTTTGGCCAGTTGGTTTCCATTGTAATATTTGTTTAGGTAGTCTTCCATCATCCATTCTTTGTACATGTCCGTACCAAACCAGTTGTTTTGTTCTTATATCATCGACTAAAGTACGTTCACCCACTGTCATAATTTCTCTTATTCTTTGATTTGTAACTTTTTCTCTTTTTGATTTCCCTGCTGCTCTTCTCCAATATTCCATCTCCGTAGCGGAAAGCATTTTTTCTGTTGTATCTTTGATTGGCCATACTTCTGAGCCGTATGTAATAATACTTTTTACAATGGTGTTATATATAAGCTTTTTGTTATGTTTTGATATACTTTGGTCCCAAATTATTCCATTTAATAAAGTTATTGCTTTTCTTCCTTGTACGTTTCTATCTTTTATAGCTTTGTCTAGTGTTCCGTCAGCTGTAATTTTTAGACCTAAGTATTTATACTCATCACAGGACTGAATTCGCTGCCCAGTATTTAAGATTAGATCCTGTTTCATTCCACCAATACACATATACTCTGTCTTATTGATATTAACCTCTAGTCCCCACTTATTGTACTCTTCTATTAGTTTTCGTGTCATATATTCGAGGTCGTCATAATCCTGAGCCACCACTATCTGATCATCGGCGAAACATAAAGTATACAAGGTGGTTTCATCCAGCGGAACTCCCATATTTTGGCATTTTTTCTTCCAGACTTTAAGGACCTGTTCCAAATATATCTTGAAGAGCGTAGGCGAGAAACAGCAACCTTGTTTAAGACCTTTATTAACTTGAAAGCCTTTGGTTAGTTTTGCTTTTATTTTAACTTTTGCCTTACTATTGCGGTATAACTCTTTGATGGCCTTAATCAATTGTACGCTTATGTTTGTGTTTTCCAACGCTTTCCAAAGTAGATTTAGTGATATACTATCATATGCCTTCTGCAAATCGACGTAAAGCAGGTGCAGCTCTTGTCCGTATGCCATTTTCTTTTCAATAACTTGGGTTATACAAAAGAGATGATCTGAAGTCGATCTACCCGCTCTGAAACCGGCTTGTTCTTCTGCCTCCATATCTTTATATTCGCTCTCCACTTTATTTCTTATTATTTTGCCATATATTCTGCTTAGCGTACTAGTTACAGATATACCTCTATAATTGTCACATATATCCTTCCTTCCTTTTTTGTGTATTGTGGATATATATGACAAATGATTGCCCATTGCAAATGTCCTCTAATTTGCAGGAGTTACTTTGTAGTCCTCCATGCTCACACCCATCTCCTTTCCTATTCAAAAACCATCTTCGCATAATTTTATCAAATATAGAGCGATTTCAAAAAATTTTTCTGCATACGCTTTCAGATTTTTTTCCAACACCATTTTATTAGTTCCCGCCCTCCTCCGCTTCTCCCTCTCTCCTCCCCGCCATCCTTATTAGTAATAGTTATAGCTATAACTTTCACAATTATAAAGCGATTTCAAAAGTTCTTTTTGCACACGCTTGAAGACTTTTTTCCAACATCATTTTACTAGTTTCCCCCTCCCTCTCTTCTCCCCTCTCTCCTTATTAGTATCTAATAGTTGTACCCAGTGGCGGCTCGTGAAGTATAAGAATGGGTGTGCGCTATAATAAGTGAGTCGAAATAAATTTAAAATAAATAAAGTTAAAAAAATTTGCATATTTATTTGTAGCCAAATAAAAGAACTTATGGTGCCCACTCGGTAATAAGATTGTTAAAGTAAAAAAAGCAGGTCTCCAATAAATAAAAATTTGCCTGCACAAAAAAACTTTACCTACAGTATACATATTAGTTTTTAGCCAAAGATGGATAACATTAATTCAATGTACAAAACCGTTTTATCTTTATCTTTCATATTGTAATGTTCGTATATACGTTGATTCAAAAATTCATGCTTTTTAATTTTTGCCTGTAGATGATTTAAGTCAGTTACCCCTATGCGGCTCCAGCTTTTATCCATGCTTGCATTGAAAAATAATAAGCATGGAAAAGAAAATAACGAGTTTGTAACATCACATCCACAAATCCAGTTGTTTTATTGGTAAATATCTTTTCTAAAGTATCTTTTAAAATTCCTACCTTCTTTTCTTTTGGAGCAAGTTTGCGACAATTCTAGTTCTCGAGTCGGCCTTCCTAATCTTTTAATTTCAATTTTTTGATTTAAATTAAAGGAGGAAAAGCTTGCTATAATGTTTTGTACACAATTAAGTCTTGAATTACTTCCAGGATTACCCGAACCCGAACTTATAACTGCCTCAGACATATTCGACACTTGTAGATAATAATTAACCCAAAAATTACAAACAAGAAGCCGAAAACAGCATAAAATTCACTTAAAAACTGCGTAAATAAATTTTAATTACGCCCAATACACGCATACTAATAATAATATAAACAGGAATCAGCTGAGAACTATAAAACAACACGAGATGCAAGTGTGTATTGATTTAGCGCACCACCTCGCCCTTTTTTCGGCCGATATCCCGAGCATTTCCGATCCAATTGCGTGGCAAAAATTGGATTAAAAAGGAACGCCGAATCCAGGCGCACCTCCAGATTCAAGCCCGCCCTCTCATATCTCTAGATTCAAGCGAGGCGAGGCGATCGAATGGCCACCGTATGCGGCAACAAGCGTCAAGTCGAAAAGATATTAATTTCTTCCGTTAATGGCCGATAGATGCCACTAGCGGGATCGGGATCATTAAAAAATAAATAAAAAACAACAGTAATTATTAAATTTAATTTAATAGTTTGTATTTCTTATTTTTGCAGTAGGTGCGCGCGCACCAGCGCTCCTATGGACGAGCCGCCCCTGGTTGTACCTATAGGGGAGACCGGGGCTAGTTGGCGCAGTTTTTGGTTTTTTAATTTGTATGTCTTTGTGGTTTATTATGCAAAATAAAAAGGTAGTGCAGCATCTAGACGTTAATCTCGGCTATTTATGCGCCATGTATAATTTCTCTTTAGCTCTTATAGTTTAAAAGAAAATCAAGAAAAATCATGCTTGTGCAAAATGCGCCAGCTTGCCCCGCTCAGGGGCAAGTTGGCGTATGGCCGGGGTAAGTTGTCGCTTTGGTTCTGGGTTGCGGACTAAATTTATTAAATAACAAAAAAAATCACTTAAATTATGTTAATAAACAAGCTAAGCTTTAATCTAAATGTAGTACTTTTTTTTTAAACAAAAATTAAACATAAACTAATTTAAAAAATAATATAATCTGTTTACTCGCTTAAAAAGCAATTAATGCACAAAAAATTGCTGAAGTTTCACCAGCACATGCCTCATAAGCCCCGCCATGGCACCAGTTGCATTTAATCCATTTTTCCCTAAGGGCACTATTCTTATATGTATCAGTGCAATACAGACAAAAGCAGTCATCATCATCATCGCTGCTTAAGGGGTCATTATTTTTATTTTTTTTATTTTTTATTTGCCGGTACCTAATTTTTCTATTTTCCTCCTTTTCGCTTATTTCAGAAGCTTTTTTAAGTTCTAGCTTCTTTTTTTTTGGAGCTTCTTTAATGGGCGTATCGGTTAATATAGCCGTAGTTCGTCTTTTTCGCCCTTTGGTAAGGGCCATATTTGGGATGGAACTATTTCGTTTTTTTCTGAGGTTATTTCTCCCAAAATTTTACGAGACGGCCCTGGACGAATATCCTCGATTTGATTTTCGTTAACTTCTAAAGCTTGTTGTAAAAGATCAGGTTCTTGATATTCCTGTAATGCAGCTTCTGCAGCTTGGGGAACATTTTTCTCACCATTTTCTTTCACTTGATCATCACCCAAGTCAATAATATTAGGGTTAGGTCGGTCCGTAGGATATGAAGGTAAAAACTAATCTTCGGAAAAGATATCCCGATTAAAAGGATAAATTCCTGAAACTTCAACACCGGCAGTAATATTTATGTTATTTCTGTACCAAAAATACTGCTGGGGGTAAGTTGGCGCACGCGCCAAGTTGCCCCTGAAAAAATGAGCCAACTAACCCCAATCGTATTTTTTTGTTTCTTGAATTTTTTTCTCGTACAACACTAAGATATAAACAAAAGTTTTAGCTTGTTTTTGAAACTAGAAATTCCAATCTTTAAACTACTCTATCTAGTAAGTACCTACAATTATTGAATGAAAAGTTATCGCAAATATATTAAATGAATAAAAATTTACTTCCCACGTGTATGAACACATTAGAGAGCGCTCACACTTAGCAACTGCACTCTGAATACTGGAATTCTTTACAAACAGACACTAGGTCACATACATCAAAATTGTCTATTAGCACAACGTTGCCAGACTGGTGGTTTAGTAGAAAATAGCCGTGCGCCAACTTGCCCTTGGGCCAATTAGCCCCGGTCTCCCCTACCTTTCACAGATTTAGAGCGATTTAAAAAATTCTTTCCGCACACGCTTTAAGATTTTTTTCGACACCATTTTACTAGTTCCCTCTTCCCTCTCTCCTCCCCCGCCTTTATTCAATAAAAGGTAAAACTGTTCGCGTCCGTAGAAAATCTACACGTACTTTTTCGGTAAAGCTAAATGAATTGTAAATGCATAGTGCTTTTTAGAAGGCTAATAAGTATAATTTCTTAAGTGCGCTTTGAGCATCAAAACTAAAAGTTGAAACATGTCGTACATTATTATAGGTATACCTATCAATTTTGTACCCAACTGCGACTAGTAGTTACAAGTAAATTTAGCAGTTGGGTGTTTTTTTTTATTTAATTTTTTTTTTATTAGACCTTTGGATTTAGGCTTTTGGTTTTGTGCTGATGATAATGATCACGGAAAAAAAATTCTGTGTTAATGATGCGAGTGAATCATACTTGAGCTGAGCGCAGTGGCGTATATAAGGGGGGGCCTGGGGGGCCCGGGCCCCCCCGAAGCTAAGATTTTTTTAGATATTTTCCACACATTTCATGAATACAAACATAAAATAGCATACAATACGGCCTTATGGGGTCTCGCCCACCCCCCCGAAACTTTTTTCTATATACGCCACTGGCTGAGCGTATTATGTAGGTGATACAGTTGTAACGAAGGCGTTGTTGTTGTTCATTGAGAAGGTGTGAGAAAATTGTAGCTTGAACAATTCTACTAACAGACATACAATTAAGAAAGCAACAAGGATACTTACAGTCATTGACATATTATTTGAAGAAAGTCTTCTTTCTTGTCTAATTTGGTGAAAAAGTTTTTTTAAAAAAAAAAAATATTTTTCGGAAAAGTTGAGTTTTCATAAAAAGTGGGAACGTGAAAAATTGTTTATTGAAAAAAAAACTTTTCGAGAAAAAGTAAATTAAAAATTATTATTTGAAAATCAATTCTTTTGTAAAAAAAAATTTCAGAACTATGTTTTCCAAAAAATTTGTTTTTAAAAAAATTATTTATCGAAAAAATGTAATTCGATATTTTGTTTCTTCAAAAAACCAATTTTAGAAAAAGAGTTTATTGAAAAAAAAAATTAATTTGAAATTTGGCTTTTTTAAAAAACAATTTTTTTGGAAAGAAATTTTCTTCTAGAATCATGTTTTTCGATTAAGTTTGGAAAAAAAGGTTCCGAAAATATGATATATGCGATTTGCTTTTTGGAAAAATTATATTTTTTGAAAAAAAAATTACAAAGTTTGTTTTTTAAAAAAAATTAGTTTCGGAAAAATATTTTTTCTAATTTATTTTTTTAAAAAACAATTATATAAAATTTAAACAAATTTTTCTATTTTTTTTTAAACGCCTTTGGTTGAAGGAAAAAAGTGTCCGGTACGTTTCCAAACCATTTCCGTTCAAAATAAATGTTTCTTAAGGACTTGTCTTTCAAAAAAGTTTGTTTCCGAAAAGATAAATTAGTTTTTAAAAATTGCTTTCGCCAAAAAGTTTTCGGTTAAAAAAAAAATCTTATTTTTAAGATTATTTAATATACAAAATTCACTATTCACGATAAAATGTTTTTGAAAAATCGGTTTTCAAAAAAATGTTTTTGAAAAATCGGTTTTCGAAAAAATTTCCACGAGTCATCGTTTTCAGAAGAGTAATTGCAGTGGCGCACCCAGGAATATGTCTTGGGGGGGGGGGGCGAAGCCTCATGATGTCGTGTTTTATGCTATTTCATCTTTTTATAAATGAAAGATGTAGAATAGTAGTTTACCTAACTAGTGCGGAAAGTGCCTCTTTTCCGCACGCGATTGCAGATGGCCAAACGACCCGATAGCGGAGTTTGGCCAGCAATCAAGTGCGGAAAAGACACTTTACGGACGAGTTAGGTACACTATTTTTTCTATAAGCGTGAAGAAAAAACTAAAAATTAATCAGAAAATTATTTATATTCAAAACGTTTTAATCAAATCAATTATTATTATTCACATTCTAGCGGCTTCTAGAACTGACTGGGGTAGACCTTCGTCCGAAGAATCCATTGAAAATCTGATTTTTTTGTTTGAAAAATTCAAAAGACGCTTGTATCTGCAAAATTGGCTTTGTTTTGACAGTTTGTTTGTACTTTGTTGCTATGGTGATTTAAGATGCCAAATCTAAAACCACTAGTGTTCATTGTTGTTTGACATTGACAATGACGATATTTATATCGGGGAGGTTTAAAACTTATAATTTGAACCTATTTTACTGAAAACTTTATTTTATCGAAAATATTGAAAATATAGCATAATTTTAGTCAATTTGAATATTTTTAGGATATTTCGTGTGCTAGGAAAGATACAAATGTATTTTGAACGGTCTAAATGTTATAGAACACCTCAAAATCGTAACAAATTTACTTTTTTACAAAAATATTTTTCCGCACTAGTGCGGAAAAGTGGCACTTTCCACACTAAAATGCGTGCGGAAAAGTGGACTTTTCCGCACGCTTATAGAAAAAAATCTTTAAAAAATCTTAGGCCTGGTGGGGCCCCGGGTTCCAAGCCCCTTCGACACCCCTGGTACGCCCATGGTAATTGCTAGAATCAAAAAAAATACATATTAAATAAATCCCTAGAAAATTGATTTTTCTAATATATTCTTTATTTTCTTTTAGATCGCCATCGAATATAACGATAAGATACGTCACCATCTCACCTCGGCACCTTTTCTCCATAAGATGAAGAATGAAGAACGATTAAAGACAAAAGGAAAACCAGTCAAAATGTCATTAGAGAAGGCATTGTTACAGATTATGAAATGTTTTATTTATCACTAGAGTACAGACTGAAAAGACGTACCAACTACGGCAGCAGCAGGGAAAGGCGGGGGGGACTGGTAACAGGGTGTTGGTTTCTTTTTAACTTTTCACTACAGGGCTTGATATCACACATTCCCTTTGCACGCAGGATCACTTCGTGGATTACAATGGATAACAAGAACAATAAAGCAAAAAAAAGCATTTCTTTTTTCACAACCGCACAACCAGTTTTCAGCATCGTATAATTTTTTATTAAATTTTCTAATATATGTTTTTATAGAACACCCCTCGGCATTACTTACACTAAAATTTTGAATAATTTTTAGGTCCGGTCTATGTGGGCCTAAAGATTTTATTTGAAATGAAAGTTCATATGTCAACGTATTTCAATTTGCACAGTTAATTATGTAACCGACGGTATTTATTTCTATTTTATAAACATATGATAACGAAAACAAACAATGACACACGACCGGCAAGGCTCTTTTCTACTGACAAACTCCAAATCAAAACAAATTCATACGTCTTCACTAAAGATAGAACCGGCAACACTAGAAAGGGCAGCGAACGTTTACGCACGATGAATATGGCCGACGTCAAATGACACAAACATTCCTCCCGCCATCACGCGAGATCAGCTACCCATACACCGCTGAAAACGGGTGAAATTGATACCTTGCCCCGCGCTCTGCCGGCTTGTAATTATTTGCGCTCAAAAAGTTCACCCAAATAATCGCTTGTTGTTAACTACAGATAATAAAAAGAACTAGACCATCATGTTGTAAGGGAAGATTTAATTTTTTTTAAATAAATCAATTAAAAATACTGTTTGTTGTCTAGTTTTTGGAGGGCAACGGGCTAATCTATCCATTCTCTGTACCTACCGTGGTACGATCTCCAACATAAATCTCTAAGAATTCAAACCTTCTCACAATGGGTTATATGGCAGAGCTAGCACGACATTAGCCCTGTATATGTTTTTTAAATTATGATAAACAAACCCACCCAAATGTATTACAGATAGTCCAGTTAATAAAAAAAATGCAACTGATAAAAAAAGGCTTAATGTATTTCCCTGTAACAGAGCCCCAAATTTGAAAAATATTTTGGGAGAAAAATGTATGTATTTTTACAGTATTTTTAAATAAAAAAAATGACAATACGAACAGCACTTTTTGGGTATATGGGTATAAAGTGGACATAAGCAGTAACTGCAGTTTTAAAAACTACTAGTAATTTCCTAATTCCAAAACCCTTTTTATGGTTAAAATTTTTTGAAATATATTACGTTTATTTTCGTCTCTATTTTTCTTTGCAAAGCGTGCAGAAACAAACTTAGCAAGGCTTAGTAAAATCTCCACCAGAATATTAGAGAGAGGGGTCTATTTGACTAAAAAAACAAAAAATTTGCTGCCCCTCGCTGCCCCTGTTTTTTGGGGGTAGCCCTAAACACTGCCATGTACGTGGTCTTTATACAATCAGTGTATCAGCCAAATGGAATAAATTCGACAGCGGATTGAGTTTAGATTATTCTGAAAAATCCAAAAGTACTTCGACTAAGATTTTTAACGAGCAATATTTCTGTTCGAAATTTTTTCTGTATAGACCCCCTGCAAAGGGGTCTACTCGCATAAAACATTTTTTTTCTAATTAGATAACCCTACTTGTGACACCTTGCTCGAAAGCTTATCAAAAAAGAAAAACGATAAACTACTTTTTTTGACACCTGTCGAATATTAAAATACTCTGCCAATATATGGGCCCCTAAGCTCACACTAGGTACTATAGTTATAGTGTACATGTGAGCTAATATAACTAAAAACTGAAATATATTTTATTCAACTCCACACTAAATTACCTTTTGTTTGATATCACACAAGCCATGTTTTGACTTAAACTCAAATTTTTGAAATCCACCCCCACCCTTAAAAAAACAAAAACTAACATGTATTTTGTTAAACTCCGGACTCAATTACCTTTCGTTTGATATCACACACGCCATATTTTCACTTAAACTCTAATTTTTGAAATATACCCCCACCCTTTTTTTTAAATAAATTAAAATGTATTTTTTTTAACTCCAGACTCAATTACCTTTCGTTTGATATCACACACGCCATATTTTCACATAAACTCTAATTTTTGAAATCTATCCCCACCCTTTTATTTAGTTTCTGTTCGGTGGATTTTGTTAATTTTTAAATGGGACCATCTCGACCCAAGACCCAGCCTAGGTACCAAATTTCATTGAAATCGGCCAAGCGGTTTTTGAGTTATGCGCGTTGGTCGTTACAGACAGACATACAGACAGACAGACAGACATACAGACAGACAGACAGACAGACAGACAGACGGCGCAACAAAAAAGTTTCAAAATCATCTGAAACGCAAAGATATATAAAAATTTTTGAAATCGGAGCTACTTTTTTTTTCTCGAAAAAATTAGGATCACCATAGCTCACACTACTATAGTATAGTATATGTGTGAGCTAAAAAGCTAACCTTTACTTTTTTGCCATTTTTAGACAATAAAAAATATCCTTTTAAGTAAAATTTATAATTTAATTAAAAAACTTAAGTAAAAAATTAATAAAATCCAACCTCTTTTGCAACTGGTAGATCCAACTTTTGAAAACTTGTTCGAAAGCTTATTAAATAGGAAAAAATATGGTGTGTGATCCTAAACCCCGAAAACCCCTCCACTATCCTTAAAGGTGGAGAGTTTCCAACTTTAGAGCTTTATAATATTGTATTGTCGTTGTAACTATAAGTCCATACCAAATTTGATGTTGATCGGATATTTACAAGTTGGTCAAAATTGACTTACAAAGGGACAAGGGCGGCGTCAATTTCACAATTTTAAAAATATAATTAAAAATTCGTGATCCCTATCCCAAAAGTCCCTACATACCAATTTTGAACAAAATCGGACATACTTAGATGGTCCCCTTCCATCCTCTTCAAAGGGGTGGGGGGTTGCCAACTTTAAAGCATCATAATATTGTTTTGTATTGGCACTGTAATTTATAATAACTATAAGTCCACAACAATTTTGATGTTGATCGGATGTGTACAAGATGGTCAAAATTGTCCAAGGGGGAGGAGGGCGTTACTTTCACAATTTTAAAAATCTAATTAAAAATTTTTGTTCCCCATCCCCAAATGTCCCTGCATAGTTAGATAGTAGCCCCCCTCCAGCATTTTCAAAGGGGGGGGGGAGCTGTGAACTTCATAATATCAGTATATTGTATTGTCATCGGAACTATAAGTGTGTACCAAATTTGAAGTTGATCCGTTGTCTAGATGTGGGTTAAAACTGAGTTAAAATTGAGTGTCGCGCTAGTCCTCTCATATAACCCATTGTGTGTCTGTAGATATAGGTACTATTTGATTTAAGTGCAGACAAAAGTAATCCAGTTCAAAGTTAACTCCATAGCAATAATCCACAAAACCCACGACACGGAAAATTAGCACTTCTCGATAAATCAAGCGGGTAATTTCATTTAAATTTCATGTAAATGTAATGACACGATCAGCAGATCTAGTAATGGCTTTTATATTCATTTCTTATGTTGATCTTCATTTCTTCCTTTTGTAGATCATGTATAATTCGAAAAACATTAGTAGATTTAGTATCTTCTGTTGAATGCTTGTTGAAAGGAGAACAAGGGCTATACTGGGGGTTTACTTATATATTTTATACAAATATCGATTGATAAACACGTGGTAGAGGGTAGAGGTGTTGATTTTCGTTACTTTTGAATACTCGTTACTAATCGTTACTCGACTACTAAGTAATCATTTTATATATTCGTTACTATCGTTACTTTGATTACTGTAACTGTATTCAATTTAATCATACAATTAGTGCAAAATTCTCGGACTGTCGTTAATTCGAAGATCATTTACTTGTAGGTATACTTTTGTGGTTGATATTATGGAAATATTCAATTGAAATTTTTTAAATGCGGGCTAAAATTAAAAAAATAAAGGTAGGAATTACGTAGGAACTGTTCTGTTTACAACTTTGTTTTAAAAATCTAATGCCTTACATACAAAGAAATACATACTTAAAATCTAAAAGTAAATAAAAATAGAGATAAAAATAACAATCTTAGACGAGAACTTAAAAAATATACAAAAAGTTTGGATTACTGAATACTAAAATAGTCGAAGGATACTTTGATTCCTTCAAAGTAACGAAAGTAATCATTTAATTTTCGGATTGGTATTCGTTACTGCGTTATTTGTCGAGTAACGAGTACTCGAGTAATAAATAGTTACTTTTTATTACAAGCTTTTATTTAGCTTCAGATGTTCTGTCTAACTATCTAACTATCTAACTATCTAACTATCTAACTATCTAACTATCTAACTATCTAACTATCTAACTATCTAACTATCTAACTATCTAACTATCTAACTATCTAACTATCTAACTATCTAACTATCTAACTATCTAACTATCTAACTATCTAACTATCTAACTATCTAACTATCTAACTATCTAACTATCTAACTATCTAACTATCTAACTATCTAACTATCTAACTATCTAACTATCTAACTATCTAACTATCTAACTATCTAACTATCTAACTATCTAACTATATAACTATCTAACTATCTAACTATCTAACTATCTAACTATCTAACTTTCTATCAAATCTTGTGAAGCGTTTTTGACACACTTCCCATTATCCGATTTGGAGGAAATTTGGTACACACATAGTGGTCCCATGACAATACAACATTAAGAAAAAATATCCTCCCACTCCTACCCCCACCCCTTCTATAGAAAAATGTGTTTTTGACACACTTCCCGTTATCCGATTTGGATAAAATTTGGTATGCACATAGTGGTCCGATAACAATACAACATAAAAAAAAATATATCCTCCCACCCCTACCCCCACCCTCTTCCAGATGAAATTTGGTATACATATTGTAGTCCGATGAAAATACAACATTGAAAAAGAATTCCTACCACTCCTACCCCCACCCCCATCTATAGAAAAATGCGTTTTTGACATACTTCCCATTATCCGATTTGGATGAAATTTGGTATACATATACTGGTCCGACGACAATACAATAATGAAAAAATGTCCTCCCACCCCTACCCCCTTTCATAAAAAATGCGTTTTTGACACACTTCACTTCAAATGACTTTTATAAAATTTGGTATATGCATAAAGGTCCGATGGCAATACAGCCGAAACAAAAAATATATTTCTACCTGTACCCCCACCCTCTCCTTCTCCCAATAGAAAAATAAGTTTCCAAGCAACTCACGATCAGCGATTTCATTATAATCTAGAATAAACACTTCTGTTATTGAACAAATATTTTCATTTAATAGAGTAGATAGCTGAGACTAAAAAGTAGAAAATAAATTGGTAAAAAAAAATTTTAAGTCACAAGCTTCTATAAAATGCACTAAAAATTAAAAAATAATTTTCTAAAATTCTAATATTATCATAATAATAAAAGCGATGGCCGACTGATGGAAATTTTGACGATGTTAGCACGATAAGATATCCGTATCAATTAAATATCACTATTTGCAAGAATTAATCTAGCAGAAAAATGCAGAGGTACCAAATCCACCCAACCCGACCCAAGATACCCCAGCATTTCTCTGACATAGGTATGGTAGGTAAACATATCTTTGATTACCTGCTATGTTGAATATTCTTTAAGTGTTTAGATCACAAATTTAGATTAACTTATGCTTTCAATTTGCGGCCATCGCTTTTATTATTATGATAAAATTAGAATTTTAGAAAATTATTTTTTAATTTTTAGTGCATTCTATAAAAGCTTGTGACTTAAAAAAAAAATTTTACCAATTTATTCAAACCTCCAGTAGATATTTCAGACCTGTAAACTTATTTTATGTTTTATTTAATTAAAAATACTGCTTTATTAAGTTTGAGTATGTTGTTAAATAAAAACTGGTATTGAACTTTACCTTTCTAGTATTTAGAGCAATTGCAAAAATTTCTTTACTTTCAATAAAGTCGTTTTTCTAACTCAAAGCTTGGAATTAACTAAAAAAAGAGGTATTTCCCATACAATATAATGCATTTTTGTCCGTGGTTTGCCCAGACTAGCCCCACTATGGAATCACTTCGCCAGCATTGCACTTATGCGATGGGCTCAGTCCATTCATATTATCAGTGACGCACCCAGGAATGTCTTGGAAGGGGCCCGAGGCCTTTGGGGGCGCCCGGGGCTTCGTAATGTCGTATTTTATGCTATTATATCTTTTTATTCATGAAATACCTATGTGGAAAATATTTAAAAAATCTTAGGCTTGGGGGGAACTGAACTGGGCCCCGAGGCACCCCTCTGGGTGCGCTCATGGTATTATAGGTCAACATTCCAGGGTTCTAAAGTTCTAGAAGAAAAATTTACCAGGGGGCTATTGACTTCAGAGAGTAAAAATTAATTTTTATGTTTAAACACAGTTTAATTAATTGTTTATTACTTTAAAAGTTTCTTTTTCTAACAATAAAATTGAAGAAACAGCTTACGTTTTGCCTAATTAATTAACACCAGTAGCAATGAAGGTTGTTTTTTTAAACCATTTATTAATATTTTTAATATTAATTTTTATTAGGGTCCTAATAGCTTTGACATTAAAACATACGGTTTCTTTTTTAGTAATAAACTATTAAAATAGTGTGTTATCACCATGCCGCCATAAATTACCAAATGTATTCAGTGTTATTAGTGATATTTACCTAAATTGTGGCCAAAAATTATAAAAAAAATAAATAGATTCATGACGGATCTGACACCTTCTTAGCTAGCCTATTATCACACTTTAAGTGAAGCCATGATTATATATTAGCATTGAAAACAGTTTTTGGTAAATATCTCAGAAAATAAAGCTCCTACGTACAAATTATTGAGCAAAATATAGTCTACAATATTCCGAAAACAGTGTTTTGATACGATGCTTCGTTAAAAAGTTGTACTAGCATTTTTTAAAAGTTTTTAATTGTCAAAAAATTGTCATTAGCATAAATGGATTTTGACCAAAATCTAATTAGCTCGTAAGAATGTCGAACATTATTTTACTTAAAAATCGGTTCAGCGGTTTAGGAGCTATCGTGTTACAGACAGAAATAATATACACACACAGACACAGACAAACATCACGACGATATTGCTAGGATAGGGCAAAATACATCCAAATAACACATTTTTAACGTTATCTGAAATCTGAAAATAATACCTTCTCTAGACATTGCTACGCGGGCTAGGAAGGTAAAAATATATAACCGAGCCAAAAACTAATTATAGTGAAAACAACTTTTTTACTCATCACTTATATAATATTATAGGTAATTCTGTTTTATATAAATTATTGTATCCTTATTCTATAATGAAAGTTAGATTTATCATTATTATTTTTATTAGTGAGTACTTTAATTCTTCTTATAAAAAGTAGACCTAGTTAGGGTAAATGCGGGAGAGTTGCCGCACTTTTTGAAAAATAGCTGTAACATCTGTAAGTCTCGAGATTTTTTTCTTCAAAATGAATCAATGCACACTGCGTTAAACTTTATTAAAATATAAAAATAAAAATTATATGTAAGAAAACATGAACATAGCAAAAAAAATATATTTTTTAATTAAAGTCGGCATCTCTCCCACACTGCTGGGTGAGATGGCGCGTGAAATTAGAAGATACGCCGCTGTAACCGTTTCTCTAAAAAAGCTCTAATTTTCATTTTTTTTTCTTAATTCGAGTCTGGAACAGATGTTACAAACTTCACCATACATGGTGCAAGTGACATGTAACAATGTTTACACGACTCGTGTAAACATTGCATGTAGCCATTTTAAGCATTTAATACATTGTAGCCAATCCACTTTTTTAGTTGTTATTGCGTAAACTTCGAAGCATTCCACGCAGCGTTCCTGGTTTTCATTTTTCTTTTTGGCTAGAGGTTCATCATCGCTGTCCCTCCATTGAATTTTTTCTCGGTTCTTGAAAATGCGGCAAGTGTCCTTTTTGTTGGGGGAGATGCCGCACCTGATTATCAAGGTCACAGATTCAAAACGCAACAAAATACGGCATGGCACCTGTAAACATAACCCCAAAATACGGAATAAAACAGATGAATGTGAAAAGAAACTACCACGTTGCAAAGAACCACACTTATTAAGAAAGTACTTAAAATTTTGCTAAAAAAAATTTACCTTACCGTCGTAAATTCAAGGATTGCAAGCGATATTTTAGAAAACAAATACGTCCGATGTTATAACCGTTCACTAAATAATGACCTCTGAAAGTGGGCATACTTGTTTGCATATGTTCTAGTGTAATCATTGAAATACGTGAAACGCGGCGTCTCTCCCTCCGCGGCAACACTCCCGCATTTACCCTATATGTATATATTTAATATTTTTACACATACTACCATTTAACCAGGACCTAAAAAATGTTTTTAAAAACTTAGATGGAAAAGAAATAGGCATCATATTAAGCGGACGATACTTAAACCATCTAATATATGCTGACGATATCGCTTTTATAACAGATAAGGAAGAAAAACTGATAAAAGTGCTGCAAAAACGTAGGCTTGACTATAAACTACACTAAAACTAAAATTATTCAAAACACAGATAAATATATGACTTTCACAATGAAACAATAAAATATAGAACAAGTAGAGGAATATATATATTTAGACGAATTATTAAAATAAAAAAAGAAAACCAAATAGCCAAAATCAAGAGACGAGTAAGATTATATTAAATAAAAAATATCCTGAGTACCTCAAAACGAAAGTGTAACCAATGTATCCTTCCTGTACTCACTTATGGATCACTTATGGCCACTGGGGACCTTGGAAAGAGAAAAGAAGTAGTGGGAGATCCCGAATAGATGGGCGGACGATTTAAAGGAACATGCAAGAACTAGATGGATGATCACGGCGACAGACAGAGAAGAGTGGAAGATATTGGGGGAGGCCTATGTCCAAAGATGGATCGAAGAAGGCTAAATAGATAGATGGAGAGATTCAATAAGTTGGGTACTTCCCGACACATAAAATGCGTAGGCGGTTTTTTAATGGCTAATTTCCTTACAAATTAGCAACCTTTTCTGTCGCTAAATATCAAAGTCTAGTCATTGCCATGTTTTGTTGTCACAGCCTTGTCCTAAGGACACTCATCGTAAAGGCAAGCCTTATAGGAAGCGAAGCTAACGTCAGACTTTCTATTTTTTTTGTTTTTATTTATGACATGTTTTTCTCGGTTTGGCATTGGCGGGTCTGTTTTATTTTGAAGATGTTGTTTTACACACTATGAAGGTACCTAAACCATATATATTTATGTAATTAGAATTAAAAAATTATGCTGCAAACTATCTTGAAAATCTCTCATTATTAAATAGATCTTTAGACTGTGTTAAAACCACATTTTTAAAATAACAACGAGCCGCCAATGCGAAACCGAAGAAAACATGTCAAAAATTATAACCAAAAAATAGAAAATCAGAGTTAGGCTTCGCTACCTGTAAAGCTTGCTTAACGATGAGTGACCATACGTTGTCCAACTTAAAAATGTCACCACAGATCTCAGAATTTGATAAAATCCAAATTTTAGCTAAATTCGATGGTGGATGGTTCATTATTCGTCGGGTCGCCACCTATTATGGACGAAACAAGAGTACTATAGTGCGAATAAAAAAAGATATGAAGAAGAAAGAACTGTTCAACGCAAGGAAGGCACTGGTTTGACTAAAGTAAGCACGCCTCAACAAGATGAGCAATTCGTTAATTTTCTTGAAGAAAACCCATTTTCCACGGCCAAAGAAACAAAGTTAACAGTTGATTTTCCTGTATGGGGGCCCTTTGCGAAAAAGTTGACAAAGCTAAATACGAAGAAGTTATTGGATAAAATCCAAATTTGTTTCAAAACCTTTCAGATTCGATGCCAAGACGTGTGCAAAATTTTTTAGAGGGAAATGGTGCCATGACAAGATATTAAAATTCTGCTAAAATTTGTTTCTTTTTATAATAAAGTGTTTATTTTAAAGATAAAATCTTTTTATTTTATAATTCGTAACAGCAACCTTAAAGCTAAAATCAGTAAAGATTGGTAAAAATACTTTAAGTGTCCTTAACAGCATTTGTTTATGTTGTCTAAAAGTGTTAACCTTCAAAACGCGGTAACAGTGGGCAAGCAAATTTTCTAAAATATAGAGGTGTGCCTAACTTCTGCTGTATGCATTTTATGTGTTAGGAAGTGTATGTATTAAAAATTGAGTGTGCATTTTAGGTGTCATTATGACATTGGTCATTGGCGAGACCAATGAGCTTAAAAATTTTATATTCTCCTAACATAACACCTGAATTTAGAAGTTTTCTTCCAATTTAGGAGAAATCTAATTCCGAAAAGAAAGAGTTGAGCTATAAATTACCAAAAGAGCTAGGAACGTCTTCATTAGAATACTTTTTAAATCGGATTCCAAACTAAATCGTCTTACACGACCAATTTATCTTTATTTCTAAATTGCGTGACAAAATTGTATTTTAATTCGGTAATGTCAACATTTATTATCGACTAGGCCCACTGTGTACGTATATTTAAAAAAGGTGCTGCTTTTGAGTCTTTAGGACTATCTGCATCAAAAGCCAAAGTTTTATTGGACAATTCAGCTTTATCTATAAAATTTCGCATTATTTAGGACATAATTTTAAAATCTATAAAATCAAGAAATTCTAAGCCGGCTCCACATCAAACCAACAACAAACAAACAAAACTGCAAGTTTTCGAAAACACGAACAAATTGTCAGCTGCTGTCCACATATCGCACACCCGCTGAAAAAGAGTCACAACTCAAAAATCGCCCTTATTGAGATAAACCTGCCGCCATCATTGAAATAACTTGTACTTTCTTCCATCAAAGCGTCATTTTATGTTTCGACAATTCACCGCGAAATGGCGATGTGACTCTTTTATTTTGTCTAGTTTAGCTGAGGATGCGTTCCTTTACAGTGTCACTTTTGACTTTATAACAGCGTGAACGTGGAGTTTCATCCTGAAAAGAGTCACATTTCGAGTTGTGAAGGTTTTTGTGTGACCAATTGGTTAAATCTGACCCATATAACAAGTAAAATACGGTTATTTTTTTGTGTTGTGACTGTTTTTTCGAATTGTTCAGGGTACTTAGAATTAAGGAGAATTAAAAAAAAATCTTTTGAATTTATTAGAGAATAATCATATTCCCAGTTGTTATTCAGCATTTTATAACTCGTTGTAAAAATAAATACCAAGTTTATTCTTTATTTGTTTTCTTTTTTTATATTATTTACCATCCTGCGTGACATCCTGATTTACAACGTCATGATGCCTTGTTCTAAAAAAGTGTTACAATATCGGGTTTTTGTCTTTTTTTTAAACTAAAAACGACAAAAATCATTTTTTCTGAGAAACGTACTGCACCAATAACATTGAGTTATTAGGTTCCTGTTGATATAAAATAACATGTTAACTCGTAATTTGTCATGTAAGTGAAAAATGAATCTCTCTAATGACCTAAATTCTTTAACAGCGATTTTCTCAAAACAATGTTTTTTGAGTTGTGACAATTTTTTTGCGGGGGTGCGATATAGGAAAACAATTAGTGAACTTTGAAACAATACTTTTGCCAGCTCCGGACTTTTTTAATAACTGATAATTTCTGTGTTCTCTTTGGAACTGGCTGTTGATGTTTTTTATTCTTCCGTCCACTTCCTCTGAAGAAGGATCACACAATATTCCTATTTTCTTTAAGCCGTCTGCCTTTTTCTAACGATTTTTATAATCAGTGTCTCTGGCGCCCCACAACAATCTAGCTTCTCGATAAAACTCAATTAATTTAAATGTATTTTTAACACCCCATTTAATTTTTTCTCCGGACATGGTAATTCTGCACACAGAAACTACACAAACTGAAGCACGATGTTTGTTTCTGTTTTATTCCTGTAGAGACTAGACCAACAAAGTTGCTCAAAACGAAAACAAAACATCAACACTTTGATCTTTACCGACAGGCAGCGCCGACGGGGAAAATAAAACGTTGCTGAAAACGCAAACAAATCAAAAAAGTTGCCGAATTGTACTCACTTTGTTTCAAAAATGTTGGAAACATTGAGTTGCTGTTTTGTTTTTGTTTTGTTGGTTTGGTTTGGACCCGCTATAATGTTCCTGTTCCATATTTCTTAGCAACTTCTATTGTTACGCTTAAAAAAATTGAAAATTTTCTTTAGTTATATGAACAATATATTTTTATTTTGAAATCATGAAATATTCTAGAATTTTTGTCAACATTAAACGCCAAGTAATCGCCAATATAAACAAGTAATAGGTTTAAGATCTTTTGCTAGAAGTTCCTAGCCGTTTCTCTTCTAGTCCAGATCTGAAGCTGTCGGCAACTTTTTTCGGGTCCTTTTTAAAAAGTTGATGTAGTTGCTTGTGACGTAGAAAATCTTTTGGTACAAATCTGGTGTGTGAAATGTCATCATGATCAGAGTTCTTAGATATATCAGCAACATTTCTTATTTTTCTATCTGAAACAAGAGCTGTATATGAAAACTTAATAAAAACTAGTCTAAAAAGTTGAATGTTATTGTCAATAGTTTTGGTAGTGTCAATATCTTCAGATTTTTAGTGCGATAAAAATTGTATTAACTGCCAAAAAAGGTAGAGGAAGACAAAATATGGGGTTTTTATTTTAACTTATTGTTGCTATTCATACAAATTGTAATGTAATGCTCAATTCGTAGCTAATTTTTAGTTTAAAGCTTCGAACATTAAACCCTGTAGAAGCAGCATACTTTCTTATTGATTGAGTTTAATATTTACAAAGGGGTCAGGGGGAAAAAGAACCCAAATTGCCACGTTTACATAATGTGATAATTAAATAAACGGTTTTTTCTTTAAAAATTAACATTATTTTCTTTCAAAATAAAATGTAAAAGTCTATCTTACTAGTTTCACCAAGATAAATACAATAAAATATTTTTACTTTTGTCAAATTAGATTAATTAATAAAAATTGTGTCCGTTAAACGTACGAAAAAGTTAACAGCGCGGCAACCTCGCCAACAACGGCGTGGTCGATGACGTACTGTCACTTGTTGTTAATGGCCGTCATTGTATTTTGAATCGTTGTGGACTAAAAGGTGATCCGTGCTAAAAAGCCTGTGATTTTGTGATTTTTTATTGTTTTTTTGCGTTAAAGACAATGTAGTAAAAAAGTGCGAGGTGTGTAAAACATCCTATGCCGTAGGAAATAAACGGTCTTTTTACAAGTAAGTAAACAGCTTACTTATCTGTAAACAAAACATAGGCGTAGTAAAATATTTTAAGGATTGTTATGTAAACAAACAGCCGGTTCTTAAGCTGCCACATTGTTTTAAATGTATTATACTTGCACGATTTTGTATTATTACTATTGAGATTCATAAAATAATATACTTGCTATAATAGAATGTTGAATCATTTTTAATATAAAAAAGTATTTTCTGGTTTAATGCTGTATTATGGTTTTGTACTATTTTTAAGTATAGGTAAATTTAGTGGGAATAAGGACACTGTTGTTCTGTTAAATATACGTTTTAATCCATCGGTAACGTTTCGACAATGGTTTTTGTCTTCATCAGACATTGTCGAAACGTTACCGATGGATTAAAACGTATATTTACCAGAACAACAGTGTCCTTATTCCCACTAAATTTACCTATAGTATATTTACCAGAACAACAGTGTCCTTATTCCCACTAAATTTACCTATAGTTGCATTGCAAGGACGTGATAAGTTTACCAACTATTTTTAAGATTTACAAAGAAATGGTTAGGAATACTTTCAAATTAACTTGACAACAATGTTTGGAGATCATTTACTCAAACAAATCTGCCTATGGTTTGAGGTTATGCTGCTTCTCGTAGTTCAATGTTCTAAGGTTTAAAGTCATACATATCGTCGGCGTCTGATAATCCCTGCTAAGTGACATTTTTTTTAATATTGGTAATTTATGCAGATAGCGCTAGACATTCATTGCCCACATGGTGAAATGGACTGCTAAATGCAGATTAAATCCTTGTTTACTTTGTAAAAGAACAACAATATCTGCTATCAACTCTACCAGTTGCGGGGTGCGAAAATAACTGCAATTTATATTCCCTCCTGAAAAAAACTCTGACTTGTACTTAGGTATTGTCAGATCGCCGACGATATAGTTTTGCGAATATTGTATATGAGGTTTAAATCATTGTAGAGATCTTGTTGATAAGTATATTTACCTAGTCTTGCCAAATCCTCATAATAATCATCATCATAATAATCATCTTCATAATCATACTTGGAAGGTGGGTGACGACAGTGAGGTTTAGCTCTAGACTGGGGTTCCGCAAGGATCTGTGTGGATTCACCACTAGGAACTAGAAAAAAAGTGAAGTAATATAATAGGGTAGTTCTGTTTACCACAACGTCAGAAGGTTCGGTTCGGTTCGGTTCGGTTCATCTACATTCGAGATTCAAGCGACTGCATTTAATGATAGAAGCAGTGGCGCACCCAGGAATATGTCTTGGGGGCCTCTTGGGGGGGGGCCCAAAGCCTCATGATGTCGAATTTTAAGCTATTTTTTGTGTTATTTTCTGATATGTATATGTCGAAAATATGTAAAAAAATTTAAGGCTTGGGGGGGGGCTCAAGCCTCGCCCCCCCTTCCGAACCGAACCGAACCGAACCGAACCGAACCGAACCGAACCGAACCGAACCGAACCGAACCGAACCGAACCGAACCGAACCGAACCGAACCGAACCGAACCGAACCGAACCGAACCGAACCGAACCCCCCCCCGACCCCCCCCCCCCCGGGTGCGCCCATGATAGAAGCAACACACTTGGTATGGATGGACATAAGACTCGCCCGAAGATTTTACGAAAGGGAACCACCCCCCAACCCTGGCAGGGGAAGTTCCCCCCATAAACGTGCTTTTTGATAGTTTTTTTGCTAATAATTCGAAAACAGTCAACTTTCCGAAATAATTTCTGGAGATCATTTTTTAAGTGGATATAATTTCCTTTTCAACCATGTATCTTAGTGCCCTCTGACGGTAGTGGTGCACGTTCCATTAGCGTACGAAAAAAGGGGAACATTTTTAAAATATTTTTGTTATATTTTTGTTGTGGTATTTTTATCCTATTTTTTTCTCAAAAAATATTTTGGGTTAAAAGCCCATTGTATAAAGTTAAATATTTATTAAGCTAGACATATTTTTATAAGTAGCCGCCTTGAAAATGACCCAACTTTGAAAATTCATATTTCAAAAACTATACAGTTTATCAACAAAAGCACCGAGTTGCAGTATTGTGGGCCCATAGAGATACGAAAAAACCACACCCTGAATTAAGATTCGGAAAAACGTCATTTAGCGAAATTTGGGGTAGGAAATCCCATAAGACCAAAATGACCAAACTTTGAAATTCATATTTCAAAAACTATACAGTTTATCAACAAAAGCACCGAGTTGCAGTATTGAGGGACTATAGAGATACCAAAAAACGACACCCTGAGTTAAGATTCGGAAAAACGTCATTTAGCGAAATTTAGGGTAGGGAATCCCATAAGACCAAAATGACCAAACTTTGAAAATTTATATTTCAAAAACTATACAGCTTATCAACAAAAGCACCGACTTGCAGTATTGTGGGCACATAGAGATACGAAAAAACCACACCCTGAGTTAAGATTCGGAAAAACGTCATTTAGCGAAATTTAGGGTAGGGAATCCCATAAGACCAAAATGACCAAACTTTGAAATTCATATTTCAAAAACTATACAGTTTATCAACAAAAGCACCGAGTTGCAGTATTGTGGGACCATAGAGATACCAAAAAACCACACCCTGAGTTAAGATTCGGAAAAACGTCATTTAGCGAAATTTAGGGTAGGGAATCAAACAAGACCAAAATGACCAAACTTTGAAAATTCATATTTCAAAAACTATACAGTTTATCAACAAAAAGCACCGAGTTGCAGTATAGTGGGACCATAGAGATACGAAAAAACGACACCCTGAGCTAAGATTTGACAAACCTCCCCCCCCCCCCACGTTACGCCACTGCGTTTAAGGGGGGCGCACCATCCCCCTGCCAGTGTTGAGAGGGTCGTTCCCTTTCGTAAAATGTTCGGGCGTGTCTTATGTCTATCCACATAAGACACGCCAAAAGTGTGTTGCTTCTATCAATAAACGCAGTGTCGGACCCCATAGGGCCTGAACTATAAGGATTTAGCAATGTTTATTGCAAAGGCTCTTATCAGGTTAATATGATTCTTATTGAATAAAAAAATTACCTTTAATATCTCTTGCGTCGGTAAAAGTAACAAATATATGACAAAAAACCATCAACACCTGTAATGTATACATTATTGTAATCATTATAAAACAACAACAAAAAATGATATAATTATTTTAGTTTTCTGGAACTTGGATATATAGTAACAGGTTTAGTAATAAAAGTTTGTCGTGAGGACAAATCGTGTTGGAAAAACTCAAAACTTTGTTTATCAAACTATCTTTAAGGCAGGGGCGGCTCGTCCATAGGAGCGCTGGTGCTCGCGCACCCCCAGCAAAAATAAGAAAAAAAAATAAATACAAACTATTAAATTAAATTTAATAATTACTGTTGTTTTTTATTTATTTTTTAATGATCCCGATCCCGCTAGTGGCATATATCGGCCATTAACGGAAATAATTAATATCTTTTCGACTTGACGCTTGCTGCCGCATACAGTGGCCTTCGATCGCCTCGCCTCGCTTGAATCTAGAGATATGAGAGGGCGGGCTTGAATCTGGAGGTGCGCGTGGATTCGGCGTTCCTCTTTAATCCAATTTTTGCCACGCAATTGGATCGGAAATGCTCGGGATATCGGCCGAAAAAAGGGCGAGGTGGTGCGCTAAATCAATACACACTTGCATCTCGTGTTGTTTTATAGTTCTCAGCTGATTCCTGTTTATATTATTATTAGTATGCGTGTAATGGGCGTAATTAAAATTTATTTACGCATTTTTAAGTGAATTTTATGCTGTTTTCGGCTTCTTGTTTGTAATTTTTGGGTTAATTATTATCTACAAGTGTCGAATATGTCTGAGGCAGTTATAAGTTCGGGTTCGGGTAATCCTGGAAGTAATTCAAGACTTAATTGTGTACAAAACATTATAGCAAGCTTTTCCTCCTTTAATTTAAATCAAAAAATTGAAATTAAAATATTAGGAAGGCCGACTCGAGAACTAGAATTGTCGCAAACTTGCTCCAAAAGAAAAGAAGGTAGGAATTTTAAAAGATACTTTAGAAAAGATATTTACCAATAAAACAACTGGATTTGTGGATGTGATGTTACAAGCTCGTTATTTTGTTTTCCATGCTTATTATTTTTCAATGCAAGCATGGATAAAAGCTGGAGCCGCATAGGGGTAACTGACTTAAATCATCTACAGGCAAAAATTAAAAAGCATGAATTTTTGAATCAACGTATATACGAACATTACAATATGAAATGGTATTTGAATCAAAAGCTAAGATAAAACGGTTTTGTACATTGAATTAATGTTATCCATCGTTGGCTAAAAACTAATATGTATGTATACTGTAGGTAATGTTTTTTTGTGCAGGCATATTTTTATTTATTGGAGACCTGCTTTTTTTTACATTGACAATCTTATTACCTAGTGGGCACCATAAGTTCTTTTATTTGGCTACAAATAAATATGCAAATTTTTTTAACTTTATTTATTTAAAATTTATTTCGACTCACTTATTATAGCGCACACCCATT
Organism: Aspidapion aeneum; assembly: GCA_963576565.1. Taxonomy (NCBI): domain Eukaryota; kingdom Metazoa; phylum Arthropoda; class Insecta; order Coleoptera; family Brentidae; genus Aspidapion; species Aspidapion aeneum. The sequence continues at coordinate 7,839,903 of OY755045.1, forward strand.
CTTATACTTCACGAGCTGCCACTGCTTTAAGGGTAATAAAGTATTTTTTAAGGCAATTAAATTCTATGTTTTTTTTTAAATTTGAATTGTTAATTTTTTTTTATGTGGGCGTCAAAAACAGTACGAATATTTTCATAAATTAGAATAATATTTTGACCATATGTATCCATTGATAAACTTTATTAAAAAGGCTATAATTTTTGGTATTTTCGCTCAATATTCAAAACATTTGTTATACAACATACCATCGACAAAATTTATAGGACACAATTTTGAATTAATTTTGTTTTTATAATAAAACGTTTTACATATCTGAGATGGCAATAATTTGGAACCATACTGCGAGACTTTTTCTATAAAATATGGTTCCTTTATAAAATTTTGATTATTTTAATTAATTTTGGTATAATTTTGGGTGTGCCCAACTAGGTAAAATACCGTTGATCTGAGGGCACGGCAGTGCCCCGCCAAGTTCGCGCTGCTGTACCATCTTTCCTTGAAACATTTCTGCCCATATTTAACCAATCTAAAACTCTACTTCGGAATGAGCTACGAAGTTTCATGGACTTCCATAGAGCCACTTACTCACTCACTCATGTATAGATCATCAAAATTCTACTGCACTTCCAGACATGCTACAAAGCTGAAATTTGACAGCCTGAGAGAAATTATTACCAAACCTCTAGAAAAAAATCAAAAAACCCAAAAATTCTAATTTACTCCTTTCCCCTATACATGTAAATTTATGTAAAATTAACATTGCCCACTTCCAGAAACGCTAGAGAGCTGAGCTTTGCTAGACTGATAGGAACTATGATAAAACTATTGAAAAAAATTAAAAACCCCAAAATTATAATTTACTTCCTTCCCCTATAAATGTAAAGTAATGTAAACGGAACATTGCCCACTTCCAGAAACGCTAGAGAGGTAAGTTTTGAAAGGCCTATAGAAACTATGATAAAATTATAGAAAAAAATTAAAACACCCCAAAATTCTAATTTACTTCCCTTCCCTATAAATGTAAAGTTATGTAAAAGTAACACTGCCCACTTCCAGAAAAGCTAGAGAGCTGAGCTTCTTAAGACTGAAAGACACTATGATAAAACTATAGGAAAAAATTTAAAAATACCCACATTTTAATTTACTTTCCTCTCCTATAAATATAAGTTTATATAAAAGTAACATTGCCCATTTCCAGAAACGCTAGAGAGCTGACCTTTGGGACGCTGATAGGAACTATGATAAAACCATGTAAAAAATCCTTAAAATTTTAAATAAGGCATTGCAAAACTTTTGAACAATATTCCGCATATTGTACTACTTTAAAAATGAAATATTATTCAATTCCTTTAAAAAAGAAGTGAAATCATAACAAAAACATTTCATGTAAAAAAAAGCCAAGTACGCAAAAATGGCATTCCGAAAAAAGAATTGAGATAAAAGTATAGCCAAGTTCTCCGATACAAATTTTATTTTCAAGTTTTCTTTCTTCAATCTTCCTTCCTTCCGCTATAAAAATGTTTTACTTAATGTAAATATCTTGCAAGATAATGGAGATAAGAGACATTTTTGATATTACGATAATTGATTGAAATAACTCAATAACGTTATTTCGACAACTATTATTTTGCAAGATATTTTAGTTCTGTAAAAAAAAATTTCTTAGCAAAAAATTTCGTTGTCAGAATTTTCACATAACAGTTTATTTTTAACATCTTTTATTAAACAAAAAATGATTCTCGAAAAACTATTTTTTTAAAATTCTGATAATTCAGCGTAATCACTAATTTAAAAAAATTTTTTTTTTGGAAAAAAAATTTGTAAAAAACGTAAGGTATGTAAAAAACTACACTTTCTGGCATTTTTTTTCATATATTCAACATCATAAGAAGTTGCCATAAATATTTTTTTCCAGAATTGAAATATCTTGTAAAGTGAGGTTTGTTGAATAACGGTCTTTTTAAAAATACCCCGGATAATAAAAACATGGGAAGACAACTTAACGACCTATTTACTATATACACACTACAGTTTGTTGACGACCAAGTTATTGTAGCTAATGATAAAGAAGACATGGAGTATATGATGAGAAAGTTAATGGAAGAATACCAAAAGTGGGGATTAACAGTGAACGTGGACAAGACACAGTACTTATGTATTGGAATCGAATCCACTGAGTTAGAACTAGACAATGGACAAACAATATCTCCATGCAATGAGTACGTATACTTGGGTGTCACATTTGATAAGACAGAAACAGATTGTAAAGAACTGGAAAAAAGAATAGTAAAAGCAAAAAAGGTTATTGGATGTCTTAACAGTATTTTATGGAGCAGAGAAATAAAAAAGAATGTAAAATTTAACCTACATGAAACAATGGTGAAAAGCACGCTGTTGTATGGAATAGAGACTCGCGTAACAAAAAAATACAAAACAAAAATAGAAAGTGTCGAAATGGATGCAATAAAAAGATCAATGAGAATATCTAGACTAGATCACATAAGAAATGACATCATAAAAGAAAGAATGGGAATCGAGGGAAGCATAACGGATGACATCAGTAAAAGGCAACTGATATGGTACGGCCATGTACAACGGATGAACGACGAAAGATTACCAAAGCAAGTCCTAGAATGGCAACCAATAGGGCGCAGAAAAAGAGGGCGTCCTAAACTAGAATGGCAACAGTCAATCCAAAGATCAATGAGTCAAAAAAATCTAACAGATGATTGTCAGGATCGAAGGAGGTGGAGATTAGGCGTCGGACAACGTAGAAAAACGTTCTAAACCGACATAGTAGTAGTAATAAAAACCACGGGGTATGAAAAAATCTGATAAAATAATTTTTTTAAGAGTTTACAAAAAGAGTATAAAACCCACTGAGGATTATTCGAACACCAATAGGAAAAATAAGTTAATAAATATTTTTTAATGTGATAGGTATGCTAGTTCTTCTTTACATTTTTGCTAAAAAATAATTCAAATGTAAATGTGAAAACCATTAACGGGTGAAATCAGGGCAACGGTGGGCTTAAATAGTCGATTTAATATCCATATTCAAATGTACAAGAAATTATCATAACAGTGTCAAAGCTTTAATGCGACAAGAACAGAGAAGAGACACACCTGAAAAAAATTGGTACTGGTTCCAACATACAAGGTTCTTCAGTAGAATTTTCTGTTTAAACAAAAAATATCATAACAAAAGCATTTCATGTAAAAAAAAGCGAGAGAAAATGGTATTCTGTAAGAAGAATTGTGATAAAAGTAAAGCTAAGTTCTCTAATACAAGACGGATCCAAAATGCCATCAGGCGTTGGATCTGGAGTTGTAAGTATCCAAGAAAAAGTCGAGATTCAACATAGTCTCGGCCAATTGGCTACTATATTTCAGGCCGAACTCGTAGCCATTAAACTGTGTCCCCGGTGGATTATTGACCACGAATGGACCAACAGGACAATACAAATCTTCTCCGACAGTCAAGCAGTCTTAAAAGCGCTTGATTCCTACACGGTCTCATCAAGAACCGTGAGGAACTGCAGGGACTCGCCGAATGCGCTTGGTAGCGCTAATAAGGTGTCATTAATATGGATACCAGGGCATTCTGGGCACGAGGGATATGAGGCCGCAGACCAGGCAGCGAGGAAAGCGGCATCTGCGAATTTTTCGGCCCCGAACCAACCCTGGGGATATCGTACAATGCTGCTTAATTAAGCATATTGAGATGGATGGAGAACAGCTTCCAACAATACAGGATGAATATACCAGAACTGGCTCACTCTAAAGAGTTCATTAAACGACCTTGTCAGAAGAGGGTCAGAAATATCATTGGACTTACCAGACAGGAGATCCGTATAGTGACTGGACTCTTTACGGGTCACTGTCGACTAAGAGAACCCATGCACAGAATGGGAATAACCGAAGAGACCGAATGTAGACTCTGTATGGACGAAACAGTTAGACATGTACTGTACGAATGTCCGGCTATTCCACGTTTACGTTAAAACACTTTCGGTAAACCTCAGATTGATTCAGAAGACCTGAACAATGTCTCACCCAAACTCATAGCTAACCTTTTTGGAGGATTGGGCATACAGTGGTGAGAAACCACTCAAAAGTGAGCCACAATAGACTCACTAGTGGTCGCATCTCTAATACAAATTTCAAAATGAAAAGTTCTTACTAGTTTGGAAATGTTTTTTTTTTATTTGCTATTACAGCCAAATTTCTTAATGGTCAATTTAGTACTATGCCCAAGAGTCATTTGCAGCCGTAATAGCAAAGTTTAAAAAAACATTTCCAAACTAGGAAGAACCTTTAATTTTGAAATTTGTATTGGAGAACTTGGCTTTGATTGATGATTGATGATGATTCATATGTGAGTGGGCCTTGCAGCCCTTCCACTGCGACCACCAGTGTGTCTATTGTGGCTCACTTTTGAGTGGTTTCTCACCACTGTATGCCTAATCCTCCAAAAAGGCCGGCTATCCGTTTGGGTGAGACACTGTTCAGATCTTCTGAGTCGATCTGAGGTTTCCCGAAAGTATTCTGACGTAAACGTGCAATAGCCGGACATTCGCACAGTACATGTCTAACTATTTCGTCATCCTCCATACAGAGTCTACATTCGGTATCTTCTGTTATTCCCATTCTGTGCATGGGTACTCTCAGTCGACAGTGACCCGTTATTTATTTATTTATTTATTACAATACGTATCTCCTGTCTGGTAAGTCCAATAATGTTCCTGGCTCTGTTTCTACAAAGTCCTTTAATGAACTCTTTAGAGTGAGCCAGTTCTGGCATATTTATCCAGTATTGTTGGAAGCTATTCTCCATCCATTTTAATATGGTTGATTTAGCAGCATTGTATGATATCCCCAGGGCTGGCTCGGGGCCGAAAAATTCTGCAGATGCCGCTTCCCTCACTGCTAGGTCTGCGGCCTCATTTCCCTCGTGCCCAGAATGCCCTGGTATCCATACTAATGATATATTGTTAGCGCTACCAAGCGCATTCAGCGAATCTTTACAGCTCCTCACAGTTCTCGATGAGACCGTATAGGAATCAAGCGCTCTTAAGGCTGTTTGACTGTCGCAGAAGATTTTTATTGTCCTGTTGGTCCATTCGTGGTCAGTAATCCACCGGGCACACAGTTCAATGGCTACGAGTTCGGCCTGAAATATAGTAGCCAATTGGCCGAGACTATGTTTAATCTCGACTTTTTCTTGAATACTAACAACTCCAGATCCAACGCCCGAAGGCATTTTGGATCCGTCGGTATACCAGAAGCTATCGTTATTTGAAACTTGGCTTTACTTTTATCTCAATTCTTTTTGCGGAATACCATTCGCGTACTTGGCTTTTTTTTACATAAAATGTTTTTGTTATGATTTCACTCTTTTTTTAAAGGATATGAATAATATTTAAGTTTTAAAGTAGTAAATTATGCGGAATATTTTTCAAAACTATTGCAATGCCTTATTAAAAATTTTGAGGCTTTTTAATTTTTTCCTATGGTTTTATCATAGTTCCTATCAACCTTTTAAAGCTTAGCTCTCTACAGTTCCTGGAAGTGGACAATGTTACTTTTACGTAACTTTACATTTATGGGGAAGGACAGTCAATTAAAATTTTGGTGTTTTTACAGTTTTCTCTATAGTTTTATTATAGTTCCTATCGGCCTTCCAAAGCTCAGCTCTCTAGCGTTTTTTATTGTTTTATGTTGTTTGTATATGTATGAATTGTGTAAATTTGTATTTTCTAAAAAGTCAACAGTGATATGCATAATAAAAACACACGACAAAAGAACAATTTAAGGGTTCCCTGTTATAGAACCAAAGTAGGCAACAACCTGCCGTTAGCAACAGGAATAAAAGCTTTTATGCATCTTCCTAAGAGCATACAAAGTATCCAGATAAAAAGTAGGTTTAAAAATTGTTTGAAGGCTTTTTTTATAGAAAATTCTGTTTATAATGTTCAAGAATACTTTTTGAAAAAATTTTAGAATATAGTTTTAAACTAAACGTTGACAAAGCTATTTTAGCTAACTAAACGTTGTGTGTTAGTTTTATATATTTTTCAGTGCAACTTAGAATTATATTATACCTCTATTATTATTATTATTATTATTATATCATTCATGGTATTATGGAATTTATAGATGTATTTTTCAAATTGTATTTTTTTAGCTCACACTACTACTATATAAGTAGTGTGAGCTATGGTGATCCTAATTTTATCGAGAAAAAAAAAGTTGCTCCGATTTAAAAAATTTTTATATATCTTTGCGTTTCAGATGATTTTGAAACTTTTTTGTTTTGCCGTCTGTCTGTCTGTCTGTCTGTCTGTCTGTCTGTCTGTCTGTCTGTATGTCTGTCTGTATTTCTGTCTGTAACGACCAACCCGCATAACTCAAAAACCGCTTGTCCGATTTTAATGAAATTTGGTACCTAAGTTGGGTCTTGGGCCGTGATGGTCCCACTTAAAAATGAACAAAATGCACCGAACGCAAGCCAAATAAAAGGGTGGGGGTAGATTCCACAAATTAGAGTTTATGTGAAAATATGGCGTGTGTGATATCAAACGAAAGGTAATTAAATCTGGATTAAAAAAAATGAATTTTAGTTTATTTTTAAAAAAAGGGTGGGGGCAGATGTCAAAAATTAGAGTTTAAGTGAAAATATGGCGTGTGTGATATCAAACGAAAGGTAATTGAGTCTGTAGTTAAACAAAATACATTTTAGTTTTTGATTATATTAGCTCACACTATAACTATAGTACCTAGTGTGAGCTTAGGTGCCCATAGATTGGCAGAGTATTTTTTGACGTGTTCCATATTATTTGTAAATAATCAAAGGAAAATAAAGACTTATTCTATTCTATTCTATTCTATTCTATTCTAATTTTATTTTCATATAAATTTACATTTAAGTAAAGGGGAGAAAAGCAAATTAAAATTTTGGGGTGTTTTAATATTTTTCCTATAGTTTAATCATATTTCCTATCAGTCTGCCAAAGCTCAGCTCTAGCGGTTCTGGAAGTGGGCAATGTCACTTTTATTTAAATTTACATGTATAGGGGAGGGGAGTATATTATAATTTTGAGGTTTTTTGATTTCGACGTTTTTTGAAATTTTTGTAACTACTTTACTACTTTATAGAAGTCCATGAAACTTGGAGGGATTGTTAACTCTATTACATCTACGACTGTGCAAAGTTTCGTAGCTCATTACAAAGTAGAGTTTTAGATAGGTTAAATATGGGCTGAAATGTTTCAAGAAAAGATGGAACAGCAGTTGCGCGAACTTGGCGAGGCACTACCGCCGTGCCCTCAGATTCGTCTGTAAACATTTCGTGGAAAGGTTATAAATACCATTAAGGAGTGTTATTAGTCGATAGTTTTTTAGGTCTCGCCTTTCTTGTGTAGAATAATCGTGAGATTTATTTTTCTTTTAGTATTTTATTCAGAAGAATATGGAGGGTATTAACTACAGCTTTACCAACATACTTGAGCATCTCTGCCGTCTCTTCCAGGTGATTTGTTATTTTTAATTTTTTTTTGATGCTCTCTTTATTTTCGCTTGGCTTATTTCAGGTTATTATACAATACCTACTTTGTGGTTGTAGTTCTGAGATTATATTCTTTATCATTGTTTCTCGCGATGGGTCTCTTTTTATTTGGTATAATTTTGTATAAAATAGTTGTGTGATATTTAGAATGTAATTCCACAAAAAGAAATCATTGTGAACAAGATCGGGTGATCTCGCTGCCCATAACATAGTTCCCCGTGTGATCGTCGATTGATTGTAAATTGGGCGAGAAGATCCCTATGTGCCTAGTTGTGTGGTTCTCTCAAATTTACCCGATACACCAAACATACTTCATACCGTTAACAATCAAACCAGATTCGTGGCTAATCGGGTAAAAATAAGTTTTTGTTTCTCTCATATTTTTCCGTGGGTAGCTTGAAAGCTTAACGTCACAGGGGTCCAAGATCTAATAGACACCTAATAAGTATTGACAGTTAACTGTTTCGTCCTTATGGGACTCCTCAGAACACTGCTTGGTCAATGTGACACCCTTGCGAAATTAATTACACGATTTTGTATCTAGTCCTATGTAAATAGTGAGAAAACTCTAGCAAGAAGCGCCATCTACTGAGATACGAGAGAAAATAGAACAAGAGCAGGCAAAAATAAACTGCTATACATATCGATCAATGAAAAGATCGATTGCAAAAAAAAAAGAACCAAACCATCCGTGACCTACGACAGCTCTTCTGTCTTTCAGGCCAGAGCAACGCTGATTAGCGTTTTTACCCGCCATCAGACACGCGAGCGTCAATCCGCGGAATTTTTAAGCCAAATAATACTAACAAACGTAAAATTTAGTACCAGTGAATTTAAAAATCTAACCAGTTTCGTGGCTAATCGGGTAAAAGGAAGTTTTTGTTTCTCTCATATTTTTCCGTGGGTAGCTTGAAAGCTTAACCTCACGGGGGTCCAAAATCCAAAAATGTTGACAGTTAACTGTTTCGTCCTTATGGGACTCCTCAGAATATGTTAACCTTATTTCAGTAGAAATCTAATGATGTCAACCTTGTTGCTATGTATCTTTCTAAGTACTTCATGATCAATCCAAAGAGAACAAATTGGCAATCTTCGCAAATCAAGAAGACCGTTTCGCATACTGTGAAAAAGGCCCTTCTCCCATTCGTAAATCGATCAATCTTTAAACGAGCATCACTCGCAACGATTATTTATTAAAATATAAAATTGTGTCCGTGTTTACAATGATTTATCATGTCAGAAACAAGATGAACCATTGAATTCAAAAGAAGATATTTGAAAAATGACAAATACCTTAGAACATAAATTCTACTAGTTTAAAAAATTACAAAGTCAAGCAAACATGAATATAATGGCAAATTTAAATTTGCAGACGGAAATTTTCAAGTGCGCATGCGTGCGTATGGCACGTAGACACACAGCTGCTCTGTGGATAGACACCATATTTGTTGTTTATTTTTTGTGTAAAAAATGAGAAATTTTCACTTAAAACATGTACAGCGTGTCCCATTTTTGATGGGATTAAATGGGAAACTCGGTTATTATTGAAGATATCGATCTTCTGATTGCACCTTACCGTGCTCTTTTTTTGAGCCCTTAAAAATGCTGTAATCAGATTTTTGCTATACCCCGTAGTTTCGCTAATACAGGAAGTTTTTGAAAAAATTGCATTTTTAATAATCTCTTATATCTCCCTTATTTTGCAAGATATTTTTATTCTGTAAAAACCTTTTTATGGCAACTTTTTTACAAAAAAATTTGACGAATATTGTTTAGTTTTTGAAATATGGTATTTATCATTCAAAAATTAAATACGGAACTGGATTTTGTTTATTATTATTTTAATTAGTTTAATTCTATTATTATCAAAAATAATAAAAATTTAATATTTTTTTGTTTGAAGGTTAAAAAAAATATTTAATATTTTTAAAAAAAATTTGGTCTGGACCTGGAAATTTCTAACGTAAATTAAATATAACTCAAAAAATTCTAGTTGAACGATTTTTAGTTTAACTATTTTGATACGTACGAAACAAAAACTCCTTTTTGCCCGATTAGATACGAAACTTTAAAACTTGAGATCAATGGTGAAATTGATTCAGAAATCGACCAATATCTCACACTGGGCCTTAAACGATACAAGGCATTTATCAAATCGGAAACCAATCAGCTTGGCGATGTTGCCAACATCAATCTTCCGCCGCATGGTGTCGCTCCGGTCGTGATTTTCGAACCTAACGTACACGCAGGTTACCAAATACTTTGGTACCATCATTTGTTAACGCTATAGATGATGGTTTGTTCTCATGCACCTAAAAATGCTACCAGCTAATATGATAAATATTTTGTTGGGATAACATTAACGAAGAATGCACGAAGAAATGGTTTTCTTCTGTTAAGTAGAATTTTACGAGTGCTTTTTTTTATATTTTGCATATAGGAACATAGAGGGCGACACTGATCAAATGTTACTAAACTTAACCTCAATCTTTTTATCTATTTAGTCTTCTTCGACCATCTTTGGACAAAGGCCTCCCACAATATCTTCCACTCTTCCCTATCTGTCGCCGGGTTTATATATCTAGTTCCCGTATACAAGACGCTAGCGCTACCAAGTCCACTTCCAATCCCTGGCTTCGCATGCGTAGATCTACCAATATTATTTACCTCATGTATTAGAATCGATGTACAGGGTGATTTTCACTTGAATGATTCTAACCACATGAAAATAGAAAGTTTCAAAAACCTAACCTAACGAAACCTAATCAGATCTAACCGAACCGAACCAAAGCAAACTAAACCAATATTTTTTTTCAAAAAAAAAACTTTCCTGACTTCCTACCTGGGATGCTAGAGGATGTTAATCCGAACCGGACCGTACCGAACCGGACCTATCCAAACCTAACCCTACCCAACTAAACCTAATTAGCAGTACGTGGTGTAGTTTAGTTTGGTTAGGTTAGGTTTAGTTCAGTTTAGTTAGTTTCGGTTTGGTTCGGTTCGGATTCACATCCTCTAGGATCCCGGGCAGGAAGTCAGGAAAGTTTTTTTTTTTTTTTAAATTATTGGTTCAGTTTCCTTCGGTTCGGTTAGATTTGATTAGGTTTTGTTAGGTTAGGTTTTTGAAACTTTCTATTTTCATGTGGTTAGAATCATTCAAGTGAAAATCACCCTGTATGCATCTATTCTAAGACATGAGGCAAATAATATTGGTAGATCTGCGCTTGCGAAGCCAGGGATTGAAAGTGGACTTGGTAGCGCTAGCGTCTTGTGTTCCCGTATGTTTCCCAAACCATAAGACAACATAAATTCAAGTCCAATTTAGTCGACAGCTACAGCACCCGAAAACGTGAAATAATTTACAGAATCCCTAAAGTAGAAAAAACAATAACTCAAAGAAGTTATTACTACTTAGGTCCCAAAATATATAGTACACTTCCAAACAATATTTTGAACATAAAATCTTTAAAAAAATTTAAGCAAACAATTAAGGAATGGTTAACAACAATAGCTAGAAATGTAATACATAGTTGAATTCCATAAAAATAAAATTAAATATATATATATATATATATATATATATAATACAAGAGTAAACAAAAAAGTATAAAAAACAAAAACTATATTACCCGATTAAGACATTTTGCTCACGATTTTAAAAACTTAATCTTGATTATGACACCTTACTCTCGATTATGGCACTTTCTCTCGATTATGACACTTACTCTCGACTATGACAGTTTTATCAGATCAAATATTTTCCAAAATTAACTAGGTTTAATTATATGAGTAATTAATTATAGGTACCTATGTCTAAAGGTTATTTAATAGTTTATATTTTCACTGAAACTTATTCAGTAGTTAATAATAGTTAGTTTTTTTTTAGATATATATATATATATATATATATATATATATATATATATATTAAATATAGTTATAAGACTCACTTAAGGAAGTAAATATATTGTTTGATAGGCAAACAAGTTTCTCAAAGCTTTAAATTGCCTGAAATAATTATTTACAGCTTCTAAGGGGGAATATACACATTTGTAATTTTTGTACATTTAAAGTTGCTGAAAATAAATATTATTATTATTATTATTATGTTTCTTTAAAGATTTGGGGTCTTTTCCTACTTCTTTTATTTTCCCAAGGTCTCCAATTTAAAATACATTTGTTCCATCGATCGTCTTTCTGTCTGATATTATGACCGGCAAATTTCCATTTTGTTATGCTACTTCTCCTCTGACATCCCTTACTTTTGTTTTATTTCTCATCCATTCATTCCTTTTTCTATCTGTTAGCTTTACATGTAACATTTGTCTTTCCATTGATCTTTGGGTTTTTGTTACCTTATTCATGTTTGATTTTGTTTCTGTCCAGGTCTGGGATCCATAGGTAAAGACAGGAAGGATACATTGGTTATACACTTTCGTTTTGAGTTACTGAGGATATTTTTTATTTTTTAATATGTAGCTTAATTTACCGAATGCTGCACAGGTCAATTTTACACGTCTCTTGATTTCAGCTGTTTGGTTTTCTTTTTTTAGTTTAATAATTTGTCCCAGGTATTCCTCTACTTGTTCTATTTTCTCCTGGTTTATTCTGATCGTGATATTTTCATCTGTGTTTGTTATGATTTTAGTTTTAGTGTAGTTCATACTCAAGCCTATATTTTTAGCTGCTGTATCCAGTTCTTCCAGTATTTTTATCAGTTCTTCTTTCTTATCTGTTATTAAGGCGATATCATCAGCATATCTTGGCTGGTTAAAGTATTGTCCGTTTACTTTGATGCCCATCTAAGTTTTAAAAACATCTTCTAGGGCCTGGTTAAATAGTTGTATCACCCTGTCTGACACCTCTACCTCTTCTTATGTGGATTGGCTTGGTTCCTTCGTGGATTTTGATTGATATTGTTGCTTCGCTATATATATTCGCTATTAAATCTGTGTACAGCGTGTCCCATTTTCGATGAGATTAAATGGGAAACTCGGTTATTATTAAAGATATCGATTTTCTGATTGCACCTTACCGTGCTCTTTTTTGGAGCCCTTAAAAATGGTGTAATCAGATTTTTGCTATACCCCGTGGTTTCGCTAATACAGGGAGTTTTTGAAAAAATTGCATTTTAATTAATTCCTTGTATCTCGCTTATTTTGCAAGATATTTTTATTCTGTAAAAACCTTTCTATGGCAACTTTTTTAGAGCAAAATAATGACGTTGTCAATTTTTAAAAATATTGTTTAGTTTTTGAGATATGGTATTTATCATAAAAAAATTAAATACGGACCTGGATTTTTTTTATTACTACTTTGATTAGTTCCATGCTATTATTACCTTAAAATGATAAAACTTTAATATTTTTTTGATGTAAGGTTAAAAAAAGCTATTTAATATTTGAAAAAAAATTATAGTCCGAACCTGGAAATTTCCAACGTAATTATAAATTAAAAATTGCAAGACACACTAGTTAAACGATTTTTAGTTTATCTGTTTTGAATTAATAATTAAAAGATTTATAAATAAAGTAAAAAACGTTAAAAAGTTACAAAAATAATATCATACTAATTATTTGATAACCAAACAGCAGGTCGTGAAATTTACAAAACAAAAGTGTGGAATTGACATTGTCATTTTACTTGTCATTTTTGTAAATGGCTTACAATTATTTTAAACTGGCTAGAAATCGACCATATCCAAATTTTGAAAAATGTGATATGTTTGACTGCTTCATTCAAGCAACAAAATGCCAATATTTAAATGGCAGAAATATTTTTATGCAAAATGCGTTAAGAAAAATTACTCAAAAATGCCAACAATGTCTTACACATAATGGTAATCAGAAAGATTAGTTATTTTTTATAATTTGTTTTTTTTTTGTATTTTTCGTAGACTTTGTTTCAAATAAATCTGTAAATTAACGTAAAACCATTTTAATATGCTAAGTATCAAAACAGTTAAACTAAAAATTGTTCAACTAGCAATTTTTAGTTTATATTTATGTTTGAAATATCCAGGTTCGGACTAATTTTTTTTAAAAATATTAAATATTTTTTTTTACCTTAAAACAAAAATTTTTTAAATTTTTATTATTTTATGATGATACTAGCATGAAACCAATCAAAAAAGTAATAAAAAAAATCCAGGTCCGTATTTAATTTTTTTATGATAAAAACCATATCTCAAAAACTAAACAATATTTTAAAAAATTGACAACGTCATTATTTTCTTCTAAAAAAGTTGCCATAAAAATGTTTTTACAGAATAAAAGTATCTCGCAAAATAAGCGAGATACAAGGGTTTATTAAAAATACAATTTTTTCAAAAACTCCCTGTATTAGCGAAACTACGGGGTATAGCAAAAATCTGATTATGCCATTTTTAAGGGCTCAAAAAAAGAGCACGGTAAGGTGCAATCAGAAAATCAATATCTTTAATAATAACCGAGTTTCCCATTTAATCCCATCGAAAATGGGACACGCTGTATCTGTGATCGATTCGGCTATTAATTAAAAATTTAAAAAAACTGCCCCTTTTACCCCCCAGAGGCGCGGCTAGAAATACTTTTAAAAATTAAAAAAAATATACGTTAGCGTTTTTGACCCATTACACAACTTTTTTCAACTATGACAAATAAATTTAAAAAAAAATTTTTTTTAGGTCTTTTTGGACCCAACTTACGAGTGTTTATGCCCCTCACAAAAACTCACTTGAAGTTGTTAAAAGGCCCCAAATAAAATTCCCAGATCCCAGGGGCGGCTAGTGCATAAGTGCTAGTGCAGAACCCCCAAAATTTTCACATTTTTTGACTATTTTCAGCCGCTGCAGTTTTTCTAATAAAATTATTTTATTTCTAAAATTATTGGAATAGCAGTATATTTTCGGTCCGGTGTTGGTATAGTAGGCCTTCAAAGCGCGTACGTGTGTTGAGTATGACGCCGCGCGCCGTCGCCGAAGGCCGCATTTCACAGTCGGTCAAATGTAGTTATTGGCATTGTTGCGCTGTTAAATTGCAACACAACGTAGCTGGGCGGCTCTGTGCTCGGCTAGGCTCGGCTAGGAACCCCTTCCTTCGCCCCGCACCGCACTTGTCCATGGGTTTAAATAGCGAAATCTAGGAAAAAATAGAGCTGCAAAACTTGCAGTTGCGTGTTTGTGGGTGCATTTATTTATTTAGAAGACGCCAAACGCATGAGCGGGAGGTTATGGTCGTGGTTGTTGTTTGTTTTTGTATAATTGTGTCACAATGAATGTGGTGTGGTTTTTTACTTTTTATAATAGACACGTGATCTGGAGACTGTAAAAAAATAGCATTTTTTATACCCTATCGGCAGAACTCACAAACTTTACTGTCACGAGCCGCCACTGCCAGATCCGCCTCTGTAATCCCTGTTGCAAGTCAGTGTCATTTATTACTGTAATCATTTGACCGGCTGAAATATAAACAAGGCCAACACAAAAATAGAGGCCACGACCCTGAAAAAATCGGCTGTTCTCCCGGGGCTGAATTTTACATTGGGTCTTATGGGAGGTCAGAGGTTTTTTTATGGTATTTTCAAAATGGCACTACAGATTTCCGCAAAATTTCAGTGAAATATTCTCAGACATCATTCCGATATTCCACCAAAGGTTTGTAAGAAAGCAACATGACTAAAAGGTTAAAATCTTCAAGATTTAGCATTCCTTATTTTGAATTCAAATTACCCGCCATGTACCACATGCCAACTGTTATATTTGACATGTATTTGACTTTGTCATCTGTGATTGTCACATTTGCTTCTGCTTTAAATTTAATTTTTGTGTGAGCTAATGAAGCGGCTATGAAAGATTAAGGATTACTATACATTAAAAAAAAATTGTTCTGCCAGAATAAAGTAAAAACAATCTCAAAAATGACTTTATTTAAAAAAAAATCAAATATTCATGAACCGTCATTCCAACCAAGGCCAACACAAAAATAGAGGCCACGACCCTGAAAAAATCAGCTGTTCTCCCGGGGCTGAATTTTACATTGGGTCTTATGGGAGCTCAGATGTTTTTTTATGATATTTTCAAAATGGCGCTACAGATTTCCGCAAAATTTCAGTGAAATATTCTCAGACACCATCCCGATATTCCACCAAAGGTTTGTAAGGAAGCAACATGATTAAAAGGTTAAAATCTTCAAGATTTAGCATTCCTTATTTTGAATTCAAATTACCCGCCATGTACCACATGCCAACTGTTATATTTGACATGTATTTGACTTTGTCATATGTGATTGTCACATTCGCTTCTGCTTTAAACTTAATTTTTGTGTGAGCTAATGTAGCGGCTATGAAAAATTAGGGCTTACTATACATTTAAAAAAATTTGTTCTGCCAGAATAAAGTAAAAACAATCTCAAAAACGGCTTTATTTAACAAAAAATCAAATATCCATGAACCGTCATTCCAACTTCAAAATTTTAAAGACAATCAGCTGTGTCGTAACGTGACCATCAAAAAAAAATCAGCCCCGGATGTGACGTCAACAAAGTGCAGGATCGTGGCCCGTCCATTTTGATAGCCCTGTTCCAACTTCAATTTTTTAAAGACAATCAGCTGTGTCGTAACGTGACCATCAAAAAAAAATCACCCCCGGATGTGACGTCAAGAAAGTGGAGGATCGTGGCCCGTAAAGAATGGGCGAACGGAAAATAATGTTGCTTTCAAATAAGTCGGCTATAATATTATTGACCAAGCGACCGAACGTGGCGGGGTCGAAAGCGTGATATGTATAACACAACCCAAATAATTGGTCATAATAGTTGAAGAGATGGTTCGAAGTTCGTGTGAACTGAAACACAAGAATCGAAAATTATGATGTGCAAATCTCAACGAAGATAACTGAAGAAAAAATTAAACTATCCAAGCATACGAATATGTGCACGTGCACTCTCAAATTTTACTTAGGAAAGTATTAAACTTTGATCATTCCTTAATTTAATTCATAATTATCCCAAAAGAAATTCACTAAAGACTGAAATATACTCTAGGAATTAATACCTGATGTATGTGTTTGTATTCGTGTTCAAACTATCCATCAAACAACCATATACGGAATACTACGTATATGCAAACAACGCTTTTATTTACTGGAACCAAATTCTATGCACCCTAGATGCTATGTCGCATGCTAATTACGAAATATAGAAGAGAGGACGATAGAATTTTACAGTACATATAATCTGAATCTTCCTTCTGCACGGCGCGTATACAAAGACCAGCCTCAATGCCGCCCGCACCCCCGTGACGACCCCTGCGTCTTTGGTTCGCGTTGCATGTTAGAGCAGATTACCGGCACTTTTAATTCGTGCACTTAGTAGTTGTGTGTGCGACGATTACTTTTGCAAGTATCGAATATTTATTTATTTATTTATTTATTTTAATCCTTACTCCATAAGATACATAAAATGCATATTGGATGTGTCAACAAGTATAAAATAGTGGCCTAATAATATCTAACTAACAGTCTAATAGAATACTTATATTATTAGTCTCAAAATTATAAAGCTATAATATTATTATTCAACACAAAGAAAAAAAAACAAGATCACTAAAAATAATTTCACAAACTATTACATTGACAAAGAGAACTTAGACAATAGTAAAGTAGTCACTGTGACTGTATAACACATTTTCAGTTAGGATATTTTTAACTTGTAATTTAAATGTTTTAAAATTCTGGATATTCCTTATGTCTGCTGGAAGTTTGTTATATACCTTAATAGACATGTAAAGTGGTGACTTTTCCAATAGTGTAGAGTTGTGTGAAGGAATGCTGAGTTGGCATGAAGATCTTGTTTTAATTCCGCTGTTAATTTGGTTGTTTGTTGTGAAGTATGACTGATACTTTTTAACAAAAATTAAAAGTTTATAAAAATTTGTATACAGTCATAATTTTGTACTTTCTAAAGATTGGAGCAGCCTAATCCTTCCATCCAGCCCCATCCAGGATACGGACTAGTCTCTTTTGTACAATAAACAATCTCTCTATTTTTAAAGAAGATCCCCAGATGATTATCCCATAAGCAAGACGGCTGATCACCTGTGCATGGATATAGAGCAGAATAGTTTTTGTGTTTAGTTCTTGTTTTAGATTTTTTACAATGAAGCATGTTGTTGCTAGTCTCTTTAAAAGGTGGCCAATATGAGTCTCCCAGCAAAGTACGGAGTCAATGTAAACCCCCAGAAACTTGGTATCCTCCTCATTTGGTATAGATTTACCATTCAGAAAAACAAGAGATGATTTAGCATCACATTTTTTAGATCTTGAATTTCTAAAGGTGACAATAGCTGACTTCTGGGAATTCAAGAGAAGTCCATTCGATCTGCACCAGTCTGCCATATTAGCTGTTATGGCTTGCATGCTAGTTACCATTCCATTATAAGTTTTGCTGTGTTCAGTTTTGCTGCTGTCATCTGCACACTGAAATAGACCCTCCAAGACCCCCAGAGTGTCAGCCAGATTGTTGCAAAATATAAGGAACAGTAAAGGAGAGAGGATTCCACCCTGTGGCACTCCATACTTTATTGACTGAGTAACCGATCGGTATTGTTGGTTAAGAATTTCAGAGTTCTCACCCGATATCTGCACAAATTGAGACCTATCTGTAACATATGACAAAATCCATCCTAAAGCAGAACCTCTAATACCATAAGATTCCAACTTTTTTTCCAATAGTTCTGTATCTACTAGATCAAAGGCCCTAGAAAGATTTTTTTGTAAAATAGGAAATTAGTCGATTGTACATTAGTTTTTCAAAAAGTTTTGAAAATACAGAAAGGTTTGACACTGGTCGGTAATTACTCACTTCAGTTTTATTTCCTTTTTTGTAAATAGGTATGATCTTGGCGGTTTTGAGTTGAGTTGGGAAGTGTCCTTTTGCAAATAGATACCAATACTTCCTATTCGAGTATCAGATATTTTGTATTCGGTACTAAGTAATCATTATATTATCGGTAAATCCAATAAATACTGAGTAGAGTTGACATTTTAAGTAGTAAGTATGCAAAAAATAAAAATATTGATGTTTTACATGTTTGTAGTTTTTGAAGTGTAAACTTCTTTAGGCGCGTTTAGCAGTTTTGGTGAGTAGTGAATTCAACTGAGCCGTCAGGTTCGGCTATGTAACGCTCATTCGGGTGAAATCGGCTCGAGTCGACTAACATGCAGATAAAGGCCAGTACACAGGAGAGTTCGGTTCGGTCCGCTTATGGGCCAGTATTATTGATTTCGCCTTGTTGAGGTTTACACTTCTGCCGTGTGGTCTTAAGCACACACAATTTTTTTTAATTACGAAAATGTAGATATATTAATCTGGGGAATTTTGACGATGGTGGAAGAATTCTGATAGCATTTTCCGTGATAATACCTGTAGAAGAGAGATAGATCACCCACAGTTCTTCGATGTTCGAGACTGTCCAAGCTACGGGTAAGTGCGGGGTCATTGATCACCTTGATTGCTCGTTTTTGCACGGTGTTCAAAAGCATTAAGGTATGTTTGGGTGCCGCACTCCATATATGTGAGCAGTACTCCATAGTTGGTCGAATCTGGGCTTTGTAGAGTGTCAGCAGTTGGCTTGGTGTATACAGATATCTTGTACGAAATAGCACCCCAAGCTTTTGGGACGCCCTTTTAGCTATATCTGCCACGTGACTGTGCTAAGACATGTTGGTCTCTGCAGTGACTCCTAAGATGTTCCACTGGCTCTGCAATGTGACAGCACTTCCAGATAGCATAATGTTTGGCTCACCGGTGCTGGTCTTTTTTGAAAACAGGGCTGCTTGGGTTTTCTGCGCGTTGAACTGTACAAGGTTTTTGTTGCCCCAGTCCTCTATTATCTCCAAGTCGTTATTTATCTGCGATATTTGAGTTAGTCTAAGACGATGGAATTCACGTGCGGAGAAAGATGTGCGTGGTATGATTGAGGAGACTACATTGCCAACATCTGCAAAGCAAGAAAGTGGATTTACTGTTTTATCTATGAGGTCATTTATGTAAATCAGAAAAAGTGTTGGCGAAGTGATCTAAAGATCGAGAATAAGATCATTTGTCTAGGTCACTTATCTATGGTCACAGTGTGAATTCTAAGCTAACACGATCGGTCCTATTTTTTCCTCTCAATTTTTTTTGCCCAACATGCCATCATGACCAACTCGAGCAGCATGATCTGCTGCAACCTGATGATTATTTTGTTTTTGATCCCACGCATGTATATGTGCACCAATTTGTTTTTTATTCGGATCTGGAGATTGTTTTGTTCAATTCTATAATAATAATTAATTTAAACGATGAAGAACAGCCAAGTGCGATTCGTGAAGGTAGATCTTGTAGTCATAATAATTGTTGTTGTTGTGTTTTAAACAAGTAATTGAGAAAACCGTTCCAGTAGAAAAATTATGGACATTGATAGAGCAAACTAATATCAATCATACATCCATAAAAGCGATAAAACAACTATACAAAGGATCAAAATCTAAAATTAAAATTGGAAATCGACTTTCAAAAGAATTTTTGGTAGCGAACAATATTTTATCTCTCCAACTCTTTTTAAAATATGTTGCAGTAGCTCTAAAAAACTGGAAACGTAAAGTACACGGTATGGCAATACAACTTAACAACCGATTTACCATATACACACTACACTTTGCTGACGACCAAGTAATTGTAGTGTGTGGGGTTTAACAGTGAATGTGGACAACACACAGTACTTATGTATTGGAAACGAATCAAGTGAGAGAACTAGACAAGGGACAAACAATATCTGCATGCAATGAGTATGTATACTTGGGTGTCACATTTGATAATTCAGGAACAGACTGTAAAGAACTGGAAAAAAGAATAGTAAAAGCAAAAAAGGTCATTAGATTTTTTAACAGTAGTTTATAGGGCAGAGAGGTACAAAAGAATGTAACATTTAACATATATGAAACACTTGTGAAAAGCACGCTGTTGTATGGAATATAAACTTTTCGTGGAATGCAGTGAAATGGACAGTGCCGAAATGAATGCAATAAAAAAATCAATGTGAATATCTAGAACAGATAGTACCTATTAGAAATGAAACCATAAAATAAATAACTGGAATCGAGGGAAGCATAACGGATGACATCACTAAAAGACATGATATGGTACGGTCATGTCCAACTGAGGAACGACGAAAGATTACCAAAGCAGGTCAAAGAATGGCAACCAATAGGGCGCAGAGAAAGAGGGCGTCTTAAATAGTCAATCCAACGATCAACGTAGAAAAACGTTCTAAACCGACATAGTAGTTAGTAGTAGTACGATTCTTTCCTATTATTGTTTTCTCTTGTATTTCAAAGATGGCGCCACTTGTAAAAAAATACCGTACAGACTGCAGGTTATCCATCTCTCTCACAAGCAACACAAGATTTATGCCTACTTTTCTATCCAAGAGTCAACGGATTTTCTCATCAGTAGAATCGCATGGGTGCACCCAGGGGGGCGCCTTGGCCCAAGCGCAGATCTGTGTGAAAATCTAGGGGGGTAATAGTCGACAAAATTTTTTTTTGTCATATAATTTTTTTCTCTTAGGGGGATAATTCTCCTGTTTTCCCTTATTTTAATAAGAAAAAGTGCATATTTTTTTTCTAGGGGAGGGGGATAATTACCCCATTACCGCCCCTTAAATCCGCGCTTGCCTTTGCCCACCTTGAGCCTAAAATTTTTAAAAATATTTTCCAGTTATTTTATGTATAAAAACAAAAAAGCGCCTCCCCTTAAAGCAAATTCCTGGGTGAGCTACTGAGAATCGTATTGAAATCGAAAAAACCTCATTCAAATAAAAATACTCTGCCAATATATGGGCCCCTAAGCTCACACTAGGTACTATAGTTATGTGAGCTAATATAACTAAAAACTGAAATATATTTTATTCAACTCCACACTAAATTACCTTTTGTTTGATACCACACAAGCCATGTTTTGACTTAAACTCAAATTTTTGAAATCCACCCCCACCCTTAAAAAAAACAAAAACTAAAATGTATTTTGTTGAACTCCGGACTTAATTACCTTTCGTTTGATATCACACACGCCATATTTTCATTTAAACTCTAATTTTTGAAATATACCCCCATCCTTTTTTTTTAAATAAATTAAAATGTATTTTGTTTAACTCCAGACTCAATTACCTTTCGTTTGATATCACACACGCCATATTTTCACATAAACTCTAATTTTTGAAATCTATCCCCACCCTTTTATTTGGTTTGTGTTCGGCGGATTTTGTTCATTTTTAAATGGGACCATCTCGACCCAAGACCCAGCCTAGGTACCAAATTTCATTAAAATCGGCCAAGCGGTTTTTGAGTTATGCGCGTTGTTCGTTACAGACAGACATACAGACACACAGACAGACAGACAGACAGACAGACAGACAAATATACAGACAGACAGACATACAGACAGACAGACAGACAGACAGACAGACAGACAGACAGACGGCGCAACAAAAAAGTTTCAAAATCATCTGAAACGCAAAGATATATAAAAATTTTTGAAATCGGAGCAACTTTTTTTTTCTCGAAAAAATTAGGATCACCATAGCTCACACTACTATAGTATAGTATATGTGTGAGCTAATAACCATTAAAATAAAATCTTCTTCAGTTTAAGCTAGCGCACATAAGTTCAGAAATAATCGCAGCAATATCAAGAAAATTGTTTTTGCGAAATAAAATTAATTTTTATCGTTATTACCTGAAATTGTCCTGCTTACATATCGCACGATAAACTGAGTAGCAGAGTGCATTTATAGGTTTTTCGAGGAGTGCTTTACATTTAATTTTATTATGTTATACATTTTAGGATCTATACAGATAACCAACAAAATTTGCAATAAAAAAAATGTTGTGTTAAAAAAATACAATAATAGCATTTTTTTTCACATATATCGGGGGGGCACGGCAGTGCTCCGCCAAGTTCGCGCAACTGCTGTACGATCTTTTCTTGAAACATTTTAGCCCATATTTGACTAACTAACTAACTTGATCTAAAAATCTACTTCGGAATGAGCTACGAATCTCAAACTCTGCACAGTCGTAGACCTTCTTAGAGTTAACAAGCCCTCCAAGTTTCATGAACTTCCATAAAGTAGTAAAGTAGTTACAAAGTTTCAAAAACGTCGAAATTGCCACTCACTCACCCACATATAGATCAAAATTCTACTGTACTTCCAGACATGCTATAAACCTGAAATTTGACAGACTGATAGAAATTATGATTAAAAAAAAATAATTTACTCCCCTCCCCTATACATATAAACTTAAGTAAAAGTAACATTGCCAACTTCCAGAAACGCTAGAGAGCTGAGCTTTGGCAGACTGATAGGAACTATGATAAAACTATAGGAAAAACTATAAAACACCAAAATTTAAATTTACTTCCCTCCCCTTGTGGCCAATTAAAATGCGTTGGGTAACATTTTGTGACACTGTGAATAGAACAATAACACTGTGCCAATTTGTGACACAAAAAATTACTGAATAATTAAAGAAATATCTGGAAACAGAACTGTATTTTTCAGCTAGGTAAAACATTGATATGCCCGGTAACTTTTATACAGTGGAGAAGGGGGGGGGGTTCAGAAATAAGAAAATTTTAAGCGCCACAGTGTTTTAATATCAATGTTTTACAAAGAAGATCTTAATTAAAATACAGTTCAACCCAAACGTTGTAGCCAAACAATGAAATTCTACCTACTTCCGAGGCTTCCAGAGTATTTGTGTAATTAAGAATAACCAAAAAAATTGACTAATAAACAAAATAAAATTCTAAAAGATTCCTAAATGAATCAAAATGACACAAATAGAAAGTTCCTTATAGGTAGATGCACATTCCCAACAGGTCACAGTGTACCTACATTTGAGTCAGTAGTGTAAGACTCACTTATATAAATGATTGTAAAAAAAAATATACTTCCAAAATTATTGTCATAGGGGAGATCTGGACTAAATATCTGCTGTCATCATTCTACGTTGGGTAGAATGAGACAGACAGCAACCCAGGCCGAGATCCTCCCCATGAGGTAAAACAATGTAAGGAAACCGCAAAAAAAAATATAACCTCATCTCCCTTTTGTCTCTGCAAAGTTGGTTCATGGGGCTGTACAAATAACACAAAAATTTAGTTCATCTTGTTTATTTTAAAGGCAAAACTGGAAAAATACTGGAGACATGAAATATGGAAAAAAAATGAAACAAGTCAGGGCCAAAATAGCACGGCACTTCAATTGTATGATAAAAATTATAAATAAATAGTTATTCCGCAAAATCTTGGGTTATGACGTCATACCTTTATCTTGCGTTCACAAGAAGTGTTAAAATTATATTTAAAATACATGGAAAAAAAAATTATATAAAAAAAAATGTTTGCTTGTAGGAAATTGACGTAAACTCCTACCTTGGTCCTTGATTATTTTATGAGTTGTTGGTGTTATGTTAAACCTGAAGTGTTGCTCTCCGACATTCCTCCTGCTACTCCGGGTTCAGTTCTGCCGCGCCTTCCCTCGTGCTTGCTCAGCACATCACGCTAGGGCAGCACATGGGTCTTGAATGTTAATTCCTTGCCCCGAGCGTAAAACCCTGTGGAAAATGAAATGTTTCAGAGAAACCCCCTGCGCCCCCCCCCCCACGCTACGCCACTGAAATGAAAGGTTCTTACCAGTTTGTCAATGTCTTTCTAAACTTGGCTATTAAGGCTGCAAATGACTCTTAGGCACAGTGCTAAATTGAACATAAAGAAGTTTGGCTGTGGTAAAGTTTAAAAAAACATTTCTAAACTAGTATAAACCTTCCATTTTGAAATTTGTATTGGAGAACTTGGCTTTACTTTTGTCTCAATTCTTTTTACGGAATACCATTTTCGCACAATTGGCTTCTTTTTACATGAAATGTTTTTGTTATGATTACACTACTTTAAAATATGCGGAATATTGTTCAAAACTTTTGCAATGCCTTATATAAAATTTTGACGTTTTTTAATTTTTTCCAAGGGTTTGTTTGGTCATAATTTTTATCAGTTTACCAAATGTCAGCTTTGTCTGAAAACACAGTACAATTTTCAAAATCTATACATGAGTGAGTGAGTACAATTTCGACGATTTTTGAAATTTCGTAACCACTCTACTACTTTATGGAAGTGCATGAAACTTGGAAGAGTTGTTAACTCTGTGAAGATCTACGATAGATATATAGATAGATAAATAAGATAAGATAAATAAGACCCTGTTATGCTACCCTGGGGCACGCCTGCTTGAATTTCTATTGGACAAAATGAGGGTGCTTTTTGAAATATGCGCAGTGTGGAGGACCTATCTAAATTTCTAAGTTTATAAAATAAAAAAAAACCAAATGATTAATGATGCTACGTTGGTTAAAATACGTATAGCTATTAAGACAGCCCACACTTTTGTTATTAATGAAGACATTTTTTCGGCATATTATTTAAAATAGGAGAAATCCTTGTCTTCTGCCTGATTTACCGAACCGATTTAAATGTGTTCTTGAACGAAGAGAGAATTCGCTTAATAATGTCTTAAATAAAGTAAAGAAACTTGTTTTAATTAAAATAAAATATAATTATGAGCATGTTTAAAAATTTTTAGGATTCCCCGTTAATATATCAAAAAGTTTAGAAAAAAATATAAATCATAACATTATTACAGCCAAACTTCTTTTTGTTCAATTTAGCACTGTGCCCAAGAGTCATTTGCAGCCGTAATAGCCAGGTTTAGGAAAACATTTCGAAACTAGTAAGAACCTTTCATTTTGAAATTTGTATTGGAGAACTTCGCTTTACTTTTATCTCCATTCTTTTTACGGAATACCATTTTCGCGTACTTGACTTTTTTTACATGAAATGGTTTTGTTATGATTTCACTCCTTTTTTGCGTACTGCGGAATATTGTTCAAAACTTTTGCAATGCCTTATTAAAAATGTTTTCCTGTGGTTTTATCATATTTTCTAGCATTCTGCCAAAGCTCAGCTCTCTAGCGCTTGTGGAAGTGGGCAATGTAACTTTTATATAACTTTACATGTATTTGGGGGGGGGAGTAAATTAGAATTTACGATTTTTTTTAAATTTTTTTCAAAGGTTTGGTCATAATTTCTATCAGTCTACCAAATTTCAGCTTTGTAGCATGTCTGGAATTTTGATGATCTATACATGAGTGAGTGGCAATTTCGAGGTTTTTTGAAATTTCGTAACTACTTTTTGGAAGTCGATGAAACTTGGAGGGGTTGTTAACTCTATAGATCTACGACAGTACAAAATTTGAGTTGTGTAGCTTATTTAGGTAGAGTTTTAAGTAGGTCAAATATGGGCTGAAATGTTTAAAGAAAAGATGACAGACAGCAGTTTACGAGAACTTGCCGGGCACTTCCGTGCCCCCAGATCTGAAACTTTTACAGCATCGAGTCTTACGGTTTTTAATGAAAGATTTACAGTGTACTTTTATAATTTGCCGCGCGACGTAAGTCCATTTTGGTTATTTTTTGTTTGGGGAAAAATATCACGTTTCTTTAATTTCTTCGTTTTCAATTTCAATTTTAGCTCACACATATACTATACTATAGTAGTGTGAGCTATGGTGATCCTAATTTTTTCGAGAAAAAAAAAGTTGCTCCGATTTCAAAATTTTTTATATATCTTTGCGTTTCAGATGATTTTGAAACTTTTTTGTTGCGCCGTCTGTCTGTCTGTCTGTCTGTCTGTCTGTCTGTATGTCTGTCTGTCTGTCTGTCTGTCTGTCTGTCTGTGTGTCTGTATGTCTGTCTGTAACGACCAACGCGCATAACTCAAAAACCGCTTGCCCGATTTTAATGAAATTTGGTACCCAGGCTGGGTTTTGGGTCGAGATTGTCCCATTTAAAAATGAACAAAATCCACCGAACACAAGCCAAATAAAAGGGTGGGGGTAGATTTCAAAAATTAGAGTTTATGAAAAAATATGGCGTGTGTGATATCAAACGAAAGGTAATTGAGTCTGGAGTGAAACAAAATACATTTCAGTTTATTTAAAAAAAAGGGGGGGAGGGGGGGGGGGGGGTAAATTTCAAAAATTAGTGTTTAAGTGGAAATATGGCGTGTGTGATATCAAACGAAAGGTAATTGAGTCTGGAGTTAAACAAAATACATTTTAGTTTATTTAAAAAAAGCGGGGGGGGGGGGGGTAAATTTCAAAAATTAGTGTTTAAGTGTAAATATGGCGTGTGTGATATCAAACGAAAGGTAATTGAGTCTGGAGTTAAACAAAATACATTTTAGTTTAAAAAAAAAGGGTGGGGGTAGATTTGAAAAATTAGAGTATAAGTCAAAACATGGCTTGTGTGGTATCAAACGAAAGGTAATTGAGTCTGGAGTTCAATAAAACATACTTCAGTTTTTAGTTATATTAGCTTTCACGTAGATACACTATAACTATAGTACCCAGTGTGAGCTTAGGTGCTCATAGATTGGCAGAGTATTTTTTAGTGTTATTAACAAGTTTAGTTTTTATCATTGAGTTGTATAACGCCCTAAAAGGGTATAGAAGTCAATGGTTTTTATCAATCAAACAAGTTATTATGGCTAATCGGGTAAAAAGAAGTTATTGTTTCTCTCATATTAGCTCACACATATACTATACTATAGTAGTGTGAGCTATGGTGATCCTAATTTTTTCGAGAAAAAAAAAGTTGCTCCGATTTCAAAATTTTTTAATAATCTTTGCGTTTCAGATGATTTTGAAACTTTTTTGTTGCGCCGTCTGTCTGTCTGTCTGTCTGTATGTCTGTCTGTCTGTCTGTGTGTCTGTATGTCTGTCTGTAACGACCAACGCGCATAACTCAAAAACCGCTTGGCCGATTTTAATGAAATTTGGTATCTAGGCTGGGTCTTGGGTCGAGATGGTCCCATTTAAAAATGAACAAAATCCACCGAACACAAACCAAATAAAAGGGTGGGGGTAGATTTAAAAAATTAGAGTTTATGTGAAAATATGGCGTGTGTGATATCAAACGAAAGGTAATTGAGTCTGCAGTTAAACAAAATACATTTTAATTTATTTAAAATAAAAGGGTGGGGTATATTTTAAAAATTAGAGTTTAAGTGAAAATATGGCGTATGTTATATCAAACGAAAGGTAATTGAGTCCGGAGTTTAACAAAATACATTTTAGTTTTTGTTTTTTGTTAAGGGTGGGGGTAGATTTCAAAAATTTGAGTTTAAGTCAAATCATGGCTTGTGTGGTATCAAACAAAAGGTAATTTAGTCTGGAGTTGAATAAAATATGTTTTAGTTTTTAGTTATATTAGGTCACACGTACACTATAACTATAGTACCTAGTGTGAGCTTAGGGGCCTATATATTGGCAGAGTATTTTTCCGTGGGTAGCTCGAAAGCTTAATCTCATGGGGGTCCAAGATCTAATGGACACCTAATAAGTGTTGTCAGTTAACTGTTTCGTCCTTATGGGACTCCTCAGAACACTGTTGGTCAATGTGACACCCTTGCGAAGTTAATCAGACCGTTTTGCCTGTCATCCTACGTCTGTAGTGAGAAAAATTTCTCAAGAAGCGCCATCTACCGAGATACGAGAGAAACTAGAACAAGAGCAGGCGAATATCAACTGCTATGGGTGTACCAGATCACCCGTCCACCCCTTTTAAAACCTAGGGGAAAAGTTTAATTAATGATCCAAAAAATTACTTGAGTACGCTCTTTTGATTATTGGTAGATGTTTTCAACTTTGGAAGTCGACCGGAAGTGGCCTATTTAGGCCTGGAGTCCGTTTTTCAAATAGGGATGGGCATTTAATTAAAAAAATAATGACGTTTAAAAAAAATGTTTCAAATAAAAGGTACAGGGTGTCCCAAATTGGGCACTTTTAGGGGGTTTAAGGTACTTCTAGGGGAGACAGAGAAAAACTGACCACACATTGCGAGGCTCAAATTTCAAGAGAAGACTTATAGTGAAAACCGCATTTTGAAATATTGTCTCGTCTTTGAGCTACGGGGGCTTTTTAAAAAGTCTGCATTTTGGAAGGAAATCATAGCACACTAGAAATAAGTGAAAAAGTTGAATATCTCCTAAACCGCTTAATAAAACTATGATTTATGATACATCATTTTGAAAAGAATTCAATGACGAATTCGAAAATTAATTAAAATATAGGCCATTCCATAAGAAAAAATGCAACTTTATGTCATATCTCAAAAACTAAAAGTGACAGTTAAAATTTAATTTAGCGGGTGAATTCCTCGTGACAAAGTCTATAAAATTGCAATTTACTCTAAATTAAAATTTTCACTAATAACGAAGTTATAGACCCCCTTCCAAAATGCAGACTTTCCAAAAAGCCCCCGTAGCTCAAAGACGAGACGATGCAATGCGTGGTCAGTTTTTCTCTGTCTCCCCTAGAAGTACCTTAAACCCCCTAAAAGTGCCCAATTTGGGACACCCTGTACGTATTTTCTTGCGTAGAATTCGTTGCAAAATTATGCCCATCCCTTTTCAAAAAACGGACTTTAGACCTGAATAGGCCACTTCCGGTCGGCGCCGGAATCTAAAAATACCACCAATTGAAAGAGCGTACTCGATATGGCTACAATCATTTTTTAGATGATTGAAAAAAATCCATCTCCTAGGTTTTAAAAGGGGTGGACGGGTGGTCGGGGACACCCCGTATATATATATCGATCCATCCGTGACCTACGACAGCAGGCCAGATCAACGCTGATTAGCGTTTTTACCCACCTTCAGACGTGAGCGTCAATCAGCGGAATTTTTAAGCCAAATAATACTAATACCCGTACCCGTGAATTTGAAAATCAAACAATTTTTCGTGGCAAATTTATTTATTTTTTATGTTTCAACCTCTTATTGCGAAAATCGTCGATTAGCATATCGAAAATGAGGATTAACGTATTTCCCACAAGAGCCATAGACTAATAAAAAAATATCCTGAAAGATCAAAACCCATAGATCAACACTTCAAGTGTTTCACACGCGCCACTAGCCATCTAGATTACAACGTTAACCGAAAAGGTGATAAGGTCACCGTGCTGGTACGGCTCGGTTCAGTACCTAGATTGAGGGAAGCGACCTTATGCCTATCGCTCCCATTGACAGATAACTTTGCACAGGGCTAACAAACGTACATTTTTAAAGGGTAGGGGACAATTCGCCGCGGCCGATTCGCTGCGAGGACAATTCGCCGCATGATTTTTTGTTTTATGATATTACCATTGGGAATTGTTTAAACCGTTTTATTTAGCTTGACTTTATATAATACATTAGTTTATTTGTTTGATTATAACTTTTTTCAAACTTTTCCAACTAAATTATTAAAATGGCGGATCGAAAATGGCGGATTTTCCCATTTATGAACCGATTTGCATTAAACTCGGAACTTTGAGATCTTTCATGTGGCTTATTATTATTTTTAACTTAAATTTATAAAAATCAAAATAGTGGATCCAAAATGGCGGACTTTCCCATTTATGAACCAATATGCATCAAATTCGGAACTTTGGGGTATTTCAGGTCGCTGATTATGATTTCTAACTTAAACTTTTAAAAAAACAAAATGGCAGTTTCACAATAGCGCAGTTTCTTATTTTTAAACCGATTTGATTTAAGTTAAAAAATAATAATCAGCGACCTGAAAGATCTCAAAGATCCGAGTTTGATGCAAATCGGTTCATAAATTGGGAAATCCGCCATTTTGGAACTGTTATTTTAATTTTTTTAAAGTTTTAATAAAAAATCATAATTAGTGACCTGAAACATCCCAAAGTTCCGAATTTTATTACATTGGTTCAAAAATGGGAAAGTCCGTTATTTTGGATCCGCCATCTTGATTTTTATAAATTTAAGTTAAAAATAATAATCAGCGACCTGAAAGATCTTAAAGTTCCGAGTTTATTGCAAATCGGATCATAAATGGGAAAATCCGCCATTTTGGATCCACCATTTTATTTATTTAAAAAAAAAATTGAATTGTATACTAACCACGAAATACCTACCTGAAAAAAGGTATAACCAAACAAATAAACAAATATATTATATGAAGTCATGCTAAATAAAAATGTTTAAACAATAAATTGTCAATGGTAATATCATAAAACAAAAAAATTTCGCGGCGAATCGGACCGCGGCGAATCGGCCGGCGGCTAATCGGCTGCGGCGGATCGGTTTAAATTAAATTTTTTATAGATAAATTGTCTGATTTTAAAAATAGTTTTTTGTTTTAAAATACTAAGTATTTTTTGAAAACTAGGTATTAAGAAAAATATTGTTTCAAAACAGGTTGTTTGTGTTGTTTTTGAAAAAGATAATATTTTTAAGAAAAGAACATTTCTAGATTTGAAATAAAAAAATGCAGTGCGTAAATAAAAAAATAAAAAACTTCTCGGTCAATCGGGTATTAAAGGTTTTATTTTTCCTGTTTTATCCACGAGGAACTCATCAGAAGCCTGATTGGTCGATGTGACAACCTTGCAATGCTAAATCCGTCCAAGGCCAACAAAAAAATACAGGCCATGACCCTGACAAAATCAGCTGTTCTTGGGGGATTGACTTTTACATTGGATGGGAGGTCAGACGTTTTTTTTAGAATATTTTCAAAATGGCACTACATATTTCTGCGAAATTTTAGTGAAATATTATCAGACACCATCCCGATATTCCATCAAACTTTTGCAAGAATGCAAGGTGATCTTCAAGATTTTGCATTCTTTATTTTGAATTCAATTAACCCGCCATGTACCGCAAGCCAACTCTTATATTTGACATGTATTTGACTTTGTCATCTGTACTCGTATTTGTCACATTCGCTTCTGGGGGTCGATTTCATGCACAATTGACCGGTCAATCTCTGACTTTGAACAAGAGATTGATCAAAGGCCAATCTCCAAAGTATCTAGTAAGCTAGGAAAAATTTTAATCTATTATTATAGGGACATTATTGAATTTTTTCCAACATTTTGTATATTTTACATACCTTTATCCTTTTTGCTTCAGAATATGTCCCCAAAAGGTCCGTTTTCCAGCAATTATACGAGTTTTTCTTGTTTTTTCCGACATTGACTTTCATTGTTTTTTTCTTTAAACTGTCAAATGTTAGATTGAACAGAGACAGGAGGGGTTTAAGATATTTTTATTATATTTGCAACTAGTAGATATAGGAGTATTCTAATGTTATTAATAAACTAATTCCACTCTTTGTAAATTTCAAAATTTACTATTTTAAATAAATTTTAGTTAGGTTAGGAAGTTGTTTAAGTTGGCCTACTATCTTGTACGCAAACCGGAAAATGCATGTCTTTGGCACATCTACGTGTCGGGGTCGTCCATAAATTACGAAACACGTCGAATATTGGAAAGGTTCAAGAAAATTGGTTGGTTGTATATATACAGGGTGTCCCGGAAAAAAACAACTACATGGGGCATTATGGATATTTCGGAATCCGTAAGAAAAAAAAGTTGCGCCATTTCGAGCACAACTAGATTTTGTACCGATGTTAAAAGTATCTACGGTATTAATACTGAATTCACGGAAGCCTTACAAACTGTCAAAACAAAATGCCATTGCGACAAGAAACGTGCATGTGCCAATCGGATATTTTTAATTAATTTTTTATGAATAACTTTAATAAAGAATTTGGAATCATTTTACCTTCGCCCATTAAATATTGCGTTACTTGAACTATTTCAATAATAAAATCTGTCTAAAATTAATTAATAATAAGGCTGGGCCCAAAAATAGGGTATTTCTTATTTTTATTATTATTGCTCCAAATTTCATAGAGGACCCTAAAATGACATTCTAAACACTTTTTTCAAATAACTTTTTTCGATATTTTGCCATCTAACCTCACTTTTAGGGTTTTCATGACTAATTTTTTGAATTTACCGTCATGGCAGTGATCACGTGACTAATGTCAAAATGTCTTTCTAGGTTATTCAACAAGCAGGATTGATCGTATATAATTTTTTTTCCATAACTTACAAACAAAATTTTTTCCAATATGTCGCGAACATTATGGGGGACACTGTATACATATATTTTCTTTATTTGCACTGAGGTCACCTTGCTGGGCCCGTTGTAATTGTAGCCCACTATCCACCATTTTAGCCCCGAAAATACGCGCCAGTTGGTCTAAATATGCACTCTAATGCTTTTCAAGAGCTAGCATTTTTAGCTCACACTATTACTAGAGTCCCTGTATGTGACAGATATTGGCGGAATATCTGTCACATACAGGGACTCTAACTACTACTATACAGTGGTGACTAGATAATCCGTACACGCGATTTTCCGGATGCTTCGGTAGTACGGATAGCCTCAGCAGTCCATAGAGGTATTCAGTTATCCGGATTTTAATTGATTCAATAATCCGGACTCGCGTTTTTTCCAGAAAATACTTTATAATTCACATAATAATGCAGGTTTTAACATGTCATTTGGCTGGTTTGATGCGGCGTGTGGTGTTAAAGGCCGCATTCAGAAGTTCTCAAATAGCTTTTCGGGCAAGGGCAAGGTTATAGGACACGGTCGTGACTAGAATTGGTCGAATCAAAAGGAAAAATAAAACTTTAACCACAAAAAAGTCAGAGATTTCTGATGAACTAAAAAGTGATAGCGTTACAGGAAAAGCATTAGCTCTGGAGTATGGTGGATACACCAACAATCCGCGATATTCGGAAAAATGAAAGGCTTTTTATTCAGTGCTTTAGTAATCCATGTATGTTTTTTTACTCGCGTGCGGAAAGTACTACTTTTGAAGTGGTACGTGGATGAGTGCGGATAGGATATTACATTTTTGGTTATTAAAAAAATGTCCTCAATAATCCGGACTCCTTGTTAATTCGGATCGGCCCGGTTTTAATTGATCCGGATTATCGAGTCCCCACTGTACTATAAGTAGTGTGAGCTATGGTAATCCTAATTTTTTCGTGAAAAAAAAGTTGCTCCGATTTCAAACATTTTTATATATCTTATAAACTCCAATTTTTGAAATCTACCACCACCCTTTTATTTGGCTTGCGTTTGGTGGATTTTTTTCATTTTTAAATGAGACCATCTCGACCTACTGTTTTTGGGAAAAAAAATCTGGTCACTCTACAGAATATAGCAATTTGGTTATAGGTGTCTGAAGGCGTGCTACCCTGCGCACACTTGCGGAAAGTTAAGATGATAAACTATTTTTTAAGAATGTATGTAAATTTTTTTTGAAAGTTTTACCGTACCAAAGACTATTATGTATGCACCTATATCTAATGATGTAAATGGAAATATTTCCGTTAGAAATATTTCTATGGAAATGGAAATATTGGAAATATCCGAAGGTGTTTCAGAAATATTGGAAATATTTAAAAAAAATCTTAAATTACGCACCCCTCTCTTAACGCATCTTCAAGGAAAACGACATTAAAATAACATTGAAGTGTTACGCAAGGCCAACCCCCCCCCCATGAGCATTACGTAATTTAAATATAGGCCCTTATAAGCATCAAACTTACTATAGAAGAATTTTTATTTCCGATACTATTGAAGATTTTGAGGAAGTAGACTGGCAAGACGATGTTATTGAGTGTGATGCTGATGACAGCGATGAAGATATGCCTCTTGCTCGACTTTATATTGAATATTGTAGTGTCAAGAATGAGATTTTTGTTGTACAAATTTGACCTTATTTCTGTATATTTGTTTGAAGAATAACTACTGATGTGTGTTCATGTATAAGCCTTCTGCGTTTTCCGGTGTTTTCTGATTTTATAAATAAATATAATAATTTTTCTGATTTTTTTAATATATCATATATTTCTAATATTTCCATATATTTCCAATCTTTCAGGAAATATTTCCGAAAATATATTTCTGGAAATTTTACAACACTACCTATATCCAATGAAAAAAATTTATTCTACATTTAAGGTACCTCTATCCGTCCCGAATAAGGCCACCTTAGGAAACTTTACTTTTATTATGAAAATCAGCCTAAAATGTTAAGTGTCTGGGGGCACCGCAATGCCCCGCCAAGTTCGCGCGGAAACTACACTACCTTCTTCTTATCTTGAAACATTTTAGACCATGTTTGACCTATCTAAAACTCTACTTCGGAATGAGCTACGAAACTCAAACTTTGCACAGTCGTAGATCTGTATAGAGCTAACAATCCCTCCACTCATTGGCTGCAAAATGCAAATGACTCTTACATGTTTTTACAACTTTTTTTCGTTGAGCTATACTATTTGTTATGGTAAACAGCTGATAAGTGTCAAAAAGTTATCTCAAAAACTATGATATGGAGTTTAGGCACAGTGCTAAATTAAACATAAAGAAATTTGGATGGAATAGCAAAGTTTAAAAAAACATTTCCAAACTAGTAAGAACCTTTCAATTCTTTTTACGGAATACCACTTTCGCGTACTTGGCTTTTTTTACATGAAATGTTTTTGTTATGGTAGTATAGTCCTATACAAACATACTACGGATGCAGTACTTTTCGAAACATTTATTTTACTAAAACAGTATCAGAACATCTCTGTTATGAGAAAAAATACTGTGCCAATATATGGGTACCTAAGCTCACACTAGGTACCATAGTTATGGTGTACGTGTGATATAATATAACTAAAAACTGAAATATATTTTATTTAACTCCCGACTCAATTACCTTTCGTTTGATACCACACAAGCCATGTTGTGACTTAAACTCTAATTTTTGAAATCTACCCCCACCCTTTTTTTAAACTAAAATGTGTTTTGTTTAAATCCAGACTCAATTACCTTTCGTTTGATATCACACACGCCATATTTTTACATAAACTTTAATTGGCTTGTGTTCGGTGGATTTTGTTTATTTTTAAATGGGACTATTTCGACCTACTCTTTTTGGGAAAAAAAATCTGGTCACTCTAATACTGACCTACCCTAATTGCTGTTGCCCATACAGAATATAGCAGTTTGGTTATAGGTCGTGTCCTGACTGGACTGCGAAGGCGCGCTACCCTGCGCACACTTGCGCAAAGTTAATAATACTATATTGTGTACTGTATGGGGCCATTCCGACCCAAGACGCGGCCTAGGTACCAAATTTTATTCAAATCGGGCAAGCGGTTTTCGAGTTACGCGCGTTGGTCGTTGCAGACAGACATAGAGATAGACAGGCAGACGGCGCGACAAAAAAGTTTCAAAATCAGCTGAAACGCGAAGATATATAAATTTTTTTGAAATCGGAGCAACCTTTTTTTCACGAAAAATATTAGGATCACCATCGCTCACACTATTATAGTATATAAAGTATTGTGAGCTAAAAATGCTAACTCTTGAAAAGCATTAGAGTGCATATTTAGACCAAATAGCGCGTAAATTCGGGGCTAAAATGGTGAATAGTGGGCTACAACTACAACGGGCCCAGCAAGGTGGCCTCAGTGCATGGGACTTTTCCCACCAAGAAAACTTAATTTATTCGTTTAAGGCCACCCCCACCATTTATCTGACTTTTATAACTTTATCGGAAACATTGCGATTTACCAAAAAAGAAAAATATATATACAGGTTGTCCCAGATAAAAGCAACTACCCTTGGAATATTTTTAATTTCGATACAACATCTGATTGGGCGCGAAGTAGCGCAACTTTTATCTCATTTAACCAAACTTTTATTTCTTACTGTTTCCGAAATCCCCATAAGACCCCCATGTAGTTGCTTTTATCTGGGACACCCTGTATATATAAAACCAGCTACCCTAACCCGTAACTCATAATTTTTCCTAAAATTTTCTTAAACCTTTCCAATGTTCGACGTGTTTCGTAGGTAATTTATGGACGACCCCGACACGTAGATGTGCCAAAGACATTCATTTTCCGGTTTACGTAAAATATAGTAGTCCAACTTAAACAACTTCCTAACCTAACTAAAATTTATTTAAAATAGTAAAATTTTTAGATTTACAAACAGTGGAATTAATTTATTAATAACATTAGAATACTGATATATCTACTAGGTGCAAATATAATAAAAATATCTTAAACCCCCCCTGTCTCTGTTCAATCTAACATTTGACAGTTTAAAGAGAAAAACAATGAAAGTCAATGTCGGAAAAACAAGAAAAACTCGTATAATTGCTGGAAAAGGGACCTTTTGGGGACATATTCTGAAGCAAAAAGGATAAAGGTATGTAAAAATATACAAAATGTTGGAAAAAATTCAATAATGTCCCTATAATAATAGATTAAAATTTTTCCTAGCTTACTAGATACTTTGGAGATTGGCCTTTGATCAATCTCTTGTTCAAAGTCAGAGATTGGCCGGTCAATTGTGCATGAAATCTACCCCCAGACTATAAATTTAAAAAAAATTGTTTTGCAAGAATATAGTAAAAACAATTTTAAAACCGGCTTTATTTAAAAAAAATCAAATATTCATGAACCGTCATTCCAACTTCAATATTTTAAAGATAATCAGCTGAGTCGTGACGTGACCATCAAAAAAAATCAGCACCCGATGTGACATCAACAAAGTGGAGGATCGGGGCCCGTCCGTTTTGATAGCCCTGATCCGTCCTCTTAGGATTTATAAAGTCAAAAATCCCTAAAAAAATATTTTAAAACGGTCAGTGCCAAGTATCTGTCAAGGTCATTGATTGCTCGTTAAGTTTCTAAAGATATCTTCGTTGGTTGTTGCGTTGTTCGGGGCCGGCACCTTTTCATCTCATCTTCATTAGCTTTTTATCTTCACTAAATGGTATTCTTCACTTCTTTTCGCTTTCTTCTTTGATTGTTTGATCCGTTGCACAGTCAGCAATCTTTGCTTATTCCTCTTGAGTCTAGTTTATGTGAAAATTGTTTCAGGAATTTCTATAAGGAATCCAGAAATGATGGATATAAACGGTGTTTCACAAACATCGAAAGGCCTTTTTGGGTAAAGTTTTGTCATTTTAAAAAGCCGCACAAAAAAATGACGTGTTGGGATTTGCAGGAGTCTGTGCAAAAATAGAAAATTTATTTTCAAATTTTGGGAAGAATTTCTGTGTTTTAAGCAAGGCTAGGTATACATCATTCTTTTAAGTTAAAGTTTCGAACATACCTTATACCATTCTATAAGTACCTAATTCCTTCTCGAAATAGAACAAAGGCTTTCGAAAGGTACCACCTGCATTCTTTAATATAGGGTCAAACTCATTTTAAAATTGTTAGCGGTTGTGTTTATAGTACGGATTTGAATTCATGCCATTATTATAGTGACATTTTCATTGTTATTGTGAATAATAACAATTATAAACCTGTATATTTTAGTTTGTTTTTATAAGTGAGGACCTAATAAGTGATATTAATAATGGCGTTTTGGCGGCCATTTGAAACACCACAAACAAAATTTTGGAGACTATTTGAGGACAAGGAGGAGAAGAAGTGGTGGTACCATTAGAGTCTGCGGTTTTACAGAAACCAAACCTTAACCCTAAAACACCTTCCTGGCTAGCCTATTATCAAACTTTAAGTGAAGCCATGATAATATATTAGCCTTGAAAACCGTTTTTTTTTAAATATCTCAGAAACTAAAGCTCCTACGAAGTTTTTGGTGATAACACGAATTATTGAAGAAAATATAGTCTACTACATTTTGAAAACAGTGTATTAAGATGTTGCTCCATTAAAAAGTTAGCATTTTTTTAAGTTTTTAATTGTCAAAAAACTGTCATTCGCATTAATGGATGTTGACCAAAATCTACTAATAATAATTAAGAGTATCGAACACTATTTTACCTATATATATATAATATACACACACGCAGACAGACATCACGACGATAATGCTAGGATAGGTCAAAATACATCCAAATAACACATTTTGGCGTTATATCAAATCGTCGAAAATAATACCTTCTCTCTAGCCATTGCTATGCGGGCTAGGAAGGTAAAAATATCCAAAGGGCAAGACATAACTTTAAAAAAAACATTGTACGAGGAAAACTCAAGATATTATTTTTGATATATATGCGCAACTCTCAGTAGAAAATTACGGAAATCGTTCCAGAATATACGAACGTACACAGAAAAAAGTGTTTGGTTGAATCAAATAAACCAATTTATTTGAAAAAAAATATTTGGATTAAATAAATCTTGTTTGGATCAAACAAATATATTTATTTCCGACAACAGTACATTTTGTTACGACAAAAAACATTGTACATGTGAATCAAATAAATTACATGTTTCAATTTTTTTGGCAATAATAATATTTAAAAAAATATTGTTTACCGTATACTCAAATAATTGATTTTTTTAAAGCAACTCAATTGCTTTTTATTTTTTTTAATGCTCAGATTGACTAAATAATTGTTTCAATTATATAAATTAATAATTTTAATATTGTTAGATAAAATTATTTGAAACAACTAAATTAAGTTTTTGTTTATAAATAAATATACAAATACGATTTTTTTAAATTCCTTCTTTCTTGGTTTTTATTTCCAATAGTAAACCATTTTTGTATACATGATATATATCACGTAAAATTATTTGACTCAAACAAATTAGATTTTTGACTTTGTCAGTGCATATTCTTCATTGGTCCATATAAAAATATTTATTTTAGCCAAACAAGTAATTTAGTCGCTTTAAATAAGACTTAAGAGATTTTTGTATACGGGTTTCTGCCATTTTTGGTTTTTAAGAAAAATTTGGGGGGTCCGAAGGACCGCGAATCTGCGTCCGGCTTTTTTTTTTATTTTGTTTTTTTTTATTTTTTACTTAATTACCTTAGCCTAACGTAAACAGACTCAAACCAATCCAAACCCTCCCGACCCCTTGTTGCGTTAAAAAAAATCGCCGGACGCGGATTTTGGATCTTAGGCAGGCTCCCTAGTAGGTGCCCTCATAAAGAACTTTTCGGCTTTTCATGAAAAATTATAAATGGCAAAAACCCGTGTAGGTATGTAAATTATTTAGTATACGGGTTTCTGCCATTTTTGTTTTTTTTTTTTTTGAAAAATTATTTATGGGGGTACCTACTAGGGCCTCTAGGATTTTTTATATTTTTTTAAAATAAAAAAACGGGTACCGGAGGGCGAGGTTGTAATGTATTTTTTTGGTTTGGTATGGGTTGGCTTGAGTTGATTTGAGTTTGTTCAGGTTAGATTGCGTCGATTTAGAAAAAAAAATTAAAAACTCAAAAAAATTAAAACAATTTTTTTTTTAATTCTCCGGTCGCCGATTCAGGGTCCTAGGGACCCCCCTAAGTACCTCCAGAAAGGATTTTTCATCAAAAATCAAAAATGGCAGAAACTCGTATATACTAAATAATTACCAAGTTACCTAATAAGGTTAAATTTTTATGAAATTACAAGTACAACTTTTTATCTTCTGTAAATACAGCGCGTTGCTATACCTATTAAAAATAACAGCAAATCGATACTGCGCCGACGCAGAATAACGATAACAATAACTAAGTGGCAAAAGAACGGTTCAAAAACACCCTATATAATATCTACAAGAATTTTATTTATTTCAATATAGCAAATAACCAAAAAAGTGTAGAATAAAATCGATGTACCTACTAAGGTGAACTCTCTAGCTGTCAATATGATAAAAAAGAGGAGCGCAACAGATCTTTTTGTTTTTCTAATGCACAACAGACAAAGAGTTTCGATCCAAAGTTGTCCGATTGATTCGCGGAAATCCGACCAATAACATTCCGCCCTAAAGTTTAGAATTTTATTTATTTGATTTAACTAATTTTCTGTTAAAACCATTAAACTCGCCATTAACCTGCTAGTACTTCTCTAGATTGCTTAGCGTAAACATTACAAAATGTGTACACAGCTTGTGAAATTTTTGTGAAATTCTGTGAAATGTTTTTTGAAAAAATCGGAACATTTTTGTGAAATCCTGTAGCTTGTGTGTGAAATTTTGTGAAATTTATTTGTCTTTGTGAAATTTATTATTATTAAGGGACCGGAGCTAAGGCGGCGACATTACTTTTTTAAATGAGATTTACCGGGTGTCTCAAGGTGAGTGGCTTATTAGATTATTTTGTAAACTATACTGCCGTCCTAAGCGTAACCCCCGTATTTGAATTTTATATGAAATGGAGTAAATCGCGTTGAACGTTTGAAAATACATAGTGCCTTATGGAAAAAAGAAAATTTTAAGTGACATTTTAAATACTTTTTGTAGTTTTTCGATTGGTTACATTAGTATAAACAATAGAGTATATTATTATAATTCGTCTTAACCAACAATCGCATTTTTGGATTTTTTTCAAATACGGGGGTTAGGCTTAGGACGGCAGTATACAATAAAAACTTTCTGTTCTTAAATAAGTCCATGTAAAGTATATTTATAAAATACATTCATAGTTGCAGTGTTGCCAATTGTGGGAAAACTTTGCAAACACCTTTATTATTTTATGTATGATGTCGTATACCTATCTTCAACCGTTTTTAAAATATTGACAGATGAAAATTAACATTTTGTAACTTTATCAGCCCGTAACATCAAAACTATTAAGAATAGAACAAAACGGTTTCTACATTCCTATCTCGGTTTTTCAAAAGCTATTTTATACTATTTAGAATTAGTTCAGGGTTAAAATATTCCATGGTTAATTTAACCCTGGGTTAAATCTAAAAGTAGTCTAAAGCGATAGCTTGTAAAAAGCTAAGATAGGTTTTGATTTTACGGCCTGTTAAAGTTACAAAATGTCAATTTTTACCTGTTAATATTTTAAAAACAATTACAGATAGGTATAAGACGTTATACACAGAGAAAAATATCCATGCAACAATTTTAAATACGCTGTGCAACTGAAATTGTGCAAAAATATAAAACAATTGTTGAAATAAACGAATAAATCTGTTTTAATGTTACCAATTGGATTGTGTAACTTATTTTGTGTAAAAATGTTACACAACAGAACAATAACTCTCAACAGCGTAGTGGAAAAGCCCATTGTGTTATAAATCTACACAGATAAAATGTAATTTTTTTAATGAAAATTTGTGCAAAAATATACTTCAAATTGTAGAAATCATTCGTCGGATTGATTCGGTAAAAGTCGTTTCAAGGGATCGCCCCACCGCATCTGGCTTCCTTCAGTGTTCTGTGAGTTTAAATTTGTGTTTTGGCTTGTCAGTGAGGTGATCCGTACAAGGTTAGTGTCATTAATTGATAAGTGCTTCCGTTAACGTTAAACGTGTAATGGATTCTATGGATTTTGTGGAATTAGTTCTCGAAAAACTGGAGGAATGGGTGCCTACTTGCAGTCCACAAAGAGAGATTTCGGGGTAAGTAAATTACTACACATAGGTCTACCCTAGAGTCCCTGTATGTTGACATATTTGGTAATATATCCAAATATGTCAACATACAGGGACTCTAGTCTACCCAAGCTTTTGAGAATAGTTGATCCATTTTTGATTTTTCTTTCTGTGATTTAAAAAATGTGTTTGAAAGTAAATGACAACATTGTCCCCAATATTGTCTTGGTTTAGCCAGTCCGAAGCTCAAAAACATTTCTGCGCCCGCGCACTCCCTTAGGAATCACTTTCAAGAATTTTCGCAGAGAAAAAATTGGGCTTCTTGACCAAATAAAACTATTTACAAAATTTCAGCTTGTTACTCATGGCTTATCCTATTTTTGGTCTAAACTGCGCTTTTTTATAACGGCCGATACTAAAATTCTATATTTAAACATTTTTTTTATATTTTTTAGCTTGAACGATTTTGCAATGGCATATCCGGAAAACAAAGACAGTTTTTTGACAAATGTGCAGAAGTTTGTTCAAAAATTTGGGTGCTGTTAAAATCAAACGCAATTTACCAAAGATCAGATACAGCGGTCTGAAAAGAGTTTCCATGAAGCAGACGAAGGTAAATGATAATTTTTGCAACACCACTATTTTTGATTAACTTAAAATTTGTAAATTAGAAGTCAAAAGACATATTTTGCCTGTCTTACTACCATGGTATCTATAAAACTGTAACCTTTATTTAAAGGGTATCAAAATATCAGTCAGAATAATTTGACTATTACATAGAAATCCTTCAATGTCCGTTAAACTTAGTACTATTTTTTTAGCAGCTATTTTGTCTTCGCTGCCTTCCTTGCAATTTCCAAACAATGGAAAATCCGAACAACGAAAGTCCAGCAAACAAGAATCTTTAAATAGATATATTTTACACGTTCAGGTAAATTCATTAAGCATAATAATATTGGTTAAATAATTTAATAACTAATGTGTTAAAATTTGTTGTACTCATCAGAAAATACGAAAATAAAGGTCTTTTAACAAGTGAATTTTTAG
This sequence comes from Aspidapion aeneum, assembly GCA_963576565.1. Classification (NCBI taxonomy): domain Eukaryota; kingdom Metazoa; phylum Arthropoda; class Insecta; order Coleoptera; family Brentidae; genus Aspidapion; species Aspidapion aeneum. The sequence continues at coordinate 7,882,818 of OY755045.1, forward strand.
TTTGGTATTTTTTTGTCAAATAAAAATTAAACATTGTGTACTTGTTATAAAAAGTAATAAAGCGCTTTTTAAAAATATATACAAAAAATATATACACAAAAATTAAAACAAAATGCAATGCAATGCAACCTATTGAAAAAAAAACATCTACAAGATTTTGTACACATTCAGGGATACTTTTCATTTAATTGTTAAAGAAAATTACAGAATATTATGTAAAAAATTCATATTTTTAACTATTTTTACATAAAATTGTAGGAAATATATGCACAAAATTGTGCAATTTTGGGTGTAACTAAAATTATTTATTGTAAAATATATAATATATTATATTTTTTGTGGTAAAAAGAAAAATATAACTGAAGAAAAAACACCACAATGTAAAAAAAATACAAACATCTTTTAAAATATAGCTACATAATTGTGCATTCATATTGCCCAAAATAGAATAAGAAAATTACACAATATTGTATAAAATGTTTTCATACTTGAATATTTTGCAATTTTTCCAAAATTTTAAAAAAATTAATGCAAAATATACAACAAATTGTGCAAAAATATGTGAAATTTTTTTATACAGGCCTGTACAATAAGCATTGTGCAAAAAAAACAGTTGCACAGTTGTTTAAAATTTTACAACAAATTCCATTGCACAAATCTATTCAAAATTTTTGCACAAATTGGTTTTATACCCATTTTGAAAACAAATTGTGCAAAAAATAATTTGCAATAATTGTTGAAAAAAATTACATACATTTTTCTACATAAAGAATCGAAAAATATACATGGTGTTTTTTTTAAATCATAAAGCCAACTTTTCCTGCAAATGGCAACACCGCAACTATGAAAGTATTTTGTAAATATACTTTACATGGACGTATGTAAGAATAGAAAGTTTTAAAAGTTTCTATCGTATAGTTTCCAAAATAATCCAATAGGCCACTCACTTTGGAACACCCGGTATACGCTCTATATTTTGGCAAATTGGAATAGACCTTGTCTTTCTGTTTCCAAAACTACCTATTATACCTAATACCTTTCTCTAGGAACAGTTTTGAAATAAAATGACAAAAACAAACAAAAGAGTAAAGCAGACAAAAAGTCATCGATAATTTTTCTTGGTTAACTCATTGCTCTTAATGAAAAGGTTTTGTCATTTTATTTAAAAACCATTACATAAAAACGTAGCATATTAGGTATTTTTGGAAACAGAAAGGAAAGCTTTATTCAAAATTGCAAAAATATACAGGGTATTTCATTTTAAAAAGTAACGTCGCTGGCTTCGCTACGTCTCCTTAATGACTGGTTCCAATATTAGCATCAAAAAAGATACTTTTTGCAAACCATCTGAGTATGTGAAATTTGACTTCTCTGTTTATTTTGATTTCGAAGATATTAGGGAGGTCTCAGGGTTTTGGGTCACCCTGTATATAGGTTAGTGGTCTTATTTATACCTTGGAAAAGATTACACAAGTATAATCTAATTAGTATTTAGGAAGTATTTTTGTTTTATGCATATTTGGTTAATTTTATGTTAATTGGCCTTTAAACGTTTTTACAATTTTACATGTTTTTTGTACCTACCTGCCTATTTTTGAATTAAAATACTTTTTTTTCATGCAAAACATTTGTGTTTACTTGTACAATGCAGTATTCAGACGGGTAATCATGTAACTGTTTATTAAATGTCTAATCTAATTAAATACATTTTGTTAAAGCGGCAAGAAAATAAATTAGGAATATTAAAAAAATAATTTAAATAAGAAGCAATATTTTGTAAAGCAATCAAGGAAAACAATCATTTCAAACAATTATATTTGGTTTACCAAGTACCCTATTTGTTTGTTTGAAATAAACTTGCAATAATAAATATTTACTTAAATTTAACACACATTTATTTATAATAAACAAAATAATTTTACAAATAAAAGTTCGTTATTAAATAAATTATGTTAGTAAGACAAAAAATATATTGAGAAGATTAAACAAATTATTTATTAAGAAAAAACAATAAGTTTTTTAAAACAATCAAGGAAAACGGTAAGTTCAAACAATTATTTTAGGTTTACTAACTACCCTATTTGTTTGTTGGAAAATATGTTTTTGTATTGTGAAATAAGTTAACTCTTGTTCTCACAGAAATATTTACTTAAATTCAACAAAATATATTATAAGTTTAAACAAATATTTATTTACATCAAGTAAAATAATTTAAAAATTTACTTAATAAATGTCAGTTATTAAATAAATTTTAATATTAAGACAAAAAATATGCCTAGAATACTAAACAAATTAATTTATATGAAGAAGTAATAAGTTTTTTAAAGCAATCAAAGAAAACAGTCATGTTAAAGAATTATTTTATCTTTACCAACCACCATAATTATTTGTTTGAAATAAACTTGTTATTGAAAATAAATAAATTAATAGTATTTGGTTTAAATATTTCAAATTATTTGATATAAATGTATTTTTGTTTGTCAATTAAACCAAATAACTCTAACGCATCAAATAAACATTTTTTAAAGAGACTAAATTAGTTATTAGAAAACAATAAATATTTTTATTTGAACCAAATAAGAGGACGTTTTGGACCTATTGAAATAACGAATTTGGTTAAGTCAAATAATGTTTTTTTGCATCAAATAAATCTTATTTAAAGAGACTAAATTAGTTATTTGAAAACAACAAATATTTTTATTTCAATCAAAGAAAACAGTCATGTTAAAGAATTATTTTATTTTTACCAACCACCATATTTGTTTGTTTGAAATAAACTTGTTATTGCAAATAAATAAATTAATAGTATTTGGTTTAAATATTTTAAATTATTTGATTTAAATGTATTTTTGTTTGTCAATTTAACCAAATATTTCTAACGCATCAAATAAATCTTATTTAAAGAGACTTAATTAGTTATTTGAAAACAATAAATATTTTTACTTCAATCAAAGAAAACAGTCATGTTAAAGAATTATTTTATTTTTACCAACCAACATATTTGTTTGTTTGAAATAAACTTGTTATTGCAAATAAATAAATTAGTAGTATTTGGTTTAAATATTTCAAATTATTTGATTTAAATGTATTTTTGTTTGTCAAATAAACCAAATAACTCTAACGCATCAAATAAATGTTATTTAAAGAGACTAAATTAGTTATTTGAAAACAATAAATATTTTTATTTGAACCAAACAAGAGGACGTTTTGGACCTATTGAAATAACGAATTTGGTTGAGTCAAATAATATTTTTTTGGTTCAAATAAACACTTTTTTCTGTGTATTACACATATTACAGGGGCAAGCTACATGGTATATAGTACCTATCTATTAATGATTATTATACGCATTAAGCAGCAACTTTTATTGAACGTTTTATTTTACTTGACTATATACTATAAACAGGTCCCAGTCCGGCCCATATTCTCTTTTATTTGTTTAGGATTCCTTAATGGGTTTCACACTTCAAATTTTATTATGGTTTTTTTGGCGGCTTTTTGAAATGAAAGGATTATAAAGATTTTTTTCTTCCGGGTGGAAGTGAAGAATTTTTTTAATGGCATATGGGTTACTACTACTACTAGAAGATTATAGTCCATTTTCGAAATAAAAAACTGTCTAGAAAATGCTGTTTCTATGAAAGATATTATGTGATTTTAAAGTATTTGAACATACTATGATGATCTTCGAAAATGTATAGGTAACATTCCAACCATAATGTCTTCAATCTTCATAAATTCAAGTTAATAATCTAATCAGTTCAGGCTCGAAACAATTTGCCAGCCGCAAATTAACTCATAGATTATTATCGCAGGCAGCTATCTTCTCTTTGTTATTGTTTCTTCTTTCTTCCAAGTATTTTCATCATTCCAATTGAAATGAGCTACCAACTTTACAAGCTTCGTTTACACCTAATTTCGAACTTGACAGACATCTCGGGAAGGTCTCGTATTTATGGAAAGATATACGAAAATGTAGTAGTAGTATAATTTGGGAGTACTGTTTCACAACGTTCTACGTCTTCCGTTACCCAATCTCCACTCGTTTCTGTTTGCCCATAATTCATCATCTAGGCCTCTTATTCTTACTTCACTGTCTATTCCTTCTCTCCAGCTTCTCCTTGGCCGTCCTCGTTTTCCAGTTGGTTTCCATTGTAGTATTTGTTTAGGTAGTCTTTCATCATTCATTCTTTATACATGTCCGTACCACACCAGTTGTTTTGTTCTTATATCATCCACTAAAGTACGTTCACCCACTGTTATAATTTCTCTTATTCTTTGATTTGTAACTATTTCTCTTTTTGATTTCCCTGCTGCTCTTCTCCAATAGTCCATCTCCGTAGCGGGAAGCATTTTTTCTGTTCTATCCTTGATTGGCCATACTTCTGAGCCGTATGTAATAATACTTTTTACAATGGTGTTATATATAAGCTTTTTGTTATGTTTTGATATACTTTGGTCCCAAATTATTCCATTTAATATAGTTATTGCTTTTCTTTCTTGTACGTTTCGATCTTTTATAGCTTTGTTCCGTCAGCTGTAATTTTTAGACCTAAGTATTTATACTCATCACATGACTGAATTCGCTGCCCGGTATTTAAGATTAGATCCTGTTTCATTCCACCGAGACACATATACTCTATCTTATTGTGATTAATCTCTAGTTCCCACTTATTGTACTCTTCTATTAGTTTTCGTGTCATATATTCGAGGTCGTCATAATCCTGAGCCACTAGTATCTTATCATCGGCGAAACATAAAGTATACAAGGTGGTTTTGTCCAACGGAATTCCCATGTTTTGGCATTTTCTCTTCCATACTTTAAGGACTTGTTCCAACTATATATTAAAGAGCGTAGACGAGATACAGCAACCTTGTTTAAGACCTTTATTTACTTGAAAGCCTTTTGTTAGTTTTGCTTTTATTTTAACTTTTGCCTTACTATTGCGGTATAACTCTTTGATGGCCTTAATTAGTTGTACGCTTATGTTTGTATTTTCCAACGCTTTCCAAAGTAGATTTAGTGGTATACTATAATATGCCTTCTGCAAATCGACGTAAAGCAGATGCAGCTCTTGTCCGTATGTTTAGTAGTAGTGGGAGTACTAATTTTCCTTTATTCCATCTTGCCAGCATGTTAAAAAGACTATGATGGCCATCTCGAAGTGGTAGCTGAAACAAATGGTGGCCAATCAAAAATGGCGAACGATGTTTAACAATAGCAAAATTTGAAAAACGGTAATTGAAATAATAAGTAATTGAACTTGGTTAAACCAAGGCCAGCAAAAAAATACAGGCCACGACCCTAAAACAATCAGCTGTTCTCAGGGGGCTGATTTTTACATTGGGTCTTATGGGACGTCAGATGTTTTTTTATGATATTTTCAAAATGGCACTACAGATTTCCGCGAAATTTCAGTGAAATATTTTCAGACACCATCTTGATATTCCGCCAAAGTTTTGTAAAGATGCAAGATTATTAAAAGGTTAAAATCTTCAAGATTTAGCATTTCTTATTTTGAATTAAAATTACCCGCCATGTACCACATGCCAACTGTTATATTTGACATGTATTTGACTTGTGTGTGTCATCTGTGTTTGTCACATTCGCTTCTGTTTTAAATTTAATTTTAGTGTGAGCTAATAAAGCGGCCCTGAAAAATTTGGGATTACTACACATTTAAAAAAAATTGTTCTGCAAGAATATAGTAAAAACAATCTCAAAACCGGATTTATTTAAAAAAAAATCAAATATTCATAAACCGTCATTCCAACTTCAATATTTAAAAACAATCAGCTGTGTCGTGACGTGACCATAAAAAAAATCAGCCCCGATGTGACGTCAACAACGTGGAGGATCGTGGCCCATCCGTTTTGATAGCCCTACTTCAACTTTAAATAACAGGAGAATAATAATTTGAGTTTGAGTTGAAATTGGGAGTAAACGAGATCATTGAGAACTGATAGACTTTGCTTTGCTCCAAATAGCTGCTGGCGGCCTTTCAACATAATAACAGACCGTAAACTAAGCTTTTTTTGGCCGTCTTTTTGCAAATTGCCCGTACAGCTTTATATTACGATGAAAGGGGATAAACTCGTAAACAGCCTACGGCCAGATTGATGCGGCTACTGTTGAGTAATGACGTCATTAAGATCGAATTATCTTCAGAAAATTGACCATGTAGAAGTTTTAGTTTTGCTTATGATGTTTACCGTAGTAAGGAATCATTTTCTTCTTTATACACGGCCTTCTAATGAAAAATTGACCCGTTAATATCCAGTCAAGGCTAACAAGACAATACAGGCCACGTCCCTGAAAAAATCAGCTGTTCTCGGGGGGCTGATTTTTACATTGGAACTTATGGGAGGTCAGAGGTTTTTTTATGATATTTTTAAGATGGCACTACAGATCTCCGCGAAATTTCAGTGAAATATTTTCAGACACCATCCCGATATTCCGCCAAAGTTTTGTAAGGATGCAAGATGATTAAAAGGTTAAAATCTTCAAGATTTAGCATTCCTTATTTTGAATTCAAATTACCCGCCATGTACCACATGCCGACTGTTATATTAGACATGCATTTGACTTTGTCATCTGTGTTTGTCACATTCGCTTCTGTTTTAAATGTAATTTTAGTGTGAGCTAATGAAGCGGCTCTGAAATATTAAGGTTTACTATATTTTTTTAAAAGATTATTCTGCAAGAATATGGTAAAAACAATCTCAAAACCGGCTTTACATTTTAAAAAAATCAAATATTCATGAACCGTCATTCCAACTTCAATATTTTAAAAACAATCAGCTGTGTCGTGACGTGACCATCAAAAAAAAATCAGCCCCGATGTGACGTCAACAACGTAGAGGATCGTAGCCCGTCCGTTTTGATAGCCCTGCTTAAACTTTAAACAACAGGAGAATAATAATTTGAGTTTGAGTTGAAATTGGGAGTAAACGAGATCATTGAGAACTGATAGACTTTGCTTTGCTCCAAATAGCTGCTGGCGGCCTTTCAACATAATAACAGACCGTAAACTAAGCTTTTTTTGGCCGTCTTTTTGCAAATTGCCCATACAACTTTATATTACGATGAAAGGGGATAAACTCATAAACAGCCTACGGCCAGATTGATGTGGCTACTGTTGAGTAATGACGTCATTAAGATCGAATTATCTTCAGAAAATTGACCATGTAGAAGTTTTAGTTTTGCTTATGATGTTTACCGTAGTAAGGAATCATTTTCTTCTTTATACACGACCTTCTAATGAAAAATTGACCCGTTAATATCCAGTCAAGGCCAACAAAAAAATACAAGCCACAAACCTGAAAAAATCAGCTGTTCTCGGGGGGCTGACTTTTACATTGGGTCTTATGGGAGGTCAGAGGTTTTTTTATGATATTTTTATGATGGCACTACAGATCTCCACGAAATTTCAGTGAAATATTTTCAGACACCATCCCGATATTCCGCCAAAGTTTTGTAAGGATGCAAGATGATTAAAAGGTTAAAATCTTCAAGATTTAGCATTCCTTATTTTGAATTCAAATTACCCGCCATGTACCACATGCCAACTGTTATATTTGACATGTATTTGACTTGTGTGTGTCATCTGTGTTTGTCACATTCGCTTCTGTTTTAAATTTAATTTAGTGTGAGCTAATGAAGCGGCTCTGAAATATTAAGGATTACTATAAATTTAAAAAAATTTGTTCAGCAAGAATATAGTAAAAACAATCTCAAAACCGGATTTATTAAAAAAAAATCAAATATTTATGAACTGTCATTCCAACTTGAATATTTTAAAGACAATCAGCTGTGTCGTGACGTGACCATCAAAAAAAAAATCAGCCCTTGATGTGACGTCAACAAAGTGGAGGATCGTGGCCCGTCCATTTTGATAGCCCTGATCAAAGGTGTAATCACTCTTTTTTGTTCTGGTTGGTTGTGAATTTCTGATTATTCCCCGCTGTAATTCGTGTATGCCAAAAATATCTTTCATTCTTGTTTAAAAAAATGTCATTCCCGAAAACTATTTCAATCCCTCTCGGCCTGAAGTGAAAGAATGTCAAATAAATTTTTGCGACGGCTCGAATGACCCAAGAAAAAAAATAAAATCAGTACTCCGAATACATATTTTATCCTGATTAAAGCTGAAGATATCCGCGGACATTTTTACAAAATGCTCCAAATCATTCTGACCGCTTTTACACAGTATAATGAACTTGACAATTTTGGTATGACAGTATGGAACGTTTATGTCAGAACACTTTCGGTAAATCTCAGATTGATTCAGATCTGAAGAATTTCTCACGCAAACTGATAGCTAATCTTTCAGGATATTTATTCTGAGTCTTGAGCGATGTGATGGTTCCCATCATATGCTTTCCATTCGTCAATGGCAAGCTTTAAATTAGCTCCAAGCCGTCACGTGCTATTGTAACAGGGGCCTGTGTGTGACAGTGGTACTGTCACCTTAAGTGGCCAAGGCTTAAATGTTGTGAGCTACCAACTTAGGCTACAACTTATATAAATTATAAAAAGATTAAATGTTACTATATGTTATTAAATTTACACGATCTCGAAAGGGAATTTGACGGTTCTTGGAGGAAAAGTATGTTATAAACGTTTTTCTCAAATGTATAACTAATGTAGGATAATCATACATACCTTTTCAATTTTCTTCTTGTAGCTTCACACTTTCACTTCTTATATTTTTAGTTGAATATCGACTTTTTACTACTATTAAACTTTTGTATTCAAATATTTACACTTCTTAAACTTTTAGGTTTTATAAACCTTTTATATATTTGTTGTAAATATATATATTTATCAACATTTTAAACGTTGATTGAATGGGTGAAACCATTCAATCAACTGTTTAATTTACTTAATATTACTGTTTAGGTTTGGGATATGTTATTAATTAAAAATGCCGATTTTAGTGCAACGAATGATTTGTATTTTGTTGTTAAAAAACCATAAAACAGTTAAACACATTATTTTAAAACACTGGAAGCAGTAATAATTAATGACTTTAAAATCAATAAACTCCAAAAGAAAAGACTAAAATAATTATGAATAATAAAGATAATAGCTTATACAAAGTTAAAATAATTGACAAATTTCCCCAGTTGAAATAAAACCCCCCCTTAAGAAGTGTGAATGAAAGCGTAACATACTAGGCGAAGCGCGACTAAAAATAAAGTAAAATCCGACTTTCGAAAGTTTCAGTACCCCGCTCTCTAGACATTCTCAGTTTGCCGCTAGCTGATTGGTCTAAATCTAAGCTTTCTTTAACGGATTTCTTCCACCACTCTTCTCTACAGACACTCTTGGTTGCCGTGGTCTGAATCTTAAGCTCTCTCGCATTGGCGAGAAAGACAAAGAGACAAAATACCACCGCAATTCAAAGATGCGTGGATTTAGAAATTCGGTAAGGTTTAAATCTTACAGTGTGTTTCTTAAAAGTTGAAAATAGTTTACCAAATTTGTTTCCAGTTACAAAATATGAATTATTTTGATGTTAGTGGCTCAAAGGACATATTAGCCGAATACAACTTTTATTAAAATACAGCAAACCTGAAAATATGCCCAAAAACAAGTCGCCGAGTTGCCATAAATTTTAATTAATCTTAACCTAGTCTTGCATATAATTAATGCTTGTTGATGACAAAAACAATATTTAATTAAAAATCTTTAAAAACTTATAAATGGCAAAAATACCATTTATGCTCAAATCCCGTTTTGTTACACTATGAGAAAATAAATCCATTGCGCAAGCTTCTTCTACGTGTAAAATTCACTAACTCTGAAAAGCGGGTGACTATGCCATTGGTCGAGACAAGTCATTTCGCACAACACGCGACCGCTCAGAGTTTGCTATTGGTCAAAGCATGTGATGTGGATGGTCACATCATTCAAGACCCAGAATAGCTACCCTGGAGGACTAGACATACATAGAGTCCCTGTATGTTGGCATATTTGGATAATAATATGTCAACATAAATATGTCAACACACAGGGACTCTAGGCATACAGTGCAGTGGTGAGTAACCGCTCACAAATAGTCACAAGTGAGACAAAACTATGTCCTTCCACACGGCAAAGGTGTAACTTTCTATTCAAGTTTTAAAATCATGTGATTGGCGTAAGCAAACTTTCGGCAAGTGGATTAAAAATATTCAAGTTTTAAAAGCATGCGCCATTTTGGATTTTACTAAAATTACAAATTAGGGATACAGCATATCGCACCCCCGCTAAAAAATAGTCACAAGTCAAAAAACATTGTTTTGAAAAAATCACTGCTAAAGAATTTAGTTCATTAGAGAGATTCATTTTTCACTTACATGACAAATTACGAGTTAACATGTTATTTTATATCAACAGGAACCTATTAACTCAATGTGGTGCAGTACGTTTCGCAGAAAAAATGATTTTTGTCGTTTTTAGTTAAAAAAAAGACAAAAACCCGATATTGTGACACTTTTTTAGAACAAGACATCATGACGTTGTAAATCAGGATTTCACGCAGGATGGTGAATAATATAAAAATAGAAAACAAATAAAGAAGAAACTTTGTATTTATTTTTACGAGTTATAAAATGCTGAATAAACTGGGAATGTGATTATTCTAAGTACACTGAACAATTCGAAAAAACAGTCACAACACAAAAAAGAACAGTATTTTACTTGTTATATGGGTCAGATTTAACCAATAGTTCACACGAAAACCTTCACAACTCGAAATGTGACTCTTTTCAGGATGAAACTCCACGTTCACGCTGTTATAAAGTCAAAAGTGACACTGTAAAGGAACGCATCCTCAGCTAAACTGGACAAAATAAAAGAGTCACATCGCCATTTCGCGGTAAATTGTCGAAACATAAATGTGACGCTTTTATAGAAGAAAGTACAAGTTATTTCGATGATGGCGGCAGGTTTTACCTACCTTTTTGTGCACGGTAAAGACGTGGCTTTCTCGGGTAAAGTGGCGAAAAAAACTTTGGCAGGGGGTCTGAAAAATTGTTAAATTTTAAAATCATGCATTAACTTGGATTTCATTGAAATGTAAATTTTGACACAAAAAATCGGATATTCTCAAGCTCTAGCTTTCGATAGAGCCCAAAATTATAAAAATCGAACGAAGGCTAAAAAAACTACAGCCAAAAAAACAATGTACGGTTTTTTTAGCCCACCTTATAATATGGTCGTTAGGTTGTTTCACTCTAAATTTTAACAAATTTAAAAAAGTCCTGACTGAAAATTGAGTATAAAAATATGTTGGTGGTACTGGGGACAAAGGTACGACCGCTATCGCACGCCTTTTTAAATAAAATTTTAGGAAGTTTAGTAATTTGCAATAAATTATTTGCGACAGACCGAACGACATGCAGGGTCGTACCAAGCGGTGCAAATTTATCGGTATGCGTTTCTGTCACAAAGTACAGCTGGCTTTAATATTATCAGGAACCATAGAGAACCAAACAAGCTGGCTCTACCTGTCCTTGAAGCCCTATGTATAATTTTGAGCCTTATTGGAAAGAAATTTATAAATCAAATAAGTTTCGTGGCTATATATATATATATATATATATATATATATATATATATATTTATCGGTTTCACAACATTCTACGTCTTCCGATACCCAATCTCCACTCGTTTCTGTTTGCCCATAATTCATCATCTAGGCCTCTTATTCTTATTTCACTGTCTATTCCTTCTCTCCAGCTTCTCCTTGGTCGTCCTCGTTTTCTTCGGCCAGTTGGTTTCCATTGTAGTATTTGTTTAGGTAGTCTTTCATCCATGGGCGCACCAAGGTTCGAGCCCCCCCCAAGCCTTAGATGTTTAATATATTTTCTACATATTTGATGATAAAACATGAAAAATACCTTAAAATTTGTCATCAGGAGGCTTCGGGCCCACCCTAACCCCAAGCAGTGGCGTCGTTACGAAAAGACATGATGACCTTTTTTTTTTCTTTTTTTTTTTTGGTCGCAAGTTTTTTGAGAGCGCGCTTTGTAGCTGTCGGGCACCCCCCAAGACACATTCCTGGGTGCGCCACTGTTTCATCATTCATTCTTTGTACATGTCCGTACCACACTAGTTGTTTTGTTCTTATATCATCCACTAAAGTGCGTTCACCCACTGTCACAATTTCTCTTATTCTTTGATTTGTAACTCTTTCTCTTTTTGATTTCCCTGCTGCTCTTCTCCAATAGTCCATCTCCGTAGCGGAAAGCATTTTTTCTGTTCTATCCTTGATTGGCCATACTTCTGAGCCGTATGTAATAATACTTTTTACAATGGTGTTATATATAAGCTTTTTGCTATGTTTTGATATACTTTGGTCCCAAATTATTCCATTTAATAAAGTTATTGCTTTTCTTCCTTGGACATTTTGATCTTTTATAGCTTTGTCTATTGTTCCGTCAGCTGTAATTTTTAGACCTAAGTATTTATACTCATCACAGGACTGAATTCGCTGCCCGGTATTTAGGATTAGATCCTGTTTCATTTCGCCGATACACATATACTCTGTCTTATTGAGATTAACCTCTAGTCCCCACTTATTGTACTCTTCTATTAGTTTCCGTGTCATATATTCGAGGCCGTCATAATCCTGAGCCACTACTATCTGATCATCGGCGAAACTTAAAGTATACAAGGTGGTTTCGTCCAACGGAATTCCCATGTTTTGGCATTTTCTCTTCCATACTTTAAGGACTTGTTCCAAGTATATCTTGAAGAGCGTAGGCGAGATACAGCAACCTTGTTTAAGACCTTTATTTACTTGAAAGCCTTTGGTTAGTTTTGCTTTTATTTTAACTTTTGCCTTACTATTGCGGTATAACTCTTTGATGGCCTTAATTAGTTGTACGCCTATGTTTGTGTTTTCCAGTGCTTTCCAAAGTAGATTTAGTGGTATACTATCATATGCCTTCTGCAAATCGACGTAAAGCAGATGCAGCTCTTGTCCGTATGCCATTTTCTTTTCAATAACTTGGGTTATACAAAAGAGATGATCTGAAGTCGATCTACCCGCCTTGAAACCAGCTTGTTCTTCTGCCTCCACGTCTTTATATTCGCTCTCCACTTTATTTCTTATTATATATAAGTTTCGTGGCTAATCGGATAAAAACGAGTTTTTGTTTCTCTCATATTTTTCCGTGAGTTGCTTAAAAGCTTAACTTCACGAGGGTCCAAGATCTAATGGACACCTAATAAGTGTTGATAGTTAACTGTTTCGTCCCTATGGGACTCCTCAGAACACTGATTGGTCAATGTGACACTCTTTCTCTTGCGAAGTTAATTAGACGGTTTTGTCTTTAATCATATGTAAATAGTGAGAAAAATTTTGCAAGAACCGCCATCTACCGAGATACGAGAGAAACCAAAACAAGAGCAGGCCCAAATAAACAGGTATACATATCGATCTGTGAAAAGACCGATTAAAAATAAAAAGAAACAAACTAATCCAAGACCTACGACAGCTCTTCTGTCTTTCAGGCCAGATCAACGCTTATTGCGTTTTTATCCGCCATCAGACACATGAGCGTCTATCAGCAGAATTTCTAAGCCAAATAATACTAACAAACTTGAAATTTAGTACCCGTGAATTTAAAAATCAAACCAAACATCGTAAAATTCATCAAAACTAGAAACAGGGGTAGAAATACACCTTAAAGATGAATATAGTTTCTTAAATATAGGCCTGTTTATTAAATCACCACTATTGCATTAACCACCTTGCCAGTGTACGTTTTAAAACTCAAATAACAACCTTGCCTTCATAAACATGAACTAAACTAGCTTTAAACCCGAGCTATTTGTCACATTACTATCTGTTGAACTATCTGCTAAGCCAATAAGCTGTCGATATACATAGGCATATCTGCCATAAATTTGCCTATGGTAGGTATTGCTAGAGACCCTGTATGTATGACATATTTTCAAGAAGAAGAGACGCGACAAACTTTTTAACGTCAAACGAACCTTCCGTCCTTGTTAATTCGTAAGCATTGGAAAATAAAAATAAACGATTTCTAACAAAACCTATGTAGGGGGTGCGGACAAACGTGCTTGTTTATATGTTGCTTGATGATTGATGTCACTCACAGCTGACAATTAAAATTATTTTATTGAAACGCCCAAGGTCTGTAGAGGATAGGTTGCCTGGTAACTCCATGGTCGAAGCGGCTTGAGAGGTGATAGCGCGTCATTTGGAGTGCCACTATTTTTAAGTATTTCTATTGTTCGATGGTTTATTTTTTATATTTATGGTGTTTTCTTTGGAGTATATTTATTTAAAAACCGTAAATACTTGTTCTGGTTTACTCATAATTTCTACTTGTAGTTGTAACAGGGGCCTAGGATGTGAGAGTGGTACTGTCACCTCAAGTGGCCAAGGCTTAAATGTTGTAAGCTACCAACTTAGGCTACAACTTATATAAATTATAAAAAGATTAAATGTTACTATATGTTATTAAATTTACACGATCTCGAAAGGGAATTTGACGGATCTTGGAGGAAAAGTATGCTATAAACGTTTTTCTCAAATGTATAACTAATGTAGGATAATCATACATACCTTTTGAATTTTCTTCTTGCAGCTTCACACTTTCACTTCTTATATTTATTAGTTGAATATCGACTTTTTACTACTATTAAACTTTTGTATTCAAATATTTACACTTCTTAAACTTTTAGGTTTTATAAACCTTTTATATATTTGTTGTAAATATATATATTTATCAACATCTTAAACGTTGATTGAATGAGTGAAACTATTCAATCAACTGGTTAATTTACTTAATATTACTGTTTAGGTTTGGGATATGTTATTAATTAAAAATGCCGATTTTAGGGCAACGAATGGTTTGTATTTTGTTGTTAAAATAAACCATAAAACAGATAAAAACATTATTTCAAAACACTGGAAACAGTAATAAATAAAAGCTTTAAAATTAATAAACTCTAAAAGAAAAGACCAAAATAATTATGAATATTAAAGTTAACAGCTTTATACAATGTTAAAATAATTGATAAATTTCCCCAGTTGAAATAAAACCCCCCTTAAGAAGTTTGAATGAAAGCGTAACGTACCAAGCAAAGGCAAACTAAAGAGTAAACTCCCTGACGACTTTCGAAAGTTTCCCGTCTCAGTTAAAGCGACCCTGCGCTTGAAGGGACAAATATCTTGGCGTTGATTGGCTAAAATTCTACTCCCTTTCGCCTTGGCGTGAAAGAGATAAACTGCGCTTTAAGCGCTCCACTAAGAGACAAAATAGCAATGCAAGCCAGATTTAAAAACCCGTTAGAAAGGAAAATTACACAGTGTGTTTTTTTTAATTGAAAATAGTTTAGCTAATTTGTTTCCAGTTAAAAAATATGAATTATTTTGATGTTATTGGCTCAAAGGACATATTAGCCGAATACAACTTTTATTAAAATACAGCGAACCTGAAAATATGCCTAAAAACAAGTCGCCGAGTTGCCATAAATTTTACTTAATCTTAACCTAGTCTTGCATATAATTAATGCTTGTTGTTATTAGAGACCATTTAAGAAAAATGGCAAGTCTAATTTACATTTAAATCAATAAAGGAAAACAAGAAACTTGAAGATTTTCTACTATATTAAATATTTTTTATTTAAATGGGCACTCCGGCTGACGTCATTTCCCGCTTCAATAACTGGCTCTGATTGGTCAGAAAGTTACCAGGTAACCTATCCTCTATGGACCTTGTGAAACGCCAATGAACTTGCCAAGAAAATAACATAACCAAAAAAGTTTAATTTCAGTGACTGATAGGT
Organism: Aspidapion aeneum; assembly: GCA_963576565.1. Lineage (NCBI taxonomy): Eukaryota > Metazoa > Arthropoda > Insecta > Coleoptera > Brentidae > Aspidapion > Aspidapion aeneum. The sequence goes on from OY755045.1 coordinate 7,898,632, forward strand.
TTGTCGCCTCCCTGTCTTTCGTAAAAATATGTCATACATACAGGGTCCCTAGCCTATGATAGGTATTGCCTTCTTGAAAATGTATCTAGTTTAGTGTATGTGCGCGATACTGAAACAGAACTCATGCGGCAGGGTAGTACCGTGGTATGGTCGTCGGCTTCACATGCAGAAGGTACCAGGCTCGCCTCTCGAACAACGATGCAAAAACAAAAAAAAATCCGTCGCCCTGTCGCCTACTTTTCAGCGTTCAACAGCCGTCATCGAATAAGCATGCGATGCGATGCATGCAAAAATATAAGTTGACCTTGAACATCGAGAATATATGCAGGTGTAGTCCAGGAGCCGACACGCAGCCACCCAAGGAACCAGGGATAATAACCCAGGAGCCTGCTATAAGTGCTATATAGTCGGAACCAGGATGGTGCCAGCATAAAACTCCTACAGTCAACGCACGACGACCACGACTGGTGCGCTGAAAAGAAAAGAAGTCTATCGTCTATAACTAAGTTCTGCTGGGACGATAGCGGTGTAAGATAGATGCAAGTCTAACATGTAGCAGGACCACCTTTCGGAAGGGGTGTAAAAGCGTCGTCCTACTGAGGATACTTGCTACGCAGTATAAATATCCCTGCCCTCGACAAAGAGGTGTCAGGTAAAATTAAGTCCTCTTAGAGATAGAAATCTTCCATCCTAAGGGGCACGTGCGTCAGTTTGATATATGGTGTACGAAAAAATCGGGGTTTGCGAAAAGGGCGCGCCTAGTCGCTAGACCAAAAATGCTCTCCTCACCACTACTACTACTACTACTACTACTTTGGGATTTTAACATCAATTTTTTCGGCACAAATAATAGGTATTTACAAGACCGGAAACTTGAACTTAACTATTTTTTCAGTTTTTTTAAGCAAAATTTATGTGGCGAAAAGTAACTAATTTTTCAGTAGTTGTTTTTCAGTAAAGGTAATCATAACAAAAACATTTTATGTAAAAAAAAAGCCAAGTACGTGAAAATGGTATCCCGTAAAAAGAATTGAGATAAAAGTAAAGCGAAGTTCTCCAATAGAAATTTTTTCCAAAGCTTAACCCAAGTAACATTTCTTTATTTATAGCAGAAGCTAAAAGATTGCCAGCGCCTTTCCTTAAAACCATTAGTTTCAATGTTTGGTCGTTAGCACGTTCCCATTACGCTTATATACCCCTTAGACCTACTAAATGGGACTCCCCAATTGGTGGTGGCAACCTATGTATTAAACTCATTATAAAACCATAAGAAATAAACGCTAGCTTCGCCCTCTAGCGGTTCCACCAGTATAGAACCTTTTAGAGCCTAAAGCTATTATGCCAGGTTCTAAAAGCAACTCAGAAACGTCCTCTATCCTGTTATAAAACTAGATTTGGTAATTTGGTATCCTGGCAATTCTGTTGAATACCATAATACCTTTAGAGTAAAGAATTTTTCCTATAAAAGCTTTAGCGATATTTTAGATTCACAATGGCTATATAAAATAATTTAGGTCATAAAATTATTGTATCACATAAAAATATACCTATATATGAGAAGTTTGTCATTTTGTGGATCATCAAATTGCCCGCCAGTCTTATTTTTCTGATAAAATCGTATCTGAAAAGCTCTCAAAACAAGCGCGCCAGCTCACAAATGCTTTTTGATAGTTTTTTGATAACTAAATAACAAATATTTAAAATAAAAAAAAATAATTTACACTATTCACCATTAAAAAAGTCTGTTTGGTTTACATAAATCAAAATTAAAGTAAAATTATTGTTAAAAAACACTGCTAAAACGACTAGATAAATATTTTCTGTTTACAATATTTTTAAAATAATTCTATATACGCCATTATCGTTTTATAGTGGTCACTTGGTTTTATTTGTTACTCTATCGCAACAAGGATTTTTGAGTGCGCTTATGAAACCAATAAAAAAGAGAAGGTAAACATAGTGAACATAACCTCACTTAAATTTTTTGTATTTGTTTTTTAAAGTGTTGTGTTAAATTTAAATGTTTTTTATCGTGCAATTTGCACACAATCAGGAGGGCCAGTGCAATGATATCCGTTGTGCCTGCAGGTTGGAGGGAAACCTCTTATATTGGCCGTTTAAACAGGCCTTATCTAGGCTTGGGTGCCCTACCCAGGAGGATAATAAATAATCAATCTTGCAATAGGTAGGTACCAATCTGTACTACTACTAGTAAAAACTAAAATACGAAAGTATTTATTTACTTCTGTTAGAATCCTTAAGGAAACAAAGTTTTATATGACCGCCTATTTAGATAATATTTAATATGCAGCTATGGGTAACCATAAATACAAAAGAATTAAGTTTACCTTTAAGCGTTCCAATAAAACCTGTTTAAAATGCCTAAAAGTAATGGCAAAAATCAAGTCTGAAGTTTATATTTACCACTCTTAAAAACCTTAAGGAAACTAGATTCTATATGGCCGCCTATATAATCATATTTACTATTAAACTACTGGTACCTACAAAAACAAAAGGATATAAGGTAACCTTTTAGCTCTATTATAAAACACTTTTGTTATGACCTAAAGTAATGAAAAAAACTAAAAGACCAAAGTTCATATTTATTTCTTTTTAAAAACTTTAGGTAAGAGGGTTTTATAAGACCATCTTTATAAATCAGAAATCAATAAAACCAAAAGTATCTAAAAGGAACAGAAGAACACTTTTTGGTTGTATAACACCTCTTTAGGTAATTGGCAATATAAATTACCTTTTTGTAGCCAAATTGATCCTAAAAGCCATAACAGCACCCTCTAAATAACCTTGGAACCAAATTAATAAAACCTTGAGTGGTAATAATGTTACTTGGGAAATGTTACTTTTACATAACTATTTATAGGGGAGGAAAGTAAATCAAAATTTTGGTGTTTTTTTATTTTTTCTGTAGTTTTATCATAGTTCCTATCGGCCTTCTAGCATTTCTGGAAGTGGGCAATGTTACTTTTAGATAACTTTACATTTATAGGGGAGGGGAGTAAATTAAAAAAATTGTCTCTAGTTTTATCATAATTCCTATCAGTCTTCCAAAGCTTAGCTCTCTATCGTTTCTGGAAATTGGCAATGTTAGTTTTACATAACTTTGCATGTATAGGGGAGGGGAGTATATTAGAATTTTGGGGTTTTTTGTTTCTTTCCAATGGTTTGGTCATAATTTCTATCAGTTTGCCAAATTTCAGCTTTGTAGCGTGTCTGGAGGTAGAGTAGATTTTTGATGATCTATACATGAATGAGTGAGTGAGTAAGTGGCAATTTCGACGTTTTTTGAAATTTCGTAACTACTTCACTACTTTATGGGAGTCCATAAAACTTAAAGGTATTGTTCACTCTATGAAGATCCACAACTGTGCAAAGTTTGAGTTTCGTAGCTCATTCCAAAGTAGAGTTTTAAAATTGTCAAAGTTTTTAATTTTTATTAATTTTTTAAAAATTTATATATTTTAAAAATGTATAAACTAAAAAAAAATATTTATAACAATTTTTGTATAGAATCCTCAGTTACAGAGTTATAATACCGCTTTATCGAATAAATTTTATCGGCTCAAACTTTACGAGCATTCTACATTTTGCGCGGACTGCTCGCGAAATTCAATATTGCGATCGTATACTTACCAGAACCTGCCAGAACGAAGCATACATATGAAGATAAGGACGAAGAAGAAGAGAAGTTAGCTACGTAACTGAACAGATGACCATAATTTTATTAAAACCACATGGGTTTACTGTATCGTTGCATCTGATGATGGTACCAGAACTACCAGAGAGGAATAGAGTATAGTTTTTTATTTTGAAGGTTACGTCATGACATATTTCTATTAGTTTAAATAATAAAATGCCAATCACTTACAAAATAGAAAAATATGCAGAGTATACGGATACTTATCTTTTTTGTTGCGAAATTTAGAGGGCGTAAATTAAAGCATACATTCGCCACGTACAAGAACACGACGACTAACTGCACAATGCACACTAACTATCTGGCGTGCTCGGCACAAATTTACGTCAATTCTTCTCATTTAAACAATGTAAAAATTGTCCAACTCTGTAGCTCATATAGGGCCACTGGTAAAAATCTCTTTGAGTTCGACGGCGCCCGCAGACAAGCGGCACACATTCCACCCCCATTTACTCCGCGTTTTAACGGCATTCAGCGGGCCAGACAGTCGTCCCCATGGTGTAGCTCCCCTTCCATATCTCTGGATGGTGCCTACATAAAAAATTGAGTGATCCGTTCGTTGGTTTCTTCCACAAGGCACAGGGTATTACATTGTCTTAGTTGTTGTTTATACCAGGGACTGCCCCCTCCCCCTGGGAGAGCCCTTGGAGAATACTAATATCATCAAGTATGCAATACTTTTTTTTCAAGAACTTTAAATATTCTCTACTAACCCAGATATTAATAAGAGAAATCTTTGTAGGTGTAAAGAATTCTTGTTTGGATTCGATTTTAAGAATTTAACATAATTTGTCCGTTTTTAAATTGTTATTATTGGAATACTTTTCATCGATATAGCTTGAACCAATAAAGATGGTACGCTTATGTTGGGTGGAGGTGATTTATTTTTCTCTTTTAGTTCATTATATTCTTTTTCCTTTCTCAAGGAGTCAAAAAAGATTGAAAACCCTTTTTATTTTAATATGGGTATGACTTTTGGGTTGTACTTACCGAAAAAAATCAAAAAATTTAAAAAAAAAACACTTTTACTACCCCCTAAAGATCATAAATAAGCTAACCCTTCCCCAACGGAAGGGGTTGGATTTTCGTTTGAAAAGACGCATTTAAAGGGTCAAATTTTTAGTTTAACCTTCCACTAAAAAATGTATTTCTCAAAATCTTTTAAAAAGTGTCAAAAATATTAGGTATTGCAAAAATTTTCTTTTATTTAAATGTTAAATTAAAAAAAAATAATTTTCCTATTGATAAAAGATTTTAAAAAAATTTCAAAATTTTCGTAAATCTAAATTTTATCACAAAATATCAGACCATGTCAAAAACTTTCTATAAAAAATATGTGAAAAATCCAAGACTTAAAAAATTGCCGGAATTTAATTTTTTGTTATTTAATTTGTATCCAGGTGTTCTGGATGTGTCTTACGCACTATTTGAAGTCAATAGTTTTCCGCGTTGGTTCTTTATTTCTTCAAATCGCGTCTGGAACTGATTTGGTTTTTAGTATACCATGTATACTAAAAAATGTTTTTTGTTTTCGTTAATTTTCCGTAGTTTGCTACCTCTAGAGTGTTAAGCTTAGCTCGATGTCGTTGTATTTACCCATCCTGAACCATTTTAAGCGATCGTTGAATGGTTTGAAGCTGGTTTCCAGCATTTAAATTTGGCTTTACAGGTGATATTTTCGATATATTTGACGCACAGAATTAAATAAAATCTTTTCGGATTTGCATAGAAATCGGCTTGGATTGATGTCACAAATGTATAGCAGGACAGAACCGGACTAAAAAAAATAAATTCAGAAGAATTAGGATTCTTTCAAATGGATAATTTTACACTGATTATAAGCACTATTGAAAGTCTTCGAAACAAGAAATATAGTTATCAGTATTGCTTTCAAGTGCAATCAATCAGATCTATAAAGAATGGTTGCAGAAAGAGGGATAAAAACGATTTAAATAAATAAAAAACGTAAAAAATCCAAAGCTTAATACAATTGCTAATAGATAGTGCAAACATCATGAGATTAATCAAAAGTAGAAGATTCACTTGGTTGTTACATCGCACACCCGCCGAAAAAGAGTCACAACTCAAAAATCGCCCTTATTGACATAAACCTGCCGCCATCATCGAAATAACTTGTACTTCCTTCCATACAAGCGTCACATTTATGCTCCGACAATTCACCGCGAAATGGCGATGTGACTCTTTTATTTTGCCCAGTTTAGCTGAGGATGCGTTCCTTTACAGTGTCACTTTTGACTTTATAACAGCGTGAACGTGGAGTTTCATCCTGAAAAGAGTCACATTTCGAGTTGTGAAGGTTTTCGTGTGAACTATTGGTTAAATCTGATCCATATAATAAGTAAAATACTGTTCTTTTTTGTGTTGTGACTGTTTTTTCGAATTGTTCAGTGTACTTAGAATTAAGGAGAATATGAAAAAAATCTTTTGAATTTATTAGAGAATAATCACATTCCCAGTTGTTATTCAGCATTTTATAACTCGTTGTAAAAATAAATACAAAGTTTCTTCTTTATTTGTTTTCTTTTTTTATATTATTTACCATCCTGCGTGACATCCTGATTTACAACGTCATGATGCCTTGTTCTAAAAAAGTGTCACAATATCGGGTTTTTGTCTTTTTTTTAACTAAAAACGACAAAAATCATTTTTTCTGAGAAACGTACTGCACCAATTACATTGAGTTAATAGGTTCCTGTTGATATAAAATAACATGTTAACTCGTCTTGTACGTGAAAAATGAATCTCTCTAATGAACTAAATTCTTTAACAGCGATTTTCTCAAAACAATGTTTTTTGAGTTGTGACTATTTTTAGCGGGGGTGCGACATGTACATAAAATAGATGACGCAAAGACACCTAGAAAAAGAATGAACTGGAGAGCTGCAGGAAGGAGAATAAAAGGAAGGCCACCGAAAAGTGGCTGGAGGGCTTTGGTTAACCAGGGTAAAACCCAGTTTTTAATGCCACTTAAAAATGAAACAATACAATTGTTTTTACTTTTACTATGTCGGTTTAGAACGTTGTTTTACGTTTTCCGACGTCTATTCTCAACCCCCTTCGATTCTCACAATCATATTCTGTCAGGTTTTTTGACTCATTGATCTTAGGATTGACTGTTGCCATTCCAGTTCAGGATGCCCTCACTTTCTGCGCCCTTATTGGTTGCGATTCTAGGAACTATTTTGCTAATCTTTCGTTGTTGATCCGTTGTACATGGCCGTATCATATCAGTTGTCTTTTCGTGATGTCATCCGTTATGTAGCACCAGATGAACACTTTCATTTAAATGAACCCCATCTAATCGAGGACCATATTAAGCTTACATTACCAAAAGAAATATTAACAGAAATCAAAAATATTAATTCGAAAAAAGCCCCAGGGTATGATCTTATTAACGGGGTAGTCATAAAACAACTCCCCAGAAAAGTTATCGTAAAATTATGCAACCCAATTAATGCGTCTTTTAGGCTTAGGTATGTACCTAAACTGTGGAAAGTTGCAGAAGTTATCATGATTCCAAAACCGGGAAAACAACTCCCTGACGTGTCATCTTACAGGCCAATATCTTTGCTGCCAATTATATCCAAGCTCTATGAAAAATTATTGCTTAAAAGAATAAAACCCATCATAGAAAGACAAGAAATTATTCCATCTCATCAATTTGGTTTTCGAGACAAGCATTCCACGATAGATCAAGTACACAGAATTACTAATATAATAGAAAAAGCACTAGAAGAGGGAAAAGTTTGTTCTGCAGTTTTTGACATGACATTTGACAAAGTGTGGCATGAAGGCCTTAATTTTAAACTAAAACGGTTTCTGCCAAAACAATATTCGGATATTTTGGAATCATACATATCTGATAGACATTTTAGAGTAAAACAGCAAGACTCATACTCAAATTTAAGAGAAATTCAAGCAGGCGTGCCCCAGGGTAGCGTACTAGGCCCTTATCTATACTTATTATTCACTTGTGATATCCCAAAGCCAGAAAATTGTCACTTAGCAACATTTGCCGTTGATACTGGTTTATTGACGGTAGAAAAATCTATTGAAAAATGCATAGAAAAACTTCAGGATGCAGTCACCCAAATTCACAGTTGGACGACAAAGTGGCGAATAAAATTAAATGAAACCAAATCAATTCATGTTGATTTTACAAACAAAAATATAAATCACATACAAATAACAATTAACAACATTCCAGTACCATATTCGAATCAGGCAAAATATCTAGGTATGACACTTGATGCCAAATTGCGCTGGAAAGCACAGGTTAAGAAAAAAAAGAAGAACTTGAGATAAGGTATAGAAAAATGAACTGGCTAATTGGAAGGAAGTCCAATTTAACAATTCATAATAAGACATGCTTTATAGACAAATACTGAAACCAGTATGGATATATGGTATTCAACTATGGGGTTGTGCTAAAGAGAGTAACATTCTAGTTGTACAGAGATTTAAAAATAAAGTATTAAGAAACATTGTGAATGCACCTCGGTACGTTCGAAATAGTCACCTTCATCGAGATCTAAAAATCGAAACTGTAGCAGAGACTATAAAAAAGTACGCAAAAAGCCATGAAGATAGACTCCATCGGCATGTGAATGTGGAAGCAATTCAGCTTCTAGACAATACTATGCTAGTTCGAAGACTAAAAAGAGTGAAGCCGTTTGAGCTAGTGAACTAAGTGAATTACACATAAAACAAAATAATGCTATAAACACAACACAATTATGAGTTACAGACTAAACAAAGCGGGGAGAACTGTTGAGTGAACCCTAAGTTTAAATCTGACTTTTCTAGTAAATTAAGTTAAAACAAAATTGCTAATTAGTCTTACTGACTAGATTGTAATAAAAAAAACACAGTGTGTTTAACAAAAAAAAAATCCGTTATGTATCCCTCGATTCCTGTTCTTTACAGCGTGTTTTTCACCATTGTTTCATATATGTCAAATTTTACATTCTTTTTTATCTCTCTGCTTCATAAAATAATGTTAAGAAGTCCAATAACCTTATTGGCTTTTACTATTCGTTTTTTCAGTTTTTTACAGTCTGTTCCTATCTTATCAAATGTGACACCCAAGTACATATACTCATTGCATGAACATAGTGTTTGTCCATTGTCTAGTTCCAACTCGCTTGATTCATTTTCAATACATAAGTACTGTGTCTTGTGCACGTTCTCTGTTAACCCTCACTTTTGTTATTACTCCATTAACTTTATTATCATATACTCCATGTCTTCTTTATCATTAGCTACAATTACTTGGTCGTCAGCAAACTGTAGTATGTATATGGTAAATCCGTGCACTTTACGTTTCCAGTTTTTGAAAGCTACTGCGACATATATTTTAAAAAGAGTTGGAGAGATACGATATCCCTGTCTTAAGCCTTTCGTTACCAGGAATTCCTTTAAAAGTCAATTTCCAATTTTAATTTTACATTTTGATCCTTTGTAAAGTTCTTTTTACCAACTGTTTTTAAACAGTTTTTATTACACCTACTAAATTAAAAAAAAAGGTACAGTCCTGAGTAACAGACTTACTTAGGTATAGACAGCTGGTCGATTCTGAACCGTCTTATGTTAATGTTGATCGACTTGAATTGATCCGGATCAAGCGATCAACATATGCAAAAATATTTAACAATAATACTAATATTTATTTCGTAATATATTGATGATGTTAACGGGTGACGAAAATAACTTGTTTTTGGTAAAATTTGTGGATTAAAATCGAGTTTTTTTTTACATCTTTAAACAAAATCACAACTTCAAAATTTCGGACTTATATTGTCTTTATTTATTTTAAGCACGACGTTTCGTTTAGTAAGTATCTCTAACCGTTTGGAAGTGTAGACTAAAAAATCTAATCTACAGGATTTATTACTTGGTGTGCTGTCAAGTGTGACGACCCGCCTCCTTTTTTTATCCTAAAGCTACGTTCACATTTGGAGAGTTTACTGGCGGAAAGTACTTTCAGCCACTAAACTTGCTTTGTTGGAGAATTTACTGGCGGAAAGTACTGGCAGCCACGAAACTTTTGTGTTTACACGTTTTCAAGTTTACTTGCCAAGCAGTTAAAAACAAAATGGCGGTAGTGCATGCTGCTGTTAAATTTGTTATGTGTGAGATTGCCAATAATTTAATAAATAAGTTAGAACGCAAGAAAACTAGGAAAAACGAGTTTGAGTTAAAGATTGGATCAGACGCAGAAACTTGCATCAGAACGACTCTTAAAGGAGATATCAACTGAAGATCCCGATTTTTATAGGAATTTCATGAGATTTTCATACCAAAAACTTAAAGAACTGTTAAGACTAGGTTAACATAAACTGACCAAATCGGAAACGTGTATGAGCAGTCCTATTTCTCCCAAAATAAATTGGAAGTCACATTACACTATCTGGCCACTGGTGATAGTTTTGCTTCCTTGCAGTATTCATACAGACTACCGAAATGTACTATTTCAGTTTTTTACCGGAGGTTGATGATGAACTTTTGATATTCCACAAAATTTCATATTTTTGATATATCTTTAAAAAGGAAATTATCCGATTTGCATCCCACTTAGGTTGATGAGGAACTTGATATTCCACAAAATTTCATATTTTTGATACATGTTTAACAAGGAAATTATCTAATTTCTATCCCACTTAGGTTGATGATGAACTCTATATTCCACAAAATTTCATATTTTTGATATATGTTTAAAGAGGAAATTATCTGATTTCCATCCCACTTATTCATTGTAAAAAACGTGGACACTTTCTCACAGTACGCTTGCTGACATGTGTTTACATTTGGCCAGTACTTTGGCGGAAAGTACTGGCAGCCACTAAACTAGCCGGCCCGTCAGCTTTTGAAAAGTACTTGCGGGAGAGTAGCAAGTGCACTTTCTTGTAGTTTATACATGGTAAGTTTAGTGGCTGCCAGTACTTTCCGCCAGTAAACTCTCCAAATGTAAACGTAGCTTAAGACGCTAGTTTTCCATAAGGAGCGGTTTCCAGATATTTGGTGTTTGGTTGATTATAAAATTATTTTTTCTGCATTATAAATGAAACTTCAATAAAGTTTCGTTTTCACCAATGCGAATCCTTACACAAAGCCTTAACTTCAGACCATTGAATCCTGTGATCATCTGACCATGCATGATCCGCCAACCCCGATTTTTCAATATCCCCGAATTGGGTCCTTTTTTATGTGCCTTTATTCTACTCCCAACAAACATTTAAAGTTGTAACGACGAAACCCCAACTAGAAAGAATTTCTTAAAAGTAACCGCAACGTACTCCCGCTACGTCTCAGTATACCATACAGCGACGTTATAATTCCCTAAGTGGGGAACCAATTTCTGGTTATAACTACTTGGCCAAGTGTTTAAAGTCACTGTAGTAACAACTACACTACTACGTCGTAGCCAGGTATCTACTACGTCGTAGAGGCTGTTTTTTTTTCGTAATGGCATAAAAGTTGCGATGTAGTTGCAAATAATATAATCGTTTCTACACAACAGTAAACAGACTCGTTTACTTTTTTTGTTTGGTTATGGTTCTAATATGTACTATGTTATCCAAAAGTGTGAGAATTTACGAGCAGAGGATCAAAATTCGAGTGCGACGCAAAGTTTTTTGTATAACATGCATTATATATATTGCAAAAACCGGTAAAATTGAGCCGTTTTCTGGTAGCTGATGGAATTTTTGTGTTGTGATTTTGGAGGTTATGTTTTCATAATCGACAATTAACTCCAACAAATGGTGCTTAAGAAGAGCATTTTTGGTAAGCTTCAACTAATTTGTTTCTAAAATAGTATAGCTCTTTAATATGAGCCCATAAAACGACAACAAAAATATTAAATTTTCTTTCTTACATAAAAACATGGCGTCCCAAACTATATTCCCTGATAGTCGAAAGGGTTACTTGAAAGTGAGCCTAAGTTACGGCAACGTGTCACTTACGACTTTTATGTCGGCATTCCTTTTTAGTTCTAGATAACACACTCGAATTTCTACTCCTTCGTTGCAGAAACGTATTATTAACTAGCTTTCGCCACTAGAAAACGTCTACAGAGTGATAGGAACCACGCGATAAGTATAACTACTACCCTCAAGTTATTGGGGTGTCGCCACTTGTCATTTGCCGTTTCTGGCAACAACAGCACCACTGCTTATAGGTTATGTACGGACGTGAATTTGTGGTAGGTTTTAAAACAAAAACAAGATAAATTAAATTCCATTATAACAATAAATGAAGTGCCAATAAAAAGTGTTTTTTAAAAATGTATGTTGCAGTCGAGGGCATGATCCTTATTCTAGAATTTCTAGGAACTGTTGGTCAAGGAACTAAAAGAACGTAGTCACATCAATGAAATCAACTTATTGTTACTTTTTTTATTTACACATTGCTCTCACAATTTGTATGTAGTATTTTTTATTGTTTTTAGATATTTTGGCATTGTGAATATTAAGTAATTTTTATTATTATAAGCCCTATAAGTAAAAAAACAATATCTGAGACTTGTTAGATCGCTTAGAAATCCGCATGTGACCACGATATATCTAACTTGTTTTTTTATTAGCCGCAAACAGCGCAAAAGTTCCTAGATGAAGTCTAGCATATCCCAGAGGTTATTTTAGGGGCCGTGCATAAATTAGATATTAGGGACCTATTGCAATAAAGCCTGGCACAAAACACAGCACAAATTTAAGTTCATTCACTTCAAACCAAGCTTTAACAACAGCACAAATTTGAAGAAAACCAAAAGACAAATTACCAAGCTCAACACATAAAATTAATCACAGTGAGACACGACACGTCAGCACAAGAGGCATAGATAAACGAATTCGGTTTAGTCCGCACAAGAGGGTTACGATGGCGATAGGGTGGTGCCACAGCACAAACCACGAACGACCGTAAAGACAGTGAATAGAACAGCAACAAGTAGCGTAAAAGATTAGGGATGGAGATTAAGCATGGACCAGGGAATTCTTAAAATCCGTGTGCGGTACTCGATACTTTGGATCAATATTTTGCATTTTGATTGTTTTGCAAAATGGTCAAGCAATGAGCTCGAAAAAATGCCTGCTCAAGGTAGTTAAAAAAATATTTGCAAAACTATTCCTAATATTCCCATATTATAAAATGAGCCCCAAAAAGTAGGGTTAAGAATGTGTGCGACAAAGATGCGACTTCAAAAAGTCTACGTTTTCAAAGTAGAAACAGGAAGGAGAGATTACTTTAAAAGATCGACATTAAAAAAAAGTCAAAGTGGTTGCGGCTTTAAAGTTGATCCACAAAGTTATTTTTTCTACATTGTTACATCAGATGTTACTATGATGACACAAACTTTTGTGGTAAAAATTAAAGTTATAATGTAGTTGTCGGATACACTTGTTTGGGACTCCAATGAAGCTTAACTTTCTAGTGGTAATTAAGTAGGATATAAAAGTCAGGGCGACTACGAAATAACGACTAAAAAGAAAGTAAAACTTTAGCAAGGTCCTATTATGGTAGAGAAGACTATCAGAATCGACTATCAAGAAACAATCCTAAGAAGTAGTTTAGAGGGTCGTTTTGACGAAACATCTACTATTTCCTGATACTAAAGAGTAGTTAGAACTAAAAAGTAACAAATTTTGGTTGGGATCACCACATTTCTACTATAAGAAAGTAGCAAAGCCTTTAGAACATGTAGCCGCTACTATAAATGTTAGTTGGGCTGTAGAGGTCGTTTCGTTTCTCCTCGAGATGATTTACCACACTCACACAGGATCTGGTAAATGCATTCCTAATTATTCCTTAGGGATTTTCTGGTTTCGTTTTAGTTACAAAATTTTTTGTCGTATGTCCCAATGAAAATTCTGGAATGTTAATAATACCCAACGGATCATTATTTTGAAAATTTGCTACATTTGGTTTGTTTTTAATTTTAGAGCTCTCAACGAGTTTTTATCAATTTCCCGAAATAACCATCCTGTTGTTAGTGTAACAAAACGGGATTTGAGCATAAATGGCAAGTTTTTAAAAATTTTTAATTAAATATTGTTTTGACATCAACAAGCATTAATTATATGCAAGACTAGGTTAAGATTAAGTAAAATTTATGGCAACTCGGCGACTTGTTTTTGGGCATATTTTCAGGTTCGCTGTATTTTAATAAAAGTTGTATTCGGCTAATATGTCCTTTGAGCCACTAACATCAAAATAATTCATATTTTGTAACTGGAAACAAATTTGGTAAACTATTTTCAACTTTTAAGAAACACACTGTAAGATTTAAACTTTACCAAATTTCTAAATCCACGCATCTTTGAATTGCGGTGGTATTTTGTCTCTTTGTTTTTCTCGCCAATGCGAGAGAGCTTAAGATTCAGACCACGGCAACCAAGAGTGTCTGTAGAGAAGAGTGGTGGAAGAAATCCGTTAAAGAAAGCTTAGATTTAGCCCAGTCAGCTAGCGGCAAACTGAGAATGTCTAGAGAGCGGGGTATTGAAACTTTCGAAAGTCGGATTTTACTTTACTTTTTAGTTTGCCTTTGCCTGGTACGTTACGCTTTCATTCACACTTCTTAAGGGGGGGTTTTATTTCAACTGGGGAAATTTGTCAATCATTTTAACATTGTATAAGCTATTATCTTTATTATTCATAATTATTTTAGTCTTTTCTTTTAGAGTTTATTAATTTTAAAGTCATTAATTATTACTGTTTCCAGTGTTTTGAAATAATGTGTTTAACTGTTTTATGGTTTATTTTAACAACAAAATACAAACCATTCGTTGCACTAAAATCGGCATTTTTAATTAATAACATATCCCAAACCTAAACAGTAATATTAAGTAAATTAAACAGTTGATTGAATAGTTTCACTCATTCAATCAACGTTTAAGATGTTGATAAATATATATATTTACAACAAATATATAAAAGGTTTATAAAACCTAAAAGTTTAAGAAGTGTAAATATTTGAATACAAAAGTTTAATAGTAGTAAAAAGTCGATATTCAACTAATAAATATAAGAAGTGAAAGTGTGAAGCTACAAGAAGAAAATTGAAAAGGTATGTATGATTATCCTATTAGTTATACATTTGAGAAAAACGTTTATAGCATACTTTTCCTCCAAGAACCGCCAAATTCCCTTTCGAGATCGTGTAAATTTAATAACATATAGTAACATTTAATCTTTTTATAATTTATATAAGTTGTAGCCTAAGTTGGTAGCTTACAACATTTAAGCCTTGGCCACTTGAGGTGACAGTACCACTGTCACACACCAGGCCCCTGTTACATTAGTCCTTCTTAATGTTGTAGATTTCTGTAGCTTATTCTTTATTATTCCTACAAATATTTACCTTCTTATAACTCCTCGTTTCATAGAAACAGAATGATTAGACTTAAAATTTTGGTTACTGTCCCGTGTGTGTAGGTTTCCTATATAAAGGGGTTTGAATGTTTCAGTCTATTCATTTGACAAGAATATCCAAATAAGATGAGGCCGAATCTTTTTTTAATTTCCATTATGCATTTGATTGTTGGTCGAATACCGTTAAGATGGTGTAGAAATTCTGCAGTTCTTCATCATTTTCCAGCCAGCCATGTAATAAATGTGTCTATCATGAAGCGTAGTCATTGATTTGGCTTGACTCTTGCTGTGTTGTTCACATGGTCATGATGGTTATGATACTTCTTTTGGATTTCTAGTATTTTATCCTTTTTCAGAACTCTTGTTGCAGTTGTTTGGATCTCTTAGTTTTAAAAAGCTAATTAATTATGGTAGTCATAAAAAATTATAAAGTATAATATAGTTGTATTAAAAAGCTTAAATCGGGAAATGCTCAAATATGGATCAGAGAAACTACTAGAAAATCTCACATACGTATATTATCAATCCATGCATAAACGGACATCCAGTACCTGATGATTTGAAAATTGCATTCATATCCTCAATATAAAAAAAGGGAAACAAGCTGGATTGCAACAATTACAAAGGAATCTCAGTAACCAGTTCTCTTAGTATAATGTACGGTAGGATTCTTAGAGATCTAATAGAGAGTGATTTTCATGACCAAGAAGAAGAAGAAGAGCAAAGTAGATTTCGTGCAGGCAGATGTTGTAGTGATAATGTTTTTTGTCTTAAGCAAGTAATTGAGAAAAGGAGTGCCTGAAATATAGAGACTCATGTTATCTTTGTGGACCTACAAAAAGCATATGATACCGTTCCAATAGCAAATTATGGATAGTGTTAGAGCAGACTAATACTAATCATACATACATAAAATCGATAAAAAACTATACAAAGGGTCAAAATCTAAAATTAAAATTGAAAATCGACTTTTAAAAGAATTCTTGGTAACGAAAGGCTTAAGACAGGGATGTTGTATCTCTCCAACTCTATGGAATAGAAACGTCGCGTAACATAAAAATACAAAACGAAAATGGAAAGTGTCGTAATGGATGCACTAAGATCAATGAGAATATCTAGAACAAATCACATAAGAAATGAGATCATAAAAGAAAGAATGGGAATCGAGGGAAGTATAACGGATGACATCACTAAAAGATAACTAATAAGGTACGGCCATGTACAACGGATGAACGACGAAAGATTACCAAAGCAGGTCCTAGAATGGCAACCAATAGGGCGCAGAAAAACAGGGCGTCCTAAACTAGAATGGCAACAGTCAATCCAAAAATCAATCAGTCAAAAAAAGTCAAAGAAGATGATTGTCAGGAGCGAAGGAGGTGGAGAATAGGCGTCGGACAACGTAGAAAAACGTTCAAAACCGACATAGTAGTATAAATTAGGTTAAAATGTCTTAAAGTGAGGTACACTTATTCCAAATATTTGTAGAGAAACGCAATACTGCCATGCAGTCAAATTACCATTTCAGACGACCTCTTATTATAATTAAAAATCAAACAAAAACTGTGTACATACCACAGTGAACAATCTAGATTTTTAATAGCAGGTTAAGTAAGAACCACACTGGTCAGAGACGTACGAATACTGCTTCATTGCTGATTTTCAAACGTAAACAATAATTTTTTACCTTCCTAACCCGCTTAGCAATGGCCAGAGAAGGTATTATTTTCGAGGAATTTTTTTTTGTTTTAGATAACGCCAAAAATGTGTTATTTGGATGTATTTTGACCTATCCTAGCAATATCGTCGTGATGTCTGTCTGTGTGTCTGTGTGTGTGTATATAATTTCTGTCCTTAACACTATAACTCCCCTAAACCGCTAAACCTATTTTCATAAAATTTTCGGGTAAAATAGTGTTCGACACTCTGACGAGCTGATTAGTTTTGGACAAAAACTATTAATGCCAATGACAGTTTTTTGACAATTAAAAACTTTAAAAAATGCTTTGCAACTTTTTAACGGAGCATCGCATCAATACACTGTTTTCGGAATATAGTAATGAGCTTTAGTTTCTGAGATATTTATAAAAAACTGTTTTCATGTCTAATATAATATGATCATGGCTTCACTTGAAGTGTGATAATAGGCTAGCTGGAAAGGTGTCAGAATATCAATTTTGTTTATTCAAATATCTTTGCTGATGATACCTACTGTGGTGTCAATGATGAAAATATGGATACTGCAGTTATACGAATAAATACTGAACTTGCAGCTATGTCTAAATATTGGAAATGGAAAATGGAATATCCACGTAAAACAAGTCACAAACACTATAAGAATAATGCTATTTAGATTTAAATATCTTAGGCAAATTTTAAACATAAACCATCTTCAAACACTCTACTATGGCTTAGTCGAAAGTAGACTACAGTACGGCATCTTGGCATGGGGGGGCGTATATGATTCACATCTAAAAAAACTAAATATTACACAAAAAGCTATTTTAAAAACCATGTATTTTAGACATTTTCTATATCCTACAAATCGATTATTCCAAGAATCAAAAGTATTGGATATTAGACAAATTTATTGCTATCACTTGAGCTTATTTTGCTTTAAAAATAGGAGTAAATTAAAATTACACTCGCATGAAAAAAATACGAGATCTACCACTCAGTACAACATAGAAGGGCAAAAAGCTTCCAAAAATATAGGTGAGAGATATCACATGTATTTATTTCCAAAAGTCTTTAATCACTTTCCAACAGAGTTGAAAAAATCTGTACTACAAAATACAGTTAATTTAAAATCGTTTAAAACATTAGTGAAAACAAGACTCTTTATGCTTTCTAGTGAAGAAATCAATAAAATGATAAATCTTTGATATAATAAATAATTATAATTAATCTTTCCAAAAAATATTTTGTGCATGTATCAATAAAGTAAACTATTAACTGATTTATAATTAGTAAAAAAAATCAAATATTGGTATTACACTGAACTAAAATTTTGTGTTAAGTGTTCAAAAAATAATTATAAAATTAGTGTGATTTATCATATTAGATTTGCTTGTGTAACTATACAAAAATGCCTAGCGCGACGTTTGTCTTTAGGATTGTGATGTTTCTAGGAGCATAATTTTTGTTATGATAAGTTGTACTAAAACCAAAAAAAAAAAAATGTATGTATCTTAGAAATAAATTGAAATTGAAATTGAAATTTAAAAACAAATAAGCTAAAACTGAACACATCTAAAACAAAGGCAATGATACTATGCAAACAAAACCTCTATGAACTTGACTTGTAGACATAATTATTATAGACGTTGAAAGAATTCATAATGTTGATGACATAAAATCCATCTTTGGACATAGACCTTCCCCAATATTTTCCACTCTTCTCTGTCTGTCGCCGTGTTCATCCATCTAGTTTCCGCATGTTTCTTCAAATCGTCCGCTCATCTCATTTGGGGTCTTCCCCTACTTCATTTTTTCCCATCGATCGTCTTTTTGTCTGATATTATGACCGGCAAATTTTAGGCATCCCTTACTTTTGTTTTATTTATTATCTATTCAATATTTTTCCATCTGTTCACTTTATATGTAACATTTGTCTTTCCATTGATCTTTGGGCGTTATAGGTGAGTACAGTACCGAATGCTGCCCAGGTCATTCTTACTTGGTTTCAGCTGTTTGGTTTTCTTTTTTTAGATTAATAATTTGTCCTAGATATATATCTTCTTCTACTTGTTCTATTGTGACATCTTCATCTATTTTTGCTATAATTTTAGTTTTTGTGTAGCTCATACTCAAGCCTATATTTTTTGTTGCTGTATCCAGTTCTTTTAGCATTTTTATTAGTTCTTTTTAGCTCACACTACTACTATAAGTAGTGTGAGCTATGGTGATCCTAATTTTTTCGAGAAAAAAAAAGTTGCTCCGATTTCAAAAATTTTTATATATCTTTGCGTTTCAGATGATTTTGAAACTTTTTTGTTTTGCTGTCTGTCTGTCTGTCTGTCTGTCTGTCTGTCTGTCTGTATGTCTGTCTGTATGTCTGTCTGTAACGACCAACCCGCATAACTCAAAAACCGCTTGTCCGATTTTAATGAAATTTGGTACCTAAATTGGGTCTTGGGCCGTGATGGTCCCATTTAAAAATGAACAAAATCCACCGAACGCAAGCCAAATAAAAGGGTGGGGGTATATTCCAAAAATTAGAGTTTATGTGAAAATATGGCGTGTGTGATATCAAACGAAAGGTAATTAAGTCTGGAGTTAAAAAAAATGAATTTTAGTTTATTTTTAAAAAAAGGGTGGGGGTAGATGTCAAAAATTAGAGTTTACGTGAAAATATGGCGTGTGTGATATCAAATGAAAGGTAATTGAGTCTGGAGTTAAACAAAATACATTTTAGTTTTTTTCAAAAGGGTGGGGGGTAGATTAAAAAAATTTGAGTTTAAGTCAAAACATGGCTTGTGTGGTATCAAACGAAAGGTAATTGAGTCTGGAGTTGAATAAAATATATTTCAGTTTTTGATTATGTTAGCTCACACTATAACTATAGTACCTAGTGTGAGCTTAGGTGCCCATAGATTGGCAGAGTATTTCTTATCCGTTACTAAGGCGATATCGTCAGCATATCTTAGGTGGTTCAAGTATTATCCGCGTACTTTGGTGCCTATTTCTTCCCAATCTAAGTTTTTAAAAACATTTTCTAGGGCCTGGTAAAATGGTTTAGATGATATTGTGTCTGATACCTAATCTTATGCGGATTGGCTTAATTCCTTCGTGGATTTTGACTGACGTTGTTGCAATGCCAATTAAAAATGAAATTGCAGCACAGGTACTACCATTAAAAACTCCAGGTGTCTTATGCAGAATTTTCTCTTGAGACCCTTGAAAAAACATCTCCAATTCTACAATTTAATAACAGCCAAATCCAAATAAATAAATCCCTAGAATTTCAAGTCATTACAAAAATCTGACACAATATGGGATGCAAATTTAAAAGGGGAGCCGGGGTGCGCCTCTGAAAGTACCCAACCCATGATATTTGCGGTACTAATTGATGTTTGCAGAACAATTAAAAGTAAAACTCTCGTTTCTAAAATGGAATTTAAATCAACGAATGTTAATGCGACCCTCATATCCAAGACGATCATGTGTTTAAAAAACTACTTCAAACATGCATAATTCAGAATATAGGTAGGTATACTTTTCATTTTTATAAAGTGTAATGCGTTTTTAACAATTAAAAATATTTCAAATTGAGAAAACGCTTCTTCCAAGTTTTTCTACGTTGTTTAACGCCTATTCTCCACCTCCTTTGATCCTGACTATTATCTTCTGTCAGGTTCCATTCCAGTATAGGACGCCCTCTTTTTCTGTGCCCTATTGGTTGCCAATCTAGGACCTGCTTTGGTAATCTTTCATCGTTCATCTGTTGTACAGTCGGAGACTTAATAAATGGCCGCTGCCTTAGATTTTTTTACATATTTTCTACATATTTCATGATAAAACATAAAAAATATACTTAAAATTTGATATCATGAGGCTTCGGGCCCCCCCAAGCGGCCTCGGCCCCCCCCCCCCAAGACACATTCCTGGGTGCGCCACTGAACATCGTATCGCGCTCTTTCATTCCTTCGACTCCACGTCGATCGGCTGTCGCTGTGCACTTTTGTGCAATGCAATTTTTGCTATTGAAATTAATAACTATTTGGAATTTTGGCCGATAAACGCCCTTACTTAAATAACCAATTTTTGCTTGTATTTACTTTTTTTAGCTTTACACTTTTAAAACTTACCATTTTAAAAAAAGCTAGGAATACAAACATGTTGCATTTGTGTTTCTTTATGTTAGTATGTAATAAAAAGCAATAAATTAAAATCCTAAAAAATCACTATTATGTGTATTTTTTTTTGCTATTGGATATGCGTCAAAACAATTGTTATATTTTTATTGCTTGCCTCACAATGTAATAAAAAAGATCCCAAAAGTTGGTCTAAAGGTGTGTGTTTGTAAGAAATAAATAAAAGTTTAAATTGCCAAAACTCAAAACTGAAGTGACTTTGGCGGTCTCTCTCGGCATTATTATAAATACCTGTCATTTAACTTTTACATCGTTATATATATATATATATATATATATATATATATATATATATATAGAGGGGCCCGAGAAGCTTAATTTATTGTATTATATATTATATATTTTTACAAAGTTAACAATTTAAAAAAATTAAAAAACTGCACTTTTTGGGTTCCCTTTGGTCAGGAAAATTTTCGTCAAAAATTTCAAAAAAAACATTTAGTTTATACTGTGCCACAAAGAAGCTACCGAGTTCCTTATACTAACCTGAAGATATTACAGTTGTAGATGTAATGACGTTCGAGAAAAATAAATTCAAATAGTTGTAAATTTTCAAAAAATTGAAAATTTTGTCAAAAAAAAGTCAACTTTTTTGCTAAAAAAAAGTCAACTTTTTTGCTATTGGAAATACGTCAAAACAATTGTTATATTTTTATTGCTTGCCTCACAAAGAAATTAAAAAGACTCCAAAAGTTGGTCTAAAGGTTTGTGTTTGTAAGAAATAAATAAAAGTTTAAATTGCCAAAACTCAAAACTGAAGTGAATTTGGCGGCCTCTCGCGACATTATTATAAACACTTGTCCTTTACCTTTTATATTGGTGATATAGAAGGCACCGAGAAGTTTAATTTAATGTATTATAAAACATATTTTTACAAAGTTAAGTTTTCTACCCGAACATTCAAACGGACTACAGACCAAAGCTAATTTTTTCTGAATTATGTGTATTTTTTTAACCGAACATTCAAACGGAATACAGACCTAAGCGAAATTTTTCATGATTAGATTTAACCCAGGAATGCGAATAAATTATATGTGTTGAACGACGCGCCACGAAATCCGGTCAATAACCTCGGCCGGTATTGGGATTCTTATCCAAGCTCTTCTGAAAATGGCTGCGGCCATTTATTAAGTCCCCGACTGTACATGGCCGTACCATATCAGTTGTCTTTTAGCGATGTCATCCGTTATGCTTCCGTCGATTCGCATTCTTTCTTTTATGGTCTCATTTCTTATATGATCTGTTCTAGATATTCTTAATATTAAATCAATTTCGACACTTTTAATTTTTGTTTTGTATTTTTCTGTTACGCGACAATTCTCTATTCCATACAACAGCGTGTCATCACCATAGTTTTATATAATGTTAAATTTTACATTCTTTTTATCTCTCTGCCCCATTTTAACTTTCCCATCTTATACTTCACGTCTTCTTTATCCTTAGCTACAATTACTTGGTCGTCAGCAAACTGTAGTGCGTATATTGTAAATCGGTCGTTAAGTTGTATTCCCACACCGTGCACTTTACAATTCCAATTTTTTAGAGCTACTACGATATATATATTTAAAAGATTTGGGGAGATACAACATCCCTATCTTGAGTATTTTGTTACCAGGAATTATTTTTGGAATTTCCAATTATACTTTTAGATTTTGACCCTTTGTATAGTTCTTTTATCACTTTTATGTCTCTATGATTGATAATAGTTTGCTCCAATACTGTCCAAAATTTTTCTACTGAAACGGTGCATATGCTTCTTGTAAGGCGTTTTTTTTCTATAGTGAAGAAAACATAGCTTTCTAATTGAGAAAATAAAAGTTTTAATTTAAGAGAAGGAATATCTTGCTTCAAAATGAAATGACCCCACTTTGAAACGTTTTATGTTGCCGTATATTTTTTTTAGTTCAAGCAATTATTTGTTTAATTTTAAGAATGGTTTTTCTTCAGCTAAATCAATCAATTCAAGAAAACTCTTAAATTAAAAAAAATATATATAAATTTTTTTAAATACTTTTTTTCAGTTTTTTTCAGAACTATAGGTATATCGAGAAAAATAAAATAATGTTGGAAAACAGACGTCGTTCGCCGTTAACTTTAGTGAACTTGGTTTGATATTATTTAAAAAGACACATCAAGATTTTATATAAAAAAATGTGCATTTAAGCCTTTTTGATCCAAAATTTGCAAATATCAATATTTTTCTCTTTAAATGACATAGACTTTTTTCCAAACTAATAAACGCAAGCTTCCAACTTTCACAGTAAAAATTTTCTGAGGAACATTTTCTATTGTTATAAAATAAAAAATTTAAATCTGGAATGTATGGTATTGTATGAAGGACGGAAAAACAAACAATACCTACTCTATATGGACACTCGAGTCTTCAATTCTGTACCACTTAAAGAAAGATGTGAACTCATCTAACTGTCCAAATATTTGTTTATTTGTCGATCTGAAACATCTAGTGACTGGTGCACTTAACACTTCTTCTTTTATTCGATCGTCTTCATTTTTTTTTCTCCGCTGGTACTTTTTAATTTTATGATTGACGTAAGTGAATTAACAAATTTTTTAATGTACTCATCGACTCAGGGACGTACGTACCGGACCTCTCTAACTCTTTTTTTAGCACATTTTTTGTTTACATGTTAAATTAGGGTTAAAGGCTTGAATATACACTAAAAAAAAATGTTGATAATTTTCCATAATATATTATGTAATTTTTTTAAATTACATATACTGTAATGCTTTTTGAAAGGCTAAATAAGAATTAAACCTAAAAATTGGAAATAAAAACAAATTTAAATAAAAAAAAAACAACAACAACAGTTGGGTACAAAATTACTCAATAATCTAATTCATGAAAATACAAACTACAGTCGAACCTCTATAACTCGAACCTGAAGGGACAACCAAAACAGTTCGAGTTACGGAGAGTTCGAGTTATAGAAACTCGAGTTACATAGGTTAAAATACATGTAAAAAGTACAGAGACCGCGTAAAAGGTTCGAGTTATAGAGGGGTTTGAGTTATAGAGGTTCGAGATAGAGAGGTTCGACTGTATTTAATTTCGTAATTGCACTTTATGCATTACAACTCAAAGTGGAAGCATGTCGTACATTATAAGTTCATAAAATGTTAAAATATAGCTTGATGCCTTGTCAAGAATCTTGCAAAGTTTCATACCAAAATTTTAATTTTTAAGAAAGTTATAGAGTCATATCCAGTCCAGTCTAGCAAGGAAAATTCAAAAATTGACTGACAAACCTTTTTACACCTTAAATTTAAAATAATAGATAGATAGAACAGAAAAAATGCTTTCTGCTACGGAGATGGACTATTGGAGAAGAGCAGCAGGGAAATCAAAAAGAGAAAGAGTTACCAATCAAAGAATAAGAGAAATTATGACAGTGGGTGAACGTACTCTAGTGGATGATATAAGAACAAAACAACTGGTGTGGTACGGACATGTACAAAGAATGGATGATGGAAGACTACCTAAACAAATATTACAATGGCAACCAACTGGCCGAAGAAAACGAGGAAGACCAAGGAGAAGCTGGAGAGAAGGAATAGATAGTGAAATAAGAATAAGAGGCCTAGATGATGAATTATGGGCAAACAGAAACGAGTGGAGATTGGGTATCGGAAGACGTAGAACGTTGTGAAACCGATAAATATATATATATATAAATTTAAAATAAAATAAATAACTCAAAAATTAAAGCAGCTATAGAGCTTAAGTAAAAAAAAATATAGCTTGATACCTTTTCAAAAATCGTGGCAAGTTTTAATATTAAATCTTAATATTTCCAAAAGTTACACGGTAATATCTGAAGCCTGGTATGGAAATATCAGTAGTTTATCAGAACACAAATTTTTTAATATTACCTTATCAAATTTTATAGATGTATATTAGTCGAAATAAAATTTCGGACTTCCATTGTCTTTATTTATTTTAAAACACGACGTTTCGGTTAGTAAGTATCTCTAACCGTTATCAAGTGTAAACTGGTATATATTATATTAGTATATAGTATATTAGTCCTCTAAACTTTACAATATTAGGTATTAGGCAGGGGCGGCTCGTCCATAGGAGCGCTGGTGCGCGCGCACCCCCAGCAAAAATAAGAAAAAAAATAAATACAAACTATTATTAAAGAATTACTGTTGTTTTTTATTTATTTTTTAATAATCCCGATCCCGCTAGTGGCATCTATCGGCCATTATCGGAAGTAATTAACATATTTTCGACTTGACGCTTGCTGCCGCAGACGGTGGCCTTCGATCGCCTCGCCTCGCTTAAATCTAGAGATATGAGAGGGCGGGCTTGAATCTGAAGGTGCGCGTGGATTCGGCGTTCCTCTTTAAGCCAATTTTTGCCACGCAATTGGATCGGAAATGCTCGGGATATCGGCCGAGAAAAGGGCGAGGTGGTGCGCTAAATCAATACACACTTGCATCTCGTGTTGTTTTATAGTTCTCAGCTGATTACTGTTTATATTATCGTTAGTATGCCTGTATTGGGCGTAATTAAAATTTATTTACGCAGTTTTTAAGTGAATTTTATGCTGTTTTCGGCTTCTTGTTTGTAATTTTTGGGTTAATTATTATCTACAAGTGTCGAATATGTCTGAGGCAGTTATAAGTTCGGGTTCGGGTAATCCTGTTGTGTACAAAACATTATAGCAAGCTTTTTATTTAAGGACTAGGAAACTAAACAAAAATCAGGACTGACAAAAAGGTTCGTAATATCAATTTAACATTAATTTTCAGCCGATGACCGGATAACATTGAATCAACGTATACGAACATTACAATATGAAATGGTATTTGAATCAAAAGCTAAGATAAAACGGTTTTGTGCATTGAATTAATGTTATCCAAAAACTAATATGTATGTATACTGTAGGTAATTTTTTTTGTGTGGGCATATTTTTATTTATTGGAGACCTGCTTTTTTTTTGACAATCTTATTACCTAGTGGGCACCAAAAGTTCTTTTATTTGGCTACAAATAAATATGCAAATTTTTTTAACTTTATTTATTTTAAATTTATTTCGACTCACTTATTTAGCGCACACCCATTCTTACACTTCACGAGACGCCACTGGTATTAGGTGTATTAGTCCTCTAAACTTTACAATAAAATAACTTAAAAACTCATCTAAGTTATACAAAAAAGTTACATGCTAATATTCACAGCCTTGTGTGGAGAAATCAACGTTTGATCAGAACAAAAACCTATTCAAGAATACCTTTTAAAATTTTATTAGCACAACATCTAAAGTTTCAAATTAAAAAATCAAAAACTAAAACAGCTACAGAGCTTTAATTTAATCGTGGCCTTTGCAAAATCGTGCAGGTTTTCGTATATAATTTTTTTAAATAAATAAAAAAATGAAAAAGCTACAACTTTGCACAAACATAACCTAGTATCGTGCCTGAAATCGCGCTCAGTCTCAACTGTAAACGTTGAATTGTAAGAAAATTATAGACGGTAGTATGTAAAGTTTTACATTTGATATATCCAAAACCTTTTGGGAAAATCAGTTTGGACCGGACACCTCTTTGTTTTTGATTAACATTTTTGAGTAAGATGAGAGGATGTTCATATCGATTGACAAAGAACCCCATCTCGAAAGAAATCAGAGCTAGCGTTAGCACCACACCCAAAGTCTGAAATTAAATAACTCAAAAACTACAACAGCTATTAAAAGCCTTAATTTAACAGGAACATAGCCTGATGCCTTGTCAAAAATCGTGCAAGTTTTAATTCCTAAATGATTGTTTTTAAGAAAGTTATACGATAATATCCAGAGTCTTAGACAGAGATATCAATACCTGATCAGAACACAAACTTTTTAAATAATCAATTCTCTAAATCGAATGGTCTATAACTAGGAAACTGAATCGGTTATAAAGGCTAAATTTAATATAGACATTGCTTGGTTTCCTGCTAAAAAACCATTCTATGTTTTAATGATAATTATCAATTTTTAAGAAAGTCACAGGGTAATATCTAGAAGCTTTCATAGAGATATCAACCTAAATAAAATGAGAAACCTTTTTAAAAAAATAGTTCAGACGCCACTGTCTTTTTGATTGACATTTTTGAGTGAGATGAGAGAATTTCAGTATCAGTTGACAAAGAACACCATCTTGAAAGAATTCAGAACTGGGAGTTAGCACCTGTTATTTTTACAACTCAGAAAAACCTATTAAATAATTCCTTGTATAATTTAATTACTGTATAATTGACACCCAAAGTTTCAAATCAAATAACTCACAAACTTAAACAGCTATAAAGCCCTAATTTGACAGAAACATAGCCTAATGCCTTGTCAAAAATTGTACAAGTTGGCATCGCAAAATGTTTGTTTTTAAAAAAGTTACACCATAATATCCAGAGTCTTAGATAGAGATATCAATACCTGATCAGAACACAAACTTTTTAAATAATCAATTCTCTAAATCTAATGGTCTATAACTAGGAAACTGAATCGGTTATAAAGGCTAAATTTAACATAGACATTGCTTGGTTTCCTGCTAAAAAACCATTCTATGTTTTAATGATATATATCAATTTTTAAGAAAGTCACAGGGTAATATCTAGAAGCTTTCATAGAGATATCAACCTAAATAAAATGAGAAACCTTTTTTAAAAAATAGTTCAGACGCCACTGTCTTTTTGATTGACATTTTTGAGTGAGATGAGAAAATTTCAGTATCAGTTGACAAAGAACACCATCTTGAAAGAATTCAGAACTGGGAGTTAGCACCTGTTATTTTTACAACTCAGAAAAACCTGTTAAATAATACCTTGTATAATTTAATTACTGTATAATTGACACCCAAAGTTTCAAATCAAATAACTCACAAACTTAAACAGCTATAAAGCCCTAATTTGACAGAAACATAGCATAATGCCTTGTCCAAAATTGTACAAGTTGGCATCGCAAAATGTTTGTTTTTAAAAAAGTTACACCATAATATCCAGAGTCTTAGATAGAGATATCAATACCTGATCAGAACACAAACTTTTTAAATAATCAATTCTCTAAATCTAATGGTCTATAACTAGGAAACTGAATCGGTTATAAAGGCTAAATTTAACATAGACATTGCTTGGTTTCCTGCTAAAAAACCATTCTATGTTTTAATGATATATATCAATTTTTAAGAAAGTCACAGGGTAATATCTAGAAGCTTTCATAGAGATATCAACATAATTAAAATGAGAAACCTTTTTTAAAAATAGTTCAGACGCCACTGTCTTTTTAATTGACATTTTTGAGTGAGATGAGAGAATTTCAGTATCAGTTGA
Source organism: Aspidapion aeneum (assembly GCA_963576565.1). Classification (NCBI taxonomy): domain Eukaryota; kingdom Metazoa; phylum Arthropoda; class Insecta; order Coleoptera; family Brentidae; genus Aspidapion; species Aspidapion aeneum. The sequence goes on from OY755045.1 coordinate 7,926,938, forward strand.
CAAAGAACACCATTTTGAAAGAATTCAGAACTGGGAGTTAGCACCTGTTATTTTTACAACTCAGAAAAACCTATTAAATAATACCTTGTATAATTTAATTACTGTATAATTGACACCCAAAGTTTCAAATCAAATAACTCACAAACTTAAACAGCTATAAAGCCCTAATTTGACAGAAACATAGCATAATGCCTTGTCCAAAATTGTACAAGTTGGCATCGCAAAATGTTTGTTTTTAAAAAAGTTACACCATAATATCCAGAGTCTTAGATAGAGATATCAATACCTGATCAGAACACAAACTTTTTAAATAATCAATTCTCTAAATCTAATGGTCTATAACTAGGAAACTGAATCGGTTATAAAGGCTAAATTTAACATAGACATTGCTTGGTTTCCTGCTAAAAAACCATTCTATGTTTTAATGATATATATCAATTTTTAAGAAAGTCACAGGGTAATATCTAGAAGCTTTCATAGAGATATCAACATAATTAAAATGAGAAACCTTTTTTAAAAATAGTTCAGACGCCACTGTCTTTTTAATTGACATTTTTGAGTGAGATGAGAGAATTTCAGTATCAGTTGACAAAGAACACCATTTTGAAAGAATTCAAACATAGCCTGATGCCTTGTCAAAAATTGTACAAGTTGGCATCGCAAAATGTTTGTTTTTAAAAAAGTTACACCATAATATCCAGAGTCTTAGATAGAGATATCAATACCTGATCAGAACACAAACTTTTTAAATAATGCATTGTCTAAATCTAATGGTTTATAACGAGGAAACTGAATTATTTATGAAGACTAAATTTAACGCAGATATAGCTTGATTTCTTGCTAAAAAACCATTCTATGTTTTAATAATAATTATCAATTTTTAATAAAGTTACAGGGTAATATCTAGAGGCTTTCATAGAGATATGAACCTAGATAAAATGAAAAACCTTTTGAAAAAAATAGTTCAGACGCCACTGTGTTTTTGATTGACATTTTTGAGTGAGATTTCCTTATCAATTGATAGAGTGTTGGCACCTGTTATAGTTAGAACTCAGAAATACCTATTGAATAATACCTTGTATAATTTAATTACTGTATAATTGACACCCAAAGTTTCAAATTAAATAACTCAAAAACTTAAACAATCATAAATCCTTATAGTGGGTTTACACATGTATGAATTTAGTGGCGCCAGTGTTCGCGCCAGTTCTATTTACACGCCAGTAAAGGTTTACACTATTGTGCGAAAATTAAAAAGACTGGCACGCCAGTTTCATTTTTAAAGTGTACACGATACGCGATATGTCGGCTGAACTCTCGGAATCCTGCAAAATAGTCGCTAAACTTTTATTGAAAAAAAAAATAAAAGAGATTCAGGAAAAGGAACAACGAAAAGGCCGTATCTGCATGGGTTAAAGCATGGATTGCTAGTCGATCTACTTTGGGTGCTTCCGAAAAACTTTTATGAGAACTTGCAGCAGAAGATCCTGCGAGCTATAAAAACCATCTTCGAATGACAAAGCAACATTTTGATATTCTTCTAGAGTTTCTCTTATTTAAACAACATTCTTTAAAATTCGGTCTGCTACTTTAGACCATGGTATTTTTGGGGTGTATACTTCATTTGCACCGGCTCCGAAACGTTGGCTTTTTAAAATTTTTGTCAATTCCAAAGCATATGTGTTTCTTATGGATCATATTTTTGCTTTTACTTCTGCAACTTCAAAGCCTTCAATAGTCATTATTTTACTAATTTTTTGGGAAGCATTATCTCGACTATCTTTGTTTTTATACGAACTACTGTGTACATCCCATAAACAAGGAAAACATTCATAGCCTTCGAGAAACTGTATGGTCAGTTCTGCTGACCACATTTTTTAGCCATATTAAGCTATAAAAACAAAAATAAACAAAATTTTTAAGCTCAAACACAATGAAAATAAAAAATAATGTAAAATAATGAACTTAAAACTGGCGAGCCGACGTGCAAGCACTTGTTTACACATGAAAATTTTTCTTTTCTGCGCGCATGCGTCACCACTGGCGCCAGCAAATTCAGTCAGCTGCAGACTTTTTTGATACATGCATGCAAAAAAATAACTTGTGTGCAAGTCGGTGTTTACACTTGCGAATTTAACTTACTGGCGCGCCAGGTTTTATTGGCGCCAGCAAATCCATGCATGTGTAAACTCTCCTTTAGTTTAACAGAAACATAGCCTGATGCCTTGTCAAAAACCGTGCAAGTTTTCATTGTTAAATGTTTGTTTTTAAGAAAGTTACAGGATATTAACTAGAGTCTTACACAGAGATATCAATACCCGATCAGAACACAAACTTTTTAAATAATGCATTGTCTAAATCCAATGTAGGACTAGGAAACTGAATTGGTTATAAAGACTAAATTTAACATAGCTTGGTTTCTTGCTAAAAAATCATTCCATGTTTTACCAATAATTATCAATTTTTAAGAAAGTTACAGGGCAATATCTAAAGGCTTCCATAGAGATTAACCTAGACAAAAAGAGAAACCTTTTGAAAAATTATTTCGGATGCCACTGTGTTTTTGATGGACATTTTTGAGTGAGATGAGAGAATTTCCGTATCAATTGACAAAGAACACCATCTCGAAAGAATTCAGAACTAGCTGTTAGCACCTGTTATTGTTACAACTCGAAATAGAAAACATTTTGGTCGTGCCCATCATGTCAGTGCCACATTTATTTAAAAAAACATTTGCTTAGACTACAGGGTGACTCAATTTAAAACAAAAACATTTAATTTAAAACCTATATTTTAATAATTTAACTGAACAAAGGCAATATTAATGTAATATATTAATTACCTTGGCAAAGGTTCATGAAGAGTGCTTCGAGCGGGTACGGGGTTGATTATCACGTTAATTATTCCTTTAATTATTACTGTTCATTAGATGTGTCCGTTATCAGCCACGATTGGCGTTCAAGAGAGCAAATAAATTTTTTATGTTCCGTTCAAAAATTTTTCAATGTTTAAATCTTTTTAAAAACTTATACGTAATAAAGTTAATAGAAAAAAATTCTTCATTATAAGAGACAACTAATATTTCTCCAAATATATTAAACACAATAACTTAACGTTATTTATTTTGAAAAGCTTTTAATTTAATAATTATTGTTAAATGTTTTATTTTAATATTTTTCCACCAGTCTATCTATCTATCTATCTATCTATTTAGACCTCTTCGATCCATCTTTGGACATAGGCCTACCCAAATATCTTCCACTCTTCTCTGTCTGTCGCAAATCGTTCGCCTATCTCATTTCGGGTCTTTCCCTACTTCTTTTATTTTCCCAAGGTCTCCAGTTTACAATACATTTGTTCCATCGATATTCTTTCTGTCTGATATTATGATCAGCAAATTTCCATTTTAATTTTACTACTTCTCCTCTAACATCCTTTACTTTTGTTTTATTCCTTATCCATTCATTCCTTTTTCTATCTGTTAGCGTTACATGTAACATTTGTCTTTCCATTGACCTATGGGCTTTTGTTACCTTATCCATGTTTGATTTTGTAAGTGTCCAGGTCTGGGATCCATAGGTAAGTACAGGAAGTATACACTGGTTATACACTTTCCTTTTGAAGTACTGAGGATATTTTTTTTGTTTTAATATGTAGCTTTATTTACCGAATCCTGCCCAGGCCAATCTTACTCGCCTCTTGATTTCAGCCGTTTGGTTTTCTTTTTTTAGTTTAATAATTTGTCCCAGGTATATATACTCCTCTACTTGTTCTATTTTCTCTTGATTTATTCTGATTGTAATATCTTTATCTGTTTAATATGATTCCAGTTTTAGTGTAGTTTATACTTAAGCCTATGTTTTTAGCTGCTGTATCCAGTTCTTCCAGCATTTTTATCAGTTCTTCTTTCTTATTTGTTATTAAGGCGATATCATCAGCATATCTTAGGTACTTCAAGTATGTCCGTTTACTTTGATGCTTATTTCTTCCCAATCTAAGTTTTTAAAAATATCTTCTAGGGTCTGGTTAAATTTTACCCCAAAAATAATACAGGGTGAGGTTTCGCCTTCTAATTTTCAATTTCTGAAGGGCCAGTCGAAAATAGCTCGAGAAATAAAATTGGAGAATTGAATTAAGACTGTATTAATCCATAGGACCTAAATGGGAACGTGTCAAGGTTGATATAAAAATAACAAATAGCGAGATAATGAAAAACCATCAATCGAAAGTGTTTTACCGATTATCATTGGCGTAGTTAGGGGGGGGGGGGGCAGGGGGGCATGCCCCCCCCCTGAAGTCCCTCAGGCCCCCCTAAGATATTTTAGGCCGCCCCTACCGACTACTAGTAAAAGAACATGACGCTGAAAATACATACTATTCTATTATTATTCGGGAAATATTCAAATAAAATAGGTGCATTCAAATTTAAAATCATTCAGATAATGTTTACATTTCAGGAAAAAGCCCTTGTCTTGCGGAATTAGGCTTTTTCTCTTTAAATTATCGGCAACTTTTCTGAACTTATGCAATTTCCCGAAAATATTTTTTAAATTTAAACATAATTATGCATATTGAATATTTCATACATATTGGCGACATCTTGTAAAATAAGTGTAAGTTAAATTTCGCATTTAATAAAGACAGCGACCTTTGCCCCTCTGTTTCCGAAATCGGGTTGTAGATGTCGTAAGGTTATCAAAGACCATTTTAAACTGTTTTTCTAAAATAAATATAATAATCTTTTTAGTTTTTTTGAGGTTAGCGTTTAGTGTCTTATGAACATTTTCCGATTTTGGTGACAATTTCATAACCATTTTCATATTAAGTTTTCCCACGTCGTTAAATGGAATAAATTCGTCGAGCAATACCGGGAAATTTTTAATATTAATACTTCTGCTCTAAGAGCAGAAATGACCGTTTTAAAGAATTGTATTTTTCGGTTAAATTAAACTGTTGGTCATGATTCTATCAAACAACATTTAGCAGAAAACACCTATCCAAACCTCTACCAACTTTTTAAAGTTGCGAGTATTCTTCCAATTTTAAGTGCAACTTGCGAGAGGTCTTTATCTGCCATGAGGAGAGTTTTTAATTGGCTTAGAACAACTATGACTCAAGAGAGACACTCAGGTTTGTCATTGTTATTCATAGAAAAAGATGTTGAGGTCGACTTAGACAGTGTGGTAGACGCTTTCAGTCAGCGACGTAGAAAACTTTCTTTGTAGAATTGCTGAATTACATACTTGCTGTGTATACATATAAATAAGTTGGTAAATGTATTATTAAATTTGTTATATTAAAATATTAGAACATTTAATGCGCGTATTTTTTTTTATTCATTGCACACTTTGCACGACTCTTTAAAACCTATGTTTGCTTTTTGTTCAAGACAGACCGGGGCCACGGCCCCCCCTGAAAAGCAAGGCTAGCTACGCCAATGCCGATTGTGTTCAATGTCCGTGCCGTGGCTGGTCAGCACGGTTTCCTGTAGCTTCTCTCTCCACAAATGTTCCTTAAGGGTAAATTAAAAACTAAAGCGAAACACTAATTTCTAAGTTTTTACCGCTATTTTAGTGGTTTTAACGGTAATTATTGTTTAATCAAAGCGGCACTTTTATCATTTTTTATATGTTTTTTGTCGTGGATTTTCTTAATCAACTGTGTGTTGAGCAAATGTTCACTCAAATCATTCATTGCCTTAAAAAAGCGCGAGATTTAAATATTAAGAAAAATATCCTATTGGTATAGCCTTAATAAAAACTAGGAAAAATAAAAATATTAAATTCCCTAATTTTTAGAACAGAAAATTATTTACAAAAGAAAACAAGTTGGGAAACTTGTTCATACAGAGTTAAAGAAAAGTGTATGGAAAATGTTTATATTGATTAATAGAGTCTAAACTTTTATTTATTTCGGAGAAAACTAGTCACCCTGTATACAATATAAATAATGTACTATTTATTGTTATTCAGATTTTGGATAAACAATTAATTTTTTGTGTGTGGGTTTTGGTTTTTACATACTGAAAGTTATAGTACGAAAAGGAGTCACAAGCAAGGTTTGCCCAGGGCCACTAAAACTAGCAGACCAGGATTCGACGGTTAAGTGAAAAAACACACACAGACACAATTTTTTTTTTGAAATTATTTATAGTTTAGTAGAAAAAACTTAACACGAAATGACAGCTCGTTAACGCTAAATTCCAAAAAGTCTGGTTTTCGGGATATAAATTTATCGTTATTAACCATAAAGATACCCGAAACTATACCAAAATTGGCGTTAAGATTTACTGACCAAAAACACCCTTTTATTCGCAAAAAATGTCCCGGTTGTAACATGTCACTAGATATTTGTCCCAGGCGGTAACAGGAATTTTTCTGCAAAGAAAATTCATTCCAACTTAGAGTTTTAGTATGAATTAAATTAAATTAAATCGTTTTATGTTTGAAAAATAAAAGTGTATAGATTTGAGACAAATGATGTTGTCCTCTCTGTAACTAGGATTATCTTACGTATACATTGATTGAAGTAATAAAATAAAGAAAACATTTGAAATCTTAAAGAAAACTGGAAAATAATTTGGATTTGGGTTGGATGGAAAATGCTGACATGTAAAGAAATTGTCCCATCTGTAACACGATTGTCCCGTTCGGTAACGCAATTTTTCGATATTTCAGAAATTTTCCCGTTACAGATCGGGACATTAAATAATTTCTTTTGAATTTAAATATATTTATAATCTGCCTTGATATTTTTGTAATTTTGTTTTGTGCTCTAAATTGTGTCCTTTTTATTTTTGCTCCTTCTGTAACATTGATGTCCCTTCTATGACACCTAAAATACCTGAGATTTTTGTCAAATTTGTCCAGCCCAGTGTTATGTTGAACTATTTTTAAAAATTTTTAGTTGTCTTTTAGATACAACTTAAGTAGAAGAATAAATTATTTTCAGATAACGTGTATTTTAATAATTTGTGAGGAAAAAATACAATACAAACACCTTACCACAATCTCTAAAAATTAGTACTTACTAAGTAATATAGTGCTATTTATTATAATAAAATTACTACGCAATGGATTTTTTTATTCATTTAATATATTTTGGGTAATTAATATGGCAAAAACTACCCCGTTACAGAAGGGACAAAAAAAATTACTATTTCAACAAAAACTCACATATATCTTACTAGCACCTGGTGAAACATGATAGCCTAAAGTCTGACACGGTCAGTATAGAACAATTTTTGCTAATATAAAAAGTTTTTTAACAAAAATTTTGGTTTTCTTTCAAAAATAAAGTGCAGTGTATGTAATGCAAAATTTCGAACCCGGTAAAAAACGACTGATACAATTTAAATGGCCCATGTCCACCTCAAGTGGATTGAGCTATTCGAACAATCTGTAACATTGCAGATCAATTATCGACGATTAACAGTCTTCTTAATGACAGTTAATTATCCTGGCAGTCGGCCGTTAACTTTATAAATACAGCATAAGTGAAATAAATACATTTTTTCAGCGTTTTTTCTCAACAGAATGCCTTTTAAGTGCACGGCGCTATAAGTTATACTTTTCTTACACATCTTTGGCATTTTCTGATGTGTTTTAATCAGAGATATGAAAGGGAAGTAGATAGTGACCGGGAATAAAAACACAGTTAAAAGAAAAGACAAGCATAATTTGTCCTTCAGGAAGGCTCAATGCATTTTTACCGCCTTCACGACGTTTTATGCCGAGTCAGCGGAGTATAAGTCAAAACTACTACAAACGTAAAGTTTAGTACCCGTGAATAAAAACAAACATTTTTTCGTGGCTAAGCGGATATAGAAAGAATTTGTTTCTCTTGTATTTTTCATGGGCAGCTAGAAAGCTGTACACCCACGGGGGTCCAAGTTCTTATGGGCACCTATTATGTGTTGACAGTTAACTGTTTCGTCCTTAATGGGCACTTCAGGTATTAAGTTGACACGGACCTATATTTATTTTTATATTTGAGACATTTAGTACCTAGTTAGGCTTTTGACGTTACTATTGCTATTTTACCATTTTTACCTTAAGTTAGTTAGAAAATTTTACTGACAATTTTTGATTTGATTTGTCAAATCAAAATCAAAATCAAATCAAATCAAATCAAATCAAATCAAATCAAATCAAATCAAATCAAATCAAATCAAATCAAATCAAATCAAATCAAATCAAATCAAATCAAATCAAATCAAATCAAATCAAGCTTTATTATCTTAAAGTATAAAACTTTGTAGACAAAGCAAATAAATAACTAATAATAATAATAGAAAAAATCATTTAAAAAATATAAAATATATAAATCCATCCAATAAGTGGTTTAATTATGTTGTTTGATTATACATATATATATTTTTTTAATTTACTTGTTCTTTTTTTATAATAATTGAGAATTGATCAAGAAATTCGTTAATTGAATAAAAAGCTTTAGTGATAAGAAAATCCTTGCACTTATTTTTAAATATGTTATAGTTATTATTAAGTTTTATATGTTTGGTAAATTATTATACAATTTTATACCGTTATAAATTATGGATTTTTTAAATAAAAATGAATGTGGTATAGGTAATGTAAGATTATTAACTTGTCTCGTTGAATAAGTATTTTGGTTTATTTCAAAGTAATTTAGATGTTTATTTATCAGACAAATTGTTTCAAGAATATATAAACAAGGAAGAGACAAAATATTATTTTTGATGAACAAGTATTTGCAATGATATCTAGAATTTACATTGCATAAATACCTAATTGCTCTTTTTTAAAGAATAAACACTGATCTAAATAAATACATTGAACATGAACACCAGAAAGGAATGCCATATCGTAAGTTTGATTCAATTAAAGAAAAGTATACATTTCTGCCTATTGATTTACCCAGTTCATTTGTAATAATTTTTACACAATAACAACCTGAACTTAATTTTTTATTTAAATTATGAATATGGTTTTGAAATTTTAAATTTTGGTCTATGTTAATTCCTAAAAATTTAATATTATCTGTAGTATTAATTTTATTATTATTTATATTTATAATTTGTTGAGATATTTGATTTAGAACATTGCATGGTCAATGTGACACCTTTGTAAAGCTAGAGAGACGGTATATAAATCTCGTCTTACGATATTGGTAAGAGAAATTAAAAATATTGCCTGTTTGCCAAATATTTTCGATGCTTACGTCTATTAGACCACACTGCATGGCCTAGTCTAGAGTCCCTGTATGTTGACATCTCTAGCCTAGTCTTTCAAAACCGACCGATAGTTACGTCAGGTCATTACGGTAGTCATCCAGTCATCCACCACGCATGGCTTGAAACAATGGTTTAATTTTTGTCCGGCTCATTATTTTCTTTGTTGTGGTAGTGAAGTTTTTAATAGGTAGGTGCATTATATTCCTGAAAATGTTAGCGACTAAAACTGCAGAAGAGCGGGATTTGAACGTTTTCTACATTTGATATAATTTTTTTCTCTGTGTAACAGCTATTTGAAATAATTAAAAACAGCATTGGCTGAGTCCTACCGAAATCTATCCCCTAGGTGAAGAAAATTTTGACATTTTTCAAAAACAAAACAGGCAGGATTATTTGTGATTTATAGTGATGTCACTAGCATTCTACTTTATTTTCACTTTTCTCTTCGATGAAATATTTATTTTGCCGACTTTTTATTCATTTAGATCGACAATTCAACAGAAATCTTCGAACTTATTTGTTGAAGTTTTCTTGTACGGAGTTTTTTGTACGATTGAATTGATCGAAATTATATTGACGTTTAATGTGTACGATCACCAGAAATATAATCCCCAAACCTAAATCCACAATACACCAGTCCTAGCTTTTAGGTTGTGCAAGAGTAACAGGCTGAATTTTTTTATATATATATATTTATCGATTTCACAACGTTCTACGTCTTCCGATACCCAATCTCCACTCGTTTCCCATAATTTATCATCTAGGCCTTTGCCCATAATTTATCATCTAGGCCTCTTATTTTTATTTTACTGTCTATTCCTTCTATCCAGCTTCTCCTTGGCAGTCCTCGTTTGTTTTCTTCGGCCAGTTGGTTTCCATTGTAGTATTTGTTTAGGTAGTCTTTCATCATTCATTCTTTGTACATGTCCGTACCAGACCAGTTGTTTTGTTCTTATATCATCCACTAAAGTACGTTCACCCACTGTCTTAATTTCTCTTATTCTTTGATTTGTAACTCTTTCTCTTTTTGATTTCCCTGCTGCTCTTCTCCAATAGTCCATCTTCGTAGCGGAAAGCATTTTTTCTGTTCTATCCTTGATTGGCCATACTTCTGATCCGTATGTAATAATACTTTTTACAATGGTGTTATATATAAGCTTTTTGTTATATTTTGATATACTTTGGTCCCAAATTATTCCATTTAATAAAGCTATTGCTTTTCTTCCTTGTACGTTTCGATCTTTTATAGCTTTGTCTAGTGTTCCGTCAGCTGTAATTTTTAGACCTAAGTATTTATACGCATCACAGGACTGAATTCGCTGCCCGGTATTTAAGATTAGATTCTGTTTCATTCCACCGATACACATATACTCTGTCTTATTAAGATTAACCTCTAGTCCCCACTTATTGTACTCTTCTATTAGTTTTCGTGTCATATATTCGAGGTTGTCATAATCCTAAGTCACTACTATCTGATCATCGGCGAAACATAAAGTATACAAGGTGGTTTCGTCCAACGGAATTCCCATGTTTTGGCGTTTTCGCTTCCATACTTTAAGGAATGGTTCCAAGTATATCTTGAAGAGCGTAGGCGAGATACAGCAACCTTGTTTAAGACCTTTATGAATTTTTTTAATTAGCGTCGGACTGACTAAACCAAGCATGCGATTTTTAGTACAATGTTGCCACAATACCATTTGGTGTTTTGTTTGTACTTTATAGGTGGTGAACTAAATAAAGGTCTCAAGGCAGTGGCGTATATAAGTCGACTGAGATTGAAACCCAGAGTACCTTATAGTTTTAGGAAATTTTAACTTTTTGTATTATATTTTAACGTGTTTTGTGTTCGTTTGACAACTTTTAATCTGTTTTATGACTTAATCTGTTTTATAACTTAAGGAACCACTCAAAGATCAAAAACATGCTCTCTTTATTTCAGAGGCACTGATGATGACCACAAAGTGGTCGAAAGCGCTCTGCCCATGACATAATAAAGATTTTTTGCACGAAATACAAAATTTCCATTTTTGCAATAAAACTTACCTTTTGCCTGAACTGAACAGGACTGAAGTCGGACCTGTTGAACTGGTCGGTAGAGGCTTTGTTTCCGGCAAAACGTCAGTTTTAGCGGCATTTCTTGTGGTAGTGCATACAATTTTAATTCTTTTCGAGTGCAACTTAGAAGATGGTATACGAAACGTCCGACATTAGATAAGATAATTTTTTAGGAAATCAAACAGGTCATTTTCTTCCTCCACTAATTTTTAATTTGTTTTAAACAAATAGTCCCGACATGTTTCGTAAGCAGAAACTTCAGGGGACATTACCAAGCTAAATCAGCACAACATTTTGAAAAACTGGTTGAAAAATTATGTTTAGCTACTGAAACGGTTAAGTCATAGACATTTAAAACAAAAAACATTATTCACAGAAGCAGTGCTTCCTCCATGGTGTATCAAAAACTGATCTAAAAACGTACGTTAAAACTATCAAGTGTGTACGCTAGTCTTTCAACCGTCATACTTGACCCTTTTGACTGACAGGCAAGACGTAAGGTAAAATGTTATGTCTAGACCGGACTTTAGAGAAGCTAGCAAGAAGTGGTTATTGATCGGGTGACTGTACAAGATCGATTTTTTGCCTCTCGATCGATTTATACGATCGATTCCTAAAACCCTTGACAAATATCCCAGACAAATCGATTCTGTGGTTATTTATGTGTGTTGCGGTACACTTTGCCAGTGATATGTGAGAAACGGAAGGCTTTAAATACCACTTAGAAATTCTTATCGAGCTGGAAAATTAACATTTTTCAAATAGATTTAGTTGCCTTGCTGCTATATAACGCCACCTTTTCTTTCTTGATGGTAGTCTAGGAATTTCGCGCAATTCCGTATCTAAATTGCAAAACTTTCAAAGAGCTATCACAATTTTATAAACGGTATTAGTATGACAATTAGGGTATCCAGTACCGGGACCTGGTCCCGGAATGGTCCCGGGACTTTTCCAAAAAAAAATGGTCCCGGGACTCTGTAAAGGTCCCGGGACCTCAACTTGGTCCCGAAACCGCTAAATTATACCAGACACATGCATAATAAGCGTGACGCAGCGCCGTCTATTGCATGAACGCGAAAGGATCGCAAAAAAGTTAGACGGATTTTTTGAAAATGCAATATTTGCTACTGCCTCAACAAGTACAAGAGCAATTATACAAACTTCATCAAGTGCAAAACAAGATCGATTTTCAAAAATAATAAAACGAGAAATGGTCCTTTTTGAGGATGGCGGTTGTCGAGTACAATATTTGCAGCTATGCTACGAGCATTTACTGACTATACCACCTACCAGCGTCCAATCGGAGAGAGCTTTCTCGGTGGCCGGCGATGTTTGTAAGAAGCTTCGTTTGTGATTAAAGAATGAGTCCTTAAATGCACTCGTGGGCACTTAAATCTCACTTTAGACCAGCGCCGGCTTATCCTATAGGCACTCTAGGCACTTGCCTAAGGCCCGGAGCTTCAAGGGCCCGCAGGGCCCTGGTCCAAAAACTTAATTTGACTTTAAGTTTATTGTGGTGCAAGAACTAAATAAAAAAAAACATTTTTTTTATTACTGGTTTTTTTCTGAAAAAACAACTCTTTTTAAATCTAGGTATTTAATAATTTTCTAAAAAGAGGGCCCCCCAATTTCTTACAATTTTTTAAGTACCTTTGTAATTTTAAAAAGTTTTTGGATTTCAGTTGCTTTTGGTTCAAATTTTCGGGGATAAGACTTATTTAATATAGCAAAAAATTAAATTTTCTTTATCTAAAAATTTTTATAACCGAATTCTAGAAAAAAATAAATCAAATCCGGGGTTAAAAAAGTCTTTGTCTCACTGGAGAAAATTTAGATGTCTTTCCTTAGGAAAAAAATACATAGGAATATTAAAGTCTGTCTCGACCGACATTACCTATTTTCCTGTGAACATTAAAAGATTTTTGGTCCTGACATGTGAAAGTTTAAAATTATTAAGTGAAAAAAAGTTTTTATAAAAAAATATAAAAAACACAAGTTGTCTCGCTGTACCTTTTTTTGCGCGGCTTTGTAAAGGGGGAAGGGGCCCGTCTTACCACTAGTGCCTAGGGCCTGGTAGGCCCTGAAACCGGCGCTGCTTTAGACAAAAGTAATGTTTCCCTATACTTACCTTTTTATTTGCTACGTTTGTCAATTTGTTTTATGTTAACCATTTACCAATATCAATAAACCTGTGTTCTATTCTGTGGTAAATTAATTTAATTACTTTTATTTTAGTTTCGAGACCAGTCCCGGGACTAGTCCCGGGACCTGACATTTGGTCCCGAAGTCCCGAAAACATATTTGGTCCCGGGACTTGGATACCCTAATGACAATATTTTAATAATTTTTAAAGGAAGCCAAAATACAAATAAAAATTTATAGGTAAAAATATAATTGTCGACATAAATCAAAGTTGACAATTTTTAAAATGTTTTGATTGAATGATTTCTGTTATTAGAAAAAAGTATCATATAATAATAACCTTTAAAAAAATTAATTTTTCTAAATGTTTGGAGGTTTTTTTGACAGTCTATATCTCCTCAACCAATAACCTGCGGAAAATATATATATATATAATTGTAGCTAATGATAAAGAAGACATGGAGGATATGATGAGAAAGTTAACGGAATAATACCAAAAGTGGGGATTAACAGTGAACGTGGACCAGACACAGTACTTATGTATTGGAAACGAATCCAGTGAGTTAGAACTAGACAATGGACAAACAATATCTTCATGTAATGGGCATGTATACTTGGGTGTCATATTTAATAAGACAGGAACACTGTAAAGAACTGGAAAAAATAATAGTTAAAGCAAAAAAGTTTCTTGGATGTCTTGACAGTATTTTATGGAGCAGAAAGATAAAAAATAATGTAAAATTTAACATAAATTAAACAATGGTGAAAAGCACGATGTTGTATGGAATAGAGACTTGTTGCGTAACAGAAAAATACAAAAAAAAATGGAAAGTGTCTAAATGGATGCAATAAGAAGAGCAATGGAATACCTAGAACAGAGAAATGAGATCATAAAAGAAAGAATGGGAATCGAGGGAAGCATAACGGATGACATCACTAAGAGACAGCTGATATGGTACGGCCATGTACAACGGATGAACGTTGAAATATTACCAAAGCAGGTCCTAGAATGGCAACCAATAGGGCGCAGAAAAAGAGGGCGTCGTAAACTAGAACAGTCAATCCAAAGATCAATGAGTTAGAAAAACCTGACAGAAGATGATTGTCAGGATTGAAGAAGGTAGAGAATAGGCGTCGGACAACGTAGAAAAACGTTCTAAACCGACATAGTAGTAGTAAATATAAGCTAGCTTAATTATTTTTTACGAACAGGCACCACGCATTTGGCTAAGGAGATTGGTTGAAAGGTTTCTAGGAATTAATTAAATGTCAAAAGTACTTGCATGTCCGTAATACCGCTCTAAGGGTACACCGCAAATTATATGAAAATTCCTGCTGAAAACCTCCATGTCCTGACTCGAAAGTCTTCATTTTTTATCGGATTTTTTTCAGTTATTCACATCTCTTGCAATGATACCCTTAGTATACCATTGCTCGTATATATACCTATCTTTACAACCGTGTAAAAATCGAAAATCCATCGAATAGTTTTTGAGATATTTGCTTTCAAATTTTCAAATTTAACATGGAATAATAAAATTAAAATTAAAACAGAAAAATATAAAATTCTAATTAAATTTTTATTTTATCAGTCAGCATGTTAAATTTGAAAGTTTGAAGGCAATTATCTCAAAACTTAATGGATACATTTTTTAAATTTTTACACGGTTGTAAGGACATTCAAAAGGCTTTCAAAACAGGGTATCACTAGACCTACTTTCCCTATTCAAAATATATGGGAAAGTATACCCTTCGAAGGGGCTTCGTGCTACAAAAATTTCAAGATAGTCAAAAACTGTCCCCCTCGCAAA
Source organism: Aspidapion aeneum (assembly GCA_963576565.1). Lineage (NCBI taxonomy): Eukaryota > Metazoa > Arthropoda > Insecta > Coleoptera > Brentidae > Aspidapion > Aspidapion aeneum. Next base: position 7,942,160 of record OY755045.1, read on the forward strand.
CAAAATCGACGTGTCCGAGCGTTTCTCCAAAATCGCACCCTTAATACCCAAAAAGGCCTCTGTGTCAATGTCCGTGATAGTGTATAGATTATGCTTAAAGAACTACCTCTCTTATGTGGTTAACCGCTTGAACTAAGCTTAGTCTCGTAGCTATTAGATTGCAGTATTTTTTGACACAGGTACTTTTTGTTAGGTAGCAAATCTCAAAGAACCTAGTACCAAAATGTAAAATCAGTACCGAATGACGGCGCTATGGCTTAGTAGTCTCGTTTCCGAAGCATTTATTTGCGGCAGTCCTTTTGGTACTCCTATCCGGCGCATAGTACCAGCCATATTTGGGAACGCTTCGTACTGCCATTGAGAACAAGGTTTGTTTAAGTTACAAGGTGTACCTACCTATGTTATTATATTGATAAGCCTGCAAGGACTTCTGCGAGGAAATCGTCGAATCAACACCGGTTCAATTAAAACCATCTCATCCAGTGCCGTAACTAGAGGGTTACAACCGGTGCCCCTGCACAGGGCCTCATTGCCAGAGGCCGCCGTCAGGAGTCTTTTTTTGTAGAACGGGGGGGGGGGGTCAAACTCTAATATTGCACCGGGCGAAAATCACTTTAGTTACGGCGCTGGCCATAGTGATGCGAAAAAACCACACACTGAGTTAAGATTCGGAAAAACGTCATTTAGCAAATTTTAAGGTAGGGAAACTCATAAAACCAAAATGGCGAAATTTTGAAAATTCATATTTAAAAAACTATATACTGTATCAACAAAAGCACCGAGTTGCATACGAAAAACCCACACCATGAGTTAAGATTCGGAAAAACGTCATTTAGCGAATTTTAAGGTAGGGAAACCCATAAAACCAAAATGGCCAAACTTTGAAAATTCATATTTCAAAAACTATATACTTTATCAACAAAAGCACCGAATTGCTGTATAAAAGGACCACAGAGATGCAAAAATCCCACACCATGAGTTAAGATACGGAAAAATGTCATTTAGCAAATTTTAAGGTAGGGAAACCCATGCCACGACATAAACACACACGTAGGAGGTAGGCAGAGTTCTGAAGTATAGAAATTCATTTCTACAGTAAAAAACCCAACAAAAGAAAAAGTAAACATCCAGATAATCAAACTAGAACAATGGACAGAACACTACAAGGGACTGCTGCAGGAGACCAGACCCGAATATCTGGCAGCTTCTCCGAGAAGAGACATAGAAGTACATGGAGAGGAAGTAATCATCGAAAAAGAAATGATAAAAAATAATATTAAAAAACTTAAATCCGGAAAAGCTAGCGGACCTGGGGGAATATATGCTGAAATGCTCAAATATGGATCAGAAAAACTACTCGAAAATCTTACATATATTATTAATCAATGCATAAACGGACATCTAGTACCTAATGATTGGAAAATTGCATTCAGATCCTCAATACATAAAAAAGGAAACAAGCTGGATTGCAACAATTACAGAGGAATTTCAGTAACCAGTACTCTAAGTAGATTGTACGGTAGGATTCTTAGAGTTCTAATAGAGAATGATTTTCATGAACAAGAAGAAGAAGAGCAAAGTGGGTTCTTTTTTATCTTAAACAAGTAATTGAGAAAAGGAGCGCCAGAAATATAGAGACTCATGTTACCTTTGTGGGCCTACAAAAAGCATATGATACCGTTCCAGTAGAAAAATTATGGACAGTTTTAGAGCAAACTAATATCAATCATACATACATAAAAGCGATAAAAGAACTATGCAATGGGTCAAATTCTAAAATTAAAATTGGAAATCGACTTTCAAAAGAATTCCTGGTAACAAAAGGCTTAAGACAGGGATGTTGTAAAAAAAAACTGGAAACGTAAAGTGCACGGCATGGGAATACTACTTAACGACCGATTTAGCATATACACACTACAGTTTGCTGACGACCAAGTAATTGTGGCTAATGATAAAGAAGACATGGAGTATATGATGAGAAAGTTAACAGAAGAATACCAAAAGTGGGGATTAACAGTGAACGTGGACAAGACACAGTACTTATGTATTGGAAACGAATCCAGTGAGTACTAGAAAATGGACAAACAATATCTCCATGCAATGAGTATGTATACTTGGGTGTCACATTTGATAAGACAGGAACAGACTGTAAAGAATTGGAAAAAAGAATATAGTAAAAGCAAAAAAAATTATTGGATGTCTTAACAGTATTTTATGGAGCAGAGAGATAAAAAAGAATGTAAAATTTAACATATATGAAACAATGGTCAAAAGCACGCTGTTGTATGGAATAGAGACTTGTCGCGTAACAGAAAAATACAAAACAAAAATGGAAAGTGTCGAAATGGATGCAATAAGAAGATCAATGAGAATATCTAGAATAGATCACATAAGAACTGAGATCATAAAAGTAAGAATGGGAATCGAGGGAAGCATAACGGATGACATCACAAAAAGGCAACTGATATGGTACGGCCATGTACAACGGATGAACGACGAAAGATTACCAAAGCAGGTCCTAGAATAGCAACCAATAGAGCGCAGAAAAAGAGGGCGTCCTAAACTAGAATGGCAACAGTCAATCCAAAGATCAATGAGTCAAAAGAATCTGACAGACGATGATTGTCAGGATCGAAGGAGGTGGAGAATAGGCGTCGGACAACGTAGAAAAACGTTCTAAACCGACATAGTAGTAGTAAACCCACAAAACCAAAATGGCCAAACTATGAAAATTCATATTTCAAAAACTATATATTTTATCAACAAAAGCACCGAGTTGCAGTATAAAAGGGTCATAGAGATGCGAAAAACCCACACCATGAGTTAAGATTCGGAAAAACATCATTTAGCGAATTTTAAATTAGGAAAACCCATAAAACCAAAATTGCCAAACTTTGAAAATTCATATTTTAAAAACTATATACTTTATCAACAAAAGCACCGAGTTGCAGTATAAAAGGGTCATAGAGATGCGAAAAAACTACACCATGAGTTAAGATTCGTCATTTAGCGAATTTTACGGTAGGGAAATTTCTTAGTAGAAGAAGCAACAATCTGTGAAGGTATTTGTTCGCTTACTAAACTAAGTTACATAATATATCTATATGAAATAACTCAATATAAATAAGTACAAATTTATTAATAAGAAGAAAAATTATGTTGCCTTAAAAACACTACCACCCTGTACACAGTGTTTCGTTAATATCTCTAAGTCACAACATTTAATCTCAGTGCTCTGACAAATACCAATAATACCCTATAGAGTTTATATTGGCGCAACAGGATGGCTGCTCAGTTAGTTGGTCTTCTATGGCCTTACAGAAAGACATGTTTTAAATTTAATTAATGAGAAAATAGCTGCCGTTTCGGCATGTCACGTAACGGCCATTGATATTTTTAAAGGACGATTTTACGTGCTTCCACCATCGATCTAAATAATTATCTATTCCATAATGAAATATCCGACAATCGAATACAACATCCAATCTACAATAAACCTTTAACAATAATATTGCTGTGGAGGAACTTATTCTTGATCAAACTAGCACAGACACTAAACGGAGATCAACGAGCGATGGAATCGAGCGTTGCAGCTTATATATCAATCGAGCTCAGTCGATGCAGCCCGAAAAGCAGTCGAGCTCAGGCGATAGCACACGAATGGATGGACTATGTGCGAATGCCGCCGAATAAACACGTTGGTACACGACCTGAGACGAGCATTAGCCGAAAAGATATCAGTCTTCACACTGCATAGCGATTCACGCAGCCCACGAGAAAGACCGGCCCGGGCGCGGAAATATCACGTGACCGTAGGACGCTCACAAAAAAACGCCTCACGGTCCGCTGTCATTATAAAACATGTGTGTTTTCAGTTTTGGTATGTTTGTTTACGTCGATTTTTTTTTTTAATTCGGGCACGAATTTTATGTGAATTTTGTCAAAGTTATTAAAATAACGCAGCCCACGAAAAAGACTGTAGTGGGCTGCGTTAAAATAATTAATGGCTAATGAGTAAATTATAAAAAAAAGACCTATAAGATAAACAATGCCGCGAACGTGTAATTAGTGTTGTTCCTTGTCGGTCCAACTATAAAACTGAAACCTAATATGATGCAAACGGGAAAGATGTAGTAAAAGATAAGATGTTGAATGAGATTGATCAAGTAATAGACGTCCTTAGTGACATTTTCGTTAGTGAGAGTGAAATATGTGTTCAGTTGTCATTCCTTATTAAACAATTAGGTCTCTTGAAAAGGTAACCTGAGAATCGAAGATATGGTGGATACACTTTAATGTTGGCTTCATCTTTGTTTATCCAGTCATCAAGTGCATACACGTCCATTTACAATTCTAAGGTAATATGTCTTCCGCACCCTCGCAATATTAAAAAACTGATTTGTAAAATATTGTTAACAGATAGTAATCTCTCTGGTAGTGTGAAATATTTAAAAAAGTAAGATACAGCTTTTAAAAGAACATGAGTTAGTAGTTAACTTACACTTTAATGAAATATATATTAAGCTTTGTGCTGGGTAATTTTTCAAAAAAACTATTGACGACCACTACATTCAATTCATTGAATGTGAAAACCATCTCACTTATTCACAAAATTACTTGTTTTTTTTTTTAAATAAATTATTGTGAAATGTTTTATATTGAAAATTTTTCTTCAGATAACTCTAGCGAGTGTTTTTGTAGAGAAAAACTATTGTCAAATCTTGAAAAAATTAGTTTAGGGGCTTGTAAAGTTTTTTAAAATAACTTTATTAAAAAGCACAATGATTTAGTGTCTGCTAATAAATCTTTGAATAAGAACTCAGACAAAGATGATGACACTCAAAGAAAAATTAAAAATCTAAAAGCTTAGGTTTGATATGTCCAATTTTGAAAGAGAAAGTATAGATTTGAAGTTACTAACGATATTATGTACCTAATATATGTACCTGAAGATATTAGAGTGCAAATTTTGTATAATTTTTTATTTTATAGATTCAGTTCTTTTATCCATAATAAACACATATATCAGCAAAATATTTTTTTCAATTTTTGCCTATAAAAGAACAAAAATTTTTTGTTAATTTATTTAAATTGTGTAAAAACATATAATATATTAAGCAATACAATAAGAATCCTGGGACTCCTAAGATCACGTGACCGCCGACTTGCTTATAACGCGCCATGGCCGGTCTTTATCGTTGGCTGCGTTCACACTGCATAGCGATTCAGCTCAAGGAACCCTCGACATTTGTCGAGAAAACACGACTGCATGATCTTTAAAGAAACTCGTCCTTATACGAGCTAACACAAGTCCGAAAAACAATCGATTTTAGTCGAGATCACACTCACGATTGCCAGGAACATGAACGAAGAAAAACTCTTCGTTACTCTTTACCGAGGACCAAACAGTATATTGTTCCTTGTCCTTACTTAAGTGAAGAGCATTAATAAACACGTTTCACCTTAATTTTCCGTTTTAATAGTTTTCTAATTTTCACACTGCATAGCGATTCAGCTCAAGCCACCCTCGACATTTGTCGAGAACACACGACTGCATGATTTTTAAAGAAACTCGTCCTTATACGAGCTAACACAAGTCCGAAAAACAATCGATTTTAGTCGAGATCACACTCACGATTGCCAGGAACATGAACGAAGAAAAACTCTTCTTTACCGAGGACCAAACAGTATATTGTTCCTTGTCCTTACTTAAGTGAAGAGCATTAATAAACACGTTTCACCTTAATTTTCCGTTTTAATAGTTTTCTGATTTTTTTAATCACTGTTTTTTTTTCTAATTCTTTACTGCTAGCACTGCTAGTAGTTCAGTGGTGTTTTATAAATGCTCTCATGCGAAAAACATGCACGCAACGCAAATGTGCGATCCTGCGGAATTTTTATTGAGAGCCCTTTGAGAGGTGCCTGCGTGAGCTGCGGACATGATTTATTATCTTAACTAACTCATTAAAGCAAAGAAACTTAAACAAAGTTGCTTGCATTAAGTTAGGTTAGGCATAGGCAAAGTATAATAAGTCTTCCAGTAACCAAAAACTATTTTTATTCCTGTCAGAGTTTAATATTGGCTTCTCACCTGACACTTTGCTCCCAAATCGCATAGATCGACCTTGATTCCTCTCAGCAAGGCCAACACAAAAATAGAGGCCACGACCCTGAAAAAATCAGCTGTTCTCCCGGGGCTGAATTTTACATTGGGTCTTATGGGAGGTCAGACGTTTTTTTATGATATTTTCAAAATGGCACTACAGATTTCCGCAAAATTTCAGTGGAATATTCTCAGACACCATCCCGATATTCCACCAAAGGTTTGTAAGGAAGCAACATGATTAAAAGGTTAAAATCTTTAAGATTTAGCATTCCTTATTTTGAATTCAAATTACCCGCCATGTACCAAATGCCAACTGTTATATGACATGTATTTGACTTTGTCATATGTGATTGTCACATTCGCTTCTGCTTTAAACTTAATTTTTGTGTGAGCTAATGAAGCGGTTATGAAAAATTAGGGCTTACTATACGTTTAAAAAACTTGTTCTGCCAGAATAAAGTAAAAACAATCTCAAAAACGGCTTTATTTAACAAAAAATCAAATATCCATGAACCGTCATTCCAACTTCAATATTTTAAAGACAATCAGCTGTGTCGTAACGTGACCATCAAAAAAAAATCAGCCCCGGATGTGACGTCAACAAAGTGGAGGATCGTGGCCCGTCCATTTTGATAGCCCTGCTCAAGGCCAACACAAAAATAGAGGCCACGACCCTGAAAAAATCAGCTGTTCTCCCGGGGCTGAATTTTACATTGGGTCTTATGGGAGGTCAGAGGTTTTTTTATGATATTTTCAAAATGGCACTACAGATTTCCGCAAAATTTCAGTGAAATATTCTCAGACACCATCCCGATATTCCACCAAAGGTTTGTAAGGAAGCAACATGATTAAAAGGTTAAAATCTTCAAGATTTAGCATTCCTTATTTTGTATTCAAATTACCCGCCATGTACCACATGCCAACTGTTATATTTGACATGTATTTGAATTTGTCATATGTGATTGTCACATTCGCTTCTGCTTTAAACTTAATTTTTGTGTGAGCTAATGAAGCGGCTATGAAAAATTAGGGCTTACTATACATTTAAAAAAAATTGTTCTGCCAGAATAAAGTAAAAACAATCTCAAAAACGGCTTTATTTAAAATAAAATCAAATATCCATGAACTGTCATTCCAACTTCAATATTTGAAAGACAATCAGCTGTGTGGTAACGTGACCATCAAAAAAAAAATCAGCCCCGGATGTGACAAAGTGGAGGATCGTGGCCCGTCCATTTTGATAGCCCTGCCCTGCTCTCAGTAGTAACTCGGATCCACGGTGACTAAAATAGACCGGTGTTCGGATCTTATATATATATATGAATTTTTCACGTCACTGGTGGTCCAGCTGATTTTTGTAAACAAAACATATAAGATCCGAACACCGGTCTATTCTAGGGTCTGTCATTATTTTTATATGCGTCTTTGTTTATACCAAATGAAAAACAATGACAAGAACAGAAATATTGACAATATTATTAATGATGTGAGGGCCACTTTTTAGGAATATTACAGCGTTTATCCTACTGGGGTTTTGCTCGGACATTTTGTTTTTATTGCATAGTGTTAGTTGACGTGAAAATTGAAAACATGAGTCTCATAATTTTGCGCGAATCGTTTTGATCGGGTGGCGCATAATTCGACAAACTGTCAATTACTAGTTCGTGACGTGATAAAACTTTACATACAAACTCTTGACTTCTCAAAGAACATGCTGATTGTCATTTGGGCGTCGCAAATAGTCAGAAAAGAAAACCTAAATTGTATTTTCTCTTTTAAATTTAGAACGTTTCATCCACTTATTATTTTCAACGAAAACAGATATCGATTCTACAAAAAGAATACAATACAAAACAAGGTAGGTATTTTTGTTATTTATTCACTCTGTTTAAATGAATTGGTTTCGTGTTTTACTAAATATGGAAATATTCAAAAACATCATATCTTTTAACATTTTAAACACACACTTTTTTGCAAAACGATTTTTAATACTTTTATCGGAGTTGTTGAGAAAACATGGGTCTAATAGTACTTGAAGCCCTAATTAAGGAACAAGAGTTGGATGCAACTCTAGGAATGATATCTGACATCATGCACGACACGGTGTACAGCAGAAAGCTATACAACATTATACTCCCGGATAGGGAAGACTGGATAAGGAACAGGGCCAATTTTTCAAATAACGATAGTTTCTGGTATACCGACGGATGCAAAATGCCATCAGACGTTGGATCTGGAGTTGTTAATGTTCAAGAATAAGTCAAGATTAAACATAGTCTCGACCAATTGGCTACTATATTTCAGGCCGAACTTATAGCCATTGAAATGTGTGCTCGGTGGATTACTAACCACAAATGGACCATAGGAAAATAAAAATCTTCTCCGAGAGTCGTGCAGCCTTAAGAGTACTTGATTCCTATACGGTCTCATCAATAACCGTGAGGATTTGCAGGGATTCGCTGAATTCGCTTGGTAGAGCTAACAATGTGTCATTGGTATGGATACCAGGGCATTCTGGGCACGAGGTCGCAGACTAAGCAGCAAGGAAAGATATATCTGCCGAATTCTTCGGCCCCGAATCAGCCTTTGAAATATCATAGAATGCTGCTAAATCAGCCATATTAAAATATGCCAGAACTGGCTTACTCTAAAGAGTTCATTAAGGGAGCTTATAGAAAGAGAGCCAGGAACATCATTGGACTTAACAGACAGGAGCTCCGTCCCACTGCTCAGAATCGGACCAATAGAAGAGCCCGACTGTAGGCTCTGTATGGAGGATGACGAAACAGTCAGACATGTACTGTGCGAATGTCCGGCTATTGCACATTAAAGTCAGAACACTTTCGGTGAGCCTCAGATTGATTCAAAAGATGTGAACAGTGTCTCACTTAAACTGATAGCCAACCTTTTTGAAGTATTAGGCATACAGTGGTGAGAAACTACTTAAAAGTGCGCCAAAATAGACCAACCCCAACAAACAATTAAAGTTGTAACGACGAAACCCCAACTAGAAAGAATTTCTTAAAAGTAACCGCAACGTACTCCCGCTACGTCTCAGTATACCATACAGCGACGTTATAATTCCCTAAGTGGGGAACCAATTTCTGGTTATAACTACTTGGCCAAGTGTTTAAAGTCACTGTAGTAACAACTACACTACTACGTCGTAGCCAGGTATCTACTACGTCGTAGAGGCTGTTTTTTTTTCCGTAATGGCATAAAAGTTGCGATGTAGTTGCAAATAATATAATCGTTTCTTTTTGGTAGAATTGTTACACAATATGGTGGACACAACAGTAAACAGACTCGCTTAGTTTTTTTGTTTGGTTATGGTTATAATATGAACTATGTTATCCAAAAGTGTGAGAATTTACGAGCAGAGGATCAAAATTCGAGTGCGACGCAAAGTTTTTTGTATAACATGCATTATATATATTGCAAAAAACCGGTGCGCCCGTAAAATTGAGCCGTTTTCTGGTAGCTGATGGAATTTTAGTGTTGCGATTTTGGAGGTTATGTTTTCATAATCGACAGTTAACTCCAACAAATGGTGCTTAAGAAGAGCATTTTTGGTAAGCTTCAACTAATTTGTTTATAAAATAGTATGGCTCTTTAATATGAGCTCATAAATCGACAACAAAAATATTAAATTTTCTTTCTTAACTAAAAACATGGCGTCCCAAACTATATTCCCTGATAGTCGAAAAGGTTACTTGAAAGTAGTTGCGGCTTTAAAGTTGATCCAAAAAGTTATTTTGTCTACATTGTTACATCAGATGTTACTATGATGACACAAACTTTTGTGGTAAAAATTAAAGTTATAATGTAGTTGTCGGATACACTTGTTTGGGACTCCAATGAAGCTTAACTTTCTAGTGGTAATTAAGTAGGATATAAAAGTCAGGGCGACTACGCAATAACGACTAAAAAGAAAGTAAAACTTTAGCAACGTCCTATTGTGGTAGAGAAGACTATCAGAATCGACTATCAAGAAACAATCCTATGAAGTAGTTTAGAGGGTCGTTTTTACGAAACATCTACTATTCCCTGATACTAAATAGTAGTTAGAACTAAAAAGTAACAAATTTTGGTTGGGATCACCACATTTCTACTACAAAAAAGTAGCAAAGCCTTTAGAACATGTAGCCGCTACTATAAATGTTATTTGGGACTGGTGGTCGCAGTGGAAGAGCTGCAAGGTCCATTCATATATGAATTATCAACATCATCAATGGTAATTGAAAATCTCTTTATTAAGAAACGCCCAATTTACCACCATCCGGTGGTTTAACATGCCCTGTACAGGTGTTAAGATCTTAATCTGAATAAGAAGTTAACTTAGAGTCACCAATTTTTTTCAAGTTTAAGAAAATCGTGGACTTACGCCAACTCTATTCTAAGTATTGCACGAAATACCTTGCGTTTTTCTTAAGTATACTTACACCATAATAATTCCAGGCTTGCCATTCTGAGCCTGTCATTATGAGAGAACAGAACAGTTTTCTTCTGAAACCACAGAACAAAGATCTAAATCTGGTACAGGGTCAGAGAACAGTGCCCGCCAGTCGCGGCTGGTGACGTTATAATTTGGGGGGGGGGGGGGGCAGAAATTTAAATTGAATGAAAAATAAGATAAAAAAACTTATCGAAACAATTTTATTTTAGTATTTTCTAAACAAGCTACTTGGTCTAGTTTTTAATTTATGTGTTTAGAGATAAAGTCCATTCTCCTTTCTTTTTTATAGCTCCGTAGAGCAACCTAATTATTGTCACATTTTCATTATATTCGGTAATTTTTTGCCTATAGGCACTATTCAATTGGCATCTAATATTAGTCTTGCCTACCATAGAAAATTCTATGTGGTTATTTAAATGAACACCAGTTACTTTGTGTCTTTTTAACTTAACACTAAAGTGCTTAATATCACCCATTCCCTTTGCACGCAGGATCACTTCGTGGACTGTTCATAACAAGACAAATAACGCAAAAAAAAGCATTAATTTTTTTCACAACCACACAACCAGTTTTTAGCATCGTATAATTTTTTATTAAATTTTCTATTATAAGTTTTTATGGAACCCCCCTCGGCATTACACTAAAATTTTGGTTAGTTTTTAGGTCCGGTCTATGTGGCTCTAAAGCTTTTATTTGTAATCGAAGTTCATATGTCAACGTATTTAAATTTGCACAGTTAATTATGTAATCGACGATATTTATTTCTATTTTATAAACAAACGATAACAAAAACAAACAATGACACGCGACCGGCAAGGCTTTTTACTACTGACAAAGGCCAAATAAAAACCGAACGAACCGAACGTTTCCACACGATGATGATAGCCGACGTCAACTAAAACAAACATTACTCCCGCCCCTGCGCGAGAACAGCCACCCATACGCCGCTGATGAACGGGTGAAATTGAAACCTTGCGCGGCGCTGCCGGCTTGTAATTATTTACGCCAAAAAAGTTCACCCAATTAATCGCTTATTGTTAACCACAGATAACAAAAAGAACTAGAAAATGATGTCGTAAGGGAAGATTTAACTTTTTTTAAATAAATCAATTAAAAATACTGTTTGTTGTCTAGTTTTGAGAGGGCACTACCCCGTTACCCCCTCTGTAGCAGCGCCACTGATTAATACTACTTTTGAATTAATTAGTTTTAATCCCGGTTCTCGAATTCTCTATATTCTTTAGTAATCTCATTCTCTACCGGCTGCCCCAAATTTTTCAAACCAATGTCTTCCTCTGCAAAATGATTCTTCGACTTTAAAGTTCTTATATCGGCTTCACCAAACTAATCTCTTCGAAAATCAATAAAAAAATCATCAGTACTTTGTCGTGATCCACGCCTGGTACCTTTTTGGGATGCAAACTAGCCACTTGCCAAGCCAAATAGGTGCTTTAAACTTGCAGCTACAGCTTCGCGGTGAGAAAACCATAACAGTATTATTATAAAGTTGTAAAATCTTTGTTCAGAACAATGGGAACATAACGTACACATCGGAGGTTTACCTAAATAAAGAGCGAATTGTTTGTTTACTTTATATAGGTGCACGCGTATGCAAACAAGTCTTGAGAATCAGGTGTTCTATTCGACAATCCGTACAGATTTTGAAAAATCTATTCCTGCGGAAAACGTTATGTTCGTACAAAATTTAACAATAATTAATCTATGACCAGAGAAGTGCCACAGAAGTTAACAAATGAGTCAAAAAATGGAATTAAACCGGGGCTATAATTTTTTACAACTTTCGAAAGAAATTATCTCAGCAAGAATGTCTTGCCGAACGGATTTCTGATTTCGGTAATGAAGCACCACATCAGTCGACAGTTTCTCGTTGGTATGAAGAATTTAAGCATGGAGGGATTAGCCTTAGCGACGATCCAAGACCAGGTGCACCAAAAACGGCTGTCACCCAGGAAAACATCGATGCTGTGCGCATGCTTATCAAGGAAGATCGACATGTGACATATCGCGAGATTAAAACCTCAATTTAAAAAATTTTGCAGAAAGAATTAGGGGAAAAAAATTAGTTTTTCGCTGGGTACCGCATCTGTTAACCGAAGAATAGGAAGAAGCTAGGGCTGAGGCAAGAAAATCGAAAAATGTGTGCAGCATTGTCAGTGGTGATGAATAGTGGATTTACTCACATGAATCTTGAAAGGGTATTTGGTGGTTCTTGGAGAAAGTACTACTATAAGTGTTTTAATCGTTTATATAAACATTGTAGGAAAATCATACATACCTGTTCAATTTTTTTCTTCGAGACTTTACATATTCACTTCTTAATAATACTTGATTTTGTTGTTAATAAACTCTTTTGCTATTTTGCAACTATTTAAAACTTTTAGACTTTAGGAACCTTACTTTCTATTGTAAATATATATTTATTAAATAACTTCTTGAATAGAATTATTAACTCAACAGTTTAATTTACTTAATAATACTGATTAGGTTTAGGATATTATATTGGTTGAAAATGCCGATTTCAGGGCAACGAAAGGTTTGTATTTGATGTTAGAAAACCGAGAAAAAGATAGAAATAATATTTTAAAACACTGGAAACACCAATAATAAAAAGGTTTAAAATTATAAAATAAACTCCAAAAGTAAAGACAAAAATAATTAGGAATAACAAAAATAATAAGTTTACATTCAGTTAAAATAATTGACAAAATTTCACATTTCCCCATGTCCAAAATTCACTCGCCTTTGTAAATATACTTTTGGGTATAAGAATTTTGTTTTATTTTAATATTTTTCTCGCGTTTATACGTTCGTATTTGTCTTTAAGAATTTTGGCGAATGCGATTGAAAACTTTATTTTATTTTACTTTCTGAGCATGTTCAATTGCATCTTCGCGCACTCAACCAGTTGAATTTGTATATATGTCGAAAAATCACTTCTGTGTGAAAGACGTCACAAACAACACGCTGCAAAAACAGGGGTAAGTGCATCTTCAACTGTTCGTAATTATTTTCAGTTCAGATTTCATAATTAATTAAATTATTCGCAGGTGATTGGTAAACTAATTTTATGAACCAGCAATCCAATTAATTTTTCGCTTTATACCAATCACCCCAGTTGAAAAAAATTAAATGAAACAAAGTGAAGTGTACGAAAACCCACTCAAGAATGAATTCCAACGGATTTTTTTATCTTGGCACACATAGCTTGCCGTTGATTTGCCCAAACTCTAAAGCCCTCTGCAAAGAAAGAGAAATACTGTGTTTTAAGCGCTCTAAAAAAAGAGAAAAGAAACCAGCGTAAGCCAAAGATACGTCGAGTTAGAAAACCGTTAAGTTAAAATTAAACTGAATGTTTTTTAAAAATTGAAAATAGTTTGTTAAATTTGTTTCCAATTAAAAATAATGAATTATTATTGTATTAGTAATTTACAGGACAGATTAGATGAATACAACTCTTATTAAAATACAACGATACTGAAAACCGTGCCTAAAAACAAGTCGCCAATGTTGCCATACCTAGTCTTGCATGTAATTAATGCTTGTTGATGTCAAAAACAATATTTAATTAATTTAGTTTATTTTTATATATATTTTTATTTATAATACCATTTTTTTTATCAAATCTTGGTAAATTGTTATTTTGTAATTTTATTCCATTTTCCATTAAATAAAATAAAGAAAAAAAAGGAAATTCACATAAGCACGTCGCAATCTAACAAGTTTGCGGTAAAATCGATAAATTCCAGATCGAATTCGAGGCAAAATACATTTGCCAAAGTGGTAATTTTCTCGTTGTGAGAATATCAAAAGAATTAAGTATCTTTTACTATTTACTATTATTCTATTAGGTTAGCAAGGAAGATCTTTTTTAGTGGTCTTAACAAAAAACAACAACAACGAGGTTTACTTAATTTTAGGTATTTTTTACCTCCAATTTCTATATACAGTGAAACCTCCCATAAGCGGACACTCACGGTTTCGTCGATTTTGTCCACTTACTGGAGGTGTCCGCTTATGAGAGAGAACTGTGAAATTTCAATATATATTTTTTAACAATTTCCGCTGCTTGAATTTTGAGTGAACCGATATTAAGTTTTTCAGCGATCTTTCGTACTGATAGATGTTTCTAAATAAATAAATATAATAAAAGTCAACAACTTTCATTTTTTCACGTAAACTAAGAAGTTTTTTACTAGGCGCCATTCAAGGTTGCCAATTTTTTTTAAATTGTCGGGACATTTGGTCCAAAATCAGGACATCCACAAGTTGTTATCAAAAAATAAAACATAAAATATCTTTTTTTTTTTAAGTTATCAAATTTAAAACAAACTTCTCAATTTTGCTAATTTTTATTGTACATATTTTACCTATTTAGTAGATACTTATTTACTAAGACCTACCTATTTTATAAAAATTATTATAGTCCATGGATTTTTTGAGAAATACCATAAAAATATTTCACTTTAGGTTACCAGTTATAAATTTTCACGATGCTTGTCCAGTATAGGCCCAAACTTCCCCACCACCCTAATTACAACATCATTATAGGTATTTAAACAACAAGGTTTGAAAACGACTCTTTGCACACGATCGAGACAGTTTGGTAGACCGAGCCGAAGGCGAGGTCTACAAGTCGAGAGAGTGTGCAAAGAGGTTTACAAACGAGTTTTTTACAATATTTTTTATACGACTGCTAATAAAGTAAGAAAAATCAAATTTTAATTTAACTTGTTTTCATTTCCGACATTTTTACAACAAAACTTTAAAAATTCAACAGTTTTTTGACGTATCTAAACAACAAAACATACGAGCAGTGACGGTTGCTACGGAACTAAGCCAACTTATATTGATGGGTGACAACAACAAAAATCACAATGACGGGAGATCCGTATGCAGAAATGACATAGGCGTGCGCAAAAATGACATAAGCGTGTGCAAAACGTTTTGCACACAGCGTGCGCAAAATGCCATTTTCAGATCGTGTTCTCCGTGCGCAAAACCCCCTTTTACAAGACAGTCGTATAAAAATAATTTTTTACAACTTTTTTGATGACAGCATTAATAGACGAACGGTATGTATTTTGAAAAAATAATTTAACACTAAATCAATAGACTAAAAAATTTATCATTGTATGAACAAATTAAGTTACACTTTTTATTTTGAAATCAGATTGAATTGAAAACTACAGATTTACGCAGGACATTTTGCTAAAAATCATGACAGTCCTGAGAAATCAGGAGGGATTGGCGACCCCAGCGCCATTTCAAAGAGATCTATTACTACCCAACTGAACAATAAAAATAAAACAAAGCAGTCCCGCCAAATAAAATATGTTTTTAAATGTGGCAGAAGTATTTAGTCTCCGCACTAAAATGGAAAGAGGTAATTCCCCGGCTGCAGAGTGCGTTGTTGCCAACATACTCCGTCCCGTCCGAGGTTCGCGTCCGGTCAAGGGAGGTTTCTAACCAAAACAAATTGTCCGCGTCCGGTTATTAGAGTGTCCGGTTATAAATCTTGAAAGCTTGGTTCCAACAAATTTGTCCGCCTAAAGTTCGGTTAATAGAGGTGTCCGCAAGGAGAGATTCAACTATACTTAATTTTAGATATTTTTTACCTTCAATTTCTGTATAAATAATATGTATATTTTTAATTAACATTTAACAAGCTGTAGGTTTTATCTGCAGTTTTTAATATTACATTAAATATAAATTGGCGTCTAAATTCACCTTTTAAATGATTTCTGCTCATCTTTAATTAATGGCACGTTTTTAAACTTGATATTATACAACTGCTCACCTATTAAACAGATACTTATCAAATAAGATAACAAGCCAAACCGCGTTTACCGTAAATCTTCAAATTTAAAATAAAAAATTACCTTGGTTTTCTTCAAACTCAACTTTAAACCTTTATTCTATTAAACTCCTGGGAAACAGGAACGGGTTGCAGACAGACCAGAGAATTCGTAGACCGTCCAAAAGCGACCAGAATTAGATGAATGTTGGGCCGGACACGAAAAGACCTCGGACTGCTGATAGGTACTCTAACCGGACATAACCGGTTGAGGAGGCACATGACACGTATAGGAGTCGAGAATGACCCTACCTGCCCAGCCTGTGGACAGGAAGAAGAGACATCAAGACACCTCGTGGCAGAATGCGAGGCCTACGCTAGGATGAGACAACAGGCACTTGGAGCGCCAACTCTGAGCGAGGAAGAACTGCACATGCTCAAATAGGCAGACTTACAGGACTTTGTAAAGAGAACAGGAAGGCCCAATGAGTTACCCGACCATCAAAGGGAAGTGCAGAGAGTGGGTTAAGGGACAGACTTGGGGCATGGTAAAAAGGGCTTACTCTGGCCTACTTGTCAGACCTGCGGGTCAACCCCCCCACTACTACTACTACTAAACCTTTATTCAAAGTTATTCAGAGGTATCAACACAAAGCTGTCAAAAAGCTTAATTGTGTTTCACGAACTAGTATAGTAAGAGATAGAATGATAGAGAGATAGAGAGAGAGATATGATTGTTATGCTTGAAGAAAATGATTTCCATGTTGTGTATATATTGTTAAAATGTCTAAAATTGATAAAAACAATGATCATTCTGCAATTTTAGAAAGAAATACTGCGAAATAATTTTTAGAGTTCGTTATAAATTTTCAAAATTTACTGTATTTTGTACACAAAAAGACATCGATTTTTTTTAATAGAGTATTAAAAACATTTAAGCCTCTTAAAAATAATATTTTATTCTCGTAAAAGTCTTATGGAATATTGGGATGGCGCAGAAGAATATTTCACTAATATTTCATTAAAATCCGTTGTGTACTTTTATATCCAACAAAAATATGAATAATAATTTTTTTAATCAAAATAATAATACATTTTAGGGATTGCGTAATATATATTTCCATTAATTGCATATACTGGATTATCGCGCATTTTTCAGCTAATATTTTACCCTAAGAGGAGCTCCATATGAATTCCTGAAGGCTTTGACTTACTTTGTATTATCGCTTATGGGATTTTAAAGGCTGCGCATTTTCGATTCTCGAAATGCTTTATATTCTGCACACTGCTGGCGCTGTAAAAAATGAGAGCGAAAGAACCAGGACGCATCGCGTGGTTTGTTCGCCTTTCATGTGCAAAGTGGGGGCATTGCTGTGCACGGAGGTCTAAATGTAGAAATTACGGGGCTATTCAAGTTTTTTTTAAACAAACGAAATTATTCTTATTTATAGTGATTTTAGGAGAAATTACAGTGATCAAGACTATTTAGATGTTTACCTTTATACTTAATACATAAGTAGCACAGTTATACAGGTTGGGGCACCATTAACATGAGAAAAAAGGTCTCGGTTAAATTAGCTGGACTTTAGGTATGATCTAGATCTTCGTTCTGTTAAGAACATTTATATCGACCCATTTTTGAGAAACAGGCTGTCCAGAAATTGACGATATATATATTTTAAGTTTTGTACACTTAAATGGGTACATGAAAATTTTTTTTCAGCAAATATGATACACTAAATGAATTTTTTTTTTAATATTTTTGGTCAGCTGATATATATACAAAATGTCCAAAAAGTGCTTGTTTTTATTTTAGAAAAATTAAATATCTTACGAGAATGCACCTTCCTGCACCGCATTATATTCTTTTAAAATAGGCAGAAATACAAGCTTGTAAATAGATTCAGTTTCACTTTGGAGAAATAGGGCGTTTTTTTCCTCTTATCTTGAAATTTTAATAAAAGTGTAACTACTTTTTTAAAAATTAAATAAATGGAAATTAGTGCAACGAAATAATTAGCTAAACTCACCTAATAACTGAGCAGACATGCCTCAATATTTAAAAAAAAAACACACACACACACTACCACCGAACCGAACTCCAAAACAGTCAAGAATAAATTCGATATAAATGAACATTTTTATTTTCATTTTGGTGATCACAATTTTTTGCACTCCAATCCATAAAAAAAAAATATGATAATGTGCATAAGGTGATAGTCTATTCTACTTATAAAAACATATATTATTAATATTCCCTGAAGATAAGTTTATCCCTTACTGTCCCCTTAATTTTTACATTTATACCTCCGTGCAGTGGTTTTAAAAAAATTCTGCCAACTATGAAGAAAGGTGTAATTTGCAAATTAGTAAATTTTTGGAAAATCGATTTTAACCAGCAAAGATTTAGTTTTTCCAGAAAGCAGTAAATGATTTTATTTAACTTCACCTGTATGTAATATATATGTATGTATGTATGTGGGTATGTATGTATGTAATCAAATCTTGCAACTCATTTTTAAAGAACTTCCAGACATCCGATTGACTTCAAATTTCGCAACGCGTCTTAGTTCCGATGACAATACAATAGTGGGGGGTGGAGAGGGGGTAAAACTTTAGGTTGTCCGATTTTAACCAAAATTAATATCTGGGGGTTTTTAAGGATGAGATGACGGATTCAAAATTGACGATTTAATGTCAAGTTTTTCTGATTACTTTCAACTGACTTCCACGTATCCGGTTGACTTCAAATTTCACATACCGTTATAGTTCCGATGACAATCCAATAATGTGTTATCACTGACTGCCTACCTTCCCCCTAACGTGGAGGGCGGAGAGGGTGTAAAATTTTAGTTTGTCATCGAAGACTTAGATATTTCAAAATTGACAGGAAAGACTCCCAGTAATATCGATGGGCTAACTGAAATGCATAGACTTAGATAAATCTAAAAATTAAAAAGTAAATTTAGAAAAAAAAACTTTTTGAAAACAAACTTTTATAAAATGGACTAAAAAGCATAAAATAATTTTTTGAGTGTTCTGATATCATAATAATAAAAGCGATGGGCGTATATATTATATTCTAGTATGTATGTGCAGTAAGCATGCAAGTGGAAAACCCCACATATATAATATCATAAATATATGCTTTCACCTATTAAATAGCTAAAGATGCGCATATAGAATAAATTTATATAGATCTCGTCCGTTTGATTTGCACAACCTTGACATTTTTACAAATGGCAATTAATACAAATAAATTTCAACAATCAAGAATAGAATGGCGGACATCGTATAGCCTCCTAATGCCTTATATTAAAAGCCAACAGAAGAGCAGCACAGAACTAAAGAAGTTCAACAAGATAAATATTCATTTGTGATACTGTATATTAACAAAACAGTTTATATATCATAGCAAAAACATTTCATGTCAAAAAAAGTCAAGTACGCGAAAATGGTATTCCGTAAAAAGAATTGAGATAAAAGTAAAGCCAAGTTGTTCAATACATATTTCAAAATGAAAGGTTCTTACTAGTTTGAAAATGTTTTTGTTAACATTGCTATTCCTGCCAAAATTTTTTATGTTGAATTTAACCAAAGAAATTCAATGTTTTTGAATTTAACACTGTGCCTAAGAGTCATTTACAGCCGTAATAGCCAAGTTTAGAAAAACATTTCCAAACTAGTAAGAACCTTTTATTTTGAAATTTGTATTCGAGAACTTGGCTTTACTTTTATCTCAATTCTTTCTACGGAATACCATTTTCGCGTACTTGGCTTTTTTTACATGAAATGTTTTTAATATAATTTCACTTTTTTTTTTAAGGAATTGGATAATATTTGATTTTTAAAGTAGTAAAATATGCAGAATAGTAGTCAAAACTTTTGCAATTTAAAATTTTTCGGTTTTTTAATTTTTTCTCATGGTTTTATCATAGTTCCTATCAGCCTCCCAAATCTCAGGTTTTTAGCGTTTCTGGGGGTTTATTCTTTAAATGCTCCATAGGAAGTAAAATGCTCTCTTAAATTTACAGTTACCATTGGTCAATATCAGTTATATGACATAAAATTTAATAGTATTGACAAAAATGTCAATACTATTAAATATTTTCAGTAATAAATCTCACTTCGAAGATCTCTTATTGCAAAACAGGAGAGCAGGTTATATCAAATGTTTTCTTGAAAATTATCCCTTCCGCGTCAGTTTAAAGTAATACACTATAAACTGGCCAATTGTAACGGTGAATTGAAGAGAAAATTTAGTCCCAGGGGAGCATTTACAAAATAAACCCCCTGGGGGTTTATTCTTTAGATGCTCCTTTGAAAGTAAATGTTCTCTTAAATTCACGGTTACCATTGGTCAATATCAGTTATATGACATACAATTTGATAGTATTGACATTTTTGGTGAATAGTTTCAATAATAAATCTCACTTCAAAGTTCTCCTATTGCAACACAGGAGAGCATGTTATGTCAAATGTTCTCTTGAAAATAATCCCTTCCACGTCAGTTTAAAGTCATGCGCTATAAACTGACCAATTGTAACGGTGAATTGAAGAGAAAATTTAGTCCCAGGGGAGCATTTTCAGAATAAACCCTCTGGGAGTTTATTCTTTAAATGCTCCCCAGGAAGTAAATGTTCTCTTAAATTCACGGTTACCATTGGTCAATATCAGATATATGACATAAATTTGATAGTGTTGACAGTATTGGTGAATAGTTTCAATAATAAATCTCACTTCAAAGTTCTCCTATTGCAAAACAGGAGAGAATGTTATGTCAAATGTTCTCTTGAAAATGATCCCTTCCGCGTCAGTTTAAAGTCATACGCTATAAACTGACCAATGGTAACGGTGAATTGAAGAGAAAATTTACTCCCAGGGGAGCATTTACAAAATAAATCCCCTGGGGGTTTATTCTTTAGATGCTCCTTTGAAAGTAAATATTCTCTTAAATTCACGGTTACCATTGGTCAATATCAGTTATATGACATACAATTTGATAGTATTGACATTTTTGGTGAATAGTTTCAATAATAAATCTCACTTCAAAGTTCTCCTATTGCAACACAGGAGAGCATGTTATGTCAAATGTTCTCTTGAAAATAATCCCTTCCACGTCAGTTTAAAGTCATGCGCTATAAACTGACCAATTGTAACGGTGAATTGAAGAGAAAATGTAGTCCCAGGGGAGCATTTTCAGAATAAACCCTCTGGGAGTTTATTCTTTAAATGCTCCCCAGGAAGTAAATGTTCTCTTAAATTCACGGTTACCATTGGTCAATATCAGATATATGACATAAAATTTGATAGTATTGACATTTTTGGTGAATAGTTTCAATAATAAATCTCACTTCAAAGTTCTCCTATTGCAAAACAGGAGAGCAGGTTATATCAAATGTTCTCTTGAAAATGATCCCTTCCGCGTCAGTTTAAAGTCATACGCTATAAACTGACCAATTGTAACAGTGAATTGAAGAGAAAATTTAGTCCCAGGGGAGCATTTACAAAATAAACCCCCTGGGGGTTTATTCTTTAGATGCTCCTTTGAAAGTAAATGTTCTCTTAAATTCACGGTTACCATTGGTCAATATCAGATATATGACATAAATTTGATAGTGTTGACATCCTTGGTGAATATTTTCAATAATAAATCTCACTTCAAAGTTCTCCTATTGCAAAACAGGAGAGCATGTTATGTCAAATGTTCTCTTGAAAATGATCCCTTCCGCGTCAGTTTAAAGTCATACGCTATAAACTGACCAATGGTAACAGTGAATTGAAGAGAAAATTTAGTCCCAGGGGAGCATTTACAGAATAAACCCCCTGGAAAGAGACAATGTTATTTTTTCATAACTTTACATGTATACAGGAGGGAAGTAAATTAAAATTTTGGTGTTTTTAATATTTTTTCTATAGTTTTATCATAGTTATTTTATTCAAGCTTAGCTCTCTTGCGTTTCTGGAAGTGAGTAATGTTACTTTTATATAAATTTACATTTATAGGAGAGGGAAGTAAATTAAAATGTTGGTGTTTTTAAATGTTTTCCTATAGTTTTATGATATTGCTTTTCAGTCATAAAAAGCTCAGCTCTCTAGCTTTTCTAGAAGTGCTCAGTGTTACTTTTACATAACTTAATATTTATAGGGGAGGGAAGTAAATTAGAATTTTGGGGTGTTTTAATTTTTTTAAATAATTTTATCATAGTTTTTATCGGCTTTTCACAGCTCAGCTTTCTAGCGTTTCTGGAAGTGGGCAATGTTCCTTTTACATACCTTTACATGTATTGGGGAGGGGAGTTAATTAGAATTTTCAGGTTTTTTGATTTTTCCTAGGGGTTTGGTCATAATTTCTATCAGTCCGCCAAATTTCAGCTTTGTAGCATGTCTGGAAGTACAGTAGAATTTTGATGATCTATACATGAGTGAGTGAGTCAGTGAGTGAGTGGCCATTTCGACGTATTTTGAAATAGTGTGTGCTTAAGACTACACGGCAGAAGTGTAAACTTCAACAAGGCGAAATTAATAATACAAAATACCAGATTTTTTGTGTTGTACCTGAGTGGCCTTCATCTGCATCATCATATCGCTCTGCTGACTGTTCCTCTTACAGTTAGTCGACTCGAGCCGACTTCACCCGAATAAGCGTTACTTAGCCGAGCGTGACGGCTCAGTTCAATTCAGTACCCACAAAAAGTGCTAAACGCACCTTTACTACTTTATCGAAGTTCATGAAACTTGAAGGGATTGTTAATTCTATGAAGATCTATGACTGTGCAAAGTTTAACATTCGTAGCTTATTCCGAAGTAGAGTTTTAGATAGGTCAAATATGGGCTGAAATGTTTTAAGAAAAGATGGTACGGCAGCGCGAACTTGGCGAGGCACTGCCGTGCCCTCAGATATAAAAACAAAGTTTTGCATTTATTTTAATTTAAAGTCTTATAGCCCATCGCACCGACTTTTTTTTTTCGTTACTTAGCCTTAAGTGTTCCTTATTACGTCATATTATGATTACATTAAGAAAAGCTAAGTAACGAAAAAAAAGTCGGTGAGATGGACCTTATTAATTAAAAAATCTAATTGGGATGATAATGCCCCCCCATTCCAGACATATAACGTATTTTTTAGTTCAACAGCATCACTTATTTGAAACTTGTCACAAATTCTATTTAATTTTTTTTTTAATTTCGCCTGCGGCGCTATAAATCTCCTTTAGATACTGAATTTCACAGCTCAGATCCATCAAAAACCGCTTATGAAAAATATTTTGATGTGCCCCCCCGAAATACTGAAATGAAGATTATATTATCGGAAAAATACGTTTTTTTTGCGGTTAATTACAAAATAACTACAACTACAGCAAAATTAACGTCTGACCAAAAACACCCTAATTTTGTAGTCTTGTAGCAGAATAAATCCAAAGTATCACTTTCTGGTATATCATCAATTAAAATTTTTATAAAGTACCACTTAAGTTATTTTGCCAAAATCGAATGGACTTTACATTTCTCAAACATTTTATTTATAACATTTAGGTATATCCTGTTTAAAATTCGTATATTTATATATATATATAGGTAGAAACTTGATTAGCCAAAGCAATAAATATCTACGGTCAAGAAAATATTGGACACGACGGACGCTACGGACCGGGCACTTAATATACTAAAATGACATATTTCTGACATGGTTGTAGAGACAAACCACCGCTATCTCTAATGGGTAAACAAACAGCCGCAGTGTACTTCGACTGTAATTATCTCAAATAAATTATCTTTACCACGGTCTCAGAATAAAAACATTTACTAGAAACACACCTACACTCTAAACAAAGAATTTGCCCCGCGGTAAAAAAAATTTCTACAATGAAAACACGTACTTTTCTTGAATAAATTGTTTTCCCTTAAAATAATTTGTTTTGAATTAAAATATTTCTTTTTAGTTAATGCAGCATTTAATCTTGAAATGAGACTTTATTTTTCTTTTTTGTTTTGTTTCAGTATAGTCCATTTTGTAACAAAGCAAATTGTCTTCATATAAGTAATATTTTGCTTTCAGAGAAAACAATGCCTTAGATTAATTCAGTTCCAATTTATAATAAAACAATTTCTGTTTCACATTAAAATAAAGATGCAAGACTTTTTTGTGCTATAACAAGAAAATATTCTCTTGGTGAATAGGAAAGCACAGATTATTTTACTTCAAAGCAACTTGCTTTGATCGAAAACAGATTTTTTTATCGTGCCCCAAAGAAACCACAATAATTGTAATGTTAAGCTTAAATCGTCTGCCCATCTCATTTGGGGTCTTCCCCTCCTTCTTTTATTTTCCCAAGATCTCCAGTTTATAATATATTTGTTCCATCAATCGTCTGTCTATGTAATATTATGACCGGCCAATTTCCATTTTAATTTTGCTACTTCTCCTCTGACATCTCTTACTTTTGTTATATTTCTTATCCATTCATTCCTTTTTCTACCTGTTGGCTTTACATATAATATTTCTTTTTCCATTGATCTTTGGGCTTTTGTTACCTTATTCATGTTTGATTTTGTAAGTGTCTAGGTGTGGGATCCATAGCTAAGTACAGGAAGGATACATTGGTTATACACTTTCGTTTTGAGGTACTGAGGATATTTTTTTATTTTTTAATATGTTGCCTAATTTACCGAATGCTGCCCAGGCCAATTTTACTCGTCTTTATTTAAAATTTGTAATAAAACACCGCCCCAAAAAAAAAATCATAGAAAATGGTTAGTTAAAAAAGTGACAGTTCAGCTGACAAGTCTCAACAAACCATCAAAATAAGGCCAAGTTACATAAATACTGCATGCCTTTAATTGTGTACTAGAAAAGTCACAATTCTTAATTTTACGGTGTCAGTATGTCAATATACTTCTAGCATTATTACTGCTAAACAAACGTGAATTTGTGGCTAATCGAGTAAAAAGAAAGTTTTTGTTTCCCCACATTTTTCTGTAGGTAGTTCGAAAGTTTAACCTCACGGGGATCCACCTAATAAGTGTTAACAGTTAACTGTTTCGTCCTTATGGGACTCCTCAGAACACTGCTCACGCAAATCAGCGTTGCTCTGGCCTAAAAGACAGAAGAGCTTTCGTGTGTCACGGATGTTTCCTTTTTTTTTTGCAATTGATCTTTTCATCGATCGATATGTATAGCAGTTTATCTCGCCTGCTCTTGTTCTAGTTTCTCTCCTATCTCGGTCGATGGCGCTTCTCGCGAGGGTTTTCTCACTATAAACATAGGATTAGAGACAAAACCGTCTAATTAACTTCGCAAGGGTGTCACATTGACCAAGCAGTATTCTGAGAAGTCCCATAAGGACGAGACAGTTAACTATCAACACTTATTAGGTGTCAATTAGGTGATTTTTACAGCTTTAGGTAGCGTAAGTCGCGTTTGAGGTTCAGGTATTCCTGATACTGATACCATGTCACGGTTCAGGGGGCCGTAAGGGTGCTTTTTGGGTAGGGAGCGGTGTGTAACCGAACCCCAAACAACGAAGCTCCCTTAGGTTGAACCTAATTGTACCGCACTGTCGAATCGAGATAACAAGGTTAACCCGATTCGACCGTATCGAAAACGATAAGGGCAATGTTAGCCTTGGCGTCCGCCGGGAAAATTACTTGGCGGATGGATCAAGACCAAGGCTAAAAATCAACACAGTTTTACAGGGCTACAACTTATTCATTGAAAGGTCTATGGAAACTTTGATAGGAGGTTGGTCCACCCACTTACCCTTATTTTGTCTACGCTGCTATATCCACTTTGTAGAATACGTTCGTCTTCGGTTCGGTTCGGTTCGGTTCGGTTCGGTTCGGTTCGGTTCGGTTCGGTTCGTCTTGTCTCTGCCACAAAAGCTGTGGACGCTACACACCCGTGACACTCAAAAGTCGATCGACTTGCTACCCCAAATTTAGACTAACCCAAAAAACCTTATAGATTCTTGATTCTGTTATTGTTATTATGTTACATGATACTCGGCTTTCATTGTGATAATTAATGCTAAGTTGCAATCTTTGATAATGTTTAATTGTGATTAAAAAAAAACTGATATCAAGTCTCGCGTTGCAAAAGAAAAAAGGAACGATCGTTATATGTGAGCTTTAGATATGATCATCATCATCATCATCATCTCTACTACCCACTAGTGAGTAGTGATTATTATATATATATTTATCGGTTTCACGACGTTCTACGTCTTCCGATACCCAATCTTCACTCGTTTCTGTTTGCTCAAAATTCATCATCTAGGCCTCTTATTCTTATTTCACTGTCTATTCCTTCTCTCCAGCTTCTCCTTGGCCGTCCTCGTTTTCTTCGGCCAGTTGGTTTCCATTGTAGTATTTGTTTAGGTAGTCTTTCATCATTCATTCTTTATACATGTCCGTACCACACTAGTTGTTTTGTTCTTATATCACCCACTAAAGTACGTTCACCCACTGTCATAATTTCTCTTATTCTTTGATTTGTAACTCTTTCTCTTTTTGATTTCCCTGTTGCTCTTCTCTAATAGTCCATCTCCGTAGCGGATAGCATTTTTTCTGTTCTATCCTTGATTGGCGATACTTCTGAGCCGTATGTAATAATACTTTTTACAATTGTGTTATATATAAGTTTTTTGTTATGTTTTGATATACTTTGGTCCCAAATTATTCCATTTAATAAAGTTATTGCTTTTCTTCCTTGTACGTTTCGATCTTTTATAGCTTTGTCTAGTGTTCCGTCAACTGTAATTTTTAGACCTAAGTATTTATACTCATCACAGGACTGAATTCGCTGCTCGGTATTTAAGATTAGATCCTGTTTCATTCCACCGATACACATATACTCTGTCTTACTGTGATTATCGTACTTATGGCTATTTTGTTTTTGACTATCCATGTTTGTTTGTTAGTCTAAGCTAGCAAATAAATTATATTTTGTAGCGTCCCACACAGCACTTGCATATGGCTAAAGTTCGCGTTATTCGCATATAGCCAAAGTTAACTCGCTTATCTTTAGTTTATATCTCGAAATGAGAGGAGAATCTTCAATATATATACACTGCCCAACCTTATAACTTCTTCTATAATTCTAATTATGCCACGTTTTGATTATAGTGAGTCCGACCGAACGAATTCGCTTCCTTGTGCTTTGCAAAAGAAGTAAACTCCCATTTTCGGGTCGTTGACGTTCGACTATTTACCATTTTTATTACTTGGACTAAAATTTTTTGGATTTTTTGGTCCGGTCTATGTGCCCCTAAAGATTTAATTTGTAATCGAAGTTCATATGTCAACGTATTTAAATTTGCACAGTTAATTATATAATCGACGGTATTTATTTCCATTTTGAAAACAAACAAAAACAAAAACAATGGACACGCGACCATTGGCAAGGCTTTTAACTACCGACCCTGACGTACCAAAAATAAAAACAAAATCATACGTCTTCACTAAGGTTAGAACCCGCAACACGGAGGAAGAGCAACGAACGGTTTGGCACGATGAAGATGGCCGACGTTAACTAAAACAAACATTCCTCCCACCCCCGCGCGAGAAGAGCCTCCCATTCACTGTTAAAAAACGGGTGAAATTGAAATCTTTTCCAACAGAAATTTTTTCAAAAAACAGCGTTTTGAAAACGTTTTTTTTTTACAAACTTTTTTCTCGAAAATATTTTTTTATAAACATTTATTTCGAACAAAAATTTTTTTAAAATGTTTTTTGTCAAAATCATTTTTTTTTAAATCTTAAATTTCTTTAAACTTTAACTTTCTTCGTGTTGATGAGTGTATGAAGAATATATCCAAAGAATCTGCTTTACGTTTTTATTTCATGTTAGAAATTTATAATGTAATTAAACATGTTGCAAGTGCATTGCTATGTATAATGCTCGAGCTTAAAATATTACACAAACTTCAACCACCATTCAGTTATGCATTGTATGTAGGTACAGTCGTCTACTTTTTTAATTACCTTAAGTCGTTATCCGTAGTGTGGTGGTTCGGTTCATATCAACAACAAGTGTTTAACACAGGAGCAGTCCGACTATGGAAATAATGTGTGTTTTTTTTTGCTTAAGATTAATGAGATCTAAAAAATTCATTAAAATTGATCCCTATAGCTGTGTCACCACAGATAGAATGACAATGTGTTATATTTTTTGAGCATTATACCAATAATAATCACAAAATACTATTCTGGACTTAAACACGCTTAGCTAAATTTTCAGGTAGTAAGTTAAGGTCTCGGGTTTTAACATTATACTTAATTTTATTATTATACAATTATATTTAACTTCCAAGTAAGAGCGAAATTTGTTTTTCCAGTAAATATAATTTTCAACCCTTTTCAAGGCCCTCCCAGGTAGCAAGGTCACGTTTTTTAAACGTCAAAGACAGGTCATTTTCAATGACCATTGACGTCTCTAATCTGACGTGTAAATGACCTTTAAATGACGTTCAAAAGACACACCCAAAATGACGTCATTTTAGACGCTTTAAAGACGTCAGCAATATGACGTATTTGGGACCAAATTAGAACATTAGAAACACACAGACACAAACCTATTTATGACTTTTTTTAAACTCGTCTGAATATATGAAATATTCCCTGCAGTTGAGAACACTGAAGGAAACTTAGACACAGAAGGTGACTCTTCTGTGACTTAGACCTGGAAGTACTGGAACAGGTAAGCGGTGTTCGTCTGTGAGGTACAGATCAAAATAGACCTATACCTAGACTTACACATCTCCACCTTGAAGCGAAAGAAGCCTCAAAGTTTGTCTTGATTTAATATTTAATTTATTTTACATACGTATCCCCACATTCCGTATAAATCCGGTCAAGTACTGACTGAAGCACTATCTATGTAAATATGAGTGTATGTCCCTTGGACAAAATGTGCAGTGTGGGTAGTGACCAATATATGACGTTTTTCAGACGTCAAAAGGCAACATTTTTTGGTAGATGACCTGCTGGTCATCAAAATGACCACTTTTCGACGAAAAAAATACGTTATTTGATGACCCCTTGCTACCTGGGCTTGTACCTGCACTCATATGGAAGTGCTGATATAAAAGTTTTATCTACAGGGTTTTTCCGTACATTTTTACTAACCAATCTAAGAATTTTTCGAATAGATCCTGAAAGATGAGTAATACGTTTTATGTCTCAATTTTATTTAAAGAAGTTGCTGGCCAAAATATCTAACCCTTTTGGCAAATGTCAAATTTTAATAAGAGCTATCTTTTTTTGAATCGAAAAAACCCAACATTTTTAGATTTTTGTTTCCTTCTTATTTTTAAAATATTTACAGCATTTTTAGATAACATAAATAATGAATTTATTGGAACATACATGTTGTCAAGGAACAAATATATGACAATTTTTGCATATCTTTTATTTAAAAAATCAGTACATAAATATCAGCTTAACTCTATAATAGTTCAATACGAACAGATGGTAAATCATAAAAATTTATAAAACCAACTTTTTTGATTGAGAGAAGGAAAGAAACGAGAATCTCTCGCCGAGCGGGTCTTTCTCTCTCGACTAGAGGGTCTTTCTCTCTCGTCTCGTCTCGAGCTTTCATTCGAAAGAAAATATCTCTCTCGTCTCGTCGAGAGAGGGCGAGACGAGACGATATGCGATAGTCTCTCGTCTCGGCGGCAACACTATGTTAGACCCATCTTTTACAATCTAGGGGTCTATCGTACTTTGTGTTAAAAATATTCTCGATTCGATATAAAATAAAGACAATGTTGTGTTGCTTAATAGGTGCCATCAGGTGTCCATTTATAATAGTGGTCTTCGATATTAGCGCTAAATAATATTGTTTATAGCGTCATAGTTTTTCGGAGGATAATTAAAAGGTGTAATTTATTAGAGATTATATTTTTATTTCAATTTTTGTTGTTGTTATGACTGAGATAAGCTTTAAATTTGCGGCATAGGAACGTCAGAATATGTGGGTGCGTAATGGCTTTAATTACCTTTTGAAGTTGAAATTTTTCTACTACACTTGTCTAACAAGGTAACAAATTATTAATAAAGGATGTTTTACATAAAGTTTACAAAACATTATCGTTCGCGTTTTTTTTTTAAGATTTTGCCTGTATTAATTGTACACTTTCCGTACAACTTTTTGTACAACGTTTAATCCAGGTAACTATCAGTTTTTTTAAAAGTCGTAGCTATATTACAAAAAGTTTCTTGACATTTCCTAGCTTTTAAAAATAATAAACTGCCGGTTGATTAGTTTTTTTGGGCATTCTGTGCTTTATTCCCAGGTAGCAAGGGGTCATCAAATGACGTCTTTTTTTCGTCGAAAGTGCACATTTGGATGACCAGCAGGTCATCTACCAAAAAATGTTGTCTTTAAGGCGTCAGTTATTTGACGTCTTTTCGTAGTGTAGTTTTTGACGTCTGAAACACGTCATATATTGGTCACAACCCACACTGCACACTTTGTCCAAGCGACATATACTCATACTTACATAGATGGTGCCCCAGTCAGTACTTTACCGGATTTATACGGAATGTGGGGGTACGTATGTAATAGTTATAACAAACAACAAGGTTTGAAAACGACTCTTTGCATACGATCGAGACAGTTTGGTAGACCGAGCCGAAGGCGAGGTCTACAAGTCGAGCGAGTGTGCAAAGAGGTTTTCAAACAAGTTTTTTACAATATTTTTTATACGACTGCTAATAAAGAAAGAAAAATCAAATTTTAATTTAACTTGTTTTTATTTCCGACATTTTTACAACAAAACTTTAAAAATTCAACAATTTTTTGACGTATCTAATCAACAAAACATACGAGCAGTGACGGTTGCTTCGGAACTAAGCCAACTTATATTGATAGGTGACAACAACAAAAATCACAATGACGGGAGACCCGTATGCAGAAATGACATAGACGTGCGCAAAAATGACATAAGCGTGTGCAAAACGTTTTGCACACAGCGTGCGCAAAATGCCATTTTCAGATCGTGTTCTCCGTGCGCAAAACCCCCTTTTACAAGACAGTCGTATAAAAAATTAAATATTAAATCAAGACAAACTTCGAGGCTTCTTTCGCTTCAAGGTGGAGACATGTAAGTCTAGGTTTAGGTCTATTTTGATCTGAACCTTACAGAACACCGCTTTACCTGTTCCAGTACTTCCAGGTCTAAGTCACAGAAGAGTCACCTTCTGTGTCTAAGTTTCCTGCAGTGTTCTCAACTGCAGGGAATATTTCATATATTCAGACGAGTTTAAAAAAAGTCATAAATAGGTTTGTGTCTGTATGGGTGTCTGATGTTCTGATTTGGTCCCAAATATGTCATATTGCTGACGTCTTTGAAACGGCTAAAAATGGCGTCATTTTGGGTGTGTCTTTTGAACGTCATTTAAAGGTCATTTACACGTCAGGTTAGAGACGTCAATGGTCATTTAAAATGACCTGTTCAATTTGACGTTTAAAAAATGTGACCTTGCTACCTGGGTTAATTGACTTTATTTTCATTTCAGCCTTTGTACAGTATTTTAGGCAATTTGGTAGATACCTATACAGTGAAACCTCCTATAAGCGGACACTCACGGTTTCGTCGATTTTGTCCGCTTATTGGAGGTGTCAGAGAGAACTGCTAAATTTTAATATATAATTATTAAAAATTTCCGCTGCTTTAGTTTGTCTGATATACAGACAATAGACAACTTTATTAATCTTTTCAGCTACAATAATGTAGATAAGATACGTCAAATACAAAAAATATAACATTAAGTGTAAATAATAATAGTGTAAATATTTAAAAAAATAAAAACGAAAACACATTTACAAAATTTGTATATATATATATGTATATAAATTTTGAGAACAAAAATTTACCTTCTGCCCAACATGTAGTTTTCAAATTCAATTAAACTATAAAAAGTTTCTTTTAATAAAAGATTTTTGATTTCTTTTTTGAATCTTGGCAGCGGCGTAGTTTGTTTGATTTTGTTTGGCAACAAGTTAAAGAATTTGCATCCAAGATAATGAGTACTTTTTTTTATATACATACTCATGGTTGTGTTTATGGATGCTAAAGTGGTTACGACTTCTAGTTGGATAGTTGTGATAAGAACTATTTAATGTAAAAATATGTTGGTGTTGAAAAATGAAAATGAGTAGTTTATATATGTAAATACTTGTTATTGTCATAATTTTATTATCCTTAAATGCAGAGCGACAAGTACCGTTGTAAGGTATATTGAAAATTAATCTTATAAGTCTCTTTTGACCTACCAATACTCTTTCCACATCCTGAGCACTACCCCATACTGCCACACCATAGGCCAGAGCCGAGTATGCATTAGCATAATACACAGTAATGAGATTTTTTATACTGAGAGAGTTTTTAAGTGACTTAATCATGAAGTAGCATGTATTAAGTTTTGAGCATACACACTTATGTGTAAACTCCACTCGAAATGTGTATCGACAATAGTTCCCAAAAATTTTGAGCTATCGCTAACTGGCAAAGGGATGTCATTAAAGATTATATTGAGGTCGGTAGGTTTATGGGAATTTGTTCTAAATTCCATAAAGACAGTTTTAGAGACATTTATAATCAAATTGTTTTGCTTGCACCAGTTCGAAAATTCATTTAGGATTAAGTTGATTTTTTCATGAAGAAAATTTGTGTCTTTTGCGGATACAACGATGGACGTATCATCGGCGAACATAAACACAAGTCCCCACGTGATATATTCGGGAAGATCGTTAATAAACAGCAAAAATATTAAAGGTGCAAGCACACTGCCTTGGGGCGTGCCTATGTTTGATTCTGTAGATTCTGAATATGTGCTTCCTATTTTGATTTGAAATTTTCTATCTGTAAGAAAAGATTTAATGCAGTTATTAAGGGGGTTTTGGATACCTAGTTTTTCGAGTTTTTTATATACAAAGTTAGGGTCTATGGTATCAAAAGCACGGGTTAGATCAAACAATAGTGCAACAACTCTATCGCCTTGGTCTCGTTTGTTGTAGATCTGTTGAACAAAGTCAATGCTGGCTGTTTCGGTAGAGTGCATTTCTCTGAAACCGTGTTGGCTTGGAGTTAAGATCTGATATTTTTTAAGAAATTGATTTATTTGGTTGCATAGAACTTTTTCAAAGACCTTAGAGAAACTGTTCAACATACGTATTACTACCCAACTGAATAATAAAAATAAACACAGTAGTCCCGCCGAATAAATAAATGTTGTAAATACGACAGAAGTATTTAGTCTCCGCATTAAAACGGAAATAGGAAATTCTCCAGCTGCAGAGTGCATTGTTGCCAACATACTACATAATGTCTATGCCCATGTCGTGCAGCGCGCCGCCCCGTTGTCAGAGGTTCGCGTCCGGTTAAGGGAGGTTTCAGAATTTTTTAACCAAAAAAAATTGTGCGCGTCCGGTTATTAGAGTGTCCGGGTACAGGACTGAATTTTACATGTAAAGATATAGGCAAAAGCTTGGTTCCAACAAATTTGTCCGCCTAAAGGGAGTGTCCGCTTAATAGAGGGGTCCACAAGGAGAGGTTCCACTGTATAACTAAACCTTATGGATGATTCTACCAAAAGTGGGCTATATGGATATCATTTTTGGTCATTGCCTTTAAATAACAATACAGCACAGTAAATAATTTTGTTTTATTAAATTTATGTAACTAATTAGGTGTAAGCTAAGAAACATTTATTTTCCCAAATTTTAGGAATTATTGCATAAAAATGCCAGAGGAATGAGGA
This sequence comes from Aspidapion aeneum, assembly GCA_963576565.1. Taxonomy (NCBI): domain Eukaryota; kingdom Metazoa; phylum Arthropoda; class Insecta; order Coleoptera; family Brentidae; genus Aspidapion; species Aspidapion aeneum. Next base: position 7,976,303 of record OY755045.1, read on the forward strand.
CCAGAGGAATGAGTTTTTTAATGGTTTTCCAATTTAAATCAAAATTTATTTAGACTACTTAACTTAAGTTTTATATAAACAAAGTTCCTATACTTATAATTTTAAAACAATGAACAAAAAAATTATACTATTGATATCAGTCGAATATTTACTTACCAGAGGAATGATAATTGAAGCGTTCCTTTTTGATTTCTTCGAAAATAACTAATTTTCTGCGAAAATAAAAAGATCTATAACTTAAACCAAACTAAAGTTGACATTATCTGTCAAAACTTGTCATCCTCACAAGTAAATTAGATATCCAGGGCCGTCTCTTTCTCTAGAAATTAACCGGTGGTATTCACAAATATTGTGTTATTAAAAATGGAGCACGTTTAAAATTGTTAAATTTTCTAGGAAGATGTAAATTCGGATTTGTGACTGCAAACATAAGTTTTATCATTTTTTTGATAAATAGTTAAGACTTGGTTAAATATTATTTATGAGGATATTTTTCTCAATCTGAGTTTTTAATATTTGGTTTGGGACTACACCAGAGGAATGAGGTATTTGCTTTGTAATAAAAAAAATTATAAACTTGCAATTTTTTTTATACATTAAACTCAAATGCTCCATAAAGAAAACATTTCGTTTTAAATCTTATAACTAAAACTATGCTTCATTTGCAGTCTGTGTTTGAAAAATAAGCATTCCCACTCCACAGCACCATTTTTATAGAATCATCCTTATTTATTTTTTTATGAGTTCCAGGTTCCTTAAAAGCTACTCCGCAGAACCCATTCGCGCGACATGTGGTACCCAACTATATTTTTTATTATATGGAGCACCTTATACCCACTGTTTTTTAGATCGCCATCTCTCTAATGTCCGGCGTGTGTGGTCCCATTAAGAAAACTAAATCGTATTTATTTAATATTTAATTTAATTTAACTAATGCTTCTACACACGGTTCCAAAGCTGCAGTCAGAATAAAAAGCCAGTTCATACAGTAATTTTGTGTAACTTATAAAAAAAATTTAAATAAAAAAAACACTCAACTGATAAATTTATTTGTAAGTACTAGTCGCAGTTGAGTACAAAATTGATAGGTATACCTATAATGTACGACATGCTTCAACTTTTAGTTTTGATACCCAAAGCGCACTTACGAAATTATACAGTTTTGTATTTTCATGAATCAGGTTATTGGGTAATTTTGTACCCAACTGCGACTAGTAGTTACAAGTAAATTTAGCAGTTGGGTGTTTTTCTTATTATTATTTTTTTTATTTCCAACTTTTAGGTTTAATTCTTATTAAGCCTTATAAAAAGAACTATGCATTTACAATTCATTTAGCTCTACCCAAAAAGTACGTGTAGATTTTCTACAGATGCGAACAGTGTTACCTTCCACTGAGTGAAGGTGGGGGCGGAGAGAGGGAGGAGCATTGGCGTAGCTAGCCTTGCTTTTCAGGGGGGGTCGTGGCCCCGGTCTATCTTGAACAAAAAGCAAACATAGGTTTTAAAGAGTCGTGCAAAGTGTGCAATGAATAAAAAAAAATACGCGCATTAAATGTTCTAATATTTTAATATAACAAATTTAATAATACATTTACCAACTTATTTATATGTATACACAGGAAGTATGTGATTCAGCAATTCTACAAAGAGTTTTATACGTCGCTGACTGAAGGCGTCTACCACACTGTCTAAGTCGACCTCAACATCTTTTTCTATGAATAACAATGACAAACCTGAGTGTCTCTCTTGAGTCATAGTTGTTCTAAGCCAATTAAAAACTCTCCTCATGGCAGAGAAAGACCTCTCGCAAGTTGCACTTGAAATTGGAAGAATACTCGCAACTTTAAAAACTTGGTAGAGGTTTGGATAGGTGTTTTCTGCTATATGTTGTTTGATAGAATCATGACCAACAGTTTGATTTAACCGAAAAATACAATTCTTTAAAACGGTCATTTCTGCTCTTAGAGTAGAAGTATTAATATTAATCCCGGTATTGCTCGACGAATTTATTCCATTTAACGACGTGGGAAAACTTAATATGAAAATGGTTATGAAATTGTCACCAAAATCGGAAAATTTTCATAAGACACTAAACGCTAACCTCAAAAAAACTAAAAAGATAATTATATTTATTTTAGAAAAACAGTTTAAAAAGGTCTTTTATAACCTTACGACATCTACAACCCGATTTCGGAAACAGAGGGGCAAAGGTCGCTGTCTTTATTTAACTTACACTTCTATAATATTTTACAAGATGTCGCCAATATGTATGAAATATTCAATATGCATAATTATTCTTTGTTTGAAACTCGTAGACAATGATTGTGTAGAAATAAAATTTCGGACTTCCATTGTCTTTATTTATTTTAAAACGCGACGTTTCGGTTAGTAAGTATCTCTAACCGTTATCAAGTTTACACTTGATAACGGTTAGAGATACTTACTAACCGAAACGTCGTGTTTTAAAATAAATAAAGACAATGGAAGTCCGAAATTTTATTTCTATGCATAATTATGTTTAAATTTAAAAAATATTTTCGGGAAATTGCATAAGTGCAGAAAAGTTACCGATAATTTAAAGAGAAAAAGCCTAATTCCGCAAGACAAGGGCTTTTTCCTGAAATGTAAACATTATCTGAATGATTTTAAATTTTAATGCACCTATTTTATTTGAATATTTCCCGAATAATAATAGAAAAGTATGTATTTTCAGCGTCATGTTCTTTTACTAGTAGTCGGTAGGGGAGGCCTAAAATATCCTAGGGAGGGCGTGAGGGACTTCAGGGGGGGGCAGGCCCCCCTGGCCCCCCTAGCTACGCCAATGGAGAGGAGGAACTGATAAAATGGTGTCGAGAAAAATCTTAAAGCGTGTGCCGAAAGAATTTTTGAAATCGCTCTAAATTTATGAAAGGTACAGCTACCAACTATTACTAATAAGGAGGGTGGGGAGAAAAGAGGGAGCGGTAGGGGGAACCTAGTAAAATGATGTTGGAAAAAAGTCTTAAAGCGTATGCAGAAAGAATTTTTCAAATTGCTCTATATTTGTGAAAGGTATAGCTACAACTATTACTAATAAGGAGTGAGAGTGGAAGAGAGGAGGGGGAAACTAGTAAAATGATGTTGCAAAAAAGTCTTCAAGCGTGTACAGAAAGAAGTTTTGAAATCGCTTAATATGAGTGAAAGTTATAGCTATAAGTATTACTAATAAGGATGCGGGAAGGAGAGAGGGAGGGGCGAGGGGGGGACTAGTAAAATTGTGTTGGAAAACAAATCTGAAGGCGTACGCAGAAAGAATTTTTGAAAGCGCTCTATATTTGATAAAATTATGCGAATATGGTTTTTGAATAGGGTGGGGGCAATGACAGGAGGGGAGACGGGTGTGAGCGGGGAGGACTACAAAGTAACGACAGCAAATTAGAAGAAATTTGCTATGGGGGTAATCACAGGAATTTTAATAAAATCGCGTGAAAGTTAGATAATTTGTATCCCTTAAAGCCTACGTCATGTTACAAAATGGCGTCTGAAGACCGCCATGTTGATTCCTGTTTAAAAAAATGTAGCCTATAGCACCTTCGGGATCAGTAGCAATTCAACGACACCTTTTTTGTCAAAATCGGTTCAGCCGTTTAGCTTCTAGCGTCACCTAGGTACGACACATTATAGGTATATTAGTACTTACAAATGTCAAATGTTTTTTTTATTTAAACATTTTTTATTGCCTATTTTGGTTGTGCCGTACTGAGGATCTCTAAATAAATAAATAATAAGTTCAGGGAATGGATGAGACAAGAACACCAAGAAGAATTATGAGCTGAAGACCTGCAGAAAGAAGAGTAAGAGGTAGGACACGAAAGATATCATCAATACTTTATCTTTAAAAAAATGCCAAGAGACATATTATATAGTCCTTCCACAGGCAGTTAACAAGACGCTAGCCCTACCAAGTCCACTTTCAATCCCTGACTTCGCATGCGCAGATCTACCAATATTATTTACCTCATGTATTAGAATAGATGAATACAGGGTGATTTTTACTTGAATGATTCTAACCACATAAAAATAGAAAGTTTCAAAAACCTAACCTAACAAAACCTAATCAAATCTAACCGAACCGAACCAAAGGAAATTGAACCAATAATTTTTTTCAAAAAAAAACTTTCCTGACTTCCTGCCCGGGATCCTAGAGGATGTGAATCCGAACCGAACCTAACAAAACTGAACCAAACCTAACCTAACCAAACTAAATTACAACACGTACTGCTAATTAGGTTTAGGTGGGTAGGGTTAGGTTTGGATAGGTTCGGTTCGGTACGGTCCGGTTCGGATTCACATCCTCTAGGATCCCGGGTAGGAAGTCAGGAAAGTTTTTTTTTGAAAAAAAATATTGGTTTAGTTTGCTTTGGTTCGGTTCGGTTAGATCTGATTAGGTTTCGTTAGGTTATTGAAACTTTCTATTTTCATGTGGTTTGAATCATTCAAGTGAAAATCACCCTGTACATCTATTCTAATACATGAGGTAAATAATATTGGTAGATCTACGCATGCGAAGTCAGGGATTGGAAGTGGACTAGGGCTAGCGTCTTGTCAGGCAGTTACACTTTTGTGACATTTTCAACCTCTTTATTTATCATATGCATACTGGGAGCAACACAAAAAAATATGAAAAATGGCATCTCTTTGAGTTGTTTTTTTTTCTGTGCGTCTTTCTTTTCAACCTACAGTCAGCATATTTTTATCCAGATACAATGACAGTTTTACTTTTAATTTTATATCAAGATGATATATTTACTTTTTAATATATTTCTGGTTAGGAAATATATTTATTTCATGTCAAAGTCATAAAACTGTAACTGCGTATGGCAAGGACTAAATATATATCATATATTTTACTGGTTTATAGATGCAAAAGCAAGGCCAACACAAAAATAGAGGCCACGACCCTGAAAAAATCAGCTGTTCTCCTGGGGCTGAATTTTACATTGGGTCTTATGGGAGGTCAGACGTTTTTTTATGATATTTTCAAAATGGCACTACAGATTTCCGCAAAATTTCAGTGAAATATTCTTAGACACCATCCCGATATTCCACCAAAGGTTTGTAAGGAAGCAACATGATTAAAAGGTTAAAATCTTCAAGATTTAGCATTCCTTATTTTGAATTCAAATTACCCGCCATGTACCACATGCCAACTGTTATATTTGACATGTATTTGACTTTGTCATATATGATTGTCACATTCGCTTCTGCTTTAAACTTAATTTTTGTGTGAGCTAATGAAGCGGCTATGAAAAATTAGGGCTTACTATACATTTTAAAAAAAATGTTCTGCCAGAATAAAGTAAAAACAATCTCAAAAACGGCTTTATTTTAAAAAAATCAAATATCAATGAACCGTCATTCCAACTTCAATATTTTGAAGACAATCGACAATCAGCTGTGTCGTAACGTGACCATCAAAAAAAAATCAGCCCCGGATGTGACGTCAACAAAGTGGAGGATCGTGGCCCGTCCATTTTGATAGCAGTGGCAAAAGATCGCAAAAAATACGAGGAAAAAACTTAAACAGCTTTTCTTTCTTCAAAATTGTGCTTTTCTTATCTGCAAAACTCCTGCAAAACTATTTACTTTACGTACTTACAATCCTGATAATCTTAAAGCGCTAGAACGACCACGTTTTGTGCCAATAACAAGGTAAAAAGCCTTATTTTAACAAGCGTTCCAATGTTGGAAAAGATAAGAGAAAAGAAGAGTAGAGAAACGGTAGTTCTTCCCTTATCTTTTGTCTTTGATATTTTTTTGAGTTTGTTCCTCCAATAATGAAACATGATAGTAATATCACACTAGAAAAAAAAATAAACCGAATCAAATAAGAGAAAAATATATTTTGGCCGGTGTCTTATTTATATTTTTCGCTCTTGTAGACGCGTATTCCGCTGGTAGTGGGAAAGTAGGGGAGTACATCGTGACCTCTCATCTTCACGAAGTTTTTCGTCATTCCGTCGTGTGCTACGAAACAGATGAGAAGTGGGTATTTGTTCTTCACTCAAATTCTAGCCCAAGCCATGAAATTTCCTCCCTCTACTTTACCGGGGAGCACAAAGGACAGGTATTGGCTGAAACAATGGGCGTTACCACGTGTAAACTTCTATAATTTTTTCTTTAATACTGGATATTTTATACATATGCTGTTGTTCTTATCTTAGGATTTTCAAAGATCCCATTTGCATTTTCTCCAGAACATGGTAAAACCAAAAGCTCTTAGAATTTACCTTGTACAAATATACAAGGTGTGACAATAAAATTATAAGACTGTAAAAAATCTACTTTATTTAAATACTAATATCTACAACTTAATGATGTTCCCCATCAATGTCGTCCCCTTCTCTAACGACGCAGCGTTGCGTGCGTTTTTTTCCAATGTTGGAAGCGTTTTTTCCTTGACGTGTTCTTATATTTCAAAACGGGTTCCTTTTAACGATTTTTTTTCACTTTCGGAAACAGGTAGAAGTTGCAAGGGGCCAAGTCTGGTAAATATGGTGGGTGGTTAACGACAGGGATCTTCTTATTAGCTAAAAACTGCTTAATGAATAGGGCATTGTGAGCTGGTGTTCCTGTAAGAGCAGCCACGTGTTTGACCCTCACCCGCCCATTCAATAAGAATAACGCCCCTAATATCGAAAAAAGAATCAATGAGCATTGCTGTTTTGGATGTGCTGGAGCGCCCTTCTCGTTCATCATCTTTAACTTCTTCGCGACCCCCGAACAAGCTTTTATGCCACATCAAAATCATTGCACGAGACATACACTGCTTTCCGTACACATCTTTTAGCATTTGAAAGCATTCAGTAGCCGTTTTTTTGAGTTTTACTTTTAATAAATTAATATGTTGCTCAATTTTTTCATTTGTCATTATTCTGGCAAATGAGCTATGCACGATCCGCTTCAAACCACTGCGTAAGCCAAACTATTAGAGGACAAGCGAGAAGATTGCGCGCGGTAGCAGAATGCAAATCAAGGTGAAAAACTCCAACTGCCCGAGGCGTGGATATTTAAAACCTGTTAGCACGAGAGCCAGTCTTAATACCTCGTACTGTGAGTTGTAGTACTACACTACACCTACACTTTGTAGTACCGAGGGTATAGCACCAAAACAACTAATGGGTATAATGAGTCAATTATCCCATGGTACACCAGCACATAAGTGGTACCGATCTGATAAGAGTCGCCTGACCAAGCTAGGGATCGCTCTAGTCCACTATGCAACACTTAATAATTATCAGGTTTTGGTTTAGGCTACGGCTACACGAGCCAATTTACATAAATAACATTGCTATAATGTCTAAATTAAATCGCTAACTTAGATTTTAAGCTAATACAAATAGATAGAGCAATCTACAGCCAAATCAAAACAATAAAAAGCAACACAGTTATCATAGAATACTAGCCGGATATATGATATACCAACCAAGCTAATATGATATAATATCAGCTCAGTTCAGTCTCAGTTCAGTATATTTTATTTAAATTCAATTTACAAAAATACATTGGTAATTTATCATAAATTTCTCACGACAGATTTTTTGCACCTAGGAATGTATACCTGTATGTGCATTGTTTACTTATAAAGACAATGAATTTAACATTTATATAATAGATAAAATACCTATTTAGTAGTAGTAGTGGGGGGTTGACCCGCAGGTCTGACAAGTAGGCCAGAGTAGGCCCTTTTTGCCATGCCCCAAGTCTGTCCCTTAACACACTCTCTGCACTTCCCTTTGATGGTCGGGTAACTCATTGGGCCTTCCTGTTCTTTTTACAAAGTCCAGTAAGTCTGCCCATTTGAGCATGTGCAGTTCTTCCTCGCTCAGAGTTGGCGCTTCGAGTGCCTGTTGTCTCATCCTTGCGTAGGCCTCGCATTCTGCCACGAGGTGTCTTGATGTCTCTTCTTCCTGTCCACAGGCTGGGCAGGTACGGTCATTCGCGACTCCTATACGTGTCATGTGCTTCCTCAACCGGTTATGTCCGGTTAGAGTACCTATCAGCAGTCCGAGGTCTTTTCGTGTCCGTCCCAGCATCCATCTAATTCTGGTCGCTTTTGGACGGTCTACGAATTCTCTGGTCTGTCTGCAACCCGTTCCTGTTTCCCAGGAGTTTAATAGCGCGTCCTCGGCCCATTTGTTGAGTCCGCTTTGCACTTGTCTTTTTGTCACGCCCAAAAGTGGCTCCGGTCCTACATAGGCAGGTTCCTGCCCCGAGTCGTGCGAGTTCATCCGCCCTCTCGTTGCCTGGTACCCCCGTATGTCACGGAACCCAAACCAGCGTCACCCGTTTGCCATCGCTTAGAGTCTCCAGCGCCTTTGCGCATTCTTCCACCAAGCCGTCAGCAATCTTGGGTGCGTTTAGCGCCTTCAGGGTGGCTTGACTGTCAGAGCATTTATATATAAGCTCCTCTTCGCTGTTCCGAACCTCTTCTAGGGTTGCCGCCATTATTATGGCGTAGACTTCTGCTTGAAAAACAATAGCCTACTCACCGAGCGAGTAGCTCTTCTGAACTTCTAGTTTTTCCACGTATACTCCCGCTCCTGTGGTTTGCCTCTCTGATAGTTTGGATCCATCAGTGTAGCAAACTAAAGCGCTCTCCTCAAACATCATTTCGTCTCTCTGCCACTCTTCCCTGTCTGGGATGTGGATTTTGTACCTCTAGTACCTTAGTTATTTTTTTTAACACATATTATTTGTTTACATTATTTCAAATAAACTGTACTAATCTAGATCAAAAATAAAAGTGTTCAAACAAAACAATCTTAAATAGACTCAGAGGAAAAAAACAATAATAATAATAATACCCAATAATTACATAAATATTAAAGTTAGCTTATATTATTTTGTAGTTTATCCAAAAAAAAGCATTTGTTTATTTAAAAAGGAAAACGTTTTAAATTTATTGCTGAATTGATATTTCCCATATATGTACAGGTATCAAATTATAGAATCTAGGCCCAATCAGGGACAAATCAGGGACACATTTCATCAGTTTTTGGACAGATGGAATCTTCAGTCCTTGGCCCAATAAATGAAACAAAATGATGACCCTGATTATTTTGGTACATATCAGTATTGTATAATTTCGTAAGGTTTCCCCTTGTTCCATATAGATGAGAACTTTTTAGAGTTTCAAACTTTGAGGTATGACAGATAGTGGCTTCACCCTGTAATGCAAGTTTTGAAACACAAAAACATATAGGATGACTAAATTTGCAAAATAACGAAAATATTCAAAAAACACCCCTATTTAGGGGTGTTTTTTGCATTTTTAAGGGTGTTCCAACCACTGGCGGTAGCTTTAACCCTCATTTTCGTGATCAGCGGCCCAAAATACGTAGGGGACAAGTGGTCTCATCCGTTTCGCAATTTCAGGACCTTTTACCTTGATTTTAAATGGACTAAGAGACTGTGAGTTTTATCAGCATAGAATATTATTTTCCTTCCCAAAGATAAGTTGTAGAGATAATTTTTGATATACACGGAAAGAGGATCGTACCTAATACTTTGCCTCGTGTGGTATAAAGTGTTTAACTGTTCTCGTATCGCTTTCTGTCCTCCCCACTCTTACCTCTTGTAAGTCATCCCTAATGCCAATACTTCCAGCACTATACCCCTCACTCCAGATGCTTCCAAGCAAGCAGAGCATGGGAGACAGTGTCGAAAGCCTTCGCGAAATCAAGAAATAGGGCAATACTTACATTCACGACCTAAAACCAAACTAATTTTTTGAAATGGTGTTACTTTTTTAGATAAAATTTGTGATGCATTTTTCAAAAACTTTTGCAACATTTGAAATAACGCTTATAGGTCTATAGTTTCCGAATTTTTTTTTGTCACCAGCTTTATATATCGGAGATACTACTGATTTTTTGAAATGGGAGGGAACTTTCCCTTTACTACTATTAAGCTTTTGTATTCCAATATTAAACTTTTAGGTTTTAGAAACCTTTTGTATATTTGGTGTAAATATTTTTATTTATCAACATTTTAAACGTTGATTGAATAGGTGAAACTATTCAATCAACTGTTTAACTTACTTAATATTACCGTTTAGGTTTGGGATATATTATTGATTAAAAATGCCGATTTTAGGGCAACGAACAGTTAAAAACATTATTTCAAAACACTGGAAACAGTAATAATTAAAAGCTTTAAAATTAAAAAACTCCAAAAGAAAATACTAAAATAATTATGAATAATAAAGTTAAATTTGATACAAATTTAAAATAATTTGATAAATTTCCCCAGTTGAAAAAAAAAACCCTTAAGAAGTGTGAACGAAAGCAAAGCCAACTAAAGAATTGAAACGAACCAAGCCAAGCCCAACTAAAGAATGTTTTCCCTCACGACTTTCGAAAGTTTCCTATCTCAGTTAAAGCGACCCTGCGCTTGAAGGGACAAATATCTTGGCGTTGATTGGCTAGAATTCTACTCCCTTTCGCCCTGACGAGAAAGAGATAGACTGCGCTTTAAACGCTCCACTAAGAGACAAAATACCAATGCAAGCAAGACTAAAAAAATCAATAAAGTTAAAATCGTACAGTGTGTTTTTAAAAAATTGAAAATAATTTAGCAAATTTTTTTCTAGTTACACAATATAAATTATTTTGATGTTAGTGGCTCAAAGGACATATTAGCCGAATACAACGTTTGTAAAAATACAGCGGACCTGAAAACATGCCAAAAAACAAGTCACCGGTGTTGCCATAAATTTTACTTATTCTTAACCTAGTCTTGCATATAATTAATGCTTGTTGATGTCAATAACAATATTTAATTAAAAATATTTAAAAACTTATAAATGGCAAAAATATCATTTATATTCAAATCGCGTTTTGTTACACACCGATCTATTTTTACCTTCCTAGCCCGTACAGCAATTGCTAGAGAAGGTATTATTTTCTAGATAACGCCAAAAATGTGTCATTTGGGTGTATTTTGACCTACCCTAGCAATATCGTCGTTATGTGTGTCTGTCTGTGTGTGTGTATGTATATCTGTCCGTAACGCGATAACTCCTAAATCGCTTAACCGATTTACATGAAATTTTCAGGTAAAATGGCACTCGACATTGTAACGAGCTGATTAGATTTTAATCAAAATTCATCAATGTTAATAATATTTAAATTTTTTAACTGTCAATTAGCATTGATGAATTTCGACCAAAACTTAATCAGCTCATTACAGTGTCGAATACTATTTTACCTAAAAATTTCATAAAAATTAGTTTGGCCTTTTAGGAGCTATCGTGTTACGGACAGAGTTACACACACACACACACAGACTGGCATCACGACGATACTGCTAGGGTAGGTCAAAATACACCCAAATAACACATTTTCGGCGTTATCTCAAAAGAAAACAATACCTTCTCTAGTCACTGCTGTGTGGGCTAGGAAAGTAAAAATTAAGTGACTCATATTTTCTCCAATAGGTTCCCAATGTGTTATTCTTGTATTATATCAATATCACCAAAGATTGCCACTATCAAAAGATCGCGCCTATGTTTTGCATAGTTTAGCTCGGTGACTTTATTTACTGCTAGTCGTACCAATTGGTAAAGGTCGTACCAATTAATAGAACCAAATTGGAATTACTATTCTACTAGCAGAAAAATACTAAATATGTTTTTGTTTGTTTTGACGAAACTGTGATATACTTGGTAAATTTACACAGTACCTTCAACTTCGGTATTCGGTAAATTAAGCAACATATTAAAAAATATCGTCAGTACCTCAAAACGAAAGTGTTTAACCACTGTATCGTTCCTGTACTTACCTATGGATCCCAGACCTGGACACTTACAAAATCAAACATGGATAAGGTAACAAAAGCCCAAAGATCAATGGAAGGCAAATGTTACACATAAAGCTAACAGATAGAAAAAGGAATGAATGGATAAGAAATAAAACAAAAGTAAGAGATGTCAGAGGAGAAGTAGCAAAATTAAAATGGAAATTCGCCGGTCATAATATCAGACAGAAAGACGATTGATGGAACAAGTGTATTGTAAACTGAGACCTTGAGACAATAAAAGAAGTAGGGGAAGACCCCAAATGAGATGGGCGGACGATTTAAAGACATGCAGGAGCTAGATGGATGAACACAGCGACAGACAGAAAGAGAGAAGAGAAGAATGGAAGATACTGGAGGAGGCCTATGTCCAAAAATGGATCGAAGAAGCCTAGATAGATAGATAGATAGACTTTTAACTTAGTTTGCATATCCGAGCAGATGTGCAATCCTTAGGCTTGAGGAACCCCCCCAAGTAACATTATTACCACTCAAGGTTTTATTAATTTGGTTCCAAGGTTATTTAGAGGGTGCTGTTATGGCTTTTAGAATCAATTTGGCTACAAAATGGTAATTTATATTGCCAATTACCTAAAGAGGTGTTATACAACCAAAAAGTGTTCTTCTGTTCCTTTTAGATACTTTTGGTTTTATTGATTTATGATTGGTCTTATGGTCTTATAAAACCCTTTTACCTAAAGTTTTTAAAAAGAAATAAATATAAACTTTGGTCTTTTAGTTTTTTTCATTACTTTAGGTCATAACAAAAGTGTTTTATAATAGAGCTAAAAGGTTACCTTATATCCTTTTGTTTTTGTAGTTACAAGTAGTTTAATAGTAAATATGATTATATAGGCGCCCATATAGAACCTAGTTTCCTTAAGGTTTCTAAGAGTGGTAAATATAAACTTTAGACTTTTGGTTTTTGCCATTACTTTTAGGCATTTTAAACAGGTTTTTTCTGGAAGGCTTAAAGGTAAACTTAATTCTTTTGTATTTATGGTTACCCATAGCTGCATATTAAATATTATTTAAATAGGCGGTCATATAAAACTTTGTTTCCTTAAGGGTTCTAACAAAAGTAAATAAATACTTTCGTATTTTAGTTTTTACTAGTACTAGTACAGATTGGTACCTACCTATTGCAAGATTGATTATTTATTATCCTGCTGGGTAGAGCACCCAAGCCTAGATAAGGCCTGTTTAAACGGCCAATATAAGAGGTTTCCCTCCAACCTGCAGGCACAACGGATATCATTGCACTGGCCCTCCTGATTGTGAGCAAATTGCACGATAAAAAACATTTAAATTTAACACAACACTTTAAAAAACAAATACAAAAAATTTAAGTGAGGTTATGTTGACTATGTTTACCTTCTCTTTTTTATTGGTTTCAAAAATCCTTGTTGCGATAGAGTAACAAATAAAACCAAGTGACCACTATAAAACGATAATGGCGTATATAGAATTATTTTAAAAATATTGTAAACAGAAAATATTTATCTAGTCGTTTTAGCAGTGTTTTTTAACAATAATTTTACTTTAATTTTGATTTGTGTAAACCAAACAGACTTTTTTAATGGTGAATAGTGTAAATTATTTTTTTTTATTTTAAATATTTGTTATTTAGTTATCAAAAAACTATTAAAAAGCATTTGTGAGCTGGTGAGCTTGTTTTGAGAGCTTTTCAGATACGATTTTATCAGAAAAATAAGTCTGGCAGGCAATTTGATGATCCACAAAACGACAAACTCCTCATATATAGGTATATTTTTATGTGATACAATAATTTTGGGACTCTGACATTTTTGGAAATTTTATGACCTAAATTATTTTATATAGCCATTGTGAATCTAAAATATCGCTAAAGCTTTTATAGGAAAAATTATTTACTCTAAAGGTATTATGGTATTCAACAGAATTGCCAGGATACCAAATTACCAAATCTAGTTTTATAACAGGATAGAGGACGTTTCTGAGTTGCTTTTAGAACCTGGCATAATAGCTTTAGGCTCTAAAAGGTTCTATACTGGTGGAACCGCTAGAGGGCGAAGCTAGCGTTTACTTCTTATGGTTTTATAGTGAGTTTAATACATATGTTGCCACCACCAATTGGGGAGTCCCATTTAGGAGGTTTAAGGGGTATATAAGCGTAATGTGAACGTGTTAGCGACCAAACATTGAAACTAATTGTTTTAAGGAAAGGCGCTGGCAACCTTTTAGCTTCTGCTATAAATCAAGAAATGTTACTTGGGCCGGCCCCAAGGCCCCTTCGCCCTGGGTGGACCCATAAAATGGATCCTAGCAAAAATATGCTTCCTTTCCACAAACAAAAAATAAATTGGTACATCGAATATCGCTTATAACGATATCGGATATTATGATATATGGGTTATAGCGACGACATATTAAGGTCTCGACCGAGACTTATATACAGGGTGTCCCATAACTTAGGGGTCATAGTGCAGCAGGTGATAGGGGAGGTTGTTTCCGAGAAAATTTTTTATATAACATGGGGGCCAACAGACATCTGTTTTTAAGTTAGTAAAGTTAGAGGAGTGGGATAAACAGTGGTTTTAGAAAAAAAAAGAAAATCTGTCACAGCCAGCTGAATATTCAGCTAATTGTGATTCAGAAATATGGTACTCTTTTTTTTTGATAAAATTACAAGTTGAGAAGATACAGGCTGTCAAAATAACCTCCAAAAATGTATTAAAAAAAATATTTAAAAAAAAATTTTTTTTGCTTACTTATTCTTTTAAAAAATTTCAATAATAGGGACCTATTGCAATAAAGCCAGGCACAGCCGCGTAGCGTGGGGGGGGCGCGGGGGGTTCGTCGCCCCCCCCGCCCCGAGGGTAGTGGCGCCCCATAGGTGGGAGAGGCGCCCTTGTGCCGTATCGGCCGCCCCCTCATACATGATGACCTTTTTTTTGTTGTTTTTTTTTTTAGTTGCAAGATTTCGTCAGAGGCGCCCTTGTGACTTATCGGCCGCCCGCTGACATATGATGACCTTTTTTTTTTTTTGTTTTTGGAGACGGCGCGGTTCAAATTTCTACGGCGCGGTTCTTTTGGTCGCAAGATTTGTGAGAGGCGCCTTTTTGACCTTTTGGTTTTTTTTTGCCGTAAGATTTTTCATCAGTTTTCAGAGGCGCCTTTTTTAGCTGTTGCCCCCCCCGCCCTTTCGGGCACGCTACGCCGCTGGCCAGGCACAAATTGTGCCGGGCACTATATTAGCAGTTTCGCATTAAAAACTGACAGTTAATCTTTCAAAATTGACATACCACCATTCCTTTAATAGTGGCGTCACTCTTAATTCCGGCTCTTATAATACACGATGGCCTAATTTTGAAAGAAGACAGCTGTTCCCATAATGGGAAAGTGTCAATATAGTGCCGGCACAATTTGTGCCTGGCATTATTGGAATAGGTCTTCAATATTTTATTACTATGTCTTGCTAGAGAGACTTGTTTTTATTAAAAAATATAAAAATACAACAAAAACACGTTTAATATGACATATAGTTTTTTCTAAAAAAAATTGACCGATAAATTTTTTTTTTAATATTTTTATTTCAATTTATTGCTCTTGTTCTTATACACGATTTTACACAATTTCATATTTTTGCTGCGTTTTTTTAAAAAGTTATTATTAAAAAAGTTGAAAAAATTGCCAACTTTGATGCACTGTATCTCGACAAAGAAAATGTTTTGACTCATGCATTATAGGAACTTTTTTATCAGACATGACCTCCTCTATCACCTGTTGGCCTATGGCCCCGAAGTTATGGGACGCCCTGAATAACCCATTTTGTTACCTTTTTTCTCTCTAACGACGCTCGGTTATAACGACCGAAATTAAGCGGTCCGTTCAATGTCGTTATAACCGATATTCATTGTATAAGAAAATACCTCAGTCGTTTTTTTGGAACTAACCTTATTTTCGGACGGTAGGATTAAAATTAGAAACTTTTCTCTTTATTCTTAGAAAGCTGCACAAAAAATCAAACTTATGGCCCTGTCAAAATCACAAATCTCTTTTTTCTCACCGGCCACATTGATGCCCGAAAAAACCAGCGCCTTCTTTGTTTCACTTAATTTCGATTGACAGCATTGAAGCGTCCAAATGTCTACACTAATTATTGCGTCTTTTGTACGACTTATTAAAAGGAACCTATCTACGTTCATTTCACTATATAATGTGTAGCTACATTTCAAAGAATAGCTTGACTTTGATAGGCGAGCATAATGGATCATTTAGTTCGATTTGATCTGAAGAGAGACGAGGACAAACGAACTGAAGAAAATTTGTGTGTGTTGTATATCTGTCCATAACACAATAGCTCCTAAACCGCTCAACCAATTTTCACGAAATGTTCACGTAAAATAGTCTATAATACTATCACGAGCTGATTAGATTTTGGTCAAAATACATTATTTCTAATGATAGTTTCTTGACAGTTTAAAAAATCAAACCAGAACAATGAACAGAACACTACAAGGGACTGCTGCATGAAACGGGACCCGAATATCTGTCAGCCTCTCCGAGGAGAGACATAGAAATACATGGAGAAGAGGAAGTAATCATCAAAAAAGAAATGATAAAGAATAGTATTAAAAAGCTTAAATATTGTCATGTAGGTAATTTGGGCATGCTATCCGGAACTTGGGTTGACCTGATGTAAAAGTATTAGGACGTCAACCTAGGAAGTATGTGGTGCAAACGATTTATGTTTAAGATTAAAACACGTTTGTAATCACATGCTTCTATAAAACCAATCAAGAACGGATAGTCGGGGTTCAGTTCAGTGAGTACGCTAAGTAACTAAGTTTTTAATAGTTAAGTATAGAAGCAGTAAAGAGATGCTGATCGAGAGCTGAACCCGACCTACACATAAATAAT
This sequence comes from Aspidapion aeneum, assembly GCA_963576565.1. Taxonomy (NCBI): domain Eukaryota; kingdom Metazoa; phylum Arthropoda; class Insecta; order Coleoptera; family Brentidae; genus Aspidapion; species Aspidapion aeneum. The sequence goes on from OY755045.1 coordinate 7,993,043, forward strand.
ATTTGTATCAGAAAACTGGGCCAGACAGTAGTGATTAGTGAGTAAGTATCTTTGTACTTAGTATTAATAAACCCTTAAACCATCTCACGATCCTCTTTATTTGTACGCAACAAGTACACAAATAGTCACGACAACCCCCTCGTGACAATATGGAAAAGCTAGCGGACGTGGGGGAATATACGGTAAAATGCTCAAATATGGATCAGAGAAACTACTAGAAAATCTCACATATATTATCAATCAAGGCATAAACGAACATCCAGTACCTGATGATTGGAAAATTGCATTTATATCCGAAATATATAAAAAAGAAAACAAGCTGGATTGCAACAATTACAGAGGAATTTCAGTAACCAGTAGATTGTACGGTGGGATTCTTAGAGATCAAATAGAGAATGATTTTCATGAACAAGAAGATTAAGAGCAAAGTGGGTTTCCTGCAGGCAGATCTTGTTGTGATAATACTTTTTGTCTAAACAAGTAATTGAGAAAAGTGGTGCCAGAAATATAGAGACTCATGTTACCTTTGTGGACCTACAAAAAGCATATGATACCGTTCCAGTAGAGAAAAAAGAGCAAACTAATATCAATCATACATAAAAGCATGGAGTATTTGATGAGAAAGTTAATGAAATAATACCAAAAGTGGGGATTAGCAGTGAACGTGGACAAGACACAGTACTTATGTATTGGAAACGAATCAAGTGAGTTAGAACTAGACAATCGAGAAACAACATCTCCATACAATGAGTATGTATACTTGGGTGTCACATTTGATAAGACAGGAACAGACTGGTAAAGGACTAGAAAAAGAATAGTAAAAGCAGAAAAGGTTATTGAATGTCTTAACAGTATTTTGTTGAGCATAGAGCTAAAAAAGAATGTAGAATTTAACATATATGAAACAATGGTGAAATGAGCTAGGAATGTATCAGATTATCCATTATCCATCATGGATCCATTTATTTTAAACAGCAAGTCTCTTCGTCGACCCTTAGCCCCCATTCCTGGGTTATTTTAAATATGGTTATGTTACATAAGATCTAATGGAATAAAAAAATAATTTCAATTTTTCACCGATATCTCCGCTATTACCAAACCTTATTTGATTGATAGTCGAAATTCAGACGGACCATATCATTCGGAGAGAATAGAGGTCAATCTCTGACATGTACAAGAAAAAAAATTAATAAGATTATGATAAAAACCGCGTCGAATTTTGATCTATACTAATTTAATAAACGAATTGGTATTAGTCCATAATGGGTTCTTTATTGTGGACATTTATCATGGTCATGTGAGGATAAATGATCAATGGCTTATAGGTGGTCCTTCTGATGACGTAACATTATTTTGAAAGTTATTTAAATAAAAATCAGACATATTAGGGACTTATTTCAATAAAGCCAGGCTGTAATAGTGCAAAGAGGCTCAGAAATCCACAGGGAAACCAGAAAACAGCAAAGAAATTTGATACGCAAGGAAAAAAATGAAATATTCGAGCGCAAATGCCACGATATAAATACACACGTAGGAATTAGGCAGAGTTATGAAGTATGGAAATTCATTTTTACGGTAAAAACCCAACAAAAGAAAAAGTAAACATTCAGATCACCAAACCAGAACAATGGATAGAACACTACAAGGGACTATTGCAGGAAACGAGATCCGAATATCTGTCAGCCTCTCCGAGGAGAGACATAGAAGTACATGGAGAGGGAGTAATTATGGAAAAAGAAATGATAATAGTAGATAGATAAATAGAATTCGGAAAAGATAGCGGAACTAGGATCAGAGAAACTACTAGAAAATCTCACATATATAATCAATACATAAACGGACATCCAGTACCTGATGATTGAAAAATTGCATTCATATTCTCAATACATAAAAAAGGAAATAAGCTGGATTGCAATAATTACAGAGGAATTTCGGTAACCAGTACTGTAAGTAGATTGTACGGTAGGGTTCTTAGAGATCTAATATAGAATGATTTTCATGAACAAGAAGGAGAAGAGTAAAGTGGGTTTCGTGCAGGCACATCATGTAGTGATAATGTTTTTAGTCTTAAACAAGTAATTAAGAAAAGGAATGCCAGAAATATGGAGACTCGTGTTGCCTTTGTGGACCTACAAAAAGCATATGATACAGTTCCAGTAGAAAAATTATGGACAGTGTTAAAGCAAACCAATATCAATCATACATACATAAAAGCGATAAAAGAACTATACAAAGGGTCAAAACCTAAAATTAAAATTGGAAATCGACTTTCAAAAGAATTCCTGGTAACGAAAGACTTAAAACAGGAATGTTGTATCTCTCCAACTCTTTTTAAAATATATATCGCAGTGGCTCGAAAAAACTTGAAACGCAAAGTACACGGCATGGAAATACAACTTAACGACCGATTTACCACATACACACTACAGTTTCCTGACGACTAAGTAATTGTAGCTAATGATAAAGAAGACGGAGTATATGATGAGAAAGTTAACGGAAGAATACCAAAAGTGAGGGTTAACAGTGGAAGTGGACAAAACACAGTACTTATGTATTGGAAACGAATCAAGTGAGTTAGAACTAGACAATGGACAACTTAAATATATCCATGCAATGAGTATGTATACTTGGGTGTCACATTTGATAAGACAGACTGTAAAGAACTGGAAAAAAAATAGTAAAAGCAAAAAAGTTATTGGATATCGTAACAGTATTTTATAGAGCAGAGAGATAAAAAGAATGTAAAATTTAACATATATGAAACAATGGTGAAAAACACGCTGTTGTATGGAATAGAGACTTGTCGCATAACAGAAAAATACAAAATAAAAATGGAAAGTGTCGAAATGGATGCAATAAGAAAATCAATGGGAATATCCAGAACAGAACACATAAGAAATGAGATCATAAAAGAAAGAATGGGAATCAAGGGAAGCATAACGGATGACATCACTAAAAGGCAACTGATATGGTACGGCCATGTACAACGGATGAACGACGAAAGATTACCAAAGCAGGTCCTAAATGAGATCATAAAAGAAAGAATGGGAATCGAGGGAAGCATAACGGATGACATCACTAAAAGGCAACTAATATGGTACGGCCATGTGCAACGGATGAACGACGAAAGATTACCAAAGCAGGTCCTAGAATGGCAACCAATAGGGCGCAGAAAAAGAAAGCGTCCTACAGTAGAATGGCAACAGTCAATACAAAGATCAATGAGTCAAAAAAATCTGACAGAAGATGATTGTCAGGATCGAAGGAGGTGGAGAATAGGCGTCGGACAACGTAGTTCGTTAAAATTTATTAATAGCCTGATATTTTAAGATTAAAAAAATAAAAAAGCCCCAAAATAAAGTACACATTTTTCTGAATTAGCGCAATTTTACCAAGCTATTCTTATTTTTTTCACACATCACAATAGTTAAGGGTAGTACATACAAAATAACCTATTTTTACTATTAAGACCCTGTTTGTAGATAAGTGAACTCCATATTGGGTAAACTGGCTATTTTTATAATCAAAAATCGTGTCAAAATATTAAACAATTAACGTGGCAAAGTACCATGGGAAAATATCGATTCCTATCGATCGATCCAGCGATAGAGTCTATGTCCATAAAGGCAAATAAGGTGTAAGAAAAGTAGCAGTTGTGTGACCAACGAATAACAATAGATCAACGATTGGTATCTTTGGAATCAGCTCATTCACATTCAAGTCATATCTGAAGATATTTCGTTAGATAACATAACACATCTTAAAGATTAACATAAGATGTCTTGTTTAAATCTTTTTGATGTCCGGACCTATTACGAACCTTTATAAGATAAAAATATAATGTAGATGAAATATACAGGCACAGTTTCCAGATATTTTAAAGATAAGGGATTTTGCAAATAAAGCCATGCAATTGCTCAGATTAGCACCAGTTTCAGACTCATATGGACCCGTAGAGAAACCTCAAAAAACCCACAGAATTTTAAACAGTCTATTAACCTACTAAGTATATGTCTATTTTTTGCCACATTTTCATTATATTCGGTAATGTTTTACCTATAGGCACTATTCAATTGGCACCTAATATCAGTCTTGCCTAGCATAGAAAATTCTATGTGGTTATTTAAATAAGTAGCCCTCTCTTTTTGAGTCTAACTAACTAAAGTGCTTGAAATCGCACATTCCTTTTGCCACCCACGCAGGATAACTTCGTGGATTGTTCATAATAAGACAAATAAAGCAAAAAAAAAAGCATTTCGTTTTTCACAAGCGCACAACCAGTTTTCAGCATCGTATAATTTTTTATTACTTGCACTAAAATTTTGGTTAATTTTTAGAATTTTTAGATCAGGTCTATGTGGCCTTAAAGATTTTATTTGTAATCGAAGTTCATATGTCAACGTATTTAAATTTGCACAGTTAATTATGCAATCGACGGTATTTATTTCCATTTTATAAACAAACGATAACAAAAACAATGACACACAACCGGCAATGCTTTTTACTACTGAAATACCCCAAATCAAAACAAACTCATACGTCTTCACTAAGGATAGAACCGGCAACGTGTAGAAGGGCAACGGAAGTTTACGCACAATGGTGATGGCCGACTTCAACTAAAATACACATTGCCTGACACTATTAAAGCTAGGCTTTACCCAATGTTTAATGCTGTCAGTTATTTTTGTTTTTTTTTTAATTTTGAGAAAACCTAACCGTAAAGTTTGTTTTGATATTTTTGGGCTTTTAGCAACAAAAGAAAGTCCTTGTTTGGGAAAAATTCCGATCAGGTGATAATTTCTCTCTTTGTTGAAAGTTATTTCCTTTTGGATCACCTGATCATTTTGGTAAAATCATGCGCGCTTTTGCACACGCTGGGAGTTTGAAGCGCCACCCTGTGTTTGACAGGGGAATGAAAAAATCACTTCCGACAAGAAACTGAAAGAAGTCACACGTGGTTTACGTTTAAGACCGAAATTCCAGCCACAAGAACAGGCCGCGGCCGCGAGTGAAATTGTGGAACTGCTGCTGAATGAAAGAAGGTAAGCTTCTAGCGTGTTTCCGATTTTTTTTCCTTTGTTTTAAGTCTAATAGACGTCTGTTTTCCAGATTTAATTTTGGGGTAATTTTTTTTGGGATATCTCTAGTTTTCTCCCCTTCAGGGCAAAGCCGTCTTGGTCCTTGGACCGCGTCTATTTGGCCCTTCGCGCTCAGATGTCTACCCAATAAGTACCTTAAAGTATTCTTCTAGGATAGTTCTTTAAGTTACACTTGGATATAAACCGATGAAAGATCGTATCTGAAACCACGATAAAAGTGTTAAAAGTCCGGCTATGAAGAGAGGCTAGTGTAATATGAATTCCGCATGCTTTGGAAACTTTTCTTATCTTTGAAGATCTTTGAAATACGTTTAATATGTTGCCATTTATAAGTTAAAAAATATCTCTAATGAGGTGAGACACATTTAAGAATGTTTTTCATCATTTTTATGTGATACCAGGTACCTACTCAATTCGAGGTGAGATTCTCTATTATAATGACGTACATTATTATTAAAATTATTCGATACGTATAGGCAAAATAGACCAGTACGCGTAAAGGGAAAGGGGGGCAATGTGGGTTACTTAAAACAGTGGCGGCAGCTACAGGGAGGGCAACGGGGCAGTGCCCCCCCAAAACCAGACATCAAACAGTACTTTTAATTGATTTATTTTTAAAAAAAGTTATCACAGCCGAACTTATTAAATATGGCACTGAAGCACTGTTTTGGAGATTACGGAATCTTTTTCAAAAATATTTAAATGGAACTGTAGTACCAACTGAGTGGAAAACGTCATATATATCCACAATACACAAAAAAGGAAGGAAAGATATATGTGACAATTATAGAAGTATATCTGTGACTAGTACGCTAAGCAGAATATACGGTAAAATAATAAGAAATAAAGTGGAGAGCGAATATAAAGACATGGAGGCAGAAGAACAAGCTGGTTTCAGGGCGGGTAGATCGACTTTAGATCATCTCTTTTGTATAACCCAAGTTATTGAAAAGAAAATGGCATACGGACAAGAGCTGCATCTGCTTTACGTCGATTTGCAGAAGGCATATGATAGTATACCACTAAATATACTTTGGAAAGCGTTGGAAAACACAAACATAAGCGTACAACTAATTAAGGCCATCAAAGAATTATACCGCAATAGTAACGCAAAAGTTAAAATAAAAGCAAAACTAACCAAAGGCTTTCAAGTAAATAAAGGTCTTAAACAAGGTTGCTGTATCTCGCCTACGCTCTTCAAGATATACTTGTAAGTCCTTAAAGTATGGAAGAGAAAATGCCAAAACATGGGAATTCCGTTGGACGAAACCACCATGTATTCTTTATGTTTCGCCGATGATCAGATAGTAGTGGCTCAGGATTATGACGACCTCGAATATATGACACGAAAACTAATAGAAGAGTACAATAAGTGGGGACTAGAGGTTAATCTCAATAAGACAGAGTATATGTGTATCGGTGGAATGAAACAGGATCTAATCTTAAATACCGGGCAGCGAATTCAGTCATGTTATGATTATAAATACTTATACAAATAAAATCTTTAGGGCTGCATAGACCGGACCTAAAAATTAACCAAAACTTTAGTGCAATTAATGCCCAGGGGTGTACCAAAAAAACTTATAATAGAAAATTTAATAAAAAATTAAACGATGCTGATAACTGGTTGTGCGGTTGTGAAAAAAGAAACGCTTTTTTTGCTTTATTTGTCTTGTTATGAACAATCCACGAAGTGATCCTGCGTGAGTGGCACTTTAGTGAAAAGTTAAAAAGACACAAAGTATTTTCTATGCTAGACAAGACTGATATTAGGTGCCAATTGAATTGTGCCTATAGGCAAAACATAAAACTACACCAAGTAGCTGCTTGTTTGGAAAATACTAAAATAAAATTATTTAGGTAAGTTTGTTTATCTAATTTTTCTTGCAATTTAAACCTCTGCCCCCCCCCCCCCCCCCCCGCAATTTATAACGTCACTAGCCACCACTGATTAAAAGGACATTTTTAATCTCTTGTGCATAAAACAAATTTTAGTTCTCTTTGTCTCAGGCAATTAAAAAGTTAGGCACGCCTCTGATATGGCTTAGACTTGTTTTCGACGAAAGCAATAATTTCTAATATGGTTTTAAAACAATCTTGTTTTTATATTTTTTACTCAGCGCTATATAACGAAAAATATTAATATCTCCTGTCACCGAAGAAACTAAAAACAACACCTTTTATATTCCAAAAAAAATTGGAACAGATAACAAACATTTTCAAACACGCTTTTAAACTGTCAAAGACTAATGTGGACATCTTTGACTCAGCCGGGTTTTTAACATTTTGTGTTTCGTAGATTAGATCCATTTATTTTAACACTTTACCTTAATCGAGTTCGTTTCGTGATTTAGGTCAACTCAGAGCAGACTGGACCATTTTAGCGATAAGGAAAGAAAATAAAAGTTTTGGTGCGGAAAAGTGAGATAGCTTGATGAACAAACTAACGCCGTGCTATATGGATGTCTCCATGATCGGTTATCCTAACTAATGTTTTTAATTAAATTTTATATGTTAGAAGAGGAAAAATATATCTTAGGTATAAACATTCATATTAAAGGTTATCACCCTCTGAGTAAAATAATTTAAAAAAAAACTATAAATATTCTATAAGCTTTCATACAGACAAAAAGAACATTTCGACAAACCAAATATGTTAGAGCATAAATATGGAGCATACCCATGCATTCTCGGGCGGCAGATAAAAGGTCGAAAGTACAAAAGGTCGAAAAAATGAGGTCGAAAATACAAAAGGTCGAAAGTACAAAAGGTCGAAAAAAATAAGGTCCAAAATACAAAAGGTTGAAAGTACAAAAGGTCGAAAAACAAACGGTCGAACATACAAAAGGTCGAAAATACAAAAGGTCGAAAATACAAAAGGTCGAAAATACAAAAGGTCGAAAGTACAAAGGGTCGAACGTACAAAAGGTCAAATTACAAAGGTCGAAAATATGAAAATAAAAGATTGAAACCTAACCAAGTCCAATTGCCCTGCCCAGCCGAAGTAGTCCAAAGGTCGAGGATAGTTCATAGTTAACCAGGTTAGGTTACTAACCCAACCTGACCAGGTTAGGTTTGTTTCCAAAAAAAAAAAACTACCCTGATTTCGTCAGGAAAGTTTTTTTTTTGATATACTAACCTAACCGGGTCACGTTGTCATAGTAACCTAACCTATCCTCGGGTCCGGGTCCACCTCGACTGGACAGGTCAATTCGACTTGATACAGTAAATTGTTATGTTTAATATTTTGTATTGTCGATTTTTTTCGACCCTTTGTGCTTTCGACCTTTTGTAATTTCGATCTTCTGTACTTTCGATCTTTTGTACTTTCGACCTTTTGTACTTTCGATTTTTTGTACTTTCGACCTTTTGTACTTTCGACCTTTTGTACTTTCGACCTTTTGTTTTTGGACCTTTTGTACTTTCAATCTTTTGTACTTTCGACCTTTTGTACTTTCAACCTTTTGCACTTTCGACCTTTTGTGTTTTCGACATTATTTTTTCGACCTTTTGTACTTTCGACGTTTTGTACTTTCGACCTTTTATCCGCCGCCCTGCATTCTCACATGCGATGCTTGAAGCCAGGGCCCCTATTTAATTCTTAATGTTCCATTCTCGGGTAGACAGGATTTTGGTTACTGCGCATGCGTCAGTTTTGGTGGTTCTGGAACGTACTCCGTTACGTCACTACATTATTTGGCAATTGTCAAAAGTTTAGGGTTATGTCTATTATTTTCTTCTAAAAACTAGTGTAATTAAGTGAAAATTTATCAAATTGTGGATTAAAATTGTAGTTTTTCTAAAACTAGTGGTGCAGATTTATTGTGGACACCATGAAGAGTGTTTAATGGCATCTATAAACCACTTTTAACTTTATTAACAAATTATAAAGAAAAATACATGTAGTTACCTATGGAAAGGCACTCCCTTACTTCTTCCAGACATTTTTCCACAAACCGCACATGTTTTACATGAATTATTTCCCATTTTTCACAGAAAAAACATAATTTCACACGACAAACGTCAAAAAATCAATATGGCCCCATCCCCTGTTTTTGGATTTGTCTAAAGCTTTTCAATTATCAGTTCGAAATTTCTAACATAGGAAAAATAAAATGCATTCAATTAAAATTAACTTTAGATCAGGCTAACTATTTTATTACAGCACTTTACAGATCTCATGAAATAGATTGTTTTGAGTTTATAGAGAGTCTTGATTCTTATCTGAGAACTATTACAAACGCAGGCTGTCAAATTCTTATAGGGGATTTTAATATAGACATTTTAAAGCAGACAAATGTCTCTGAAGAATATTTAAACTGTCTATCTGCGAATGGTTTTCAACCTTACATAAATAAAATAACAAGAGTCAGAGATCAACAAAAATCATGTTTAGACCATATATTTATAAAATTTATCAGGGACCAATTAAATGTAGTTTCAGTGGTATTTCAGTATGAACTTACAGACCATTACCCGATTATGGCATTTATTAAAATAAATAAAAAACTGGAAATTATAAACAAAAATGACTATTACAAAACATACACTGACTATCCTAAAGTTAGACAAAAAATGCAGGAAAACAGTTTTTGGCGCTCTTTCTATTTGGCTGAAGATATAGATGGAGCGACAGAAATTTTAATCAACAACATAAACTCAACAGTTAAAAACTTTTCTAAAACAGTTCGCCTTAAAACTCAAAATCAACCAAAAAATATCTGGATGACAAAAGGACTAGTTAAATCAGTAGCAACAAAAAATAAAATGTACACAGAATGTCTGCAAAACCCTCAAAATAACGAGATGCTTATAAAGTATAAAACCTACAAAAATAAATTAACAAGTTTAATACAAAAAACTAAAAAGGAATATTACGCAAAACAAGTAGAACGGGTCTCAAATTCATCACAAAAACTATGGACATTGGTAAATAAGATATCTAACAACAATAAACTGCAAAAAACAGATATAAAAATAATAAAAATAAACAACAATGTATCTACTGATACACAACAAATTGCAGAGGCATTTAATACACATTATACTGAACTTGGTAAAAAATATGCAAACAAAATCACTCCTCCGGCAAATCCACCCCCTAAGAAAACCCGTAATCAAAATTCGCTTTTTTTAAATCTAACTAATCCAGAAGAAATACAAAAATTAATAGAAAAGTTAAAACTTAAAAAAGCACCAGGCTATGATACAATTAAATCAGAGACACTAAAACATATATCGGATATTGTTTCACCGCATCTAAGTTTTTTAATAAATAAATGCATGGAGATGGGTTACTTTCCGGGGGTTTTAAAGATTGGAATCATCAAACCATTGTTCAAAGGGGGCAATAGACAAGAAATAATCGATTATAGGCCAATAACACTCATCTCAACTCTTGCTAAAATTTTTGAAATGGCACTTAAAAATAGAATTGTGAAGTTCTTGGATAAGTATAAACAGCTCTCTGATAACCAGTTTGGTTTTCGTGCAGATAGATCAACTGAGGACGCAATAGTGTACTTAACAAAAAATATTTATGAAGCACTTGACAAAAAAGAAGCTTCACTTTGCGTCTTTATTGATCTGGCTAAAGCGTTTGACACCGTGTGTCATAAAAAACTTATTGAGAAACTTGAACGACATGGAATTCGGGGTTCGTGCCTTGAACTAATAAAAAGTTACTTAAATAATAGAAAACAATCTGTTAAAATTGAAGAACATTTTAGTTCTATGAAAAATGTGGAATACGGCATTCCTCAGGGCACGGTTCTTGGTCCACTGTTGTTTATTGTTTATATGAATGATATCTTTGAGCTGGATTTAAAGGGTATTGCTGGAAGTTTCGCTGATGACACCTTTCTTTTTGTAAAAACTAAATCTTGGTGCGAAACACAATACATTGCTGAGGAAGATTTTAAAAAACTAAAAGATTGGTTTGACTATAACACATTAACTTTAAATACAAATAAGACCAATTTTATCACATTCTCTTCTTATGCCTCTGGAGCTCCCGAAATAGATAGCTTGAAGATATCAGATTTGCATACTGTAAAATCCACAGAGTCTGCCAAATACCTAGGAATTATAATTGACAAACATTTACGTTGGAACTTGCAAATAAAACACTTAACTAATAAGTTGAGATACCTAATATCTAGATTTAAATGTCTCAGAATGCACCTTAAATTACCGGAGCTTAGAACACTGTATTATGCTCTGGTTCAATCTCATTTGACCTATGGTATTTGTGGGTGGGGAGGAGTCAACGAGTTTAACATTAACAAACTAAAAACCACTCAAAAATGGATCATTAAAGTAATCTATAATAAAAACTTAAAATATCCAACTGAAAAGTTGTTTGATGAATCTAGATTTTTAAACATGAGGCAATTGTTTTGTCAAAAAATTGCCATAAGAATTTTTAATAGAAAAGAAAAAATTGAGATTTACCACCACCCACATAGAACTAGAAGCGTTGTGAAGCAAAAAACAAAAACCTTAAGGTCGAATAAGATAATAGGAACCAAATGCATAAGTTCTATTGTACCAAAATTATTTAACTTAATACCTAGTGAACTTAAAAAAGTAAAACAATTTAAAAAAAATAAGTTCTTAATAAAAAACTGGATATACAAGACCAATATAGAAATTGAAAATTTGTTTCATTAAAACCAACATTTTAATTATGTATACTTTTTTTTCACAAAATGTGTGAATTTCAAAATAGTGTCTTTAAAAACCCGATAGTGTCTCTTCAAACCCGATAGTGACAACTTAACTCGATAATGACAAGTTAACCCGATAGTGACCAGCTAACCCAATAGTGACAATTTAATCCAATCAGTTAAAAATAAAACTAGATTATTATTTAAAATCAAATGACTTTTACGCAACAAGTGGGTAATACCACTTCATGTGTTTTTGTTTATTTTCACTTGTTTTTCTATTTCCAATTCTTTTAATTCAATTTAGTTAAGTTAAATTGCTGTACCTTGAAAGATTGAAAATAAACATTTATTTATTATTATTTATTTATTTTGATAGCGTCGATCATAAAATACTGTGTCAAAAGCTTAGTAACTATGGTGTCAGGGATCGCGAGTTGATGTTATTTGTGTCATACTTGGGTAATAGAAGCCAGTGTGTGGTAGAAAAATATCAAGGTGATCTTATCAGATCTTCTCCAGGACTGGTGTAAAAGGGGGTACCGCAAGGGTCAATTTTTGGGAAACTTGTTTGCCTTAACCCCAAGTTGAAAATTTAGCGAAAAGCATGTGCAGGTATTGGTACGCCCTAAAGCTAATTCGGGATAACATCGGTGTGGCAGCTTGTCTGCCAGCATTTCACGCCTTCATACAGGGTTAGGTATGGAAAACAGCAAAAAAGGGGTCTAAGAATTATTTTTCAAATGAAAAAATCCGATAGCTGTAGGCAAGTTTTTATGGAAAATAGAATACTCACAGTATTTTCTTTATACATACTGGAGTGTGTAAGTTTTATGGTCGCCAATCCAGACCTTTTCAGTGGCTTGGAACAAGAACATGTATATTACACAAGACATAAAAGTAATTTAAAAACTGAAATGGAACATTATACTTATGTCTAAAAAAATGGTAAATATTCCATCGTAAATTGTGGAATAAATTGCCATCAAAAATTAAAGATTTGCCTCCCAAAACTTTAAAAATTAAACTAAAAAACTACTTACTAAGAAAAGCATATATTCCGTAGATGATTTTTTTGGTGACAGTTTGAGTGACATTTTTTAGATGTTATAGGTATTTGTATCTTTTGTGTCATATTTTTTTTAAAATGTTACCTGTTTAATTTTATGCTACACTTGTATATACTACAAGTAATTTATTTCCTTACTGTTTTATTTTCTATTTTTTTATTATTATTTATTTTATTTTAAACTTAGAGTAATAATAATATAAAGAGAAGTCAACCGCGGCCCCGTGTAAATTTTCCCAATTCGTGGCGGTCATTCCTGAAAACTTAGAATTTGCAGAATCCCCGGCGATGGCAACATAGCTGCGTCACTGGAATCATCTAAAAAAAACCACACTGGGCTGAATTTTGACAATATTTTCAGAAACATAGCACTTCTTGTTTATTTTTACGTCCAACTAAGTTCTTTTTTACAAAAATAAAACTCAGCACACAGAAAAAAACACCAAAAATTCAATATGCCGAGTCCGCCGGCCAAGACAACACTGCATTTAATACAAACACATGTTACTGTCAGTGTCGACCTTAGAGCTTAGGAATATCTGGGCTAACCGTTCACGACTTGAGGACCCACCTAATTAAACTTGTTGCCATTATATAAGTGAAAAAATAATCTTTTGTTTGAAACTCGTAGACAATGATTGAGTAGAAATAAAACTTTGGACTTCCATTGTCTTTATCTGAGGGCACGGCAGTGCCTCGCCAAGTTCGCGCTGCCGTACCATCTTTTCTTGAAACATTTCAGCCCTTATTTGACCTATCCAAAACTCTACTTCGGAAAGAGCTACGAATCTCATACTTTGCACAGTCGTAGACCTTCATAGAATTAACAACCCTCCAAGTTTCATGGACTTTTATAAAGTAGTTACGAAATTTCAAAAAACGTCGAAATTGCCACTTACTCACTCCTCTACAATAGGAAAAAGGATTCCTTTTTACCTGGGGATATAGTCCAAGTAGCTCAAAACGAAACCCGGCCCTGCTAACACGAAATCCGTAATATGATGTCATACACCTGTTGCCACGTCCTGAAAAAATTGTGCGAAAAGGGGCCGTTCATAAATTATGTTATCAGATTGTAATAAGAAATACACAGCATAAAACGACGCGACGCGGACTAGTAAACGCATGACAAATTATCGCACGGTTTGAATAGCCTAACCAACTCAAAGCACTATATATTTTGGTAAGGTAAGAAGTTGAACCTTACTTATTATTTATAACATTTTACAGAGGCAGAGGAGGCGGCAACAGCGGAAAAGCTACATTGTTTACCAACAAATGAATGAATGACCGCCGAAACCGGGGCTACTACTTCTCTTTATATATTATTACTCTGAGATTTTAAAACTATGTTTATTTTAAATGCCTTCTTTAGGTAAATAAACAATAAATAATAATGAAACATTTATATTGTTAGGCTTAATTAGATGCTTAAAAATGTTGATGTAAAATGTAATATGTATTTTGACTGGATCCACGCCCATCTGGGTAATACGGATTTAATAAAGAATTTACTTACTTACTACTTACTTACCCACATAGCAACTGTGTGTCTACATTGCAAAACACACGCATGCGCACTTGAAAATTCGCATCCGCGAATTTAAATTTGCCATTGGTTCCAAAGCCAGCTATGAGCTCTTCACTTTTCGATTCTTTGAACATGTATTTATGGCACAACGTATTTGGGCAAACCCTGTCAAATAAAGTGGCCAAGGCTTAAATGTTGTTAGCTACCAAGTTTGCAACAACTTAAAAAATAAATTAAAAGATTAAATATGATAGTGATTGACTATTTTAACTATCGAAAGCAGAACAATGTAGGAAAATCTATACATACCTTTTCAATTTTCTTCTTGTAGCTTCACACTTTCACTTCTTATATTTATTATTTAAATATAAAATTTTTGTACTATTAAACTTTTGTATTCAATTATTTACACTTCTTAAACTTTTAGGTTTTATAAACCTTTTATATATTTGTTGTAAATATTTTTATTTATCAACATTTTAAACGTTGATTGAATAGGTGAAACTATTCAATCAACTGTTTAATTTACTTAATATTACCGTTTAGGTTTGGGGTGTATTATTGATTAAAAATGCCGATTTTAGGACAACGAATGGTTTGTATTTTGATGTTAAAAAAACCATAAAACAGTTAAAAACATTATTTAAAAACACTGGAAACAGTAATAATTAAAAGCTTTAAAATTAATAAACTCCAAAAGAAAAGACTAAAATAATATTAACTAATTATGAATAATAAAGTTAACAGTTTTATACAAAGTTAAAATAATTGATAAATTTCCCCAGTTGAAAAAAAACCCTTAAGAAGTGTGAACGAAAGCAAAGCCAACTAAAGAATGTTTTCCTTAACGACTTTCGAAAGTTTCTTGTCTCAGTTAAAGTCACCCTACGCTTGCAGGCACAAATACCTTGGCGTTGATTGGCTAGAATTCCGCTCCCTGTCGCCTTGGCGAGAAAGAGATATATTGCGCTTTAAACGCTCCACTAAGAGACAAAATACCAACGCAAGCCAAACTTAAAGAAACCGTTAAAAAGTAAAATTACGCAATGTGTTTTTTAAAAATTGAAAATAATTTAGCAAATTTGTTTCCAGTTACAGAATATACATTATTTTGATGTTAGTGGCTCAAAGGACATATTAGCCGAATAAAAGTTTTATTAAAATACAGCGGACCTGAAAATATGCCTAAAAACAAGTCGTCGGAGTTGCCATAAATTTTACTTATTCTTAACCTAGTCTTGCGTATAATTAATGCTTGTTGATGTCAAAAACAATATTTAATTAAAAATATTTAAAAACTTATAAATGGCAAAAATGCCATTTATATTCAAATCCTGTTTTGTTACACTACATTATATGACAATTGTCAAAAATGTAAGGTTATGTCTATTATTTTTTTTTAAACACTATTAAAAATTTCACCACCAAAAAATATAAAACAATGCGCCCCCCAAAATAAAAGGACTATGACTATTTCAAGCCGTGCGTGCTGTCGCCATCTTTTAATCAAATTTTACAAAAGTTGGTAGTTATCGAAAAGGTACTGACCATATTAATTTTCAAATCCTCGAATCAATCTCAAATCCGTCTAAGCATCACTCACTTTTTATAGAGCCAGTCTATACCCATAGTAGAAACTTGATAACGAATGAGGAAAATCTAAACCTAGAGAACAAGAATTCCAGAAAAAGTCACTTAGCTATACATCAGATTCTAGTTGACAGGAACACGCGCGTGGTTTCATGGACTATCTGAAAAAGGCCTCATCAGCCAACCTTGTCTTTTATTTGTTCTTCTTTTTACCCAACTGCACCACGGCAAAAGGAAAAGTAATGTTTTTCGATTGTATGTATGTAAGTAAATATGTATGTTTGTGTCACGCTAGATGCTAAACGGCTGAACCGATTTTGACAAAAAAGGTGTCGTTAAATTGCTACTGATCCCGAAGGCGCTATAGGCTATATTTTTTTAAACTGGGATCAAGATGGCGGTCTTGAAAAGCCATTTTGTCACATGATGTACAAATTATCTCAATTTCAAGCGATGTAATGAAATTCCTTTGATTACCCATTGCAAATGTCCTCTAATTTGCTGTAGTTACTTTGTGATCCTCCCTGCTCCCACCTATCTCCCCTCCTGTAATTCCCCCAATCCTATTCAAAAACCATATTCGCATAATTTTATCAAATATAGAGCGATATCAAAAATTTTTTCTGCATACGCCTTCAGATTTTTTTCCAACACCATTTTACTAGCCCCCCCCCGCCTCTCCCTCTCTCTTCTCCGCCATCCTTATTATAGATAGATAGATAGATATATATTTATTCAACATATTAAAAATACAACAACAAATTGTATAAATATGGTAAGTCACAACAATTCATTTGTTACAAATAATTTAAACTAGGTATTTTAAAAGTGATTATAGAAATCACTGAGGTTAAAAAAAATATATTCCTTTTTATATAAAAAGTCGTCAAATAGCATTCCTGCATAGGTAACAAGTTTAAAGAGACACAACAAATATTAATAATACATTAATAAACAAACATGATAAAAACATGTAAAATTTAAAAAGTTTATCCTAATTTAACATGATCAATAAAAAACTTTTTTTTATAAGTATTGTTACTTTCCTGTTCATTATAGAACATTGCTAAAAAAGAAACACAAAATAAAATTTCAAAATTAAAAAATTGAACAAATTTAAAAAATATAAACTTTCTTCACAGTTTTTATACATAGTAAAAAATATTTATTATAACAAGTCCAAATGTTTAAACATAAGATTAAATCAAATTTTGAAAGCTGTTGCTATCACGTTTACATAAATCTGAAACAATACAGTCGAAATAAAAGATACTAAAATTTTAAATAAAAAACCCTTAAAAGAAAGAAGAATCTTTATAAATAATGCCCGAGAGAAATCCATGACAAAACTTTTAATGTAACCTAATTTTTGTCTTGTATAAGGCTCAATTTCACAAATTAGATTAAAGCAAGCTTTTTTAAATATTTTGAAACTGTTTATTTCTTTAATATTTTGCGGGAGTTTGTTAAAAAATTTTATTGAGGCATAGTCTGGTCCTTTTTTAGTGGAGGTTAGCCTATGAAGAGGGTGTATTAGTAATAGTTATAGCTATAACTTTCACAAATATAAAGCGATTTCAAAAGTTATTTCTGCACAAGCTTCAAGACTTTTTTTCAACATCATTTTACTAGTTTCCTTCTCCCTGTCTTCTCCCCTCCCTCCTTATTAGTAATAGTTGTAGCTATACCTTTCACAAATATAGAGCGATTTCAAAAACTCTTTCAGCAAACGCTTTAAAAAATTTTTCGGCACCATATTACTATTCCCTCCTCCTTTTCTAAATTCTGCGGCTGGCAATGGCATATATAATGGGGGGCCTGCCCCCCCCCCCCGAATTTTATTTTATAAATATTTTCCACATATTTCCTAAATACAAACATAAAATAGCATAAAATACGGCCTCATGAGGTCTCATCCCCCCCCCCTGAAACTGTTCGATCCCCTCCCGAAACATTTTTCTATATACGCCACTGGCGGCTGGCGACCGCTATGTTGATTCCTGGTTAAAAAAATATAACCTATAGCACATTCGAGAGCAGTAGTAATTCAACGACAACTTTTTTGTCAAAATCGGTTCAGCCGTTTTGCCTCTAGCGCGACACAAACATACATACGTACATACATTCATATCACAAGCGAAAAATATTACCCTTCCTTTCGCCGTACTGCAGTTGGGTAAAAAAACGAGCGGATTGAACCTATTTATTGGAACTTTTAGCTCACACTACTATAGTCGGAATGGGACAACTGGGCGCCGCCAACTGGGCGCCGCCAACTCGGCGCCGCCAACTGGGCGCCGGGCCAACTGGGCGCCGGGCCAACACGACGCCGCCAACTGGGCGCCGGCCAACTCGGCGCCGGACAAAAATTTTTTTTTTGATAAAATGTGTGGATGAAAAATAAAATATATTATTTATATAATAACATCTTTAAAAAATCCTTTACGCAGTTTTTTACAAGCTTTTATATTTAGCTTCAGATGTTCTGTCTAACTAACTAACTATCTATCAAATATTGTGGAGCGTTTTTGACACACTTCCCATTATCCGATTTGGATGAAATTTGGTACACACGTAGTGGTCCCATGACAATACAACACTAAGAAAAAAATATCCTCCCACCCCTATCCACACCCCTTCTATACAAAAATGTGTTGTGGGTTTGCACTCGAAATGGTCCCATTTAAAAATGAACAAAATCCACCAAACACAAGCCAATTAAAAGGGTGGGGGTAGATTTCGAAAATTAAGTATATGTAAAAATATGGCGTGTGTGATATCAAACGAAAGGTAATTGAGCCTGGAGTTAAACAAACTACATTTTAGTTTATTTAACAAAAAAAGGGTGGGGGTAAATTAAAAAAATTTGAGTTTATGTGAAAATATGGCGTGTGTGATTCAAACGAAAGTTAATTGAGTCTAGAGTTAAACAAAATACATTTTAGCCTTTTTTTTTTTAAGGTGGGGGTAGATTTTGAAAATTAGAGTTTAAATCAAAACATGGCTTGTGTGGTATCAAACGATAGGTAATTGAGTCTAGAGTTGAATAAAATATATTTAAGTTTTTAGTTATATTAGCTCACACGCACACTATAACTACAGTACTGTGTGAGCTTAAGTGCCCATAAATTGGCGCAGTATTTTTTAATGTTATTGGAGTTTACAGAATTTGTTAGAGGCCTTTAGTTGAAGAAGGCCACTGATAGTACCATCTTCCAAGATGACAAAAAAACGATGCGTGCCCGAGTACTGTAGTACCTCGTGGTACCATTTAAGTACGTCCTGAAGAAGCACAAGATCAATGTTTAAGTCGACTGACAGAATTTTAATGTTCGAACGTAAATCTTTGAGTTATGCTCGATATGCGTGATTTGACAGGTCAATAGAATTGCTTTTGTAGACTGCTTGCTACCTTTTATTTAACTACTTGCAGTAATATTAGCACTAAAGCAATAATGCCTCAAAACGTAAAGTTTAGCACCCGTGAATAAAGAAAACAATTTTTTTTTCGTGGCTTATCGAGTATAGCCAGCGGCGTAGCGTGCCTGTAGGGGCAGGGGGGCCGACAGCTAAAAAGGGGGCGCCCATCAATAATCTTGCGACCAAAAAAAAAAGGTCATCATGTCTTGTCTCTAGTTTTCTTTGGCGCCCTCTCAATTTGCCGTTGTCGGCCCTGCTACTTAATAATAACGGGGCGCTTCGGGCACCCATGGGGCGCCAGTACCCTCGGGGCGGGGGGAACGACAACCCCCCCCCCCCCCACGTTACGCCACTGAGTATAGCGATAAAAGAACTATACAAAGGGTCAAAATCTAAAATTAAAATTGGAAATCGACTTTTAAAAGAATTCCTGGTAACAAAGGGCTTAAGACTATGATGTTTGATGAGGACTTGCCCGTGAAACTTTTTTGTTAAGACTTTTTACCTCGTGAACTTCCTTCAAATTTAAAAAATCCAGGGTTCAGGCTGTTTTCTGGGAGCAGATTATATCTGTCTCCGTCGCGACGTCAAAATTAGCCTTAAAACCGAGGCAACCCTGGCCGAAGCTGCAAATTGACTGTTGGTCTCTCCTCAGTAAACACCACATTTCATATTTCTTTTTCAGATACCCACATCATCATTTCATCTCCTTCCATTTTATGATTATGCTCGGGCTGAATAAAGCCTAATGAAGCCGAAACGCGTCCCCGAGCTACCTTTACCTCTGAGGACTTGCCCGTGAAACTTTTTTGTTAAAACTTTTTTTGACGTTTTTGTGGCGATCCGAATCCAAAAATGTATTTGTTGTTTCAACCTGCCCCAATTTCCCCTACTGTTTTTGATATGATTCAAGGTGGTGTGAAAATTCCGCAAGTTAGACCACAAATAACAGCCATTAATTGAGATGTGCCGAGTGCCGCAATATGGTAATTTTCAGCACCTCATTTTAGAACATAATTTCGCGCAAAAATCGTGCAAGACCGATTTTGATAATCAACACAAATCAGATTCAATCGTTTCTCTTAAGAAAAGTCACTCTAACTAACTCCAACTTACTCTAAACAATAATCATAAAATCGAATCTATCTATCTCTATATTTAGCCCTTTTCAATCCATTTTTGGACATAGGCCTCCCCTAATATCTTCCACTCTTCTCTGTATGTCGCGGTGTTCATCCATCTAGCTCCCGCGTGTTTCTTCAAATCGTCCGCCCATCTCATTTGGGGTCCTCCCCTACTTCTTTTATTTTCCCAAGGTCTCCAGTTAACAATATTCCTTCGCTCGTCTTTCTGTCTGATACTTTCATCGACAAATTTTCATTTTAATTTTGCAACTTTTCCTCCGACATTTTGTTTGTTTTTTTGTTTTATTTCTTATACATTCATCCCTTTTTCTATCTGTTAGATTTACATGTAACATTTGTCTTTCCATTGATCTTTGGGCTTTTGTTACCTTATCCATGTTTGTTGAGGTAAGTACAGGAAGGTTTTGAGGCACTGAGGATATTTTTTATTTTTTAATGTTACTCCTTCTCTTGATTTCAGCTGTTTGGTATTATTTGTCCCAGTTATATACAGGGTGTTCGGCACATGAACCGTCAAAATTTTTTTGGATATTGTTAGGGTCATTTGCTACCTTTTCAATCTTGAAACTTGGGTCCTAAGAGTCACGGCTAAAGAGATATGAATTCTTAATTTTTTTTTTCTCAAATTATCCAAAATCCCACCTTTAAACCCTCGCAAGTGTTTTATTAATGTCTGGAAAAGCACCATTTTTTAAAAATAATTCTGTAATCTTATGCTTCTTCAACTAATTAATAGATCTGTTAAAATGGATGTACATACCAAAGGGACATACGAGGTTTTTTATTGAAGAACATTAGTGATTTTGTGAAAGAAAATTAATTTCAAAATTAAAAATCAAAAAAGATATCGACAATTGAGAACTTTATTTACTTTTAAAAACTTATTTAGTTGATTACCTTTCTAACGGTATGCTACACATTGATAAAAAAAGATTTCTGCTTTAAAATACGGATATTTCGCCAGAAGGGCGAGATTCGTTCGGAATTGGTAAGAAAACAATTTGATGTTTATGATCGTTTACCCACTTAAACAAAAGTTAAACTTTTAACAATAATGTATTGTGTTCTTTATTTATAAACTTTGTTCGAAACGATCATAAACATCAAATTGTTTTTCTTATCAAGTTCGAACTGTTGCCCGTCTCACAGAATATCCGTATTTTAAAGCAGAATTGTTTTTTTTTAATCAATGTATAGCATACCGTTAAAAAGGTAATCAACTACAGAAGTTTTTAAAAGAAAATGAAGTTCTCAAGTGTCGATACTTTTTTAATTTTTAATTTTGAAATTGATTTTCTTTCAAAAAATCACTAATGTTCTTCAATAAAAAACCTCGTATGTCCCTTTGGTTCATAACTTTTAACAAATCTATTAATTAGTTAAAGTAGCATAAGATTACAGAATTATAAAAAAAAATGGTGCTTTTCCAGACATTAGTAAAAAGCTTACGAGGGTTTAAAGGTGGGAAGTTCCAAGGTTGAAAAGGTAGCAAATGACCCCAACAATATCCCAAAAAATTTTGGCAGTTCATGTGCCGAACACCCTGTATATATTCCTCTACTTGTTCTATTTTTTCTTGGTTTATTCTAGTTCATACGCAAGCCTATATTTTTGGCTGCTGTATCCAGTTCTTTTAGCATTTTTATAGTTCTTCTTTTTTATCTGTTATTAAAGCGATATCAGGACGTTTTTCGAAATCTTAATGAACCATTAGGTGAGTGAAGATATCGTGAGATAATATGGACGATCTTTAAAGGGAATTAAATCACAAAAATGAACATCTGTTTTGCTATTTATATTCGATTCTAAAACTCGATCGGAAAAATATTTCCACGCTCATTTCTAATACCATTCCAAAACCGAATTCCAAAAAACCAGAGCAATAATAATAGTCGTAGAAGATGCGCAGCGAGGTGCGACTTAAAACTCGATAAAAAACCATCTTAGAACCAATAAAAACCGGCGAATGTTCTTTAAAAGTCACTGCTGGCAAAATTCCGTCAGGTACTGAAGATGGTTGAGCATTTAAAGTGGTATTTTGTCCAGAAAAGGCTCTGTGAACTAGATCATCATCTATTTTATCTAAAAGTCTATGGTACTAGGACTTCTCAGATATTCAAAGTATTAAAACATTTTAGAGATATAAGGTATATTGTGGTCAAATAAGTTACCACAGTTTTGGAAGACAAAGGACTATGAATATAGGCTATTGCAACCGAAGTGCAGAATTGTAAGATCGATATTATTGCACTTACAGAGACAAAAAAGAAAGGAACAGGTACGAATAGTGTCAGTAATTTTGTCCATATATTCACTGGAGTCCCAAAAGAAATGAGAGCAGCCAAAGGGGTATCCTTATCAATAAAGAAAAACCTAAAAAATAAGATTACGGACTACGATTGCAATAATGAAAACATACTTCGAGTGAACATGAAGATGCTTGAACATAATATAAGCATATTAGCAGCTTACGCACCATCAGAGGACGAAAGAGTAGCTACAAAACAAATATTCTTTGACCAACTTGATGAGACTATCACCAAAATCGGTAATACCTAAGAAATAATTATGCTTGGCGATTTTAATAGCCGAACTGGTAAACAAACCCAGAGCAAAGTGATAGAACCATTTGGAGAGGAAGTAACAAATAATAATGGCTTAAGACTGATGCAATTGTGTGAAACCCACAACCTAAAAATAAATAATGGTTTTTTTAAACATAAGGATATTCATCGATATACCTGGATGCAGCCAACAAGAAATCTTAAATCAATCATTGATTATGCTATAGGTGGACAACACTCGCAATTAAAGTGGTATGATGTGCGAGTCTTTCGTGGTGATACCTGTGGATCTGACCACCATCTGGTAAAAGCAAAAATATTATTCCCTTTAAGAAAAACAAATAATAGGACGAAAGTATTAGAGAAAAAAAAACCTAGAAAGCATCAAAGACAATCAAAAATACTACTTTAGAAGTTTAGAAATCGAAAGTATTCAAAGATTTTATCAGAACCGATTAGATGAAAAATTAATAAACACAAATCACTCATTTAAAGAGGTATATACAAACATAATAAAAAGCTTGAAGGAAGCAAGCAACGAAGCCCTTTTTTTACAAGTCTGGGACCGCCGCTGTTTAATGAGCACTACAAGCCATTGCAATTTAGATAAACGAATATTGAGTGCAATACTTCAACAGAGTTCCCAATACTGGACAATAGTTTTGACCAATTTGTATCGAGATAAATGAAAAAAATACGAGCATCGGTACAAACTCTTAATTGACAAATATGGTGGACATTAGCAGTGCTCAGCAGGTGTAAAGTGTAGTTTACTGCTGCGTTTTAGCGGAAACCGATAAAAGGCAATCCTGCATCGAGGAAGAATGGTTTTTCTTGAAAATTTTGCTTCTCTAAATGGTCAAATTATTTTTATGGGGCAGTTTTTAAGACTTTGAAGACAAGCTATTCGATGTGGGAGAGGCTGGAATGGTCTATTCGTGCAGAAATGCGATGAAATGGTGTGAAAATTTGATCTTTCGGCTTTGAGAAAAAATGTCGTTTGCAATTGAAATTTTTTTGAAAAAATTTTATTCAAAAACAAAGGAGAAAATATGTCTGGCGTTGGTGGTCCTAGAATTTAAATTTACAAAACTCAAAAAACATTGTTTTGAGAAAATCGCTGTTAAACAATTTAGTTCATTAGAGAGATTCATTTTTCACTTACATGACAAACTACGAGTTAACATGTTATTTTATATCAACAGGAACCTATTAACTCAATGTAATTGGTGCAGAACGTTTCTCAGAAAAAATGATTTTTGTCGTTTTTAGTTAAAAAAAAGACAAACACCCGATATTGTGACACTTTTTTAGAACAAGGCATCATGACGTTGTAAATCAGGATGTCACGCAGGATGGTAAATAATATAAAAAAAGAAAACAAATAAAGAAGAAACTTTGTATTTATTTTTACAACGAGTTATAAAATGCTGAATAACAACTGGGAATGTGATTATTCTCTAATAAATTCAAAAGATTTTTTTCTTATTCTCCTTAATTCTAAGTACACTGAACAATTCGAAAAAACAGTCACAACACAAAAAAGAACAGTATTTTACTTGTTATATGGGTCAGATTTAACCAATAGTTCACAAGAAAACCTTCACAACTCGAAATGTGGCTCTTTTCAGGATAAAACTCCACGTTCACGCTGTTATAAAGTCAAAAGTGATACTGTAAAGGAACGCATCCTCAGCTAAACTGGACAAAATAAAAGAGTCACATCGCCATTTCGTGAATTGTCGAAACATAAATGTGACGCTTTTATGGAAGAAAGTACAAGTTATTTCGATGATGGCGGCAGGTTTATCTCAATAAATTTTTTTTTATAAAAAAAAACCCAAGTGCTAAATTTGCTTATAAGTACTAGTCGCAGTTGAGTACAAAATTGAGTCATACATATTTTCCTCAGAAAAAATGATTTTTGTCGTTTTTAGTTAAAAAAAAGACAAAAACCCGATATTGTGACACTTTTTTAGAACAAGGCATCATGACGTTGTAAATCAGGATGTCACGCAGGATGGTAAATAATATAAAAAAGAAAACAAATACAGAAGAAACTTTGTATTTATTTTTACGAGTTATAAAATGCTGAATAACAACTGGAAATGTGATTATTCTCTAATAAATTCAAAGGATTTTTTTATTATTCTCCTTAATTCTAAGTACACTGAAGAATTCGAAAAAACAGTCACAACACAAAAAAGAACAGTATTTTACTTGTTATATGGGTCAGATTTAACCAATAGTTCACAAGAAAACCTTCACAACTCGAAATGTGACTCTTTTCAGGATAAAACTCCACGTTCACACTGTTATAAAGTCAAAAGTGACACTGTAAAGGAACGCATCCTCAGCTAAACTGGACAAAATAAAAGAGTCACATCACCATTTCGCGGTGAATTGTCGAAACATAAATGTGACGCTTTTATGGAAGAAAATACATACAAGTTATTTCGATGATGGCGGCAGGTTTATTTCAATAGGGGCGATTTTTGAGTTGTGACTCTTTTTCAGCGGGTGCGCGAAAATTATAATAAAAATTTTTTTTATAAAAAAAAAACCCAACTGCTAAATTTGCTTATAAGTACTAGTCGTAGTTGAGTACAAAATTGAGTCATACCTATAATGTACGACATGCTTCAACTTTTCTCAGAAAAAATGATTTTTGTCGTTTTTAGTTAAAAAAAAGACAAAAACCCGATATTGTGACACTTTTTTAGAACAAGGCATCATAAACGTTGTAAATCAGGATGTCACGCAGGATGGTAAATAATATAAAAAAGAAAACAAATACAGAAGAAACATTGTATTTATTTTTACAACGAGTTATAAAATGCTGAATAACAACTGGGAATGTGATTATTCTCTAATAAATTCAAAGGATTTTTTTATTATTCTCCTTAATTCTAAGTACACTGAAGAATTCGAAAAAACAGTCACAACACAAAAAAGAACAGTATTTGACTTGTTATATGGGTCAGATTTAACCAATAGTTCACAAGAAAACCTTCACAACTCGAAATGTGACTCTTTTCAGGATAAAACTCCACGTTCACGCTGTTATAAAGTCAAAAGTGACACTGTAAAGGAACGCATCCTCAGCTAAACTGGACAAAATAAAAGAGTCACATCGCCATTTCGTGAATTGTCGAAACATAAATGTGACGCTTTTATGGAAGAAAGTACAAGTTATTTCGATGATGGCGGCAGGTTTATCTCAATAATTTTTTTTTATAAAAAAAAACCCAAGTGCTAAATTTGCTTATAAGTACTAGTCGCAGTTGAGTACAAAATTGAGTCATACATATTTTCCTCAGAAAAAATGATTTTTGTCGTTTTTAGTTAAAAAAAGACAAAAACCCGATATTGTGACACTTTTTTAGAACAAGGCATCATGACGTTGTAAATCAGGATGTCACGCAGGATGGTAAATAATATAAAAAAGAAAACAAATACAGAAGAAACTTTGTATTTATTTTTACGAGTTATAAAATGCTGAATAACAACTGGAAATGTGATTATTCTCTAATAAATTCAAAGGATTTTTTTATTATTCTCCTTAATTCTAAGTACACTGAAGAATTCGAAAAAACAGTCACAACACAAAAAAGAACAGTATTTTACTTGTTATATGGGTCAGATTTAACCAATAGTTCACAAGAAAACCTTCACAACTCGAAATGTGACTCTTTTCAGGATAAAACTCCACGTTCACGCTGTTATAAAGTCAAAAGTGACACTGTAAGGGAACGCATCCTCAGCTAAACTGGACAAAATAAAAGAGTCACATCACCATTTCGCGGTGAATTGTCGAAACATAAATGTGACGCTTTTATGGAAGAAAATACATACAAGTTATTTCGATGATGGCGGCAGGTTTATTTCAATAGGGGCGATTTTTGAGTTGTGACTCTTTTTCAGCGGGTGCGCGAAAATTATAATAAATTTTTTTTTTATAAAAAAAAACCCAACTGCTAAATTTGCTTATAAGTACTAGTCGTAGTTGAGTACAAAATTGAGTCATACCTATAATGTACGACATGCTTCAACTTTTCTCAGAAAAAATGATTTTTGTCGTTTTTAGTTAAAAAAAAGACAAAAACCCGATATTGTGACACTTTTTTAGAACAAGGCATCATAAACGTTGTAAATCAGGATGTCACGCAGGATGGTAAATAATATAAAAAAGAAAACAAATACAAAAGAAACATTGTATTTATTTTTACAACGAGTTATAAAATGCTGAATAACAACTGGGAATGTGATTATTCTCTAATAAATTCAAAGGATTTTTTTATTATTCTCCTTAATTCTAAGTACACTGAAGAATTCGAAAAAACAGTCACAACACAAAAAAGAACAGTATTTTACTTGTTATATGGGTCAGATTTAACCAATAGTTCACAAGAAAACCTTCACAACTCGAAATGTGACTCTTTTCAGGATAAAACTCCACGTTCACGCTGTTATAAAGTCAAAAGTGACACTGTAAAGGAACGCATCCTCAGCTAAACTGGACAAAATAAAAGAGTCACATCGCCATTTCGCGGTGAATTGTCGAAACATAAATGTGACGCTTTTATGGAAGAAAGTACAAGTTATTTCGATGATGGCGGCAGGTTTATCTCAATAAGGGCAATTTTTGAGTTGTGACTCTTTTTCAGCGAGTGTGCGATACCCAACTGCTAAATTTACTTATAAGTACTAGTCACAGTTGAGTACAAAATTGATAGTCATACCTATAATGTACGACATGCTTCAACTTTTAGTTTTGATGCCCAAAGCGAACTTACGAAATTATACAATTTTGAATTTTCTTGAATCAGGTTATTGAGTAATTTTGTGCTTAACTGCGACTAGTAGTTACAAGTAAATTTAGCAGTTGGGTGTTTTTTTTAATTATTTTTTTTTTATTTCCAACTTTTAGGTTTAATTCTTATTCAGCCTTATAAAAAGTACTATGCATTTACAATTCATTTAGCTTTACCCAAAAAGTACGTGTAGATTTTCTACGGACGCGAACAGTGTTACCTTCCATTAAGTGATGGAAGGGGTCGAGAGGGGGAGGAGGGAACTAGTAAA
This sequence comes from Aspidapion aeneum, assembly GCA_963576565.1. Taxonomy (NCBI): domain Eukaryota; kingdom Metazoa; phylum Arthropoda; class Insecta; order Coleoptera; family Brentidae; genus Aspidapion; species Aspidapion aeneum. Next base: position 8,021,214 of record OY755045.1, read on the forward strand.
AGGCGAAAAAAATTTACGTGTGCCGAAAGAATTTTTGAAATCCCTCTAAATTTGTGAAAGGTATAGCTATACTGCCGTCTTTAGTAAGACCCACGCGTTTTCAGTTATTTCGAGACAGCGGCGTAGCGTGGGGGGGGGGGGGGCGGGGGCGCGGGGGGTTCGTCGCCCCCCCCCCCCCCCCGCCCCGAGGGTAGTGGCGCCCCATAGGTGGCCGAAGCGCCCTCAGCTTTATTAAGTCGGGCCGGTAACGGCCAATTGATTAGGTGCCAAAGGAAACTAATGATTTGAAGACCTTTTTTTTTTTTTTTTTTTGTTTTTTTTTTTTTTTTGGTCGCAAGATTTGTGAGAGGCGCCCTTTTGACCTTTTTGTTTTTTTTTTGTCACAAGATTTTTCATCAGTTTTCAGAGGCGCCCTTTTTAGCTGTCGCCCCCCCCCCCCCCCGCCCTTTCGGGCACGCTACGCCGCTGTTTCGAGAAAAGCGAGTTTAAAGTTTAAATGCTTGCCAAGGGTTCCTTAGTAATATATTTTTTTTGTTGGTAAATGTTTATGGGTTCCTAGTAGCAATATCTAAGTAAGATAACAAAAAAAAGTTACAAATTATTACCTATTTAAAACCATTTTCTGTCCTAACTCATTTTTGATTTTTTGCAGATAGGTGGGTCTTACTTAGGACGGCAGTATAACTATTACTAATAAGGATGGCGGGGAGGAGAAAGGGAGAGACGGAGGGGAAAGGCAATAACTACTAGTAAAATGGTGTTGCGAATGCGAATATGGTTTTTGAATAGGGTGGGGGCAGCGGCGGCTCGTGCCGCAGGCGAGGTGAGGCGGGTACATTATAAGTTATTCCGCAGCCTTCGTAAACTAACGAGCCACGAACCAGAAACGGCAACATCGCAAATTGGCCGGCTGGTGGGCCGATATATACATGGGAGATATAAACATCTGCTATTTGTTTTGATTGTAGTTTGGCAATTTTGTATTTTTTTTTGTAAAAGCTAATAAACTGTGTTTAGGCGTGTTACATTTAATTTTTAAAACAAACAGAACATTTGGAAATAAATATCAGTGGCCAGTAATCATGTTAAAAAATATGTAACAAAACCTAGAATAAACAGAAGAGAAATTACTTTTAAACAATTTGTGAGATCAACCCTAAAGTTCGATTCATAGTACCGTGAAGTAAGCTGTATGAAGTGAGCAGTAAGAAATAAAAATGGTTCCTTTCTTACTGCTAAGTTATTACTGTCAAGTTTGAACAACAGGATGTTTGTGGGATAGTTTCTTATGTCTTATGACTGCTTACTTTACAGAACTATGAATCTAGTTTAAGTGGTAACATGTTAATTTAAACTTTAAATGAACTTACCTTTTTTTCTATCTATTCTATTTAGCCTTCGTCAATCCATCTTTGGCCAAGTTCTCCAGTTTACAATACATTTGTTCCATCAATCGTCTTTCTGTCTTATAATATGACCGGCAAATTTCCATTTTAATTTTGCTACTTCTGCTCTGACATCCCTTACTTTTGTTTTATTTCTTATCAATTTATTCTTTTTTCTACCTGTTAGCTTTACATGTAACATTTGTCTTTCCATTGATCTTTGGGCTTTTCTTGCCTTATCCATGTTTGATTTTGTAAGTGTCCAGGTCTGGGATTCATAGGTAGTACAGGAAGGATACATTGGTTATACACTTCCGTTTTGAGGTACTGAGGATATTTTTTTTTCTTAATATGTTGCTTAATTTACCGAATGCTGCCCAGGCCAATCTTACTCGTCTCTTGATTTCAGTTTTTCTTTTTTCAGTTTAATAATTTGTCCCAGGTCCTATATATTCCTCTTCTTGTTCTATTTTCTTTTGGATTGATTGATATTATCAGCATATCTTGGTGGTTCAGAATTGTCCGTTTACTTTGATGCCTATTTCTTCCCAATCTAAGCTTTTAAAAACATCTTCTAGGGCCTGGTTAAATAATTTAGGGAATATTGTGTCACGCTGACACCTCCTCTTATGCGGATTGGCTCGGTTCCTCTGTGGATTTTGATTAATGTTGTTGCTTCACTATATATATTGGCTATTAAGTCTGTATATCTGTGATCTATTCGGCTATTTATTAAAGATCTTTTACTGCCCAGTGCTCAATGCTATCGAAAGCTTTTTCGAAGTCTATAAACGCAATATAGATTTATATATATTTCCATACCCTCCCTTTCTTCAATTTTTTTTCGCCTGTCGTCAAGATTTTCTCTTACTGGAGGTTTGGGGTTTGACATATACTCGGGTTGAGATTCAAATAGCCGAGGTATTGTCCCATTGTTTAACTTAGGGAATGTTAGTGGCACCTCCTTCTGTACTCCCTCTTTATCCCTAATTATCACGGTTCTAACAACGTCACTTATGTCAAAATGTTTCCAACAAACCACTGAAGATGCAGTTACAACATAATCTTCTCTGTGTATGGCCTGAAGCCAAGCATTTTTTAGGTCATTTTTGCTAAAGGTTGTTTTGTGACCCTCTTCATTAATCATAGCTGCATCGTTACTTTTGCAACCAGGTGCCCAACACTTTCGCGGCATGTTTAAAATTTAAAAAGAAAAAACAGACCAAAAGTTCCAAACAAAAACAAACATCTAACCTCACTTATTACCGGTGTACAAAATGTCTTTTTTACACAGCTTTTATTAAGTAGGTAATATAATTTTAAGTTCACCACACATCTCACTAAAACCAGAACAGTTGTTTTATTTGGTAACGCGATTTGAAATATACTAAAAGTTAAAAAAACATTATCTGCGCGGAAACGGCCAGTAACTAGCGTGGTGGGCGACGCACGTGGACGAAAATGACTGGCCTCCACGCTGTGTTGCCGTTTCTTCTGGTTCGTGGCTCGTTAGTTTACGAAGGCTGTGGTTATTCTCCTTTAAAACTCGTCGGGTCCTGAAACTTTGAGAGCATGGTACGTCAGTTGAAACAAAAAAAAAACATTATAAATAAAACTTTTTGCCTACAAATATGTTGCTGATCTCCTTCAACTGGTGTAACATGCTCTGGGTGTTCGTTGACGCAACCAGTTTCAAGAAAGAATAACTTGTATACTGGCAGTGTTGCCAACTATTGGAAAGCGAAAATCCGTAGCGTAAACGCGAAAAATCTGTAGAAATCCGTAGGTTCAAAGAAGACTAAAAACAAAAAAAGGTGCTTTTTTTACAATTAAAAAGTATATATTGGTTTGATTTTTTTCTTTTTTTGACAGTGACAGGAGTGCACAACTTTTTTGGTTCGGAATTGCACGAGAACGTTAGGGTACCTACTGCTCCGTTCCAACGGATCCAAATAAACTTTTTTGCAGTGCCGCCAATTTTTTAAACAGATAAACTGTTATAATTAGAAGAAATAAAAAGTACGTACTTTTTTAACCTTTTTTATTTAGCTAAGGTACTTACAAACACTAATATTTTCTAGTGCAACATACATAACGTAAAACATAGTTTAACTTTCGTGGCGCGAAGCGTTGTTTGACTCCCCATCAAACAACGCGCGAAGTAATACAATTCGTTCTAAATAATGTTGCAACGACCGTCCGCTAGATGTCTAGAAAAATAAGGTCACTGATCCAAGCAAAACCTTTTTACAAAATGATTAAAATGTAGGACAAAAAGTAACTGAGGACTGATAAAGAGGAGGCATGACGCGCGGCCGCCGTTGTTTCGATGTTTATCGCTTTTAGTAAAATTGGCAAAAATCTGTAGATTTGGATCCAAAATCGGATATCGGAGATCGAAATCCAAAATCCGTAGATCTACAGATAAATCCGTAGGGTTGGCAACACTGTATCAGTGGCGCACCCAGGAATGTGTCTTGGGGGGGGGCCGACAGCTACAAAGCGCGCCCTCAAAAAACTTGCGACCAGAAAAAAAAAAGGGCATCATGTCTTTTCGCAACTACGCCACTGCTTGGGCTTGGGGGGGCCCGAAGCCTCCTGATGTCAAATTTTAAGGTATTTTTCATGTTTTATCATCAAATATGTAGACAATATATTAAAAAATCTAAGGCTTGGGGGGGCCCGGGCCCCGGGCCCCCCCCCCCCCTGGGTGCGCCCATGCTGTATATTGGTGTTTATAATGTGCCGCCTCACCTCGCCTGCGGCAGGAGCCGGGCCTGGGTGGGGGAAAGACAGGAGGGGAGATGGGTTGGAGCAGGAAAGACTACAAAGTGACTACAGCAAATTAGAGGACATTTGCAATGGGTAATCAAAAGAATTTCAATAAAATCGCCTGAAATTTTGTAAATTTGTATGCCTTAAGGCCTACATCATGTGACAAAATGGCGTCTGAAGACCATGTTGATTTCTGTTTAAAAAAATATAGCCTATAGCACCTTCGGGATCAGTAGCAATTTAACGACGGCTCTGTAACGAAATAGCGCGTATCAAAATAGCGCGTATCAAAATAGCGCGTATCAAAACAGCGTGTGTTCAGAATAGCGCGTGTTCAAAATAGCGCGTATCAAAATAGAGCGTGATCAAAGTAGCGCGTATCAAAATAGCGCGTCCCAGGTTTGCTTAGGTATATTCACCTAAACAGTTTGAGCAATGTCAGATTTAAGTTATTAACCGTTAAATACACCGATGGCTTGCTATATTTAACACAACTCATATAGTTCGACTAAGGCGTCTCTTTCTAACATATTTTTTCAAAAAAGAAAACTTTCCTTGCTTATTTTCCCGGATCCTAGAGGGTGTGTAACCAAACCGAATCGAACCGAATCGGACGGAACCGAACCGAACCGAACCCAAACATTTTTTCCAGTAACTCTCTGACCTTTTTCCACCAAAAAAAAAATGTCCCCAAGTCACAGGTTAGAATAGAAACCTACCAAAATATAAGGATCGGAAAGCTAATTTAGGAAATAATTTTTTGAAAAAATGTTTCGGTTTGGTGCGGTTTATTTTAGTTTGGTGCGGTTTAGATCGGTTCGGTTCGGTTTGGTTACCCTTTAAGATCCCGGGAAAAAAGTTTTTTTTTTGAAAAAACATGTTAGAGAGAGACTCCCTTATTCGAACTATTTTATAACAGCGACGTTTGTAATGGCGATCTTTCAAAACGCGGTATTTTGAGACGCGCTATTTTAAAAACGCGCTATTTTGATATGCGCTATTTTGAACACGCGCCATTTTGATACGCGCTGTTTTGATACGCGCTATTTTGATCACGCGCCGCTACGATACGCGCTATTTTGAACACGCGCTATTTTGATACGCGCTATTTTGAACACGCGCTCAAATGAGCGCGCTATTTTGAAACGCACTATTTTACAGAGCCGACAAAATGGCGTCTGAAGACCGCCATGTTGATTTCTGTTTAAAAAAATTTAGCCTTTAGCACTTTGGGGATCAGTAGCAATTTAACGACACCTTTTCTGTCAAAATCGGTTCAGTCGTTTAGCCTCTAGCGTGACACAAATATATTTACTTACATACACACAACAATCGAAAAACAAAGATAGGTTTTTCTGGGTAAAAATTTAAAGGCGCATTTTACTAACTTTATACTGCTTCTAAAGCGGGGTCTACACATAACGTTTTGCCTGACGTTTTACTTGATCAGGTAAAACGGATCAGGCAAAACCTTTCGTGTAGACAATAAAACGCACGTTTTGCCAGAACTGAACAGGACTGAAGTCGGACCTGTTGAACTGATCGTTAGAGGCTTTGTTTCCGGTAAAACGTCAGTTTTAGCGGCATTTCTTGTGGTAGTGCATACAATTTTAATTCCTTTCCAGTGCAACTTAGAAGTGGATATACGAAACGTCCGACATTAGATAAGATAATTTTTTAGGAAATCAAACAGGTTATTGCCTTCCTCCACTAAATAATAATTTGTTTTAAACAAATAGTCCCGACATGTTTCGTAAGCAGAAACTTACATCTTCAGGAGACATTACCAAACTAAATCAGCACAAAATTTTGAAAAACTGGTTAAAAAACTATGGTTAGCTACTGAAACGGTTAAATCATAGACATTTAAAACAAAAAACATTATTGACAAAAGCAGTGCTTCCTCCATCGTGTATCAAAAACTGATCTAAAAACGTACGTTAAAACTATCAAGTGTGTACGCTAGTCTTTCAACCGTCATACTTGACCCTTTTGACTGACAGGCAAGACGTAAGGTAAAATGTTATGTCTAGACCGGGCTTAAGAGTGAGCAAAATTGATGTAGCTCTAATCCACGAACGGTGGATCTATGAAGGGCTCTGGAAAGAAATAGCGATGTACAAAATAGCGAGTATTAAAATAGCGGTATCGAAATAGCGATGTAATGAAAGGGCGACTATCAAAATAGCGATGTAATAAAATGGAGATGTAACAAAATAGCGATTGTATCAAAATAGCGATGTAACAAAATAGCGACTATCAAAATAGCGATGTAACAAAATAGCGACTATCAAAATAGCGATGTAACAAAATAGCGATTATCAAAATAGCGATATTTTGGTTCGGTTTTGGCATATAGTTCGACAAAGGAGTTTCTTTCTAACAAATTTAAAAAAAAACTTCCCTGACTTCTTTCTCGGGATCCTAGAGGGTGTGAATCTGAACCGAACCGAACCGAACCAGCATATTTAAAAAAAAAACTCTCCAGACTTCTTTTGAACCGAAACAAACTAAACCGAATTCGGTTCGGTGCGGTTCGGTTCGGATTCACACCCTCTAGGATCCTGGAAAAGAAGTCCGGGAAGTTTTTTTTTTTTTTTTAATTTGTTAGATAGGTTCGGTTTGGATTGGTTTGATTCGGTATTTTGATACATCGCTATTTTGGTACATCGCTATTTTGATTGTCGCTATTTTGATTGTCGCTATTTTGATACAGCGCTATTTTGATTGTCGCTATTTTGATACATCGCTATTTTGATAGTCGCTGTTTCATTACATCGCTATATTGATAGTCTCTTTTTCATTAATCGCTGTTTCGTACGTCGCTATTTTGTACATCGCTATTTCGTTCCAGAGCCTCTATGAAGATGTCATAAAGGGTTTTTGATTGAACTATTAAGAACCTTTCATTTTAAAATTTGTATTGGAGAACTTGACTTTACTTTTATATCAATTCTTTTTACGGAATAACATTTTCGCGTTCTTGGTTTTTTACATGAAATGTTTTTGTTATGATTTAATTTTTTTTTTTATTGTTTGTTAAAAAAACAGTTTTTTTAATAATAATTTTATTATTTTTTAATTACTTTTTACACAAAATTTCGATTTTCTATTGTAATTTTTAAGAAAAAAAAAATGTATATTTTTTTAATTGCTTTGACGCCTTCCCTAAAAAACAAAATGTAACCTAAGCCCCCCAGATATATTCCTGGGTGAGCCACTGTTTTCGTACCTGTTATATTGTGTACCGGAGATATTCGGGTTATGTTAAAATTTTAAACAATATTCAATTCTAAGTTATTGAAGCAACCTCGTTGGGTGACATTCGACAAACACAATGATTAAGTTGAGAACACGAATAACATTGTTTTAAGTCATTAGATAAATGAGATTTTGACACCGATTTTTAAGTAAATTTTGGTGTAATTTGAAACGGGTAATTTTTCATTTTTCAAACGCAAAGATTACTAAATATTTAATAGAAATTTTATATAAATAAAAATACGTACTAAAAAATTTAGTTAAATAAAAGGTCTTATGTAAAATCGTCTGCACTAGTGCGGTAAAGTTACTTTACCGCACTCATTTTTACCTTCCTAGCAGTGGTGGATATAAGATTTCCAGGAAGGAGGGGCCAAGGAAGCAAAAACCAAAATAGTTCTTGGTTTGCGTTCATTTTTAATAATTCTTGGGTCTTAAATTTAAAATTACAGTGACAAAATAAACCACTCAATGTTTTTTAGAAAAAAAACTTAAAAAAATTGATGTTGAGGGTAAATTTTCTTCAAACCTGCGGTCGATGCATTGGCATTTGCTTCCCTTCAACTAAAAAAAGTTTTATGTGTGGGAGGGGGGGGTGCCCGGGCCCCTCTGGCCCCCCCTGGAACCGCCACTGCTTCCTAGCCCGCACAGCAATGGCTAGAGAAGGTATTGTTTTCGACGAAGAATTTTTTTTGAGATAACGCCAAAAATGTGTTATTTGGGTGGATTTTGACCCATTCCAATTCGTCGTAATGTCTGCCTGTGTGTGTGTGTGTGTGTGTTTATGTCTGTCCTTTAGACGATAGCTCCTAAACCGCTCCTAAACTCTGATTTTTTATGAAATTTTTAGGTAAAATAGTATCCAATACTGTAAAGGGCTTATTAGATTTTGGTCAAAATCCATTATAATGCTAATAACAATTTTTTGGCAGTTTAAAAATTGAGAAAATGCTAACTTATTAACGGAGCATTGCATCAATATGTGGTTTATGGAATATAGTAGAACATGTTTCTCTCAAAAATTTAGTTTCTGAAATATTTACAAAAACTGTTTTTAAGTCTGATCTGGAGTGGAGTTCACTTGGAGTGTGCTAACGGGCTAGGAAGGTATCAGATCCATCATGGATACATTTATTTTATTTTAGAAAAAATTTTAAAAATTTATAAACACAAAATTTAACCCATTGACCTTTTACTTAATTTTTTATTCAACACAACAGCAAAACTAACCAAAGGCTTTCAAATAAATAAAGGTCTTAAACAAGGTTGCTGTATCTCGCCTACGCTCTTCAAGATATACTTGGAACAAGTCCTTAAAGTATGGAAGAGAAAATGCCAAAACATGGGAATTCCGTTGGACGAAACGACCTTGTATACTTTATGTTTCGCCGATGATCAGATAGTAGTGGCTCAGGATTATGACGACCTCGAATATATGACACGAAAACTTATAGAAGAGTACAATAAGTGGGGACTAGAGGTTAATCTCAATAAGACAGAGTATATGTGTATAGGTGGAATGAAACAGGATCAAGTCTTAAATACCGGGCAGCGAATTCAGTCCTGTGATGAGTATAAATACTTAGGTCTAAAAATTACAGCTGACGGAACACTAGGCAAAGCTATAAAAGATCGAAACGTACAAGGAAGAAAAGCAATAACTTTATTAAATAGAATAATTTGGGACCAAAGTATATCAAAACATAACAAAAAGCTTATATATAACACCATTGTAAAAAGTATTAATACATACGGCTCAGAAGTATGGCCAATCAAGGATAGAACAGAAAAAATGCTTTCCGCTACGGAGATGGACTATTGGAGAAGAGCAGCAGGGAATTCAAAAAGAGAAGAGTTATAAATCAAAGAATAAGAGAAATTATGACAGTGGATGAACGTACTTTAGTGGATGATATAAGAACAAAACAACTGGTGTGGTACGGACATGTACAAAGAATGAATGATGAAAGACTACCTAAACAAATACTACAATGGAAACCAACTGGCCGAAGAAAACGAGGACGGCCAATGAGAAGCTGGAGAGAAGGAATAGACAGTGAAATAAGAATAAGAGGCCTAGATGATGAATTATGGGCAAACAGAAACGAGTGGAGATTGGGTATCGGAAGACGTAGAACGTTGTGAAACCCATAAATATATATATATATATTTATGGGTTTCACAACGTTCTACGTCTTCCGATACCCAATCTCCACTCGTTTCTGTTTGCCCATAATTCATCATCTAGGCCTCTTATTCTTATTTCACTGTCTATTCCTTCTCTCCAGCTTCTCATTGGCCGTCCTCGTTTTCTTCGGCCAGTTGGTTTCCATTGTAGTATTTGTTTAGGTAGTCTTTCATCATTCATTCTTTGTACATGTCCGTACCACACCAGTTGTTTTGTTCTTATATCATCCACTAAAGTACGTTCATCCACTGTCATAATTTCTCTTATTCTTTGATTTATAACTCTTCTCTTTTTGAATTCCCTGCTGCTCTTCTCCAATAGTCCATCTCCGTAGCGGAAAGCATTTTTTCTGTTCTATCCTTGATTGGCCATACTTCTGAGCCGTATGTATTAATACTTTTTACAATGGTGTTATATATAAGCTTTTTGTTATGTTTTGATATACTTTGGTCCCAAATTATTCTATTTAATAAAGTTATTGCTTTTCTTCCTTGTACGTTTCGATCTTTTATAGCTTTGCCTAGTGTTCCGTCAGCTGTAATTTTTAGACCTAAGTATTTATACTCATCACAGGACTGAATTCGCTGCCCGGTATTTAAGACTTGATCCTGTTTCATTCCACCTATACACATATACTCTGTCTTATTGAGATTAACCTCTAGTCCCCACTTATTGTACTCTTCTATAAGTTTTCGTGTCATATATTCGAGGTCGTCATAATCCTGAGCCACTACTATCTGATCATCGGCGAAACATAAAGTATACAAGGTCGTTTCGTCCAACGGAATTCCCATGTTTTGGCATTTTCTCTTCCATACTTTAAGGACTTGTTCCAAGTATATCTTGAAGAGCGTAGGCGAGATACAGCAACCTTGTTTAAGACCTTTATTTATTTGAAAGCCTTTGGTTAGTTTTGCTGTTGTGTTGAATAAAAAATTAAGTAAAAGGTCAATGGGTTAAATTTTGTGTTTATAAATTTTTAAAATTTTTTCTAAAATAAAATAAATGTATCCATGATGGATCTGATACCTTCCTAGCCCGTTAGCACACTCCAAGTGAACTCCACTCCAGATCAGACTTAAAAACAGTTTTTGTAAATATTTCAGAAACTAAATTTTTGAGAGAAACATGTTCTACTATATTCCATAAACCACATATTGATGCAATGCTCCGTTAATAAGTTAGCATTTTCTCAATTTTTAAACTGCCAAAAAATTGTTATTAGCATTATAATGGATTTTGACCAAAATCTAATAAGCCCTTTACAGTATTGGATACTATTTTACCTAAAAATTTCATAAAAAATCAGAGTTTAGGAGCGGTTTAGGAGCTATCGTCTAAAGGACAGACATAAACACACACACACACACACACAGGCAGACATTACGACGAATTGGAATGGGTCAAAATCCACCCAAATAACACATTTTTGGCGTTATCTCAAAAAAAATTCTTCGTCGAAAACAATACCTTCTCTAGCCATTGCTGTGCGGGCTAGGAAGCAGTGGCGGTTCCAGGGGGGGCCAGAGGGGCCCGGGCACCCCCCCCTCCCACACATAAAACTTTTTTTAGTTGAAGGGAAGCAAATGCCAATGCATCGACCGCAGGTTTGAAGAAAATTTACCCTCAACATCAATTTTTTTAAGTTTTTTTTCTAAAAAACATTGAGTGGTTTATTTTGTCACTGTAATTTTAAATTTAAGACCCAAGAATTATTAAAAATGAACGCAAACCAAGAACTATTTTGGTTTTTGCTTCCTTGGCCCCTCCTTCCTGGAAATCTTATATCCACCACTGCTAGGAAGGTAAAAATGAGTGCGGTAAAGTAACTTTACCGCACTAGTGCAGACGATTTTACATAAGACCTTTTATTTAACTAAATTTTTTAGTACGTATTTTTATTTATATAAAATTTCTATTAAATATTTAGTAATCTTTGCGTTTGAAAAATGAAAAATTACCCGTTTCAAATTACACCAAAATTTACTTAAAAATCGGTGTCAAAATCTCATTTATCTAATGACTTAAAACAATGTTATTCGTGTTCTCAACTTAATCATTGTGTTTGTCGAATGTCACCCAACGAGGTTGCTTCAATAACTTAGAATTGAATATTGTTTAAAATTTTAACATAACCCGAATATCTCCGGTACACAATATAACAGGTACGAAAACAGTGGCTCACCCAGGAATATATCTGGGGGGCTTAGGTTACATTTTGTTTTTTAGGGAAGGCGTCAAAGCAATTAAAAAAATATACATTTTTTTTTTCTTAAAAATTACAATAGAAAATCGAAATTTTGTGTAAAAAGTAATTAAAAAATAATAAAATTATTATTAAAAAAACTGTTTTTTTAACAAACAATAAAAAAAAAAATTAAATCATAACAAAAACATTTCATGTAAAAAACCAAGAACGCGAAAATGTTATTCCGTAAAAAGAATTGATATAAAAGTAAAGTCAAGTTCTCCAATACAAATTTTAAAATGAAAGGTTCTTAATAGTTCAATCAAAAACCCTTTATGACATCTTCATAGAGGCTCTGGAACGAAATAGCGATGTACAAAATAGCGACGTACGAAACAGCGATTAATGAAAAAGAGACTATCAATATAGCGATGTAATGAAACAGCGACTATCAAAATAGCGATGTATCAAAATAGCGACAATCAAAATAGCGCTGTATCAAAATAGCGACAATCAAAATAGCGATGTACCAAAATAGCGATGTATCAAAATACCGAATCAAACCAATCCAAACCGAACCTATCTAACAAATTAAAAAAAAAAAAAAACTTCCCGGACTTCTTTTCCAGGATCCTAGAGGGTGTGAATCCGAACCGAACCGCACCGAACCGAATTCGGTTTAGTTTGTTTCGGTTCAAAAGAAGTCTGGAGAGTTTTTTTTTTAAATATGCTGGTTCGGTTCGGTTCGGTTCAGATTCACACCCTCTAGGATCCCGAGAAAGAAGTCAGGGAAGTTTTTTTTTAAATTTGTTAGAAAGAAACTCCTTTGTCGAACTATATGCCAAAACCGAACCAAAATATCGCTATTTTGATAATCGCTATTTTGTTACATCGCTATTTTGATAGTCGCTATTTTGTTACATCGCTATTTTGATAGTCGCTATTTTGTTACATCGCTATTTTGATACAATCGCTATTTTGTTACATCTCCATTTTATTACATCGCTATTTTGATAGTCGCCCTTTCATTACATCGCTATTTCGATACCGCTATTTTAATACTCGCTATTTTGTACATCGCTATTTCTTTCCAGAGCCCTTCATAGATCCACCGTTCGTGGATTAGAGCTACATCAATTTTGCTCACTCTTAAGCCCGGTCTAGACATAACATTTTACCTTACGTCTTGCCTGTCAGTCAAAAGGGTCAAGTATGACGGTTGAAAGACTAGCGTACACACTTGATAGTTTTAACGTACGTTTTTAGATCAGTTTTTGATACACGATGGAGGAAGCACTGCTTTTGTCAATAATGTTTTTTGTTTTAAATGTCTATGATTTAACCGTTTCAGTAGCTAACCATAGTTTTTTAACCAGTTTTTCAAAATTATATATATATATATATATATATATATATATATATATATTTTATTCAACACACTTAGTGCGGTTCAAAAAATTCTAATAAGATTGGAAAAACTAGTTTTTTATTTTAAGCAATATATGTATTATAGCGGGTTGAATTTACATTTTAAAGTAGTGTTATGACGTCCAATAAGAGGACTGTTTATTTCGATTTGCATGTTTATACAATTAATAAAAAATAACGTGCTTGTTTCTGTTAAATTGAATTTAATTTTGAATTGAATATCTTTATTAGCTTTGCTTTAGCAATTCAATAAATAATCACTTTAACAATTCAATAAATAATCACTGATTAGACATTTAAAGAGTAGGTTTGGTCTTTTTGCTGCAGTTCGGCACCTGTCTGGAAACTGTGAAAAAGTTCTTTTTTTTCTCTCTCTCAAAAGAGTCATTTGGAGTAATCGAAGTAGCGCCTTATCTTCCTGAACTTGACTTACTTTTCGCCTGCCAGATCGTCCTTGTTTCATTTCAAGTGATTGTTCTTTTATCCATCTTTTATTTATAGAATAAACAGCACTTTAGTTAGTTAGTTAGTTTTTTTTAAATCAGCTGTTCAAAGCTATTGCATTAAAGGAACAACAGAAAATTGACATCAATATAGTCTCCGTTTTGGTTGTAAACAAGAGAACTCTTTTAATGATCGAAAGCAAAAATACGCTTATTCGTTGTAGCTATATCTGTCATGTCTCGGTAGTATACACAAATGAAGTGTTTTTCTGCCTTTTCGACCGAAAAACCCTTTAAAAAAAGCTCCAAATGTTCTCATTAACCTGATAACAAAAAAATCGATTTAAAGGACACCCAGCATGTCAAAGCCTACTTAAAATTCTACACCAACTCAGACGCGAATTTTTGTATTTTCTTTAATCAGGTTTCAATTTTTTTGATTTAGTTTTTGTATTGGTTTGTTTTGGTGCCTTATGGGACTGAGGAATCAGCCTATAAAAATCTTACACAAGTATTGTATTTATTTTTTTATCTACGACAAAATAAACTAATAATATTAGTGGAACGAGTTTCTTATCACTTTAGGTACAGTCCTGCATATGCAGCATCATCAAATTTGTTTGAATTGAGGTTTTTGAAATCTCCAATGAACCCTCAATCTCGCGATATGTCACATGTCGATCGTCCGTGATAAGCATGTGCACATCGATGTTTTCCTGGGTGACAGCCGTTTTTGGTGCACCTGGCCTTGGATTGTCGCTAAGGCTAATCCGTCCACGCTTGAATTTTTCATACCAACGAGAAACTGTCGACGGATGTAGTGCTTCATTACCGAAAACAGAAATCAACTCGGCAAGGCATTCTTGTTGAGATAATTTTTTTTCGAAAGTGCTAAAAACTATAGCCCGTAAATGATTTCGATTTAATTCTATTTTTTGGCTGATTTGTTAGCTTCAAGGACTAGATTAAACAATAATGAAGATAACGTATTTTGAAGGATAATATAATAATCCCTACTCCTAAGAACTATTGACAGAGAAAGGTTATTAAAAAAACTTTATGAATTTGGTCTAAGGGGAAAAGTATTAGAATGGTTTAGAAATTGTATATGCAACAGGACACACAGAATCAAAATTTTGAATTCACTATCATCGGAAAAATCAAATTAGGGGTACCACAGGGAAGTAAATTGGGCCCATTATTTTTATTTTATATATTAATGACCTACCACATAGTTTAAAAAAATGGTATGATACAGATGTTTGCAGATGATACATTACTTTATTTAAAAGAAACTTTATTAGAAAACCTTACTAACAAAACAAAATGTATGATTTTAAATTTAAAAAGTAACTAAAGAAATTTTGCAATCACTATAAATAATGAGAAGTTATAAATTACAAATTTGTTCAATTAAATATTTTGCTATAATCATAGACTTAAAATTAGAGTTTGATAAATACTATAAACATATAATAATATTGGTTATTTAGGAAGGATTAGTTATTATTTATCTTTTTTTCTTAATGTGTTTACAATACAACAATATTACAACATTTTCCCTTTTGCTCAACTATATTATACACAGCGAATGAAAATATTATAGATGAACTTCAAATATTACAAAATAGAGCAATGAAGATAATTCTCAAAGCAGATAAATACACAAAAATTTCACTAATGTTCAAAAATTAAATTGGCTTAATGTCAAAAATTTCATTTTCTATAATGTTTGTATATTTATTAACAAAATTCAACATAACCTACTACCAGAACAGTTGAAAGATTTTGTCCTCCAAAATTCAAATTTCCATTCACATTATACAAGATACAAAGACGATTTTCATTTAAATAATTCCGAAAAATTAATTGTCCAAAAAACAATTTTTTGTAAATGTTTGTCAGAATTTAATAAATTGAAAACTCAATTAAAAATTTCAAGAAACTAAACACATTTAAAAGAACCGGTTTCGACCTTTTTGGGCCATCCTCAGGTGAATGTAGGCGATAGCTTCGTGTAGAGCATAAGTTGTGTGAAACCACCAGAAGCAACTACTCCGAGGGAAAATACCCCTACCGGCATTGAATTATTATTATCCTCGTGATCGACGTTGGAGAAAGTGAAAACCAAACAGTCTTAACAAGTTTCCAACGAAAGCCTCAAACCATCAGTATAATTCAATGCCGGTAGGGGTATTTTCCCTCGGAGTAGTTGCTCCTGGTGGTTTCACACAACTTATGCTCTACACGGAGCTATCGCCTACATTCACCTGAGGATGGCCCAAAAGGTCGAAACCGGTCCGGTCGTGGATTGGCATGGAACATTTGTTCCTGACTATCAGGACGTGTTCCAGACGGGGATCACTCGTATCCTCGTGATCGACGTTGGAGAAAGTGACAACCAAACAGTTTTAACAAGTTCCCAACGAAAGCCTCAAACCATCAGTATAATTCAAGGCCGGTAGGGGTATTTTCCCTCGGAGTAGTTGCTCCTGGTGGTTTCACACAACTTATGCTCTACACGGAGCTATCGCCTACATTCACCTGAGGATGGCCCAAAAGGTCGAAACCGGTCCGGTCGTGGATTGGCATGGAACATTTGTTCCTGACTATCAGGACGTGTTCCAGACGGGGATCACTCGTATCCTCGTGATCGACGTTGGAGAAAGTGACAACCAAACAGTTTTAACAAGTTCCCAATGAAAGCCTCAAACCATCAGTATAATTCAATGCCGGTAGGGGTATTTTCCCTCGGAGTAGTTGCTTCTGGTGGTTTCACACAACTTATGCTCTACACGGAGCTATCGCCTACATTCACCTGAGGATGGCCCAAAAGGTCGAAACCGGTCCGGTCGTGGATTGGCATGGAACATTTGTTCCTGACTATCAGGACGTGTTCCAGACGGGGATCACTCGTATCCTCGTGATCGACGTTGGAGAAAGTGACAACCAAACAGTTTTAACAAGTTCCCAATGAAAGCCTCAAACCATCAGTATAATTCAATGCCGGTAGGGGTATTTTCCCTCGGAGTAGTTGCTCCTGGTGGTTTCACACAACTTATGCTCTACACGGAGCTATCGCCTACATTCACCTGAGGATGGCCCAAAAGGTCGAAACCGGTCCGGTCGTGGATTGGCATGGAACATTTGTTCCTGACTATCAGGACGTGTTCCAGACGGGGATCACTCGTATCCTCGTGATCGACGTTGGAGAACGTGAAAACCAAACAGTTTTAACATTTAAAAGAAGTTTAAAAAAATATTTATTGTCAAAGCAGTTTGTTTGATTATATTATTATTCATTTGGATGTAGTATAAATTATTGTAACTTATAGTTGAACATATTACTTAAGCTATAAATATTTACATAGTTAACAATTAGATTATACATAGTTTAATTTATTTTACTACTGATATTGTAGCATATTCTTGATAAATAAAGCTTTAATAACTTTAATAAGAACACTGATTGTCGTAAAAAATAATACAAAGTTTTGAACAAAACTTTTTTGTAGTTAGCTAAAAAAATTGTCAAAAATTTTCAAATTTTTCCAAATTTTTCACATTTTTCCAAATTTTTCCAAAAATTCCAAATTCAAAATTTTCAAAATTTTTTCAAAAGTTTGAAAATTTTCAAATATTATTTGTTATAAAAAAAATCAAAAAAACGTAGTCAATACTTTGAGAATAAAACAGTATTGTTACTGCTGGATCACAGTCACACTTTCAGTTCGATTCGTTAATTTGGCCCAACAGCCTTTTTTGGCCAAATGTGTGCGAGCGCACCAAAATCTGTTTTTTTGGTGCTTTAACAGTCGAACACTTTTTCCAGTCTTTTTTGATGTTTCAAAGAACGATTCATGAATAAAAGTTCTCCCCCATTAACTGATTTGGGTCCGTGAACTTAGTTAGCATTGACTTCTAAGCAGTGGCGCACACAGGAAGGTGTCTAGGGGGGGGGGGGGGGTAGGGGGGGGGCTCGAGGCCTCTTGGGGGTCGACAGTTAAAAAGGGCGCCTCTCAAAAATCGTGCGACCAAAAACAACAAAAAAAAAAGGTTATCATGTCTTTAGCGGGACCGCGACGAACTACGCCGCTGCTTGGGGGGGACCCGAAGCCTCATGATGTCAAATTTTAAGCTATTGTTTGTGTTTTATCATGAAATATGTAGAAAATATGTAAAAAAATCTAAGGCTTGAGGGGGCCCGGGCCCCGGGGCCCTCCCCCTGGGTGCGCCCATGCTTCTAAGTACCTAAAAGAATTTTAAAAAATGCGAAATTTTGTAAAAAAAATTAAGTTTATGAAATGTTTGTAAAATTTTCAAATTAAAAATTTTAAAAAATATATTTTATATGCTGAGAAAGTTAACAGAAGAATACCAAAAGTGGTGGTTAATACACAAAAAAAAGAAGTTCTTCAGTTAAGAAAATTAGTTTTCTTGAAAAAATTATCTTGACCCAAAAGCAAAAGTCTCCGACCAAATTGTTTTCTCTTCATCTAAGCAAACCGCTTGTTTTGGGAAAAAAAAATAATTGTCTTGGTAAATTGATTTGGTTTAAAACAAACTGCTTTTCGCGAAGAAAAAGTGGTTTTGAAGCAAGATATAAAATGTTTTACTAATATTTTCTTAACACAAATAAAGCTTTATTTTGCATCAAGACTTTTAATTTTTTAACTCAAAATATCCGGCATCTCAAAACGAAAATGGTGATTTATTCCATAATACTAGAACACACAAAACAAGAAGGTTGCCGCTTCCATTCAAAACAAATCAATTTTCTTGGATAAAGACAACTTTTATTTTTAACGGGTTTTTTTTGTTAAGAAAATATCGTCTTTGTGCATAGGAAAGCAGATTTTTTCTTGGATCAAAGCGATTTGCATTGACTGAAGACATTTTTTTCTGTGCAGTGAACGTGGAATCAAGTCAGTTAGAACTAGACAATGGACAAACAATATCTCCATACAATGAATATGTATACTTGGGTGTCACATTTGATAAGACAGGAACAGACTGTAAAGAACTGGAAAAAAGAATTATAAAAGCAAAAAAGGTTATTGGTTGTCTTAACAGTATTTTATGAAGCATAAGAGATATAAAAAAGAATATAAAATTTAACATATATGAAACAATGGTGAAAAGCACGCTGTTGTATGGAATAGAGACTTGTCGCGTAACAAAAATACAAAGCAAAAATGGAAAGTGTCGAAATAGATGCAGTAAGAAGATCAATGAGAATAGCTAGAACAGATCATATAAGAAATGAGATAATAAAAGAAAGAATGGGAATCAAGGGAAGCATAACGGATGACATCACTAAAAGACAACTGATATGGTACCAAAGCAGGTCCTAGAATGGCAACCAATAGGGCGCAGAAAAAGAGGGCGTCCTAAACTAGATTGGCAACAGTCAATTTAAAGACCAATGAGTCAAAAAACCTGACGAAAGATGATTGTCAGGATCAAAGCAGTTGGAGAATAGGCGTCGGACAACGTAGAAAAACGTTCTAAACAGACATAGTAGTAGATTTTTTTTAATAATTGAATATTGATGACATATAAAATAATCAAAAATTATTTAGAGCAAAACTTTTTGACAGAGGGCTAAGCGGTTGAAAACTTTCATAATTTCTGCAGCAAAAAAGTTTTTTTATAAAGCCACTAAAATAAAAGTTTCTAACGCCACACTTTTTTTTATTTTTTTTAACTGTGATGAAAATTTGGTGTACACATAAAATTAAGATATCTTTTCGACCCACACTTTGCCAATATATGTAAGGTTCAAGTAATTTTAATAAAAATAGTATATTACAGAAGCAGTGAGTCATTCATGCGCCGCAGGCGAAAATTTCGTCAAAATTGAGTGTTTTTCTCGCAGCCAACGATAAAGACCGATAAGAAAATTGAAAAAAATATTTTGCTGATATATGTGTTTATTATGGATAAAAGAACTGAATCTATAAAATAAAAAATTATACAAAATTTGCACTCTAATATCTTCAGGTACATATATTAGGTACATAATATCGTTAGTAACTTCAAATCTATACAAATCTTTCAAAATTGGACATATCAAACCTAAGCTTTTAGTTTTTTTAATTTTTCTTTGAGTGTCATCATCTTTGTCTGAGTTCTTATTCAAAGATTTATTAGCAGACACTAAATCATTGTGCTTTTTAATAAAATTATTTTAAAAAACTTTACATGCCCTTAAACTAATTTTTTCAAGCTTTGACAATAGTTTTTCTCCACAAAAACATTCGCTAGAGTTATCTGAAGAAAAATTTTCAATATAAAACATTTCACAATAATTTATTAAAAAGAAACAAGTGATTTTGTGAATTATGAGATGGTTTTCCCATTCAATGAACTGAATGTAGTGGTCGTCAATAATTTTTTGAAAAATTACCCAGCACAAAGTTTAATATCTATTTCAATAAAGTGTAAGTTAACTACCAACTCATGTTCTTTTGAAAGCTGTATCTTACTTTTTAAATATTTCACACTACCAGAGAGATTACTATCTGTTAACAATAATTTACAAATCAGCTTTTTAATATTGCGAGAGTGCGCAAGACATATTACCTTAGAATTGTAAATTGATGTGTATGCACTGGATAACTGGATAAACAAAGATGAAGCCAACATTAAAGTGTATCCACCATATCTTCGATTCTCAGGTTACCTTTTCAAGAGACCTAATTCTTCAATAAGAAATGAAAACTGAACACATTTTTTAGTCTCACTATCGAAAATGTCACTAAGGATGTCTATTACTTGATCAATCTTATCCAAGATCTTATCTTTTACCACTACTTTCCCGTTTGCAACATATTAGGTTTCAGTTTTATAGTTGGACCGACAAGGAACAACACTAATTACACGTTCGCGGCATTGTGTATCTACCCGTTTATCTTATAAGTATTTTCTTTATAATTTAGTTATTAGCTATTAATTATTTTAACGCAGCCCACTACAGTCTTTTTCGTGGGCTGCGTTATTTTAATAACTTTGATAAAATTCACATAAAATTCGTGCCCGAATTAAAAAAAAATCGACGTGAACACACACATGTTTTATAATGACAGCGGGCCGTGAGGCGTTTTTTTGTGGGACTCCTACGGTCACGTGATATTTCCGCGCCCGGGCCGGTCTTTCTCGTGGGCTGCGATTTTTCTCATAAATTTCTGAATTTAGCTATACAAATAAAACTGACTGTTTGGAGTACTGGAGTTTCAAATACAGGTCGGAGCAAATCACCCCTCAAAAAAATAATTTAGAATAATAAGATTTGTAAATTTTTTAAATAAACCTATTTATTTTTAGAATATAAATCAAAAACTCATGACAACCAAGGTGGTCCCGTGAGAGAAATAGGTAAGCGTCTAAGAAAAACATAAGAAGTACTTAACTAAAATGGTACTATGGCACTTTCGTGTTACAGACACCTATCTATATTGCCAAGGTATTAACTTAATTTAAAATACAGGGGTATTTTAAATGATGGACTAAATGTCAACAGGTGGTAAGAAACGCCAAAAGACAAAAAAAAATCTATATTATGTTGCATCAAACTTTTTTGTCTTTGCTAATTTAAAAAAAATTTTTTTTTGATTTTTTTGTAATTTCTGTAAAACGTACAACATACAATCGAAAATTTATGACATTTTGAATTACAACAAAAGTAATGATGATGAAACCAATTTTTCAAACAATGATAGCTTCTGGTATACCGACGGATTCAAAATGCCATCAGGTGTTTGATCTGGAGTTGTTAGTATCCAAGAAAAAGTCGAGATTAAACATAGTCTCGGCTAATTGGCTACTATATTTCAGGCCGAACCCGTACCTATTGAACTGTGGTGGATTACTAACCACGAATGGACCAACAGGACAATAAAAACCTTCTCCGACAGTCAAGCAGCCTTAAAAGCGCTTGATTCCTATCTATCTAGGTCTTATCGAGAACCGCGAGGATCTGCAGGGACTCGCTGATTGCGCTTGGTAGCGCTAATAATTAGTATGGATACCAGGGCATTCTGGGCACGAGGGAAATGAGGCCGCAGATCAGGCAGCGAGGGAAGCGGCATCTGCCGAATTTTTCGGCCCCGAACCAGCCCTGGGAATATCATACAATGCTGCTAACTTAACCATATTGAAATGGATGAAGAACAACTTCCAACAATACTGGATGAATATACCAGAACTCGCTCACTCTAAAGAGTTCATTAAAAGACTAAGAGTACCCATGCACAGAATGGGAATAACAGAAGAGACCGAATGTAGACTCTGTATAGAGGATAAAGAAACAGTAAGACATGTATAGTTCATATCATTATTTTTGAGACAACTATTTGCAACTTTTTTTCGTTGGCCTATGCTTTTTGTTATGGTAAACAGCTGATAACTGTCAAAAAGTTATCTCAAAAATTATGATATAGATTGTGCGAATGTCCGGCTATTGCACGTTTGCATCAAAATATTTTCGGTAAACCTCAGATTGATTCAGAAGATCTGAACAGTGTCTTACCCAAACTTTTTGGAGGATTAGGCATACAGTGGTGAGAAACCACTCAAAAGTGAGCCACAATAGACCCACTGGTGGTCGCAGTGGAAGGGCTGCAAGGCCCACTCACATATCAATCATATATATAATTTTTTCGGTTTCACAACGTTCTACGTCTTCCGATACCCAATCTCCACTCGTTTCTGTTTGCCCATAATTCATCATCTAGGCCTCTTATTCTTATTTCACTGTCTATTCCCTTTCTCCAGCTTCTCCTTGGCCGTCCTCGTTTTCTTCGGCCAGTTGGTTTCCATTGTAGTATTTGTTAAGGTAGTCTTTCATCATTCATTATTTGTACATGTCCGTACCACACCAGTTGTTTTGTTCTTATATCATCCACTAAAGTATGTTCACCCACTGTCATAATTTCTCTTTTTCTTTGATTTGTAACTCTTTCTCTTTTTGATTTCCTTGTTGCTCTTCTCAAATAGTCCATCTCCGTAGCGGAAAGCATTTTTTCTGTTCTATACTTGATTGGCCATACCTCTGAGCCGTATGTAATAATACTTTTTACAATTGTGTTATATATAAGCTTTTTGTTATGTTTTGATATACTTTGGTCTCAAATTATTCCATTTAATAAAGTTATTGCTTTTCTTCCTTGTACGTTTCGATCTTTTATAGCTTTGTCTACTGTTTCGTCAGCTGTAATTTTTAGACCTAAGTATTTATACTCATCACAGGACTGAATTCCCTGCCCGGTATTTAAGATTAGATCCTGTTTCATTCCACCGATACACATATACTCTGCCTTATTGAGATTAACCTCTAGTCCCCACTTATTGTACTCTTCTATTAGTTTCCGTGTCATATATTCGAGGTCGTCACAATCCTGAGCCACTACTATCTGATCATCGGCGAAACATAAAGTATTCAAGGTGGTTTCGTCCAACGGAATTCCGATACTTTGGCATTTTCTCTTCCATACTTTAAGGCCTTGTTCCAAGTATATCTTGAAGAGCGTAGGCGAGATACAGCAACCTTGTTTAAGACCTTTATTTACTTGAAAGCCTTTGGTTAGTTTTGCTTTTATTTTAACTTTTGCCTTACTATTGCGGTATAACTCTTTGATGGCCTAAATCTTTGTGTTTTCCAACGCCTTCCAAAGTAGATTTAGTGGTATACTATCATATGCCTTCTGCAAATCGACGTAAAGCGGATGCAGCTCTTGTCCGTATGCCATTTTCTATTCAATAACTTGGGTTATACAAAAGAGATGATCTGAAGTCGATCTACCCGCCCTGAAACCAGCTTGTTCTTCCAATCATCATCATTGAAAATCCAACATTTTGAAAACAAAGGAGTATTTAAAAATATAAAAAGTAGTACTCACAATTTCCAAGTAGCAATATCTCGCAGAAACCACACATATGCATCTGGCTACACAAACAGACAAACACACATACTCACTCGCACTTGTATAAGCTTATACATCTCAGTTATTTATAAGTCTAGTATATTAAATTGTCAGATGCTTATTATGACACCATATAGGTATGCTACACATGGTATGACTTCGTGGTATGGGATTTATTTTTCTTCTGCCTACCACTTATAGCTGGTGAGGTTTATTAAGATGAGAGTGTTTGTGATTTATTTTGGTTTTGGGATAGTTTTTGAATACCAATTCTTTGAAAGATAGTTCTTCGGATAATTATTCTTCACAATCTTAGTTTTCTAGCGAATATTTAGTTAGAAACAAAGTTTCGGACTTTCATTGTCTTTATTTATTTTAAACTACGTTTCGGTTAGTAAGTATCTCTAACCGTTTTCAAGTATAAACTAAACAATCCAGTCTACAAGCCACTACTTATACTACTTGGTATGCAGTCAGGTGTGACGGTCCGCTCTCTTTTAATCCTAAAGCGGGGTCTACACATAAAGTTTTGCCTGACGTTTTACTTGGTCAGGTAAAACGGATCAGGCAAAACATTTTGTGTAGACAATAAAACGTACGTTTTGCCTGAACTGAACAGGACTGAAGTCGGACCTGTTGAACTGATCGGTAGAGGGTTTGTTTCCGGTACGTCAGTTTTAGCGGCATTTCTTGTGGTAGTGCATACAATTTTAATTCCTTTCGAGTGCAACTTAGAAGTTGGCATATGAACCGTCCGACATTAGATAAGATAATTTTTTAGGAAATCAAACAGGTTATTGTCTTCCTCCACTAATTTTTAATTTGTTTTAAACAAATAGTCCCGACATGTTTCGTAAGCAGAAATTTACATCTTCAGGGGACATTACCAAAGTAAATCAGCAAAACATTTTGAAAAACTGGTTAAAAAACTATGTTTAGCTACTGAAACGGTTAAGTCATAGACATTTAAAACAAAAAACATTATTGACAAAAGCAGTGCTTCCTTCATGGTGTATCAAAAACTGATCTAAAAACGTACGTTAAAACTATCAAGTGTGTACGCTAGTCTTTCAACCGTCATACCAGGGCTATCAAAATGGACGGGCCACGATCCTCCACTTTGTTGACGTCACATCCGGGGCTGATTTTTTTTTTGATGGTCACGTTACGACACAGCTGATTGTCTTTAAAATATTGAAGTTGGAATGACGGTTCTTGGATATTTGATTTTTTAAAAAATAAAGCCGTTTTTGAGATTGTTTTTACTTTATTCTGGCAGAACAATTTTTTTTTAATGTATAGTAAGCCCTAATTTTTCATAGCCGCTTCATTAGCTCACACAAAAATTAAGTTTAAAGCAGAAGCGAATGTGACAATCACATATGACAAAGTCAAATACATGTCAAATATAACAGTTGGCATGTGGTACATGGCGGGTAATTTGAATTCAAAATAAGGAATGCTAAATCTTGAAGATTTTAACCTTTTAATCATGTTGCTTCCTTACAAACCTTTGGTGGAATATCGGAATGGTGTCTGAGAATATTTCACTGAAATTTTGCGGAAATCTGTAGTGCCATTTTGAAAATATCATAAAAAAACGTCTGACCTCCCATAAGACCCAATGTAAAATTCAGCCCCGGGAGAACAGCTGATTTTTTCAGGGTCGTGGCCTCTATTTTTGTGTTGGCCTTGGTCGTACTTGACCCTTTTGACTGATAGGCAAGACGTAAGGTAAAATGTTATGTCTAGACCGGGCTTAAGACGCCTGTTTTCCTTAAAAATGTTTGGTATATCCGTGCTTGGTAGACTGAAAACTTCTTTATTTTGCAGCTTCAATAATCTTTCGTTTTCGTCATTGCGACTCCTTATGCAAAACTTTAGCTTCAAACCATTGAATCCTGTGTTTATTTGACCATGCATGATTCGCTAAACCGGAGGCAAAAGTGTGGTTCAATAAATACGTCATCAATTGGTGACGTTTCATTTCTATATTTTCCAATTTATGGGCGTTATCCGATGAAATACCGTTCACAGAGGTGTAAATTGAGATTTTATTGTCAATATTTTAGTAAAAACTAAGTAAACTTAAGAAACAATGTCTCAATTAAAAAACAAAATTTTAACATTGATTTTTTAATATTGATTTTTTAGCTTAACGTCAAAAATTTACATAACATGTGTCATTTTAGAAATAGTTTCAAAACGAGCTTTTACCTCGTTTCAAAACATGACACATGTTATGTAATTTTTTGACGTTTAGCTGAAAAATCAATATTAAAAAATCAATGTTAAAATTTTGTTTTTACTAAAATATTGACAATACATTCACAATTTACACCTCTGTGAACGGTATTTCATCGTATAACGGCCACAAATTCGAAAAAATGGATATTAAACGTCACCAATTGATGACGTATTTTTTGAACCACACTGTTTCAAAACATATAGCACGAAAATTCGCCTTTTTAGATGTTCATTCAGTGTAACCTGAAAATTGCGTTTTGTTTCACCTACATATGAATTACCACACTCACACGGGCTTTGGTAAATACATTCCTCATTATTTGAGGGATTTTCTGGTTTTGCTTTAGTTACAAAACTCCTTATCGTATTTTCTGATGAAAATTACACAGATCTGTTTGTTATGATTTTAGTTTTAGTGTAGTTCATATTTAAGCCTATCTATTATAACTAAATATCGAAGACCCTCCCTAATAGAAATATCTGAGCTGAGTGCACCACTGGGCATGCACTTATATGGTCACCCGCAGCCCACGAGAAAGACCGGCCCGGGCGCGGAAATATCACGTGACCGTAGGAGGCTCACAAAAAAACGCCTCACTGCCCGCTGTCATTATAAACCATGTGTGTTTTCAGATTTGGAATGTTTGTTTACGTCGATTTTTTTTTAATTCGGGCATGAATTTTATGTGAATTTTATAAAAGTTATTAAAATAACGCAGCCCACGAAAAAGACAGTAGTGGGCTGAGTTAAAATAATTAATGGCTAATGAGAAAATTATAAAGAAAATACCTATAAGATAAACAATGCCGCAAACGGGTAATTAGTGTTGTTCCTAGTCGGTCCAACTATAAAACTGAAACCTAATATGTTGCAAACGGGAAAGAAGTGGTAAAAGATAAGATCTTGGATAAGATTGACCAAGTAATAGACATCCTTAGTGACATTTTCGATAGTGAGGGTGAAAAATGTGTTCAGTTGTCATTTCTTATTGAACAATTAGGTCTCTTGAAATGGTAACCTGAGAATCGAAGATATTGTGGATACACTTTAATGTTGGCTTCATCTTTGTTTATCCAGTCATCCAGTGCATACACGTCAATTTACAATTCTAAGGTAATATGTCTTCCGCACCCTCGCAATATTAAAATACTGATTTGTAAAATATTGTTAACAGATAGTAATCTCTCTGGTAGTGTGAAATATTTAAAAAGTAAGATACAGCTTTTAAAAGAACATGAGTTGGTAGTTAACTTACACTTTAATGAAATATATATTAAACTTTGTGCTGAATAATTTTTCAAAAAATTATTGACAACCACTACATTCAGTTCATTGAATGTGAAAACCATCTCACTTATTCACAAAATCACTTGTATCTTTTTAATAAATTATTGTGAAATGTTTTATATTGAAAATTTTTCTTCAGATAACTCTAGCGAGTGTTTTTGTGGAGAAAAACTATTGTGAAAGCTTGAAAAAATTAGTTTAAGGGCATGTAAGTTTTTTAAAATAATTTTATTAAAAAGCACAATGATTTAGTGTCTGCTAATAAATCTTTGAATAAGAACTCAGACAAAGATGATGACACAAAAATTAAAAAACTAAAAGCTTAGGTTTGATATGTCCAATTTTGAAAGACTTTTTGTTCATTTATTTAAATTGTGTAAAAACATATAATATATTAAGCAATACAAATAAGAATCCTGGGACTCCTAAGATCACGTGACCGCCGACTTGCTTATAACCTTCTTATAACGCACCATGGCCGGTCTTTATCGTTGGCTGCGATGGTCACCTACAAAAAATTTGCCATTGCACAAATATTATATGTCTCAAAGTTCAACTAAGCAATTTCTCATGCAAAAAACGTCGAATTTAAATGCAGAAGGCTGGTTTGTTGAATCTTCACATAAATTTCGTTTACGTTGAAGATCTAGATCTTCAAAAAGATAGAAGACGTTTCGTTAGTCATTTGTTTTTCAGAATCTGATCAAATTAAATAAAAGCATCTCGCGCAGCTAGTCATGGCCAACCCAGATTTTTCGCTAAGATATTCTAAATTTTATAGAAAGTTGTACGGAATTTCCGGAAAAACATTGCGGTTTTTTTCGTAAATTCCCACGGATTATTTTTTAAGTAGAGATAAAGAAACTTCCTATATTTATATTATTATTATAATTAAATAATCATAACAAAAACATTTCATGTAAAAAAAAGCCAAGTACGCGAAAATGGCATTCCGTAAAAAGAATTGAGATAAAAGTAAAGCCAAGTTTTCCAATACAAATTTCAAAATGAAAGGTTCTTACTAGTTTGGAAATGTTTTTTTAAACTTTGCTATTACAGCCAAACTTCTTTATGTTCAATTTAGCACTGTGCCTAAGAGTCATTTACAGCCGTAATAGCCAAGTTTAGAAAAATATTTCCAAACTAGTAAGAACCTTTCATTTTGAAATTTGTATTGGAAAACTTGGCTTTACTTTTATCACAATTCTTTTTACGAAATGCCATTTTTGAGTACTTGGCTTTTTTTTACATGAAATGTTTTTGTTATGATTTCACTTCTTTTTTAAAGGAATTGGATAATACTTAATTTTTAAAGTAGTAAAATATGCGGAATATTGTTCAAAACTTTTGTAATGCCTTACTTAAATTTTTGAGATTTTTAAATTTTTTTCTATGGTTTTATCGTAGTTCCTATCAGCCTTCCAAAGCTCAGTTCTCTAGCGTTCTGAAAGTGCACAATGTTACTTTTACATAAATTTACATGTATAGGGGAGGGAAATAAATTAAAATTGTCGTGTTTTTGAATTTTGTCCTATAGTTTTATCATAGTTCCTATCAGTCTTCCAATGCCCAGCTCTCTAGCTTTTCTGGAAGTGGGTAATGTTACTTTTACATAACTTTACATTTATAGGGGAGGAGAGTAAATGAAAATATTGGACGTTTTAAATTTTTTCCTATGGTTTTATCATAATTTCTATCAGCAATCCAATGCTCAGCTCTCTAGCATTTCTGGAAGTGGGCAATGTTAGTTTTATATAAATTTATATTTATAGGAAAGGAAGTAAATTAAAATGTTGGTGTTTTTAAATTTTTTCATATAGTTTTATAATATTGCCTTTCAGTCTTAAAAAGTTCAGCTCTCTAGCGTTTCTGGAAGTGGGCAGTGTTACTTTTACATAACTTTGCATTAATAGGGGAAGGAAGTTAATTAGAATTTTGGGGTGTTTTAATTTTTTTCTATAACTTTATCATAGTTACTATCGGTCTTCCAAAGCTCAACTCTCTAGTATGTCTGGAAGTAGGCAATGTTACTTTTACTTAACTTTACATTTATAGGGGAGGGAAGTAAATTAGAATTTTGGGGTGTTTTAATTTTTGCCTATAGTTTTATCATAGTTCCTATCAGTCTGCCAAAGCTCAACTCTCTAGCATTTCTGGAAGTGGGCGATGCTAATTTTACATAACTTTAAATGTATAGGGGAGGGGAGTAAATTAAAATTTTGGGGTTTTTTTGATTTTTTCCAGGGTTTTGGTCATAATTTCTATCAGTCTGCCAAATTTCAGCTTTGTAGCATGTCTGGAAGTACAGTAGAATATTGATGATCTATACATGAGTGAGTCAGTGAGTGAGTGGCAATTTCGACGTTTTTTGAAATTTCGTAACTACTTTACTACTTTATGGAATTCCATGAAACTTGGAGGGGTTGTTAGCTCCATGGAGATCTACGACTGTTTAAGTTAAGTTTGAGATTCGTAGCTCATTCCGAAGTAGAGTTTTAGATAGGTCAAATATCGGCTGAAATGTTTCCAGAAAAGATGGTTACGGCGCGCGAACTTGGCGAGGCACTGCCGTGCCCTCAGATTCAGAGATATGGCTAGAAAATAACATGTATGAAAAATAAATGGATCTATGACGGATCTGATATCTTCCTAGCCCATAAGTGTTGTCACAGTTTTTTGCAATTATCTCAAAGACAAAACCTCTTACAAAGTTTTTAAAATTATACAGAAAAATGTGTTCAACTATAGTCGGCCATCCACATGTCAAGGCCTATAATACGAATTAGTTCAGGCCCTACATCCGAGATTCCAGCGATATGCTGCGTTTAATGATAGAAGCAACACACTTGGTATGGATAGATATAACACTCACCCGAACATTTTACGAAAAGGAACAACCACCCCAACCCCGGCAGGGTAGTGGTTCCCCACCGTAAACGTGCTTTTTGATAGTTTTTTTGCTAATAACTCGAAAACAGTCGAATTTTCCAAAAATCTTCTAGAGATCATTTTTCAAGCGGATACAATTTCTTTTTCAACGATGTACCTTAGTACACCTCTGACGGCAGTGGTGCACGTTCCATTAGCGTACGAAAAGAGGGGAAAATTTTTAAAATATCTTTTTAATATTTTTTTTGTGGTATTTTTCATCCTTAACACTATTTTTTGCTCAAAAAAATATTTTTGGTTAAAAGCCCATTGTATACAGTTAAATACTTATTAAGCTGGACATATTTTTTTAAATAGCCGCCTTGCAATAAAAATAAATGTGTTTTTAGAAATCCTTAAATCAAACAAAAATGTTGAACAATCATTTTTGTTAGTCAGAAAATAATAATGAGAGTAAGTAAAAAATATTTTTGGTTAGTAATAACTTAAAACTGACATTTTCTAGTTGACCTTCTTTTAAGTGGGGGTGGGGGGAATCCCTCCTCTCATCCCCCTCAAAAGTGGTCTCTTACAGTAGTTTCCCAATTATTGGCACATTGTAACTTGGCAAAAAACAACTAAGTAACAATTATTGAGGCTGATGAAAAGTCCTCTTTAACGATGTGTAACAACACGCCCCATTAGCAGCGCACCTTTTATAGGCATTTAAATAAATGAGAGGTATGGGAAAAACTTTTATTTTTAATTTTCTTAAATTTTACTGTTCTACATGTCTGGTTTTTAAAACTTATTTTTAAAGCTGAAGAAATTTCCTTTCCAACTATGTATATCACTCCTCCGTCAAGGCAGCGGTAGATCTAGCATAGACGCTTCAAAAATGGTCAAATTTGGTATATACTTGAATCTTCATTTAAGACAACCATGTTGGAACAGTACTAATACACACACTGCGTTTAATGACGAAAGCAACACACTTGGTATGAATATACAGTATACTCCTACGAAAATCTAACGAAGGGGACCATCCGACCACTCTTGGTGGGGGATGGTCCCCCCCCTTTAATGATTTTTTCGATATTTTTATTATTAATCAGTAAAGTATCAACTTTTTTAAAAATCTTCTAAATATAATTTTTGGAGCAAATAAAATTTTTTATCCAGCAATGTTTGTGGCACCCCCCTGGAAGCAGCGGCGCACGTTCTATAGGCGTACGAAAGGAAGGGTACATTTTTAAAATTTAAATTTTTCGACTAAAAATAATTTGGATAAAAATACCACAAGAAAATACAAAAACTAATCTATATTTTGCTGCGGGATTAAAATGAACTTCAGCTACGTGATTTATATACATTCATGCACCTTAGTATAGAAAACATAACTTTTAAAAGGGTTACTTTAGGGTTACCTAAAAATAGGGACTGTTAAAGTACATAAAATAATTTAATTTTCGGGCTAATCATCAAAGGGGTCATGGTAGCCGCAGATATAATTATGTTTCCGCCTTGTTAGGGTTTATCAGTACGTTTAACCATAATGGGTGGAGAGGGAATGAAATGAAGATGATGAAAACTGAAAAATAAAAATGAACTGTGGACATCCACTGTAGAAAACCAACTGCCAGTTTGCAGTATCAGCTGGTTAAACGTACTGATGAACCCTAACAAGGCGGACTGCGGCTACCATGACCCCTTTGAAGATTAGCCCGAAAATTAATTTCTTTAGTCCTTGACTTCACCCGGAAGTTTCTTTTATATTTAATATTAAACCTGGGCTTAGGATACCTACTACGATTGGCTTTAGATGTCTTCGTAGTGATGTTAGATTTTTGTCTCAGATCCGAAACTACCCTAGCTGATACTGCAAACTGGCAGTTGGTTTTCTAAAGTGGGTGTCCACATTTCATTTTTCCTTTTCAGTTTTTATCATCTTCATTTCATTCCCTCTACACCCATTATGGTTAAACGTACTGATAAACCCTCCTAACAAGACGGAAACATAATTATGTCTGGGGCAACCATGACCCGTTTGAGGATTAGCCTGAAAATTAATTTACTTTGACTTAATCTCAATAAGACAGAGTATATGTGTATCGGTGGAATGAAACAGGATCTAATCTTAAATACCGGGCAGCGAATTCAGTCCTGTGATGAGTATAAATACTTAGGTCTAAAAATTACAGCTGACAGAACACTAGACAAAGCTATAAAAGATCGAAACGTACAAGGAAGAAAAGCAATAACTTTATTAAATGGAATAATTTGGGACCAAAGTATATCAAAACATAACAAAAAGCTTATATATAACACCATTGTAAAAAGTATTATTACATACGGCTCAGTATGTCCAATGGTATGGCCAATCAAGGATAGAACAGAAAAAATGCTTTCCGCTACGAAGATGGACTATTGGAGACGAGCAGCAGGGAAATCAAAAAGAGAAAGAGTTACAAATCAAAGAATAAGAGAAATTATGACAGTGGGTGAACGTACTTTAGTGGATGATATAAGAACAAAACAACTGGTGTGGTACGGACATGTACAAAGAATGAATGATGAAAGACTACCTAAACAAATACTACAATGGAAACCAACTGGCCGAAGAAAATGAGGACAGCTAAGGAGAAGCTGGAGAGAAGGAATAGACAGTGAAATAAGAATAAGAGGCCTAGATGATGAATTATGGGCAAACAGAAACGAGTGGAGATTGGATATCGGAAGACGTAGAACATTGTGAAACCGATAAATATATATATAATTTAGCGACTAGTTGTTATTAACAATATTTTTATACCTTTATTAAAAAACAGAAATAAAATAATTTGAGCCAGATGGTGGACTTATTATCTCAAAAACAATCTCAGAGCAGTTCCGCTGAAAAAGTGTGAAATAGAATTTCTTACTCGATATGGCGGCGGTGCATCGATATATCCTTTGAGATGGTTTATCGCGTCGTCATGGTATTGATGGTTTTTCAGTACCATATTGGTTGCTCACGCGTTTAATGTCATACGAATTGCTGAATTATGTTTAACGCTATTTTTACTACTTAAGAACATTTGTTGTTTAAATAAAGTGTTGAATACTACTACTATGTCGGTTTAGAACGTTTTTCTACGTTGTCCGATGCCTATTCTTCACTTCCTGCGATCCTGACAATCATCTTCTGTCAGGTTTTTAATGTGTAAACTTCTTTAGGCGCGTTTAGAAGTTTTTGTGGGTAGTGAATTGAACTGAGCCGTCAAGCTCGGCTATGTAACGCTCATTCGGGTGAAGTCGGCTCGGGTCGACTAACTGTGAGAGGAACATTCAGCGAGCGATATGATGATGCAGATGAAGGCCAGTATTATTAATTTCGCCTTGTTGAAGTTTACACTTCTGCCGTGTGGTTTTAAGCACACACCATTTTTTTTTGACTCATTGATCTTTGGATTGACTGTTGCCATTCTAGTTTAGGACGCCCTCTTTTTCTGCGCCTTATTGGTTGCCGTTCTGACTTGCTTTGGTAATCTTTCGTCGTTCATCCGTTGTACATGGCCGTACTATATCAGTTGCCTTTTAGTGATGTCATCGTTATGCTTCCCTCGATGCCCATTCTTTCTTTTATGATCTCATTTCTTATATGATCTGTTCTAGAAATTCTCATTGATCTTCTTATTGCATCCTTTTCTACACTTTCCATTTTTGTTTTGTATTATTCTGTTACTATCAATTTAAATTATTTTTAGTCGACCCCGAAGAAAAAAAAACATATCTCCTAGGAAACTAAACCGATTTTAAAAATTTTAAATGTGTTGTATAGAAAATCAAAATATCTTTCAAAATAGGTATTACATACATACCCCACCTTCCAATTTAAAAATATTGATATTATATCAAATTTTTGACATTAGGTTAGTTTGATATAACTATCACTTAGCTCAAACACCCTCAAAAAAAGTCTCAATAAAACTACTTTTTACCAGAAATCAATATTTTTTTTGTTCAAAAGTTAGAAGGGGGGGTCTATTTAGGTCTGCACTGTATATGCGTGCAAAAGTTTTCATTAGTATATTCTATTTGCCCATGTTCATAATTTAAATAAAAATTGAAAACACTTTTTTCCACATAAGAAAATTTACGCTGTTTTTTTTAGTGTACTTAATACGCCGCACGCACTTTTTCTCAGTGTGTTATGTTGTCCATCCCCACCACTCGCTTCTGGGAGCTAGGCGTGTTGTCGCTTCTGTTTTAACAAGTATCCAACGAAAGCATCTAACCATCAGTATAATTCAATGCCGGGGGGGGGGGGGTTCGGTTCGGTTCGGTTCGGTTCGGTTCGGTGTTTCTGTTGGTTTCACACAGCTTATGCTCTACACAGAGCTAATCCCGTGCCGAAAATGTGTTATTTAGGTGTATTTTAATCAAGGGCCTCCTCAAGCCTAAGATTTTTTTTAGATTCCTTCAAAAATAGCATGAAATATGATTTATTACGGTTTTCAGAATATAGTAGAACATTTGTCATAATAATTCGCGTTTACGGCTGATATAACATGGATTGTACTTATGGGGTAGGAAGGTATCAGATCCATCATGGATTCATTTATTTTTGTGTATAAATAAACACAAACGATATGCTTCCTTTAACAAAAAACGCAATATTACAAAGCACGTAGCTGGTGTTTAAAAAAAACACTGAAGAGGCGCCAATTTTAAATCATTATCCAATTTGATCTAACAACTTTGGCATAATGATACCATGGGCGTAGATATTTGGGAGGGGGGGCAAGCTACCCCAAGAACCTGTAAATATATTACATTACAAATATATATTCTTACTTTTTAATATACACTATAACCGGTGTGACTGACAATGTTTTAATGGTTGATAGAGAAGGCAAAAGTAAGAAAAAAAGTTTGTATAACATGGTGTTCAACTCCCCCCGTTTTCAAGTTACAGGATTTTCAAAGTTTGAGGAGTGGGGGAAAAAAGAATTTTAGCAAAAAAAAATCTACTACCGCTAGATAATTAGTAACTCATTGCAATAAAGCCAGGCAATAATAGTGCCGGGCACTATTCTGTCAGTTTTCCATTGAATAATGACAGTTGATCTTTTAAAATTGACACACCAATGTTGAATTTATAAATCCAGGCGTCTATTTTTCAGTAATAATGGCGAAACTATTAATTCCGGCTCTTATAATACACAGAGGCCTAATTTTGAAAGAAAACAGCTGTTCCTATAATGCGAAACTGTCAGAATAGCGCCCGGCACAATTAGTGCCTGGCTTTGTTGCAATAAATGTGGTATACATTTTTTTTATAAAATAACGAGTAGAAGAGATACAGGCTGTCAAATGTACCTCAAAAATACGTCAAATTTTTTTTTAAAATGTTAACTTTTTATTTTTGCTTACATAAACTTTTAAAAAAATATCAATTGTATATTATTGTTATTTCTACCTAGGGACGTGTTTCTAATAACATAAAATATCAACAAAAATGTTGCCATTAAATGGCATTTATAAAAGTTTATAATAAAAAAAAAACAGTTTTTCTTAATAAAAATAGTACCCCAAATACCCCAAATTTTTTAATATCATTTTGATACTGGTTATTACGAAATTTCATATTGCTACTGTGTTTTTTCAAGAAGCTATAACCAAAAAAGTCTAAAAAATCCAATTTTTCTTATTTTGACGACGTTTGTCCCTCATTAAAATATTGTGAATCATACCATTTACACTCCGTATATCAAATAAAATGAAGAAAAATGTCCAAACCCCCCCTAAGGCTATTTTTTGTATACGCTACTGATAATAGCCTTAATCTGTCCGAGATGATCTCGAAAGTGCATCCTAGAAATAAACCATAATAAAGTCAAGGTTAGTTTTTTTTTCTGTTCTGTACTACCTTAATTAAGACTTTAGATTTACTTTCCTCCTTTCGTTTTCAGTTTAAAGCATTCCCAAATAGCACAAAGCATCTTAAAGATGTCTGGTTTATTTCTTTTATATGCCTGAATATCCTACGACCTTTATAAGATATCCATAAAATTTTGTAACAGATATCTGTAAAATGTTAATTTTCAGACATCTCAAAGATCTTATCTGTCATGTCTTAAGACACCAGTGGCGCACCCAGGAATATGTATTGGGGGGAGAGGGAGAGTCTTAAGGGTGGGGGGGCGAGACCCAATGATATTAAGTATAAGTATTTTATGCTATTTTATTTTTTTTATCATGAAATATGTAAAAAATGCTTTAAAAAATTTAGGCTTGGGGAGGCGGACCCCGAGTTTTGGTTGTTGGCACTAGATGGCATACTAGGTCAACTTCTTATCGACATCGAAATAAGTATGGATCTGAAAAAGTTGTAAAAAAATTAAATATTGAGTTTAATACATGTCATTTTCAAAAAAATATGATCATCCCATAAGAAAAATACCAAAAGTGACACAAAAGCAAATTTAACAGTTGAATGCTTATCAGAAAATTAAATTTTCCTATAAATAAAATGTTTATAAGCCACGTTTCAAAATGAACATTTTTAAAAACGGCTTGCTAAAATTCGTACAATACGTTTTTTTGAATCTTAACTCAGGGTGTGGCAATACTGCAACTCGGTGCTTTTGTTTATAAATTGTATAGTTTTTTAAATATGAATTTTCAAAGTTTGGCCATATTGGTCTTATGGGTTTTTCTACCCTAAAAATCGCTAAATGACGTTTTTTCGTATCTTAAGTCAGGGTGTGGTTTTTTCGCATCTCTATTCCCCACCATAATTTGCTTTTGTTGATAAACTGTATAGGTTTTGGAATATTAATTTTCAAAGTTTGGCCATATTGGTATTATGGGTTTCTCTGCCCTAAAATTCGTTAAATGACGAATGAAAAGTTTAGGCCAAGCAATTTCTATTCAATTTTGTGTTATTTACTATAAAATAATAATGGCAAAAAAAATCAGGATGTTCTTGTTTTTTCTTTAATTGTTGTATTAAAGTAAAGAAAAAAACAGTTTGCATGATCTTACATTTTGCAATAATAACATAAAAACGTGAGCTCTGATGGTACTTATTATAAGTCAGTGAAGATATTGCATAAAATTGTTGAAAAATAAATAATAATTTTAAATTGCTCTTGGTTTAATTTAATTTTTTTATTAATCAATGCTTAATCCACTTTTAACTGACTTTTAACTTTTCTTAAATTAAGAAAAAATAACGACAAAACATTTTGTGTGAGCTAATGAAGCGGCTATGAAAAATTAAGGATCACTATACATTAAAAAAAAATTGTTCTGCAAGAATATAGTAAAAACATTCCCAAAACCGGCTTTATTTAAAAAAAAAATATTCCACATTCAATATTTTAAAGACAATCAGCTGTGTCGTGACGTCAGCAACCCTGCTCTAGCCATTGCTGCGCGGGCTGGGAAGGTATAAAAGGGACTGTCCTTAAATTACCTAACGGGGTAGGGGGGGTTTGGCTTTGCGTTACACTCAATGTGATTTTAATGTGTTTTTTCTTGAAAATGCGTTACGAACAAACGAAAAATCCTAAATTTTTGCGTTAGGTAATTTAAGGACGTTCCCAAAGTACATAGACTTTTAGCTAAATATTAAAAAAGCTTTGCCGACAGCACAAAAACAAGCTTATAAAACAAGAAAAAAACAGTAATGTACTCTTATACCGGTACAAAAAAAGTCATAAAAAGAAAACAGAAAAGTAATAAAATCCAGTGCCAACAAACATAAACCTATAAAATACACAAGCGTAGGTAACAGGAGGCTTTAAGCCCCCTCCCCCTAGAATTAAAAAAAATACCAAGTAATTTGTAATTAAGTTTTATATAAAGAAAATGTTAAAGATTGGTTCTTTAACATTTTTTCAACAAAAATAAAAAATTGGGTACGACCAAATATGTTAGAGGGCAAATTTTAATTCGCAGACGCAAAATTTCAAGTGCGCATGCGTGTGTTTCGTCAGGTAGACACACAGCTGCTGTGTGGATTGTCGCGATATTGGTTGTTTGTGTTCCGATGTCTTGCGTTTGTCGTGTAAAATTATGATTTTTTATGTGAAAAATGGGAAATAATTCACTTAAAAGTGTTGCTAATAAAGTTAGGAGTGGTTTATAGATGCCATTAAACACTATTTATGGTGTCCACAATAAATCTGCACAATTAATTTTAGAAAAACTACAATTTTATTCTACAATTTGATAAATTTTCACCCAATCAACTAGTTTTTAGAAATAAATAATAGACATAATCCTAAATTTTTGACAATTGTCAAATAATATAGTGACGTAACAGAGTATGTTCCAAAACCACCAAAACTGACGCATGCGCGGTAACCGAAATCCTGTCTACCCGAAAAAGAAACATTAAGAATTAAATAGGGGTCCTGGCATCATGCATCGCGATATATTTATACTCTAATGTATTTGGGTACGACACTGCAATGTATAGGAGCTTAATCGGTACGAGCAAATTTAGAACTAATTATAAGATCATTATGACCATTATTACTGCGTTTGGGAACTAGTCGAAAACAGGTGCATGAAATATTATTTTGCAGGACGGTTATCAAAAGGAGTAAGTCACAATATAGCAGCGCAGCGGCTGCTCCTCCATAAAGATATTTGGTCAATGACCTCCCAAAATATTGGCTCTAATAATGAACATAATTTAATTAAAACTATTATTTTTTAATATAGAAATAAAATAAACAAATAGGTAATATCACATATATTATCAATCAATGCATAAACGGACATCCAGTACCTGATGATTGGAAAATTTCATTCATATCCTTATTACATAAAAAAGGAAACAAGCTGGATTGCAACAATTACAGAGGAATTGTAGTAACCAGTACTCTAAGTAGACTGTAGGGTAGGATTCTTAGAGATCTAATAGAGAATGATTTTCATGAACCTAAAGAAGAGCAAAGTGGGTTTCGTGCAGACAGATCTTGTAGTGATAATGTTTTTTGTCTTAAACAAGTACAGTCGAACCTCTCTAACTCGAACCTTTTAAGTGGTCCCTGCACTTTTTACATGTATTTTAACCTATGTAACTCGAGTTTCTATATCTCGAACTCTCCATAACCCGAACTGTTTTGGTTGTCCCTTCAGGTTCGAGTTATAGAGGTTCGACTGTAATTAAGAAAAGGAGTGTTAGAAATATAGAGACTCATGTTACATTTGTGGACCTACAAAAATATATGATACATTATAAAACTACTTGATTTTTCCCAAATGTTTTACTTTTACAATAAAAGTAATTTAAGTATGTCATAAAATGAGAAGAATGCTAGAAATATCAAAAAAATGTCAAAAATATCAAAAAACGTCAAAAATATCTAAGATGACTAAGAATTTAAGAAAATTTCAAAAAATGTCAAAAAATGTTAAATATGTCAAAAATGTTTACAAAATGTTCAACCTGAAAGGTTTTATTTTTGGAATATTATTGTATGTAAATATGTTCTACTTATATACCTAACTTGCATTTATTTATTTTTTCTGAACTGAAAGGTAAAGAGATAATTTTTTATACGACTATCTTGTAAAAGGGGGTTTTGCGCACGGAGAACACGATTTGAAAATGGCATTTTGGGCACGCTGTGTGCAAAACGTTTTGCACACACTTATGTCATTTTTGCGCACGCCTATGTCATTTCTGCATACGGGTCTCCCGTCATTGTGATTTTTGTTGTTGTCACCCATCAATATAAGTTGGCTTAGTTCCGTAGCAACCGTCACTGCTCGTATGTTTTGTTGATTAGATACGTCAAAAAATTGTTGAATTTTTAAAGTTTTGTTGTAAAAATGTCGGAAATAAAAACAAGTTAAATTAAAATTTGATTTTTCTTTCTTTATTAGCAGTCGTATAAAAAAATATTGTAAAAAACTCGTTTGAAAACCTCTTTGCAAACTATCTCGATCGTGTGCAAAGAGTCGTTTTCAAACCTTGTTGTTTAAATAACTATTATTACACAATAAGCTGCAAAAGTGACCCAGCCTGAAAGGCAGAAGAGCTTCGTAGGTCACGGATGGTTTGTTTCTTTTTATTTGCAATCGATCTTCTTATTGATCGATATGTATAGCAGTTTATATTCGCCTGCTCTTGTTCTAGTTTCTCTCGTATCTCAGTAGATGGCGCTTTTTCTTTTTCTCATTATTTACATAGGATTAGAGACAAAACCGTCTAATTAACTTCACAAGGGTGTCACATTGGCCAAGCAGTGTTCTGAGGAGTTCCATTAACAATGAAACAGTTAACTGTCAATACGTATTAGTAGTTCTTGGACCCCCGTGAGGTTAAGCTTTCAAGCTACCCACGGAAAAATATGAGAGAAACATAAACTCCTTTTTACCCGATTAGCCACGAAACTTGTTTGAAATCTACAACGTATTGATCCTTTTGGTATCAGTCCTCCTGAAGTCTAAATAGTTTTAAATATACGTTGCATGAAAGAGCGCAAAAAATCTTAGTACCCATCGCTAATGATGCTCCTTTTAATCGACAAGTAATCATACTTAACCCAAAAATTATTTTCCCAGGTTTTTTGTCAATAACTTGTGGGTACTATAAGATGTTTATAGACCCACGTAACTCTTTTAAACCTTAAATATCACATATTATTTCGCCTACATTAATTTCTACTCTTTTAGAAGGTAATTTTTTTTATTTGATCAAGAATAATTAAATTTTTGAGCAAGATAACTTAAATTTTAAAAATTGTTTTTGTTGGGTAGATTTTAGGGTAATAATTTTAGTTGTTACTGCAATTTTGATTATGCATAATATAGTCTAGCTTTGTAGTTATCTAAAGATTCGTAAAAGTTATTACACTACAAGGAGTAGTAGATCAATAGTAGTAGTAGTAGTGGGAAGACCATTTTTTGGTCTAGCGACTAGGCACACAGCGCGCCCTTTTCGCAAAATTCCGATTTTTCCGTACACCATATATCAAACTGTGCCCCTTAGGATGCAAGTTTTCTTTCTCTAAAGCCCGGTCTAGACATAACATTTTACCTTACGTCTTGCCTGTCAGTCAAAAGGGTCAAGTATGACGGTTGAAAGACTAGCGTACACACTTGAGAGTTTTAACGTACGTTTTTAGATCAGTTTTTAATACACCATGGAAGAAGCACTGCTTTTGTCAATAATGTTTTTTGTTTTAAATGTCTATGACTTAACCGTTTCAGTAGCTAAACATAGTTTTTTAACCAGTTTTTTAAAATGTTGTGCTGACTTAGTTTGGTAATGTCCCCAGAAGATGTAAATTTCTGCTTACGAAACATGTCGGGACTATTTGTTTAAAACAAATTAAAAATTAGTGGAGGAAGACAATAACCTGTTTGATTTCCTAAAAAATATCTTATCTAATGTCGGACGTTTCGTATACCAACTTCTAAGTTGCACTCGAAAGGAATTAAAATTGTATGCACTACCACAAGAAATGCCGCTAAAAGTGATGTTTTCCCAGAAACAAAGCCTCTACCGATCAGTTCAACAGGTCCGACTTCACTCCTGTTCAGTTCAGGCAAAACGTACGTTTTATTGTCTACACGAAAGGTTTTGCCTGATCAAGAGGACTTAATTTTACCTGGCACCTCTTTGTCGAGGGCAGGGATCTTTATTCTGCGTAGCGTAGTATCTAACATTGCTATCGTCCTAGCAGAACTTGGCTATAGACAATAGACTTCTTTCCTTTTCCGTGCAACATTCGTGGTCGTCGTGAGTTGACTGTAGGAGATTTATGCTGGCGCCATCCCGGTACCGACTACACAGCACTTATAGCAGGCTCCTGGGTTATTATTCCTGGTTCCTCGACTGGCTACGTGTCGGTTCCTGAACATCACCTGCGTATGTTCAAACTTATATTTTTTGCGTGAATCGCATCGCATGCTTGTTCGATGACGGCTGTTGAACTCTGAAAAGGAAGACCGCGACAGGGCGACGGATTTTTTTTTGTTTTTGCATCGTTCGAGACGCGAGCCTGGTACCTTCCGCATGTGAAACCGAAGATCATACCACGTCACTACCGTGCCGCCTTGAGTAGTAAGTAAAGTAACACCGCCTATTGACCTTGTAACAGAAGAAAGATTATTTTTAGAAAGAAACAACAACACAGAAGAACAGAAAGAGAGAGCTAAAAAGGTTACACTTAAAAAATGGCAAGAAACTAATACCAAATGTAAAACGATGGATGGAATGTAATCATAGATATGTCAATTATCAAATAACGCAGATTTTAACAGATCATGGGTGCTTTAAAGTATACAAAACGCATAGGAAAAACAATAAGCGATAGATGTATGTACTCTATGGGCATAGACGACGCAAATCATACACTGATTCATTGCCCAAAGTTTAGAGAAAAACGAAACATTATGCTAGAAGCCTTACATATGGACCAAGGAAACGTACTACCAGAACAAATCATAAATGAGATGCTAAAAAACAAAGATAATTGGAAGGTAGGTAACCAATTTATCAAAGAAATAATGGATAATAAAAGTAAGGATGAACACTCAGAACAAACAATAATACTTGAGTAAAATAGAAATTGTTTGATACCAAACGGCTATTATATTTTTTGCGTGAATCGCATCGCATGCTTGTTCGATGACGGCTGTTGAACGCTGAAAAGGAAGACGGCGACAGGGCGACGGATTTTTTTTTGTTTTTGCATCGTTCGAGACGCGAGCCTGGTACCTTCTGCATGTGAATCCGAAGATCATACCACGTCACTACCGTGCCGCCTTGAGTAGTAAGTAAAGTAACACCGCCTATTGACCTTGTAACAGAAGAAAGATT
This sequence comes from Aspidapion aeneum, assembly GCA_963576565.1. NCBI lineage: Eukaryota > Metazoa > Arthropoda > Insecta > Coleoptera > Brentidae > Aspidapion > Aspidapion aeneum. Next base: position 8,064,040 of record OY755045.1, read on the forward strand.
ATTTTTAGAAAGAAACAACAACACAGAAGAACAGAAAGAGAGAGCTAAAAAGGTTACACTTGAAAAATGGCAAGAAAGGTGGGAAAAAGAAACCGGAAAAGCTGTTTGGACAAAGAGACTAATACCAAATGTAAAACGATGGATGGAATGTAATCATAGATATGTCAATTATCAAATAACGCAGATTTTAACAAATCATGGGTGTTTTAAAGTATACAAAACGCATAGGAAAAACAATAAGCGATAGATGTATGTACTGTATGAGCATAGACGACGCAAATCATACACTGATTCACTGCCCAAAGTTTAGAGAAAAACGAAACATTATGCTAGAAGCCTTACATATGGACCAAGGAAACGTACTACCAGAACAAATCATAAATGAGATGCTAAAAAACAAAGATAATTGGAAGGTAGGTAACCAATTTATCAAAGAAATAATGGATAATAAAAGTAAGGATGAACACTCAGAACAAACAATAATACTAGAGTAAAATAGAAATTGTTTGATACCAAACGGCTTGATAGTATTGAAGTATTGCTAGAAGTCTCCAAAAGAAGTTTTAGTCAGTAATGAGAGTAAAGGAGCACGACAAAATAAAGTAACAAAGAGAAATTAGATGATATGCACGAACTCCTAATCGCCAGAGCGGAAGGGAGATGTAGTGACTACACAGAAAGACTGCTGTGCCACCTGATGTAATGTTTAGAAAACGGTTCCGGGGGCACATGCATTTCAAAGGGACCACTTGTTTTCAGTGCTTGCACTGACTACGCCCTTAACAAAAAAAAAAGTAAGTAAAGTAAGTGGTGTTTCAGTAATTCATTTGAGTTTATCAAGTACCTGTTAAAGCGTTTGTAGCTTACAAAATCATAAATTTTAACATGCTCAAATTAGAGCAAGTTAAGCTTCAGTGGTTTACTTTTACCTTATTACTCTTCTTTATACATTTTACGTCAAATTTCTATAATCGTTGTTCTTTTCAGGATACCATCCTGCACGCTAAAAAATTTTGTCTACCATGAAAACACGTTATTTTCTTAAATATATTGTTTTACCTTAAAACAATTTGTTTTCAATTAAAATATTTCCTTTTAGTTCAACGCAGCGTTTAATCTTGAAATGAGACTTTATTTTTCTTCTTTAATTATTTTGATTCAGTATACTCCATTTTGTAACAAAGCAAATTGTCTTCATATATGTAATATTTTGCTTCCAGAAAAAACGGTGCCTCAGATTAATTCAGTTCCAATTTATAATAAAACAATTTCTGTTACACATTAAAATAAAAGGCAAGACATTTTTTGTGCTATATCAAGAAAATATTCTCTTGGTGAATAGGAAAGCACAAATTATTTTACTTAAAAGCAATTTGCTTTGATCTAAGACAATTTTTTTTAACGTGTGATGGTTTTATACTTTATTTACCGCTCTCTGAAAAGCAGATGAAAATCGGGGTGAAAATGTTGGACTTCACACCGTAATGTATACATAACAGTGACAGAACTATTACCAGAACGCCGCTGAGATTTGTTTCAAAAGTGATGCATGTGATCTCATATGGAAGATAGCAGCTAAATAAATATTTTCTTTTATTCTGACTTGAAACCTGTGCATTTATATCTGTTTTTTGCTCTGCATTATTCTCTTTAAACTATTATCTAAGTAAAGAATCAGCTTTCATAAGGTTCAACACCAAATATCACGATCTGATTTACAAGTGGATTGACATTAAAATCAATTAACTTGCCTGGGGTAATCAATCCATCACTTTAGTAAACTTCTAAGCCACAGTACAATTTATCAAACCAGCTATTGTATTATTAACAGGAGGCAGTTTTTTGTTGTATTAACAGGAGGCAGTTTTTTGTTGTCATAGGTTAAAATTAAGTTATTTTATATTTTTCTTTTTTGAATTTTTGAATATCTTAGTATGTCACCGTGTATCAATGTTTCAATTTTTCAATTTTTCAATTTTTCAATTTTTCAATTTTTCAATTTTTCAATTTTTCAATTTTTCAATTTTTCAATTTTTCAATTTTTCAATTTTTCAATTTTTCAATTTTTCAATTTTTCAATTTTCTCAATTTTTCAATTTTCTCAATTTTTCAATTTTTCAATTTTTCAATTTTTCAAATTTTTCAATTTTTCAATTTATCAATTCTTCAGTTTTTCAATTTTTCAATTTTTCAATTTTTCAATTTTTCAATTTTTCAATTTTTCAATTTTTCAATTTTTCAATTTTTCAATTTTTCAATTTTTCAATTTTTCAATTTTTCAATTTTTCAATTTTTCAATTTTTCAATTTTTCAATTTTTCAATTTTTCAATTTTTCAATTTTTCAATTTTTCAATTTTTCAATTTTTCAATTTTTCAATTTTTCAATTTTTCAATTTTTCAATTTTTCAATTTTTCAATTTTTCAATTTTTCAAGTTTTCAATTTTTCAATTTTTCAATTTTTCAATTTTTCAATTTTTCAATTTTTCAATTTTTCAATTTTTCAATTTTTCAATTTTTCAATTTTTCAATTTTTCAATTTTTCAATTTTTCAATTTTTCAATTTTTCAATTTTTCAATTTTTCAATTTTTCAATTTTTCAATTTTTCAATTTTTCAATTTTTCAGTTTTTCAATTTTTTCAATTTTTCAATTTTTCAATTTTTCAATTTTTCAATTTTTCAATTATTCAATTTTTCAATTTTTCAATTTTTCAATTTTTCAATTTTTCAATTTTTCAATTTTTCAATTTTTCAATTTTTCAATTTTTCAATTTTTCAATTTTTCAAATTTTTCAATTTTTCAATTTTTCAATTTATCAATTCTTCAGTTTTTAAATTTTTCAATTTTTAAAATTTTCCATTTTACAATTTTTAAATTTTTCCATTTTTCAATTTTTCTGTTTTGAATTTTTGAATATCTTAGTATGTCACCGTGTTTCAATGTTTCAATTTTTCAATTTTTCAATTTTTCAATTTTTCAATTTTTCAATTTTTCAATTTTTCAATTTTTCAATTTTTCAATTTTTCAATTTTTCAATTTTTCAATTTTTCAATTTTTCAATTTTTCAATTTTTCAATTTTTCAATTTTTCAATTTTCTCAATTTTTCAATTTTTTAATTTTTCAATTTTTCAATTTTTCAATTTTTCAATTTTTCAATTTTTCAATTTTTCAATTTTTCAATTTTTCAATTTTTCAATTTTTCAATTTTTCAATTTTTCAATTTTTCAATTTTTCAATTTTTCAATTTTTCAATTTTTCAATTTTTCAATTTTTCAATTTTTCAATTTTTCAATTTTTCAATTTTTCAATTTTTCAATTTTTCAATTTTTCAATTTTTCAATTTTTCAATTTTTCAATTTTTCAATTTTTCAATTTTTCAATTTTTCAATTATTTGATTTTTCAATTTTTCAATTTTTTAATTTTTCAATTTTTCAATTTTTCAATTTTTCAATTTTTCAATTTTTCAATTTTTCAATTTTTCAATTTTTCAATTTTTCAATTTTTCAATTTTTCAACTTTTCAATTTTTCAATTTATCAATTCTTCAGTTTTAAATTTTTCAATTTTTAAAATTTTCCATTTTTCAATTTTTAAATTTTTCCATTTTTCAATTTTTCTGTTTCAATTTTTCAACTTAATCAACTGTAATTTACAAGTTTTCCCTTTTTACATTATTTTTTTTCTCTATATCAATTCAGTTTCTACCTAGTAATTTGGATTGGAGAATCCTGTGTCAGCATTCAATACTCCGTTAAAAAATTGGAGCGAAATAAAAAATGAATGCCTTCGATGGTACCCGATGATGGAGCAGCGCCGCGTTCCGATGGTGGTACCGCGATGTTCACACGAAAAATCGTGAACGGGAGTAAAAGTTGAAAAGTAAAACTCGGCTCGAACTTGTCAGTTTAATTGAATCCTGGTCAAGGTACCACACGATTTGTTTAGTACCTACCTACGCTATGCATACCTTGATGGTGGTACCTTAGCATGGTGCCCTTGATTGCTCTGCATTCAACTATTCATCAATCAATGCTAACTTAAGCTATGCAAGTTTACTTGCTTCATATATGAATGAATGATGGGAAAAACGCAAAAAATGTGTTTAAAAGAATGTATGGACTCATCTCCTTGAATGTTAACATTTGTTAAAATTAAATAGGTGTACAGCGTGTCCCATTTTCGATGGGATTAAATGGGAAACTCGGTTATTATTAAAGATATTGATTTTCTGATTGCACCTTACCGTGCTCTTTTTTTGGCGTAATCAGATTTTTGCTATACCCCGTAGTTTCGCTAATACAGGGAGTTTTTGAAAAAATTGTATTTTTAATAATCCCTTGTATCTCGCTTATTTTGCGAGATACTTTTATTCTGTAAAAACATTTTTATGGCAACTTTTTAGAAGAAAATAATGACGGTGTCAATTTTTTAAAATATTGTTTAGTTTTTGAGATATGGTATTTATCATAAAAAAATTAAATACGGACCTGGATTTTTTTTATTACTTTTTTGATTGGTTTCATGCTACTATTATCATAAAATAATAAAAATTTAAAAAAATTTTGTTTTAAGGTAAAACAAAAATATTTAATATTAAAAAAAAAATTAGTCCGAACCTGGATATTTCCAACATGGTAAACTAAAAATTGCTAGTTAAACAATTTTTAATTTAACTGTTTTGATATTAAAATGGTTTTACGTTAATTTACAGATTTATTTGAAACAAAGTCTACGAAAAATACAAAAAAAAAATTATAAAAAATAACTAATCTTTCTGATTATCATTATGTGTAAGACATTGTTGGCATTTTTGAGTAATTTTTCTTAACGCATTTTGCATAAAAATATTTCTGCCATTTAAATATTGGGATTTTTTTTGTTGCTTGAATGAAGCAGTCAAACATATCACATTTTTCAAAATCTGGATATGGTCGATTTCTAACCAGTTTAAAATAATTGTAAGCCATTTACAAAAATGACAAGTAAAATGACAATGTCAATTCCACACTTTTGTTTTGTAAATTTCACGACCTGCTGTTCGGTTATCAAATAATTAGTATGATATTATTTTTGTAACTTTTTAACGTTTTTCACTTTATTTATAAATCTTTTAATTATCATTTCAAAACAGATAAACTAAAAATCGTTTAACTAGTGTGTCTTGCAATTTTTAATTTATAATTACGTTGGAAATTTCCAGGTTCGGACTATATTTTTTTTTCAAATATTAAATAGCTTTTTTTAACCGTAAATCAAAAAAATATTAAAGTTTTATCATTTTAAGGTAATAATAGCATGGAACTAATCAAAGTAGTATTAAAAAAAATCCAGGTCCGTATTTAATTTTTTTATGATAAATACCATATCTCAAAAACTAAACAATATTTTTAAAAATTGACAACGTCATTATTTTGCTCTAAAAAAGTTGCCATAAAAAGGTTTTTACACAATAAAAATATCTTGCAAAATAAGCGAGATACAAGGAATTAATTAAATTGCAATTTTTTCAAAAACTCCCTGTATTAGCGAAACCACGGGGTATAGCAAAAATCTGATTACACCATTTTTAAGGGCTCCAAAAAAGAGCACGGTAAGGTGCAATCAGAAAATCGATATCATTAATAATAACCGAGTTTCCCATTTAATCCCATCGAAAATGGGACACGCTGTACAGGGTGTTTAAATTTGGTCTTTTGCGGGGTTAAAGTATCGCTATTCTTCAAACAAGGCAAAATGACCCCCCAAGCCTAAATTTTTTAAAGCATTTAATACGGCATCATGGGGCCTCCTCCCATATACTGTCACACCCCCACCAAAGACATGTTCCTGGATGCGCCACTGTAAGTCTCTTATACGAATAACACGCGACTAACTATAACGATAGCCAATTGAACGTCAGAATAAGCTACCGAAGCCACTAAAAGGCTTAAGGGCAGATTTTAACGGATTAGCAAAATTGGCAGACGGTAGTAACAACATGCCTTTGCATGATTAGTTGCTTGGATCGAGGTTTTCTGTGGGTTTTAATGAGCGATGATAATAACTACTACTACTACTATGTCGGTTTAGAATGTTTTTCTACGTTGTCCAACGCCTATTCTCCACCTCCTTCGATCCTAACAATCATCTTCCGTCAGGTTTTTATGACTTATTGATCTTTGGATTGACTGTTGCCACTCTATTTTAGGACACCTCTTTTTCTGCGCCCCATTGGTTGCCATTCTAGAACTTGCTTTGGTAACCTTTCTTCGTTCATCTGTTGTACATGGCTGGACCACATCAGTTGTCTTTTAGTGTTGTCATCCGTTAGGCTTCCCTCGATTCCCATTCTTTCTTTTATGGTCTCATTTCTTATATGATCTGGTCTAGATATTCTCATTGATCTTCTTACTGCATCCATTCCATTTGTGTTTTATATATATTAAATTTTACATTCCTTTTTATCTGTCGCACCATAAGACATCCAATAACCTTTTTTGCTTTTAATATTCTTTTTTCCAGTTCTTTATAGTTTGTTCCTGTCTTATCAAATGTGACACCGAAGTATACATACTCATTGCATGGAGATATAGTTTGCCCTTTGTTTAGTTCTCCTAGTACTATGGCGGTTTAGAACGATTTTCTACGTTGTCCGACGCCTATTCTCCACCTCCTTCGATCCTGACAATCATCCTCTGTCAGATTTTTTTGACTCATTGATCTTTGGATTGACTGTTGCCATTCTAGTTTAGGATGCCCTCTTTTTCTGCTCCCTATTGGTTGCCATTCTAGGACCTGCTTTGGTAATCTTTCGTCGTTCATCCGTTGTACATGGCCGTACCATATCAGTTGCCTTTTAGTGATGTCATCCGTTATGCTTCCCTCGATTCCCATTCTTTCTTTTATGATGTCATTTCTTATGTGATCTATTCTAGATATTCTCCTTGATCTTCTTATTGCATCCATTTCGACACATTCCATTTTTCTTTTGTATTTTTCTGTTACGCGACAAGTCTCTATTCCATACAACAGCGTGCTTTTGACCATTGTTTCATATATGTTAAATTTTACATTCATTTTTATCTCTCTGCTACATAAAATACTGTTAAGACATCCAATAACTTTTTTTGCTTTTACTATTCTTTTTTCGAATTCTCTACAGTCTGTTCCTGTCTTATCAAATGTGACACAGAGTCTAGTTCTAACTTAATTCGTTTTCAATACATAAGTACTGTGTCTTATCCACGTTCACTGTGAACCCCCACTTTTGGTATTCTTCCGTTAACTTCCTCATTATATACTCCATATTGTCATTATCATTAGCTACAATTACTCGGTCCTCAGCAAACTGTCAGCGAAGGGCCATACCGAGAAAATACTCTGCCAATATATGGGCCCCTAAGCTCACACTAGGTACTATAGTTATAGTGTATAGTGTGAGCTAATATAACTAAAAACTGAGATATATTTTATTCAACTCCAGACTAAATTACCTTTTGTTTGATACCACACAAGCCATGTTTTGACTTAAACTCAAATTTTTGAAATCTACCCCCACCCTTAAAAATATCAAAAACTAAATTGTATTTTGTTAAACTCCGGACTCAATTACCTTTCGTTTGATATCACACACGCCATATTTTCACTTAAACTCTAATTTTTAAAATATACCCCCACCCTTTGTTTTTAAATAAATTAAAATGTATTTTATTTAACTGCAGACTCAATTACCTTTCGTTTGATATCACACACGCCATATTTTCACATAAACTCTAATTTTTGAAATCTACCCCCACCCTTTTATTTGGTTTGTGTTCGGTGGATTTTGTTCATTTTTAAATGGGACCATCTCGACCCAAGACCCAGCCTAGGTACCAAATTTCATTAAAATCGGCCAAGCGGTTTTTGAGTTATGCGCGTTGGTCGTTACAGACAGACATACAGACACACAGACAGACAGACAGACAGACAGACAGACAGACATACAGACAGACAGACAGACAGACAGACAGACGGCGCAACAAAAAAGTTTCAAAATCATCTGAAACGCAAAGATATATAAAAAATTTTGAAATCGGAGCAACTTTTTTTTTCTCGAAAAAATTAGGATCACCATAGCTCACACTACTATAGTATAGTATATGTGTGAGCTAAAAAAATGGGTGGGAGAGGAATAATAAAATATTTCAAATAAAACGACGCTTTAGTTTAGTATAGCAATATTCAAAAGTTATATAAAAAAACTTCGATTCTGGCATTTTGTATGATAAACTTTTATGATTTTGCTCATGTCTTGTTTTGACGAATGATGTGTTTAATGATGTCAGCGTGGGTCCATAAAAATATTTAAAAGAGGTGAAAATTAAATAGAATGTTCCATGTTTTTTTTGAAAATATCAAGATTGAAAAGGTAATCTTTTCTTCTGTGATTATGCAAGACAAACGTCGCTCGCCGATACTCATCGAAAGACAATAAAATCGTAAAATTTACAACCGCTCGGAATGTTTTATCGTGGTCGCGCAAATAGATTTCTACATTTTTCTGTATACCCGATGTTACTCTTCCACTGCCGTATACGTCTGTGTCGGTCTATCCGTGCCTCTGTATATGGCTAATACAGTTCATACGATTGTAAAATCGCTTTTTCGCTTACCTCTAAACTTTTAGAAGAAAAGAATTCAACTTCAAGTTTGTCTCAAAGTTTGTCTTTGGGTCAAAAACAATTAGCAGTCGATTTCAAAAATTTAGCATGACATTTAATTCTACTAGATCCGGATCGAAGGACCATTAAATAGACGGAATTTACTTTTTTATTATCTACCTATCTATTTATCTATCGCAGTGTTCCATCAAGCCGTTCCACAATCATAAAACCGTCCGAAAAATCCCAAAGCGCGAGCAATGCAGTGCGAGCACTGTTTTAAAACGGTTTTGGTTAGATGGAACAACCAAATAACTGTCCAACAACCGAATGCTGTTGGGGTAGTGATCGATTTACTTCAAGCATGTGATCATATGCGAGAGAGTTAAATACAAGGTCACGTGACTAAAAGAAAGGGTAGGTTGCGTGGTCTCGCGTGAAAATACATCGAAGGCAACGTATGAATTCGAGAGTACGAAATTAAAGTTACACACAGAAAGGATTGCATAATTACATAGGATAATCATAGTATATTTTTAATTTTAGTTCTTTGAAATACAGATAAAGTTACATTAATTTAATTTATATTTACAAACTATAAACCACTACAGACTGCCTAATAAACTAAATACACCAAAAATTAAAACAAACTTGCATTAGCACATATTTTTGGGCGAAACTTAAAAAAATATTTATTTTTTCTAATATCCCAAGTTTTATGTGCAATTTATATATTTGATATTTATTTATTTGTATTTTGTAATTTGATTTTTACAAAATATTTGTTAAATTACCTACATATTATAGAAAGCCTTGATATTTACAAACTTTTTGTGATTTTATTCATTTTTAGGAAATAGAGATCGTGATACTTCTAAGAAGTTAGGAAAATCACATTTTGTAGCTTGTACTTTGGTAGGTATATATCGATAATGACCTTAATGTCGATGCCTTAAAGCGAAGTCGTTTGTTCTTCCGCTAAATCTGGTGCAAAATTTTACATCCGGTGTTACCCCTCTTTTTTTAACTTTTAGTGTACAGGTCATCCGGATTTGCTGCGATCAGGGTAAACCCTTATGTTTCTATTCCTATCCAATCAGCTGCTAAACTAGTTTTTCTTTTTCTAAGCAGGCTACCCTATGGTCAGTATAGCTTTTTTCCATGTGGTATAACTACAACAGTCCGCAGTCTTCTAGTAATAAAAAATAAGAGGTTGCACAATTTGTTATTCTTCTTTTTTTGGTGTTCCTTACTTTTTTTACAAGATTCGCCTTATTTTAAGGGAATTGTAGTTTCGTGAAAGCAAATTGCAGATTTTTATGGATGCGCGCCGGCTTAGATCTAATACAGTTTTTTCCGAAAAAAAAGTAGTTTATTAACCAGATTCACCTTATTTCTTACCGAATATACGTAAACCACATTCGAAAGAAGATGCTTTGCCTATAAACAGTCTTTATTACTGTTATTCATGTTGTTATATGATGCGACGGTTTCAAGATAGAAAGTGTAGGTACCTATCTGTAACTTATCGATCATTATTGATCCAATATCTAATAATAATAGAGAATTATTGAAATACATATATAAATTTATCGGTTTTACAACGTTCTACGTCTTCTGATACCCAATCTCCACTCGTTTCTGTTTGCCCATAATTCATCATCTAGGCCTCTTATTCTTATTTCACTGTCTATTCCTTCTCTCCAGCTTCTCCTTAGCCGTCCTCGTTTTCTTCGGCCAGTTGGTTTCCATTGTAGTATTTGTTTAGGTAGTCTTTCATCATTCATTCTTTGTACATGTCCGTACCACACCAGTTGTTTTGTTCTTATATCATCCACTAAAGTACGTTCACCCACTGTCATAACTTCTTTTATTCTTTGATTTGTAACTCCTTCTCTTTTTGATTTTCCTGCTGCTCTTCTCCAATAGTCCATCTCCGTAGCGGAAAGCATTTTTTCTGTTCTATCCTTGATTGGCCATACTTCTGAGACATATGTAATAATACTTTTTACAATGGTGTTATATATAAGCTTTTTGTTTTGATATACTTTGGTCCCAAATTATTCCATTTAATAAAGTTATTGCTTTTCTTCCTTGTACGTTTCGATCTTTTATAGCTTTGTCTAGTGTTCCGTCAGCTGTAATTGTTAGACCTAAGTATTTATACTCATCACAGGACTGAATTCGCTGCCCGGTATTTAAAATTAGATCCTGTTTCATTCCACCGATACACATATACTCTGTCTTATTGAGATTAACCTCTAGTCCCCACTTATTGTACTCTTCTATTAGTTTTCGTGTCATATATTCGAGGTCGTCATAATCCTGAGCCACTACTATCTGATCATCGGCGAAACATAAAGTATACAAGGTGGTTTCGTCCAACGAAATTCCAATGTTTTAGCATTTTCTCTTCCATACTTTAAGGACTTGTTCCAAGTATAATATTCCAATACTCCCTGTTACCTATTTTCACAATGGTTACCGTTTGATGCAAACATTCAGAAATAAAGGTACGAAAAATGCACAGATAGCAAATTTACATAGATAGAGTTTTTGTCAACTGTACGCCGATGATTTGACGTAACGAATACAAGAATAAAATAATATTCATGCGTAAAAGTATAACCAATCAGGACATTTTATCTTAAGGACCGCAAAGAGGCTAGACTTATACCCATTGATATTGCTATTTCAAATATGTTTGCAGTCTGCATCGTAAGGTACCGTAGGTATTGCAATAATACGTACTATATGGAAATAATATGCATATGTCTTTGAGAGCAACCAATCAGGTCTTTTTTGCTTAAAGACCCCAAGGCCCTCATGTTTGCGTCATGAATTGGCAGTTACCGTGGGTATTGGAATATTATGTATATAGATGCCGCTTCCTCGCTGCTAGGTCTGCGGCCACATTTCTCTCACATGAAAAGAATAGTCAAGCGCGGATTTGAGGGGAGGAGGGGTAATATAGAAATTACCCCCCCCCTAAAAAAATGCACTTTTAGTTCATAATTAAATTGAAAAATTATGTTACAAATAATTTTTTTGTCGCCTATTACCCCCCCTAGATTTGGATCCAGATCCGCGCTTGGGAACATTCGGTAAAACTTTTAAATAGACAGCCTTTGTGAATTTGTGACTGACATAAAGTAGCACCACTATCTCGTAAATAATAAACGCTACAAACGTCAAAACATCACGGGTGGGTTTTGGAATATTTACTACTACGACTCTTCTTGTGATGTTTTAAAACGTAACAGTCTTAAAACAACACGTCGTTATTCGGTGCTGATCTATAAACGTAAATCATTGCTTAACGATTTGGTGGTACCCATTGTGTACCAGTTTGAGATGGTAACTTTGAAACATATAAATATTAAAAATAATTAAACAAGTTTCGTGGCTAATCGGGTAAAAAGCAGTTTTTGTTTTTCTCATATTTTTCCGTGGGTAGCTTGAAAGCTTAACCTCACGGGGGTCCAAGATCTAATGGACACCTAATAAGTGGTGACAGTTAACTGTTTCGTCCTTATGGGACTCCTCAGAATACTGCTTGGTCAATGTGACACTCTTGCAAAGTTAATTAGACGGTTTTGTCTCTAATCCTATGTAAATAGTGAGAAAACTCTTGCAAGAAGCGCCATCTACCGAGATACGAGAGAAACCAGAACAAGAACAGGCAAAAATAAACTGCTGTACATATCGATCAATGAAAAGATCGATTACAAATAAAAAGAAACACACTAATCCGTGACCTACGACAGCTCTTTTTCGCCTTTCAGGCCAGATCAACGCTTATTGCATTTTTGCCCGCCATCAGACACGCGAGCGTCAAATTAGCGGAATTTTTAAGCCAACTTACGCATTGGCGTAGCTAGGGGGGGCCAGGGGGGTCTGGCCCCCCCTGAAGTCCCTCAGGCCCCCCTAAGATATTTTAGGCCTCCCCTACCGACTACTAGTAAAAGAACATGACGCTGAAAATACATACTTTTCTATTATTATTCGGGAAATATTCAAATAAAATAGGTGCATTAAAATTTAAAATCATTCAGATAATGTTTACATTTCAGGAAAAAGCCCTTGTCTTGCGGAATTAGGCTTTTTCTCTTTAAATTATAGGTAACTTTTCTGCACTTATGCAATTTCCCTAAAATATTTTTTAAATTTAAACATAATTATGCATATTGAATATTTCATACATATTGGCGACATCTTGTAAAATATTATAGATGTGTAAGTTAAATTTTGCATTTAATAAAGACAGCGACCTTTGCCCCTCTGTTTCCGAAATCGGGTTGTAGATGTCGTAAGGTTATAAAAGACCTTTTTAAACTGTTTTTCTAAAATAAATATAATAATCTTTTTAGTTTTTTGGAGGTTAGCGTTTAGTGTCTTATGAAAATTTTCCGATTTTGGTGACAATTTCATAACCATTTTCATATTAAGTTTTCCCACGTCGTTAAATGAAATAAATTCGTCGAGCAATACCGGGAAATTTTTAATATTAAAACTTCTGTTTTAAAGAATTGTATTTTTCGGTTAAATCAAACTGTTGGTCATGATTCTATCAAACAACATATAGCAGAAAACACCTATCCAAACCTCTACCAACTTTTTAAAGTTGCGAGTATTCTTCCAATTTCAAGTGCAACTTGCGAGAGGTCTTTCTCTGCCATGAGGAGAGTTTTTAATTGGCTTAGAACAACTATGACTCAAGAGAGACACTCAGGTTTGTCCTTGTTATTCATAGAAAAAGATGTTGAGGTCGACTTAGACAGTGTGGTAGACGCTTTCAGTCAGCGACGTAGAAAACTTTCTTTGTAGAATTGCTGAATTACATACTTGCTGTGTATACATATAAATAAGTTGGTAAATGTATTATTAAATTTGTTATATTAAAATATTAGAACATTTAATGCGCGTATTTTTTTTATTCATTGCACACTTTGCACGACTCTTTAAAACCTATGTTTGCTTTTTGTTCAAGATAGACCGGGGCCACGGCCCCCCCTGAAAAGCAAGGCTAGCTACGCCAATGCGCTTACGTGTCTGATGGCGGGTAAAAACGCAATAAGCGTTGATCTAGCCTGAAAGGCAGAACAGCTGTTGTAGGTAACGGATTAGTTTGTATTTGTAATCGATCGTTTCATTGTGTAGTGTTGTAAAAGGAGGAGGCACTAAATACATTGTTTACCGGGACGCGTCAGATGAGCTGAATTTGAGATATGTTGAAGGACAAACCTTCCTGATATTTTTACCAAAAAAAATTAGGGGGGTCATAGGATTCGTTTTCGAACTATACTTATTTAAATGTGCGCCACTGAAATATGGAAAAATATGACCATTTGTAGTTTTTTTGTAATAACTTATCTCCAAATAAAAGTAAAAAACTGAGATTAACTTTACTTTATTGGTAAAGGAGTTCTTTTAAGAATTTTATCAGTTTTTGACATATAGTTTCCGTCACATATCTACAGAGTGGCTCAAAATAAAAATAAAAAATACAGGAAAAATACCTGAGATTTATTAAATATAAAGAAAGGAAACTAAAAATTCATGGTCAAAATTAACTTCACTTGCTTTCATATGAGTCGCTTTAACTATTCTGGAGTGATGTTTGCATAATAGGTTATGTGATAAGCTTTCAGGGTATTTAAAAAAAAATTAATTCAACGCATGACACGTTTACTAATTGTCTACGGAATAGTGTGTTTACCGGAATGCGTTAAAGGAGGTGAATTTATGATATGTTAGGGCCCAAGCCGTCTAAATACTCGTCTCAAAGAAATTGGGGGTCATCGGTTTCGTTTTCGAGCTGTAATTATTTAAATCCGCCACTGGAAGAAAGAAAAATGTGACTTTTTGTAGTGTTTTTGCTATAACTTCTCGTCAAATAGAAATAAAAAACCAATATTAATTTTATTTTAAGAATGTTTTCAATTTTTTTATAGTTTTCGTCACCTATGTACAAAGTGGCTCAAAATATGAATAACAGAAATACAGGAATAATTACTGGGATTTGTTAAATATACCTAAAGGGATGAAATCATCATAGTCAAAATAAATTCATTTGCTTCAATGAGAGTTGTAATTATTGTAAAGTAACATTTACATACATTATGGTTTATGTAGTAAACCTACAGGGTGAATCAAATATTTTTTAAATTAAACAAATAATAGCTGTACTAACTGTGTAGCGGAATAGTGTGTTTAACGGGATGCGACAGATAAGGTGAATTTGAGATATGTTAGAGCCCGAGCCATCCTGAAACTTGCTCAAAAAAATTGGGGGGGGGGGGGGTCATCGGTTTCGTTTTTGAGCTATACTCTTATAGATTTTCGCTACAACCTCTATCTCTTTATAGGGATAAAAAGTTGATATTTGAACTTTAATCAATTAAGTTTGTTCACCGGCTTTCTTTCTGAAAATTTTTGGCAGAACCCCCGGAAAGGGGTGAGTAGACCCCTTTTTGTCTTTTTGTCCCCACATTTCCTATATTCTAGCATTAAATAAGTATAACTTGAAAACAAAACCGATCACCACCCACTTTTTCTTGAAACAAGTATTACGACCGTTTAGGCTCTAACATATTTCAAATTCAGGGCATCTGACGCATCCCAGTAAACATTTTACACACACTATTCCATAGGCAATTAGTACACATGTTATGCTTTAAAATACCTATTAAGTCTATTATTATTATTGTATTTCCATTATTCATAGTTTGAGCCACTATGTAGATACATATGTGACGAAAACTATATGTCAAAAAATGAGAACATACTTAAAAAGACTTTTTTTTTCAACAAAATAAAATTCATTGGTTTTTTATTTTTCTTTAACGAGAAGTTATAACAAAAATCTGAAAAATCTTATATTTTTCCATAATCCATCGGCGCGCATCTAAATAATTATAGCTCGAAAACGAAACCGATGACCCCCCCAATTTTTTTGAAAGCATCCGGACGGTTTAGGCTCAAACATATCTTAAATACACCTCATTTGACTCATCCCAGTAAACACACTATTTCGTAGACAATTAGTAAATATGTCATGCGTTGAAACCTATTATGCACACATCACTCTAGAATAGTTAAAACGACTCACATGAAAGCAAGTGAAGTTAATTTTGAGTATGCATTTTAAGTTCCCTTTCTTTATACGTAATAAATCTCAGGTATTTTTCCTGTATTTTTTTAATTATTTTGAGCCACTCTGTAGGTATGTGACGCAAACTATATGTTAAAAATTGACAAAATTCCTAAAAGGCTTTTTTGTCAATAAGATAAGACTAATATCATTTTTTTGTTTTTATTTGGCGATAAGTTATTACAAAACAACGACAAAAGGTCTTATTTTTCCATATTTCAGTGGCGCGCATTTAAATAAGCATAGCTCGAAAACGAATCCTATGACCCCCCCCCAATTTTTTTTGGTAAAAATATTAGGAAGGTTTGGCTTTCAACATATCTCAAATTCAGCTCATCTGACGCGTCCCGGTAAACAATGTATTTAGTGCCTGCTCCTTTCCAGAAATATATTTTCGGAAATATTTCCTGAAACATTGAAAATATTGGAAATATATAAAATATTAAAAAATAAGAAAAAAGGAATATTTATTTATAAAAATCATAACAAAACACCGGAAAACACAAATCAGGAGTTATTTTTCAAACAAATAACCAGAAATAAGGTTAAAAAAAAAACAAAAATCTCATTCTTGACACACTACACTATTCACTAGTCGAGCAAAAGGCATATGTTTATCGCTGTCATCAGCATCAGACTTAATAACATCGGCTTGCCAGTCTACTTCCTCAAAATCTTCAACAGTATCGGAAAGAAAAATTGTTCTATAGTGAGTTTGATGCTTATAGGGTTACAAAATATGAAAGATAAATTTTTTTTTAAATTTCCAATATTTCCAAGATTCCCGAGACACGTTCGGAAATTTCCAATATTTTCATTTCCATGGAAATATTTCCAACGAAAATATTTCCCTGTAGAGCATAAGCTGTGTAAAAACCAACAGAAACAAACAAATGAGATGGGTGGACGATTTGAAGAAACATGCGGGAACTAGCTGGATGAAGACGGTGTCAGACAAAGAAGAGTGGTAGATATTGGGAGAGACCAATGAATACATAGTTGTATTCATTGGAGAGACCTATGTCACCTATGTAGTTGGCTTTCTAATATCTTTTAATTTCTTTTCCTGCGACGCGTTTGGCTTCTAAAAGGCTTTTCAATGTCGACGGTAAAATATAGCAGCATTCATATTCCAATAAAAGATATATCAGACACCGTATTTTACCTCTTTTAGGCCTATTGAAAACTTCAAACCCATCCGCCTCACAAATAAGTACCTGTTGTAGGCTATAGCAACATCCGTGATATTATAATACGCCTAGCTTTTTGTAATACGACTAGACGTATGGTATTAGGGGTATTAGGGACTGCAATAAAGCGAGGCTGTAATAGTTCCAGGCAGTATTCTGAGAAGAGACATAGAAGTACATGGAACTTAAATCCGGAAAAGCTAGCGGACCTGGGGGAATATATGCTGAAATGCTCAAATATGGATCAGAGAAACTACTCGAAAATCTCACATATATTATTAATCAATGCATAAACGGACATCCAGTACCTAATGATTGGAAAATTGCATTCATATCCTCAATACATAAAAAAGGAAACAAGCTGGATTGCAACAATTACAGAGGAATTTCAGTAACCAGTACTCTAAGTAGATTGTAAGGTAGGATTCTTAGAGATCTAATAGAGAATGATTTTCATGAACAAGAAGAAGAGCAAAGTGGGTTTCGCGCAGGGAGATCTTGTAGTGATAATGTTTTTTGTCTTAAACAAGTAATTGAAAAAAGGAGCGCCAGAAATATAGAGACTCATGTTACCTTTGTGGACCTACAAAAAGCATATGATACCGTTCCAGTAGAAAAATTATGGACAGGTTTAGAGCAAACTAATATCAATCATACATACATAAAAGCGATAAAAGAACTATACAAAGGGTCAAAATCTAAAATTGGAAATTGACATTCAAAAGAATTCCTGGTAACAAAAAGCTTAAGACAGGGATGTTGTATCTCTCCAACTCTTTTTAAAATATATATCGCAGTAGCTCTAAAAAACTGAAAACGTAAAGTGCACGGCATGGGAATACAACTTAACGACCGATTTACCATATACACACTACAGTTTGCTGACGACCAAGTAATTGTGGCTAACGATAAAGAAGACATGGAGTATATGATGAGAAAGTTAACAGAAGAATGCCAAAAGTGGGGACTAACAGTGAACGTGGACAAGACACAGTACTTATATATTGGAAACGAATCCAGTGAGTTAGAAGTACTAGAAAATGGACAAATAATATCTCCATGCAATGAGTATGTATACTTGGGTGTCACATTTGATAAGACAGGAACAGACTGTAAAGAATTGGAAAAAAGAATAGTAAAAGCAAAAAAATTTATTGTTAATGTCTGAACAGTATTTTATGGAGCAGCGAGATAAAAAAGAATGTAAAATTTAACATATATGAAACAATGGTCAAAAGCACGCTGTTGTATGGAATAGAGACTTGTCGCGTAACAGAAAAATACAAAACAAAAATGGAAAGTGTCGAAATGGATGCAATAAGATCAATGAGAATATCTAGAATAGATCACATAAGAAATGAGATCATAAAAGAAAGAATGGGAATCGAGGGAAGCATAGCGGATGACATCACTAAAAGGCAATTGATATGGTACGGCCATGTACAACGGATGAATGAAGAAAGATTACCAAAGCAGTTCCTAGAATGGCAACCAATAGGGCGCAGAAAAAGAGGGCGTCCTAAACTAGAATGGCAACAGTCAATCCAAAGATCATTGAGTCAAAAGAATCTGACAGAGGATGATTGTCAGGATCGAAGGAGGTGGAGAATAGGCGTCGGACAACGTAGAAAAACGTTCTGAACCGAATTAGTAGTAGTAGTAGTAGTAGTATTCTGACCGTTTCACATTAAAAACTGAGAGTTGATCTTTCAAAATTGACGTTAAAAAAGTCGATTAATAAAGGCCGTATATTGGAAGATCACAGCTGATCTTACAACGTGAATACTGCCTGGCACTATTATAGCCTGGCTTTATTCCAATAATTCTCTATTCATACTCTTACGTGTAATCAATCTTTCTTTAAAAGTTAAAACTTCTAAACGACTGTGAAATTGCCTGTTTTTGGTAAAATCGTTTGCAAAAAACTCAGAGGTAGATGTAGTTATCACAATCCTGAAAACCCAGTGAGCGCCTGACCGCCTAAACGTAAATATATTTATAAATGCATATAAAACGGCCTTTATACGCCTGTCTATAAAGCAAACGGTTTTCACCAAAGATAGCGACTTAAAAAAAATCAGACCGTTTATGTCACCCTCAAACTAAAGGCCAACATAGGCTTATCGTATGCTCCACTTGTACACAGGATCGTACCCAGGGGAACGGGGGAGCAAAAATTTAAATTACATGAAGAATAAGATAAAAAAACTTACCGAAACAATTTTATTTTAGTATTTTCCAAACAAGCAGCTACTTGGTGTAGTTTTTAGTTTATTTGTTTATAGATAAATTCATTCACCTTTCTTTTTTATGGCCCCGTAGACCAACCTCAAAAAAATCCCACAGAATTTTAAACAGTCTATTAACCTACTAAGTATATGTCTATTTTTTGTCACATTTTCCTTATGTTCGGTAATGTTTTACCTATAGACACTATTCAATTGGCACCTAATATCAGTCTTACCTGGCATAGAAAATTCTATGTGGTTATTTAAATGAATACCACTTACTTTGTGTCTTTTTAACTGTTCGCTAAAGTGCTTGATATCACACATTCCCTTTGCACGCAGGATCACTTCGTAGATTGTTCATAACAAGACAAATAAAGCAAAAAAGCATTTCGTTTTTCACAACCGCACAACCTGTTTTCAGCATCGTATATTTTTTTATTAAATTTTCTATTATAAGTTTTTATAAATCAAACACGTTTCGTGGCTAATCGGGCAAAAAGGAGTTTTTTGTTTCCCTCATATTTTTCCGTGGGTAGCCTGAAAGCTTAACCTCACGGGGGTCTAAGATATAATGGACACCTAATAAGTGTTGACAGTTAACCGTTTCGTCCTTATGGGACTCCTCAGAACACTGCTGGTCAATGTGACAAATATTGCGAAGTTATTCAGACGATTTTGTCTCTAATTAAATGTAATTAGTGAGAAAACTATAGCAAGAAGCGCCATCTACCGAGATACGAGAGAAACAAAAAACCAAAAGCAGGCGAAACACATACACAATACAATATCGATCAATGAAAAGATCGAATGCAAATAAAAGAAAACTATAGTCCGTGACCTACGACAGCTCTTTGTTTTTCAGGCCGGATCAACACATATTGCATTTTTACCCGTCATCAAGACAGTGAGCGTCAATCAACGGAATTTTTAAGCCAAATAATAATAACAAACGTGGAATTTCGTACAAAAAGGAGTTTTTTGTTTCCCTCATATTTTTCCGTGGGTAGCCTGAAAGCTTAACCTAAGTTTTTATGGAACGCCCCTCGGCATTACTTACACTAAAATTTTGGTTAATTTTTAGGTCAGGTCTATGTGGCCCTAAAGATTTTATTTGTAAACAAAGTTCATATGTCGACGTATTAAAATTTGCACAGTTAATTATGTAATCGTCGGTATTTATTTCTATTTTATAAACAAACGATAATGAAAACAAACAATGACACGCGACCGGCAGGGCTTTTTACTACTGACAAACCCCAAATCAAAACAAATTCCTTTGTCTTCACTAAGGATAGAACCGGCAACACTAGAAAGGGAAACGAACGTTTTGGCACGATGAATATGGCCGACGTCAACTAAAACAAATATTTTTCCCGCCCCCGCGCGAGAACAGCCACCCATACACCGCTAAAAACGCAGCCCACGAGAAAGACCGGCCCGGGCGCGGAAATATCACGTGACCGTAGGAGTCCCAAAAAAAACGCCTCACGGCCCGCTGTCATTATAAAACATGTGTGTGTTCAGTTTTGGTATGTTTGTTTACGTCGATTTTTTTTTATTTCGGGCACTAATTTTATGTGAATTTTATCAAAGTTATTAAAATAACGCAGCCCACGAAAAAGACTGTAGTGGGCTGCGTTAAAATAATTAATGGCTAATGAGTAAATTATAAAGAAAATACCTATAAGATAAACAATGCCGCGAACGTGTAATTAGTGTTGTTCCTTGTCGGTCCAACTATAAAACTGTAACCTAATATGTTGCAAACGGGAAAGAAGTGGTAAAAGATAAGATCTTGGATAAGATTGATCAAGTAATAGACATCCTTAGTGACATTTTCGATAGTGAGAGTGAAAAATGTGTTCAGTTGTCATTTCTTATTGAACAATTAGGTCTCTTGAAAAGGTAACCTGAGAATCGAAGATATGGTGGATACACTTTAATGTTGGCTTCATCTTTGTTTATCCAGTTATCCAGTGCATACACGTCAATTTACAATTCTAAGGTAATATGTCTTCCGCACCCTCGCAATATTAAAAAACTGATTTTTAAAATATTGTTAACAGATAGTAATCTCTCTGGTAGTGTGAAATATTTAAAAAGTAAGATACAGCTTTTATAAGAACATGAATTGGTAGTTAACTTACACTTTATTGAAATAGATATTAAACTTTGTGTTGGGTAATTTTTCAAAAAATTATTGACAACCACTACATTCAGTTCATTGAATGGGAAAACCATCTCACTTATTCACAAAATCACTTGTTTCTTTTTAATAAATTTGTGAAATGTTTTATATTGAAATTTTATCTTCAGATAACTCTAGCGAGTGTTTTTGTGGAGAAAAACTATTGTCAAAGCTTGAAAAAATTAGTTTAAGGGCATGTAAAGTTTTTTAAAATAATTTTATTAAAAAGCACAATGATTTAGTGTCTGCTAATAAATCTTGAAATAAGAACTCAAAGATGATGACAGTCAAAGAAAAAATTAAAAAACTAAAAGCTTAGGTTTGTTATGTCCAATTTTGAAAGACTTGTATAGATTTGAAGTTACTAACGATATTATGTACCTAATATATGTACCTGAAGATACAGTGCAAATTTTGTATAATTTTTTATTTTCTAGATTCAGTTCTTTTATCCATAATAAACATATATCAGCAAAATATTTTTTAAAATTTTTCCCTATAAAAGAACAAAAATTTTTTGTTAATTTATTTAAATTGTGTAAAAACCTATAATATATTAAGCAATACAATAGGAATCCTGGGACTCCTAAGATCACATGACCGCCGACTTGCTTATAACGCGCCATGACCGGTCTTTATCGTTGGCTGCGGCTGAACAACGGGTGAAATTGAAACCTTGCCCCGCGCGGCGCTGCCGGCTTGTAATTATTTACGCTAAAAAAGTTTACCCAATTAGTCGCTTATTGTTAACCGCAGATAATAAAAAGAACTAGACTAGAGAAGATTTAACTTTTTTTAAATAAATCAATTAAAAATACTGTTTGTTGTCTAGTTTTGGGAGGGTACTGCCCCATTGCCCTCCCTGTAGCAGCCGCCACTGTGGTTATGCGTATCGTAGAACTGCCTTGTTTTAAAGAATCAAAGCAAATGCAAACGTATCTTGTTCTGTGATCTGATTTGGGTATTCCAATAAACCGTTTTCTCAAGCTTTTAATCCTGTTCGAAGAAAAATCGCGCTTACAATTCAACTGCTTATTGCTAAATATGGCGAACAAATGAGTGATTTTTTTCTTCGCTGAAAAACAGTGCAGCGTGGAAACATTCAGCAGGATTCAGCAGTTCTCTTTTTAGTTTTGTATAAGTTTTATTGCCTATAAGAGCTTCTTCTTCTTCTTCTTTGGGTGAAGATACGGGAAGTTTGTCTGCAACTTCGTTCTCACACTTGGTAAGGAAAGATAGGTACACCTAAACTTGTTATATTTTTTTAACACTTACTTCAATTTCAATAAAAACACTTAATTATATACGAGAGTGGTTACTTCCTTTTTTTTTTGTTTATATATATATATATATATATATATATATATATATATATATATATATATATATATATTTTTTTTTACATAAAACAAGGTATAATTCAATAGTTAAGAAAGGGAATTTTAAAAGTCGGTGCGATGGGCCCTAAGTGTCTAATGTGAGAAATAAATGGTATAGAACAAATGAATTAAATTGTCAAAAAGCGTTCTACATAAAGGCATCGTCAAAATTTTTCTTCTTCACTTACAGAACGAAGAAGGCATCATGAAAGAAGCGAATAATGATCATTAAATACAATGATGTGCACTACTTTTAGAGGATTGTGGCGTGTGAATAAGCAGACATTTTTCATGACACCTTGATGATCTTAATTCAAAATATTAAATCCTTCAGAAATCTTGCTCGCATCGTGATTCAGAAGCTATATGGTAGTAACGATCTATAATAATGAGAATAAGTAGAGGTGAATAAAAAAATCTGTCTTTTGATATATTGAGTTTTGAATCGGATTGAATTATTTCAATGGGAGGAATGGGACAATTCGCCGCGGCCGATTCGCCTCCGCCGCCGCCGACAATTCGCCGCCATCCGATTCGCTGAGAAAAACCGGGGACAATTCGCCGCGAGAAATTTTTTAATTTTTATTTTAATGATTCGTGTATTGAAAACATATTTTAAAAAGATATATTTTTTTAATTTACAAAAAAAAGGTATTTTTATAAATTAGTTTCTGAAAAAACTACTCTTTAAAAAAGCATTTTTTTTCAAAATTTTGAGTTTTTTTTTGCAAAATGTTGGTGGTCTAGTTTAACACAGATTTTGATCTCCTAACAAGTTCGGTTCGGTTCGGTTCGGACACAGGGGAGTTATGATTTAAGAAAAAATAAATTACGTCAGATTAATATAAAAATTAGACCAAAATTCTTGCGGCATATGGTCCCCGCGGCGAATCGGCCGACGGCAAATTGTCCCTGCGGCAAATCGGCCGACGGCGAATTGTCCCCGCGTTACCCATTTCAATATGGTAATTATTTGGAGTTCAATGGAGATCTTATTTCTGGTAGTCCTTCTGCCGTAAAAATTATTCCCTACATCGTCGTTAAGGATAAAAATCGTAAAATGCTGTCGTACGTGTGCTTAAGAAGGATTTTTTCGGAAAAATTGTAAAAAACATGCCCCAAGCAAAAACTTTAGAAAAAATTTCTTTAAGAAAAAATGGTCTTTCTATCTATTTATTTAGCCTTCTTCAACCATCTTTGGACTTAGGCCTCCCCCAATATCTTCCACTCTTCTCTGTCTGTCGCCGTGTTCATCCATCTAGTTCCCGCAGGTTTCTTCAAATTATCCACCCATCTCATTTGGGGTTTTCCCCTACTTGTTTTATTTTCCCAAGGTCTCCAGTTTACAATACATTTGTTCCATCAATTGTCTTTCTGTCTAATATTATGACCGGCAAATTTCCATTTTAATTTTTCTACTTCTCCTATGGCATCCCTTACTTTTGCTTTATTTCTTATCCATTCATTCCTTTTTCTATCTGTCAGCTTTCATTGTAACATTTGTCTTTCCATTGATCTTTGGGCTTTTGTTACCTTATCTATGTTTGATTTTGTAAGTGTCCAGGTCTGGGATCCATAGGTACAGTACAGTACAGTATAACATTGGTTAAACATTTTCATTTTGAGATACTGAGGATATTTTTTATTTCTTAATATGTAGCTCAATTTACCGAATGCTGCCCAGACCAATCTTACTGGTCTCTTGCTTTCAGCTGTTTGGTTTTCTTTTTTCAGTTTAATAATTTGTCCCAGGTATATATATTCCTCTACTTGTTTTGTTTTATTTTGGTTTATTCTGACCCTAATATCTTCATCTGTGAATTTGTTATGATTTTAGTTTTAGTGTAGTTCATACTATACTACAGTTCTTCCAACATTTTTATCAGTTCTTCTTACTTGTCTGTTGTTAAGGCGAGATCATCAGCATATCTTAGGTGGTTCATGAATTGTCCGTTTACTTTGATGCCTATTTCTTCCCAATCTAAGCTTTTAAATAAATCTTCTAGAGCCTGGTTAAATAATTTAGGGGATATTGTGTCACCCTCGCTGACACCTCTTCTTATGCGGATTAGCTTAGGTCTTCCTTCGCTATATATATTGGCTATTAAGTCTGTATATCTGTGATCTATTCGGCTATTAATTAAAGATGCTTTTACTGCCCAGTGCTCAATGCTATCTAAAGCTTTTTCGAAGTCTATAAACGCAATATATAGTGGAATGTTATATTCGTTGGCTCGTTCTATTAGGATTTTCATGGTTAATAAATGGTCAACTGTACTGAAACCTTTTGTAAAGCCTGCTTGTTCCTTGATTGATATCCGTCAAATTTTGTTGTTAATATTTTCTTGAAAAGCTTATAAATTACATTGAGAAGTGTATATACGTCGATAGTTTTTTAGATCTGTTCTATCTTGTGTAGAATAATGGTTATGGATTCTTTCCAGTTGTTTGGGATTATTTTTTCTTTTAGTATTTTATTCAGGAGAATATGGAGGGTATTAACTACAGCTTCAGGTGATTTGTTATTTTTACTACTATGTCGGTTTAGAACGTTTTCTACGTTGTCCGACGCCTATTATCCACCTCCTTCGATCCTGACAGTCATCTTCAGTCAGGTTTTTTTGACTTATTGATTTTTGGATTGACTTGCCATTCCAGTTTGGGACACCCTCTTTTTGTGCGCCCTATTGGTTGCCATTCTAGGACCTGCTTTGGTAATCTTTCGTCGCTCATCCGTTGTACATGGCCGTACCATATCAGTTGCCTTTTAGTGATGTCATCCGTTATGCTTCCCTCGATTTCCATTCTTTCTTTTATGATCTCATTTCTTATATGATCTGTTCTAGATATTCTCATTGATTTTCTTATTGCATCCATATCGACACTCCATTTTTTTATTTTTCAATTTCTTTAATTCCGCTTTGCCTATTTCAGGTTGTAGCTCTGAGTTTATGTTCTTTATTTTTGTTTGGAGTTTCTTACATTATTATTACAAAAGTATGCAGGCTCCATACTCGGTCAGTTCGTCCCTCATAATATGCTCATTTCGTTTGGGGGACAAAGTCCCCCCCTACACACCCCCTAACTGCACCGCTGCATAGGATTTAAGTCTCCATTATGGAATGGCACAAAATAAGGAGCAAGTTGACATTCGCCCCCTTAAATTGTATTTAAT
Organism: Aspidapion aeneum; assembly: GCA_963576565.1. Classification (NCBI taxonomy): domain Eukaryota; kingdom Metazoa; phylum Arthropoda; class Insecta; order Coleoptera; family Brentidae; genus Aspidapion; species Aspidapion aeneum. The sequence goes on from OY755045.1 coordinate 8,089,979, forward strand.
AAATGCTGAACCTTTTCTGATCTTATTTTAATCGACATCACCTTTGAATAACCTGATGATTGTGGTCAAATTATTTTGAATGATTTGCAAAAAACATTTGTATTTGTGGATGTGTGTCTTATTGTTGTATGTGAGGATGCGGGCAGTGAAATGGTAACAAGGCCTTTCAGATTTCTTCGGATGATGACTTTATGAAGATCGCGTACTTGTTTCTTTTTATTAGCGAGATTTTGAACCAAGAAAATCACCTGTCTTTTATAATTTGCATATAGGAATATAGAGGGCGACACTGATCAAATGTCGTTTCTAAAACCTAACCTCAATCTTTACCTAACCGAAATTCAAAACTTCAAAACAAAATTTTAGTGAATGGAGTTATAGTTCTGTCATTTCAAAAAGCCTAAAAAAAAGTGGCGCGTGCCACCCTAATCATAATAACCATTTTGGGATTTGCAGGAGTCTGTGCAAAAATTGAAAATTTATTTTCAAATTTTGGGAAGAATTTCTGTGTTTTAAGCACGGCTAGGTATACTTATACCATTCTATAAGTACCTAATTCCTTCTCGAAATATAACAAAGGCTTTCGAAAGGTACCCCCTGCACTCTTTAATACAGGGTCAAACTCATTTTAAAATTGTTAGCGGTTGTGTTTATATTACGGATTTTAATTCATATCATTATTATTGTGACATTTTATTATTATTGTGATCATAACAATTATAATCCTGTATATTTTAGTTTCTTTTTATAAGTGAGGACCTAGTAAGTGATATTAATAATGGCGTTTTGGCGGCCATTTGAAATACCACAAACAAATTTTTGGAGACCATTTGAGGACCAAGGAGGAGAAGAACTGGTAGTACCATTAGAGCCTTCGGTTTTACAGGAACCAAACCTTAACCCTAAAAAATAAATGGATCCGTGACGGAACTGACACCTTCCTAGCTAGCCTATTATCGCACTTCAAGTGAAGCCATGATAATATATTAACCTTTAAAACAGTTTTTTGTAAATATCTCAGAAACTAAACCTCCTACGAAGTTTTTGGTAATAACGTGAATTATTGAAGAAAATATACTGTGTGTGTATTGAGACGATGCTCCGTTAAAAAGTTAGCATTTTTTAAAGTTTTTAATTGTCAAAAAACTGTCATTCAGATTAATGGATCTATATTAAAATCTAATCAGCTCATAAGAGCATCGAACACTATTTTACCTGAAAATTTTTAAAAAATCCGTTCAGCGGTTTAGGAGCTGTTGTGTTACGTACAGAAATAATATACACACACACACAGACAGACATCACGATGATATTGCTAGGATAGGTCAAAATACATCCAAATAACACATTTTTGGCGTTATCTAAATATACAAAGGGCAAGGCAAAACTTTTAAAAACACATTGTAAGAGGAAATCTCAAGATATCATTCTTGATATGTATACGCAACTCTCAGTAGAAAATTACGGAAATCGTTCCAGAATATACGAACGTATTACACATATTACAGGGGCAAGCTACATAGTATATAGTAATGATTATTATACGCATTAAGCAGCATTAAGCAGCAACTTTTATTAAACGTTTTATTTTACTTGACTATATACTATAAACAGTTCCCAGTCCGGCCCATATTCTATTTTATTTGTTTAGGATTCCTTAATGGGTTTCACACTTAAAATTTTTTAATATACCTTTTGCAATGCCATATTAAATATTTTGAGTTTTTTTTCCTATGGTTTTATCAGAGTTCCTATCAGCCTTCTAAAGCTCACCCCTCTAGCATTCCTGGAAGTGGGCAATATTACTTTTACATAAATTTACGTTTATAGGGGAGGAAAGTAAATTGAAATTTTGGTGTATTTTAATTCTTTTCTATAGTTTTATCATAGTTCTTATCATTATTCGAAAGCTCAGCTCTCTAGCGTTTCTGGAAGTTAGACAATGTTTAACTTTACATTTAGAGGGGATTTTTAATTCTCTTCTATATTTTTATCCTAGTTCCTGTCGGCCTTTCAAAGCTCAGCTCTCTAGCGCTTCTGGAACTGGGCAATGTTACTTTTACATAACTTTACATGTATAGGGGAAGGGAGTAAATTAGAATTTTGAGGTTTTTTGATTTTTTCCAAGAATTTGGTCACAATTTCTATCAGTATGTCAAATTTCAGTTTTCTGGCATGTCTGGAAGTACAGTAGAATTTTGATGATTTATACAGGAGCATCGAAGGAATGTCAAGTTATTTTTTCGATGACAGGAGTGAGTAGGTGAGTGAGTGAGTGGCAATTTCGACCAACAATCAAATGCTTTACCTTTTTTGGATGTTCTTGAGAAACCAATAGACAGAAACATTCAAACCACTGTATATTGGAAACCTACACACACGGGACAGTACCTAAATTTTAAGTCTAATCATTCTGTTGCTACAAAACAAGGAGTTATGAGAAGTTTGTATTTAAGCGCCGTAAATATTTGTAGTATTAATAAAGAATTAACCACCGAAATCTACAACATTAAAAAGGACTTACAACAGAATAGTTGTTCCGAGAAATTAATAAACTCAACGATCTCTAAAATTAAAAACAAACCAAATGTAGCAAATTCTCAATATAATAATCCTTTAGGTGTTAATAATATTCTATAATTATGTTCATGGGATTTCAGAAAACATAAGACGGATAGCCAAACACTATAATATAAAAACAGTATGTTCATTAATTATTGTTACAATAATTGTAATAAAGTTTTGTAACCAAAGCAAACCAGTCAAATAATAAGAAATAATAAATTTTTTGAGTTGTTCTGTTAAGAATTGGAAGAGACCATCATAAAACACTCTTCTTTCTTTCAAGTATGGTGCTGGTAGACCAGAACACACCAAATGGGTACTCGACGAATAAAAGGTGCCCACTTGATTTTAAATGACATAACTGGTCTATGGTTCTAAATGAACGTTTACCGTGCACTCAACGCCGATCTCGTTGCTCTTAAAAAAGTGCACCATCACTTAACAATCTGTGGTGGTACTGGTGGTGAAGTGAAGGAGTTTAAGAACCCACGCATCTAGGTGCCACCTTAGAGAACGACTCTTTAGAGTAACAGTCAACTATTTTCTAATCGAAATTTAAAAAGGGTGATCACTGAAAGAACATAAGCTCAGAGCTACAACCTGAAATAAGCAATGCGGAAATAAAGAGAGCATTAAAGAAAATGAAAAATAACAAATCACCTGGAAACAGGGGCGACTAGTGCATAAGGGCTGCAGAGCTGCAGAACCCCAAAATTTTCACATTATTTGACTATTTTTCAGCCACTGCTATTTTTCTCATATAATTATTTTATTTCTAAAATTATTGGAATAGCATTATATTTTCGGTCCGGTGTTGGTATAGTAGGCCTTCAAATCGCGTACGTGTGTTGAGTATGAGGCCGCGCGCCGTCGCCGAAGGCCGCATTTCACAGTCGCTCAAATGAAGTTATTGGCATTGTTGCGCTGCTAAATTGCAACACAACGTAGCTGGGCGGCTAACGAGATCTGTGCTCGGCTAGGCACCCCTTCCTTCGCCCCGCACCGCACTTGCTCTTGGGTTTAGATAGCGAAATCTAGACAAAAATAGAGCTGCAAAACTTGCAGTTCCAGTACAATTTCGGGCGGGCGGGCTCAGCGTTGCGTGTTTGCGGGCGCATTTATTTATTTAGAAGACGCCAAACGCATGAGCGGGAGGTTATGGTCGTGTTTATTGTTTGTTTTTGTATAATTGTGTCACAATGAATGTGGTGGATAATTTAATTAATGTAAAAAAATTCTCTCTCTTTACTTGATGATGAAGAAAAACTAAAACTGAAAGAAGAAGGACGCCCATTGCCCGATATTTTAATAGAAAAGTGTGGTTCAAGCCGGAGAAAATCGTATAAAAGGATTTTTACAAGAGAAATTTATGCCAGAAACGACTGGATATGCGGATGCAAAAAAAAACGCTATATTTTCCTAGGCATTGTAATTTTTGCCAAACCAAACTTGGCAATTTTTTACTTTTTATAATAGACGCGTGATCTGGAGACGGTAAAAAAAAACTCTGCCAATATATGGGCCCCTAAGCTCACACTAGGTACTATAGTTATAGTGTACGTGTAAGCTAATATAACTAAAAACTGAAATATATTTTATTCAATTCCAGACTAAATTACCTTTTGTTTGATACCACACAAGCCATGTTTTGACTTAAACTCAAATTTTTGAAATCTACCCCCACCCATAAAAAAAACAAAAACTAAAATGTATTTTGTTAAACTCCGGACTCAATTACCTTTCGTTTGATATCACACACGCCATATTTTCACTTAAACTCTAATTTTTAAAATATACCTTCACCATTTTTTTTTAAATAAATTAAAATGTATTTTGTTTAACTGCAGACTCAATTACCTTTCGTTTGATATCACACATGCCATATTTTCACATAAAGTCTAATTTTTGAAATCTTCCCCCACCCTTTTATTTGGTGTGTGTTCGGTGGATTTTGTTCATTTTTAAATGGGACCATCTCGACCCAAGACCCAGCCTAGGTACCAAATTTCATTAAAATCGGCCAAGCGGTTTTTGAGTTATGCGCGTTGGTCGTTACAGACAGACATACAGACACACAGACAGACAGACAGACAGACAGACAGACCGACAGACAGACAGACATACAGACAGACAGACAGACAGACAGACAGACAGACGGCGCAACAAAAAAGTTTCAAAATCATCTGAAACGCAAAGATATATAAAAATTTTTGAAATCGGATCAACTTTTTTTTTCTCGAAAAAATTAGGATCACCATAGCTCACACTACTATAGTATAGTATATGTGTGAGCTAATAGAATTTTTTATACGCTATCGGCAGAACTCACAAACTTTACTGTCACGAGCCGCCACTGCCTGGAAAAGACGGAGTAACGGGAGAAATGCTCAAATATGGTAGTAAAGCTGTAGTAAGTACCCTACATATTCTCCTGAATAAAATACTAAAAGAAAAAATATTCCCAAACAACTGGAAAGAATCAATAACCATTATTCTACACAAGAAAGGCGATAGAGCAGACCTAAAAAACTATCGACCTATAACACTGCTCAATGTAATTTTTAAGATTTTCACGAAAATATTAACAGATAGACTAACTACAAAATTTGACGGATATCAATCAAAGGAACAAGCAGGCTTCAGAAAAGGTTTCAGTACTGTTGACCACCTATTAACCATAAAAATCCTAATAGAACGAGCCAACGAATACAATATTCCACTATATATTGCGTTCATACAGTGTCCCCCATAATGTTCGCAACATATGGGAAAAATTTTTATTTGTAAGTTATAGAAAAAAAATTATATACGATCAATCCTGCTTGTTGAATAACCTAGAAAGACATTTTGACATTAGTCACGTGATCACTTTCATGACGGCAAATTCAAAAAATTAGTCATGAAAATCCAAAAAGTGAGGTTAGATGGCAAAGTATCGAAAAAAGTTATTTGAAAAAAGTGTTTAGAATGACATTTTAGGGTCCTCTATGAAATTTGAAGCAATAATAAAAAATAAGAAATACCCTATTTTTGGCCCCAGCCTTATTATAAATTAATTTTATACAGATTTTATTATTGAAATAGTTCAAGTAACGCAATATTTAATGGGCAAAGGTAAAATGATTCCAAATTCTTTATTAAAGTAATTCATAAAATATTAAATAAAAATATCCGATTGGCACATGTATGTTTCTTGTCGCAATGGCCTTTTGTTTTGACAGTTTGTAAGGTTTCCCTGAATTTAGTGTTAATACCACAATGGAAAAGAACAACGTCATTGATATTATTAAATATTTTATTAAAGATTATTATTAAATAATTAATGATGGGGTTCTTTCTATTGTGGTCATTAACGTATTCTCCGGTTAAGGTATTAATACCAAATTCACGGAAACCTTACAAAATGTCAAAAAAAAGGCGATTGCGACAAGAAAGGTTCATATGCTAATCGGATATTTCTATTTAATTTTTTATGAAAGAATATGGAATCATTTTACCTTTGTCCATTAAATATTGCGTTACTTAAACTATTTCAATAATAAAATCTGTATAAAATTAATTCATAATAAGGTTAGGGCCAAAAATAGGGTTGTTCTTATTTTTATTATTATTGCTCCAAATTTCATAGAGGACCCTAAAATGACATTCCAAACACTTTTTTCAAATAATTTTTTTCCATATTTTGCGATTTAACCTCACTCTTTGGGATTTCATGCCTAATTGTTTGAATTTGCCGCCATGACAGTGATCATGTGACAAATGTTAAAATGTCTTTTTAGGATATTCAACAAGCAGGATTGATCGTATATAAAATTTTTTCTCATAGCTCACAAATAAAAAATTTTCCCATATGTTGCGAACAATATGGGGGGACACTGTATACTTTGAAAAAACTTTCGATAGCATTGAGCACTGGGCAGTAAAAGCATCTCTAATTAATTTAATTTTCATTTTCTTTAATGCTCTCTTTATTTCCGCTTTGCTTATTTCAGGTTGTAACTCTGAGATTATGTTCTTTATTTTCGTTTGGAGTTTCTTCGTGATTTCTTGTGATGGTTCCCTTTTTGTTTGGTATAATTCTGTATAGAATAGTTGTGTAATATTTATAATATCCTCTTTAACGTTAGTCTCTAAGCCGTTTATATCCTTTATTTTAATTATTTCATATCTACCTAAAGTCGGCCTTACACATTTCATATTTCTGTTATTTTTTATAACTCTGATAAAAAAAATGTGGTGTGGCTCAGGATTATGACGACCTCGAATATATGACACGAAAACTAATAGAAGAGTGCAATAAGTTCGGTGGAATAAAACAGGATCAAATCTAAAATACCGGGCAGCGAATTCAGTCCTGTGATGAGTATAAGTACTTAGGTCTAAAAATTACAGCTGACGGAACACCAGACAAAGCTATAAAAGATCGAAACGTACAAGGAAGAAAAGCAATAACTTTATTAAATGGAATAATTTGGGACCAAAGTATATCAAAACATAACAAAAAGCTTATACATAACACCATTGTAAAAAGTATTATTACATACGGCTCAGAAGTATGGCCAATCAAGGATAGAACAGAAAAAATGCTTTCCGCTACGGAGATGGACTATTGGAGAAGAGCAGCAGGGAAATCCAACAGAGAAAGAGTTACAAATCAAAGAATAAGAGAAATTATGACAGTGGGGGGAACGTACTTTAGTGGATGATATAAGAACAAAACAACTGGTCTGGTACGGACATGTACAAAGAATGAATGATGAAAGACTACCTAAACAAATACTACAATGGAAACCAACTGGCCGAAGAAAACGAGGACGGCTAAGGAGAAGCTGGAGAGAAGGCATAGACAGTGAAATAAGAATAAGAGGCCTAGATGATGAATTATGGGGAAACAGAAACGAGTGGAGATTGGGTATCGGAAGACGTAGAACGTTGTGAAACCGATAAATATATATATGATAAAAAAAAATACTCTATGTAATTATAAGTTTATATAAAAGAAATAAACAAACCTACGATGGTTTAGATTGGACATTTTTAATTTGTCCAATAAAATTTTCAGTCATTACTTACTGTAACACAAAACTGAGTCACCCTGTACAGGTGTTCAAGAAATAAAAAATATTAAAATGATTTAAACACTAGTGGCTCGTACTAAAGTCCAAACGCACGCAGCTTATAAATAAATTTAAAATACTAAATAAAGGGAGATTTATATTTGACAGGTGCTTTTTATTCATACTTTAGGACATAATATAAAACTGGCTTATAGGTCGTGCATTGCATTAATATTTTATTATTATTAAGTGGACTGTTATTTGTTATTAGGGAGGGCTTGGACCAATAAAATTGTAACGGTAAGTATAGCAATTTGATTAAATTTGAAAAAAGTGGCACTATCGAACGCAGCCCACGAGAAAGACCGGCCCGGGCGCTGAAATATCACGTGACCGTAAGAGTCCCACAAAAAAAACGCCTCACGGCCCGCTGTCATTATAAAACATGTGTGTGTTCAGTTTTGGTATGTTTGTTTACGTCGATTTTTTTTTAATTCGGGCACGAATTTTATGTGAATTTTATCAAAGTTATTAAAATAATGCAGCCCACGAAAACGACTGTAGTGGGGTGCGTTTAAATAATTAATGGCTAATGAGTAAATTATAAAGAAAATACCTATAAGATAAACAATACCGTGAACGTGTAATTAGTGTTGTTCCTTGTCGGTCCAACTATAAAACTGAAACCTAATATGTTGCAAACGGGAAAGAATTGGGAAAATATAAGATCTTGGATAAGATTGATCAAGTAATAGACATCCTTAGTGACATTTTCGATAGTGAGAGTGAAAAATGTGTTCAGTTGTCATTTCTTATTGAACAATTAGGTCTCTTGAAAAGAATCGAAAATATGGTGGATACACTTTAATGTTGGCTTAATCTTTGTTTATCCAGTTATCCAGTGCATACACGTCAATTTACAATTCTAAGGTAATATGTCTTCCGCACCCTCGCAATATTAAAAAACTGATTTGTAAAATATTGTTAACAGATAGTAATCTCTCTGGTAGTGTGAAATATTTAAAAAGTAAGATACAGCTTTTAAAAGAACATGAGTTGGTAGTTAACTTACACTTTATTGAAATAGATATTAAACTTTGTGCTGGGTAATTTTTCAAAAAATTATTGACGACCACTACATTCAGTTCATTGAATGGGAAAACCATCTCACTTATTTACAAAATCACTTGTTTCTTTTTAATAAATTATTGTGAAATGTTTTATATTGAAAATTTTTCTTCAGATAACTCTAGCGAGTGTTTTTGTGGAGAAAAACTATTGTCAAAGCTTGAAAAAATTAGTTTAAGGGCATGTAAAGTTTTTTTAAATAATTTTATTAAAAAGCACAATGATTTAGTGTCTGCTAATAAATCTTTGAATAAGAACTCAAAGATGATGACAGTCAAAGAAAAATTAAAAAACTAAAAGCTTAGGTTTGATATGTCCAATTTTGAAAGACTTGTATATATTTGAAGTTACTAACGATATTATGTACCTAATATATGTACCTAAAGATATTAGAGTGCAAATTTTGTATAATTTTTTATTTTATAGATTCAGTTCTTTTATCCATAATAAACACATATATCATCAAAATATTTTTTTCAATTTTTGTCTATAAAAGAACCGAACCGAACCAAATTTTTGTTTAGGCGTATCTCCCTACCCAGTGGTCCGATTTTAATTTTTATAAAGCTTGTTATACTCACTTTTTAAAGTCAAATAAATTTTGTCATTACACATTTTTTGATAAATTAAGTAGTTCTTGAGATATACCAAGTTATTAGTATTTCTGTCCGCAGAAGACTTAAAATAATAGCCATGCTCATTTTATTGTAGCTACAATATTATTGACATTTGTTTTTTTTTGTTACACAGAAGGCTTTAAATTTTTCACTGAAAAGGATATTGGACTGCCTTAAAGAGGGTGGTTTCTAAAACTGTTTACAATATTATAAAAAAAGTGAATTTGCAGCGAAACGATGCATCCTAGCGAAAAACGATAAAATTAATTTTTTATAGTATTTTTACTTTCGCGTCTTCTGAGTTTTCAAGATAGTCAATAAGTGACTACAAAACATTTCGTCGTAGGCTAAAAAAATACTTAATTGGTAAAGCATTTTATAGTCTTAGCAATGTTTACACGACTCTATAAACATTGGTCTTAGCGAATTGTATGTATCGGTTTAGGAGTTTTAAAGAATGACAGCTTGTCATAATAATACGCTTACTTAATATTTGAGTTTTTTTTTCTTTTTTTAATGATTTTTCCTTTGTTTTAGTAATGATTTGTTTTTCATTGCTAATAATATTTGATTTATTCATATATATCTTTTTTTAATGGTTTATTTGATATGCATATTAAATTGTTTTTAAATCTTTTTATCTGGTTCGACTGTAGTTCTTTAGATTGCTGTTTGATATTAACAAAAGCAAAGGTATTTGCATTGTTTTTATAGATTCGCGTTTTAAATTATTTATGGTTGTTTCCGTTTTATATGTTTTATTTTATTATATTTTTTTTTTGTTTGTTTATTTGTAATTTGTATTATGGTTTTTATTAATAGATGACAGGGTATAAAATGTAACTAACATTTAATTTTAAATAATTTCAATATGAGATAAGAGTTGAATTGCTTTTTTAATGGAGAAATATTTCTTTTTGGACAATAAAGCTTAAAAAAAAATAAAGCAAAAAATAAAAATTGTTCTTTTTTGGAAATATTGAAATATTGTCCCATCTCCATTCATTAAAATTTATTAGTTTTTTATTACAACTATAGCCGCTAGATATGTTCCCTCTCAGCCTTCTACATTTTTTTTAAATCATTTTCGAAATCCTCATAAAATAAATTTTATCTGGAACACTCTGTATACTATGGCAAACAAAGCCATTATTTTTGTCCTAGGGCAGAAGCAATCTACCTACAGTGTGAACGTAAAATGCCACTTCACATTGCATTATTGTCAAGCATAAATTTCATCTTGAAAATATGTCATAAAATTTTTCATAATGAATGTTAAAGTCGAAATGGGATCATTATAATGCATGTTATAATACAATATGACAGGTGGGTCATATTACCACGATTTATGGTTATTAGTTATATTCCTGCTGGTTTTTACGAAACATTTATTGCAGTTTATAAGGCTTTTAATAGTAAAAGACAATTTTTTGTTTAATAATTTTTTTTAATTAAAATTAAATCAGAATTTTTATACAAAAAAATCTTTGTTTTTGAATGGCTACTAATCTACAATCTTCTTCAAATCACAGCTATAAAAAAATCTACAAAACTAAATCAATTTCGTAAAAAAATTATATCTATATACAGCGCTGAAATTTAATAGTTTAAAGCAGTTTGTAAAGAAGTCAAAGCACCCAACTGAGCAGCTACTTATAAGCTACCAAACGATGCCTTAACTTGAAGAAACTAGATATGTAGTAAAGCTAAGTGAGCCAACAAAAATGGGATATAATTTAGTAAACAAAATTTCTTCTTTCTAAAGGAATGGAGCACTGTGCTGTGATCCGCACCAACATGGACAGAACACTTTTTGGCACCAATTAAATTTGGAAAAAGCGCCGCATGAGCATATGGACAGAACAACAACTAACCTAGCTTAAATTTTCCAAGAAGTAAACAAAGGAAGAAATGTGAGAACAACGCTACCGTATCTGGCTATCGCGGGATGTTTAGCAGCGAAAAACGAAGCTAAACTAGTGAGCAAAGTGGAGAAGGAGCAAGCTCAAGATAACAAAGATCCTGATTGAAACACAATAATTTCTGATCTTGCTAAGACTGGTGCAGAATAAGCAAAGACTGACGATGCAGCTAATCCAGCTGAAGCTACTGAGAAGGCAGGATGTGCCTTCGGAACAGATGCAGAAACTACAATAAATCTAGCAGAGGTCTCTGAGACCAAAAACCCTTGTGTGCTACCTAAATATTACCTGGTCTAGAAAAATTAATAAATGGCTGAAGCAAGATTTACATTCCACAAATACTAAAAATATTTTTTAACTATTTACCAAGCATTAACCAAAGAGCAGCACCATATGTAGGAGCAAAATTAGCCTAGTCCAGGATATTCAGCAGCGATACACGCAGCTGACCTAGCAAACAAAAGAGCAAAAGTAGCAAAATAGGGTCCTGCTTAAGGCGAAAGAGGTCCTGATTGAGACACAGAAGTTTTTGATCTTGCTAAGGCTCATGTAGAACAGCAAAGATAGTAAAGCAAATCTTGCGGTGGCGACTGACAAGGCAGCTTGAGTTATTACAACAAATTCAGGAACTTGAACAAATCAAGCAGAGATCTTTTAGAAACAAAATCCCAAATTTGCTAAAGAAAATAATACTAAGACATTTACATAGTCCTAGAAGAATTATTCTATAGCCACCAATAGATGAAGCAAGATTTACATTACAAAAATTAACTAAAAATATCTTTTAACTATTTACCAAGTATTAACCAAAGGAGCAGCACCATATGTAGAAGCAAAGAAACAAAGGACCGAAAGGAGCAAAATAGGGTCTTGCTTGAGCCAGCAGAGGTCCTGACTGAGATGCAATAGTTTCTGATCTTGCTAAGGAGCAGAAAAAACTGATGGTGCAGCTAATCTTGCTTCGGCAACTGGTAAGGCAGGCTGGGCCATTGGAACAGACGCAGAAGCCTTTGAGACCAGAAAACCTAAGTTTCCTACCTTAATTAACAATGAGACAACACCACCTGGTCTTTAGCCTACAATAGCTGAAGCAAGATTTTCATTTAAAAAACTGACAAAAAAATCAACTATTTACCAAGCATTAACCAAAGGACAACACCATATGTGGGAGCAAAGCTAGGGGCAAAGTTAGCATATCTGGCTAGTCAAACAAAGCAGTAGAAGGAGCATAATAGGGTCCTGCTTAAACCAACAGAGGTCCTGATTGTGACACAATAGTTTCTGATCTTGCTAAGGATAGTGTAGGAGCTGCAAAGTCTGTAGTAAAGCAAAACTTCCGTTGGCGACTGGCAAGGCAGCTTGAGCTACTGGAACAAGTTCAGGAACTTCAACAAATCAAGCAAAATCTCTGCGTGGCTATCCAAAATCACAATGAGACATTTACATGGTTCTAGAGGAATTATTTTATAGCCAACAATGGCTGAAGCAAGATTTACATTACAAAAAATGAAAAAAAAAATCTATCATTTACCAAGCATTAACCAAAGGAGCAGCACCATATGTGGGAGCAAAGTTAGGAGCAAAGTCAGCATATCTGGCTAGTCCAGGATATTCAGCAGCGCTAAACGGAGCTGACCTGGCAAACAAAGGAGCAGAAGGAGCATAATAGGGCCCTACTTGAGCCAACAGAGGTCCTGATTGTGACACAATAGTTTCTGATCTTGCTAAGACTGGTGCAGGGGCTGCAAAGACTGGTGGTGCAGCTAATCTTGCTGCGGCAGCTCGCAAGGCACCTTGAGCTACTGAAAGAAGCTCAGGAACTTCAACAAATCAGGCAGATATCTTTAAGAAGAAAAGACCCTAAGTGACTACTCAAAATAGCAATGAGACATTTACATGGTTCTGGAAGAATAATTATTCTATAGCCAACAATGGCTGAAGCAAGATTTACATTACAAAAACTGACTAAAAAATTTTGAACTATTTACCAAGCATTAACCAAAGGAGCAGCACCATATGTAGGAGCGAAGTTGGGAGCAAAGTTAGCATATCTGGCTAGTCCAGGATATTCAGCAGTGATAAACGGAGCTGACCTGGCAAACAAAGGAGCAGAAGCAGCATAATAGGGTCCTGCTTGAGCCAACAGAGGTCCTGATTGTGACACAATAGTCTCTGATCTTGCTAAGACTGGTGCAGGAGCTGCGAAGACTGATGGTGTAGCCAATCTTGCTGCGGCGACTGGCAAGGCAGGCTGGGCCACTGGAACAGGTGCTGGGGCTACGGCAAGTCTTGCAAAGTTAGGTTGAACAGCTACTGGTGCTTGAATATTATGATTGACTACATTTGCGCTGTAGGACGAAGCGTATGGTACTGAGTATGCTGCAGGTACTGGAACGGCTGCTGGAAGAGCACGCACTGCTGCTGGGACTACTTGGTGTGCCACCGAAGCACTTCCCAAAGCAACGCAGGCAAAGAAGATGGTAAGCTGCAAAAAAATGGAAAATATTGTGAATTATATAAATATTTTAGCTGGTAAGACTTTACATTCAAGATATTATCAAAGTTTTTTTAAACTAGTTACCCGATATTTCAGTATTTCATAACAAAAATAATAATTTTAGAATATTTTTGAAAATATTTAAGTTAAGTAAACCAAATATAGCTAAACATATTGTAAATTTGTAAGGTTGCTTGATTTTTATTGTTTCTTACCTTGTTGAAGAGAGCCATTTCGTACTAGATGATGTTTGTTCAAAAACGAAACAAATTCTGAATGATTTCAATGGCCAAACTTCTTCTTTATATAGCTGTGAAAACTATTACAAAAAAATCAATTAAATATTCCCAAAACAATACGAAAAAAATTAAATTTCGACAAAATTTGTGTGGTAAGAGGTTACTAGAACAGACGATTTTTTTTATTGGCAAGTGCAAGAAGTGTCTTGCATACAAAATTAGGGAATAGTGTTAATTAGCATTCTTATAAAGGATTATCTTTCAATGTTAAAGAAATTGCGTATCTAGCGACAACAAACAGTATTTTTAATTATATATATTTATCGGTTTCACAACGTTCTACGTCTTCTGATACCCAATCTCCACTCGTTTCTGTTTGCCCATAATTCATCATCTAGGCCTCTTATTCTTATTTCACTGTCTATTCCTTCTCTCCAGCTTCTCCTTGGCCGTCCTCGTTTTCTTCGGCCAGTTGGTTTCTATTGTAGGATTTGTTTAGGTTGTCTTCCATCATTGATTCTTTGTACATGTCCGTACCACACCAGTTGTTTTGTTCTTATATCATCCACTAAAGTACCTTCACCCACTGTCATAATCTCTTTTATTCTTCGATTTGTAACTCTTTCTCTTTTTGATTTCCCTGCTGCTCTTTTCCAGTAGTCCATCTCTGTAGCGGAAAGCATTTTTTCTGTTCTATCTTTGATTGGCCATACTTCTGAGCCGTATGTAATAATACTTGTTACAATGGTGCTATATATAAGCTGTTTGTTATGTTTTGATATACTTTGGTCCCAAATTATTCCATTTAATAAAGTTATTGCTTTTCTTCCTTGTACGTTTCTATCTTTTATAGCTTTGTCTAGTGTTCCGTCACCTGTAATTTTTAGACCTAAGTATTTATACTCATCACAGGACTGAATTCGTTGCCCAGTATTTAAGATTAGATCCTGTTTCGTTCCACCAATACACATATACTCTGTCTTATTGATATTAACCTCTAGTCCCCACTTATTGTACTCTTCTATTAGTTTTCGTGTCATATATTCGAGGTCGTCATAATCCTGAGCCACCACTATCTGATCATCGGCGAAACATAAAGTATACAAGGTGGTTTCGTCCAACGGAATTCCCATGTTTTGGCATTTTCTCTTCCAGACTTTAAGGACTTGTTCCAAATATATCTTGAAGAGCGTAGGCGAGATACAGCAACCTTGTTTAAGACCTTTATTTACTTGAAAGCCTTTGGTTAGTTTTGCTTTTATTTTAAAATTTGTTACATTATTTAAATGAAACTGTATATTTTCCAATAAAAAACCTGTGACAGAAAAGGTATACCTTGCAAAAAAATTAAATATATACGATGCGCCGTCTGTTCATGAATGTAAATCACAGTATCTTGAGACTCCAAAGGCTTCATAAAACACATAAAAAAAAGAAATACAAAAAAATAGTAGTCCCAGGAAGTGCGTTTGAATTTCTAAAAAAAACTGGGCACTCTGAATAGCAAATCCGAGTAGTCAATGTGGTCATTTGATGTGTTTTTATCAGACAAAGACAACTTTTTTTCGATTTTTAAGTCTGTATAGCTTTCTTCTTGGTAAAATTAACTAGCTTAAATACAATTCAAAGCATTGAAACTTAGCACAATATTATTTAGCGATTTTTTAGGCATCAAAGCACTCAGCATTTGGTGTATCTTTTGCCACAAAACTCATATGATTAAAAAATTTTAAAAATATTTGTTTTAGAAACTATATATATCTAGGATTCTTGGAGATCTAATAGAGAATGATTTTCTTGAAAAAGAAGAAGAAAAGTAAAGTGGGTTTCGTGCAGGCAGATCTTGTAGTGATAATGTTTTTTGCCTTAAACAAGTGATGGAGAAAAGGAGTTCCAGAAATATAGAGACTCATGTTCCTTTGTAGACCTACAAAAATATATATAATACCGTTCCGGTAGAAAAATTATGGACAATGTTAGAGCAAACTAATATCAATCATACATACACAACTGCGATAAAAGGACTATAAAAAGGGACCAAATCTAAAATTGAAATTGAAAATCGACTTTAAAAAGAATTCCTGGTAAGGAAAGACTTAAGACAGGGATGTTGTATCTCCCTAATTCTTTTTAAAATATATATCGCAGTAGCTTTTAAAAAACTGGAAACGTAAAGTACACGGCATGGAAATACAACTAAACGACCGATTTACCATATACACACAACAGTTTGCTGACGACCAAGTAATTGTAGCTAATGATAAAGAAAACATGGAGTATATGATGAGAAAGTTAACGGAAGAATAAAAGTGGGGGTTAACCGTGAACGTGAACAAGACACAGTACGTATGTTTGGAAACGGGTCAAGTGAGTTAGAACTAGACAATGGACAAAGAATTTCGCCATGCAATAAGTATGTAAACTTGCGTGTCACATTTAATAAAACAGAAACAGACTGTAAAGAACTGGAAAAAAAAATAGTAAAAGCAAAAAAGGTTATTGGATGCTTGAACAGTATTTTATGAAGCAGAGAGATGAAAAAGAATGTAAAATGAAATATATATGAAACAATGGTAAAAAGCACGCTGTTGTAAGGAATAGAGACTTGTCGCGTAAGTGTCGAAATTAACGCAATAAAAAGATCATTAAAATATTTAGAAAAGATCATATAAGAAATGAGATAAAAGAAAGAATGGGAATCGAGGGAAGCATAACGGATGACATCACTAAAAGAGAACTGATATGGTACGCCCATGTACAATGAATAAACGACGAAAGATTACCAAAGCAAGTCCTAGAATGGCAACCAATAGGGCGCAGAAGAAAAGGTCAACGAGTCAAAAAAACCTGACACAAGATGATTGTCAGGATAGAACGAGGTGGAGAATAGGCGTCGGACAATGTAGAAAAACGTGTTAAACCGACATAGTAGTAATATCTCTGAGTTAACCACTTTTGAAAATTGCGGCTTTTTGCAAAACTGCACACGATTTCGCTGGGATCAAGCTGTTCCATTATTCATCCAAACGTTTTGCTAAAACACTAAAGCCTATGCCACGAGGCATTCGAAAAGTACATCACCATCTTAAAGTGGTTCTCTTCTGTATCATACCATTCCTGCAGAATGCTTAAATTGCAGCACACGCATTGTCTCGTGTGCACAAAACATTGTCAAGTTTTTCGCAGGATTGCATTATCCTAGTTAAAGTACAAGAAACATTTTGGTACACGTACTAATGTCTGGATAAAGCACGGCTTAGTTACTCCCAAAACCAACAGTTTTCACTATATTCATCCAATTACAACAAACAGTTTATCAACCAAAGCACCGTTGCAGTATGGTGGGGCCACAGAGATGCGAAAAAACCACATCCTGAGTTTAGATTCGGAAAAACGTCATTTAGCGAATTTTAGGGTAAGGAATCCCATAAGACCAAAATGGAAAATTTTTGAAAATTCATATTTTAAAAACTAAACAGTTTATCAACAAAAGCACCAAGTTGCAGTATGGTAGGGCCACAGAGATGCGGAAAAACCACACCCTGAGTTTAGATTCGGAAAAACGTCATTTAGCGAATTTTAGGGTAGGGAATCCCATAAGACCGAAATGGCCAATTTTTGAAAATTCATATTTTAAAAAGTAAACAGTTTATCAACAAACGCACCGAGTTGCAGTATGGTGGGGCCACAGAGATGCGAAAAAACCACATCCTGAGTTTAGATTCGGAAAAACATCATTTAGCGAATTTTAAGGTAGGGAATCCCATAAGACCCAAATGGCCAATGTTTGAAATTTCATATTTTAAAAACTAAACAGTTTATCAACAAAAGCACCGAGTTGCCGTATGGTGGGGCCACAGAGATGCGAAAAAACCACACCCTGAGTTTAGATTCGGAAAAACGTCATTTAGCGCATTTTAGGGTAGGGAATCCCATAAGACCAAAATGGCCAATTTTTGAAAATTCATATTTTAAAAAGTAAACAGTTTATCAACAAACGCACCGAGTTGCAGTATGGTGGGGCCACAGAGATGCGAAAAAACCACACCCTGAGTTTAGATTCGGAAAAACGTCATATAGCGAATTTTAGGGTAGGGAATCCCATAAGACCAAAATGGCCAATTTTTGAAAATTCATATTTTAAAAAGTAAACAGTTTATCAACAAACGCACCGAGTTGCAGTATGGTGGGGCCACAGAGATGCGAAAAAACCACATCCTGAGTTTAGATTCGGAAAAACGTCATTTAGCGAATTTTAGGGTAGGGAACTCATAAGACCAAAATGGCCAATTTTTGAAATTTCATATTTTAAAAACTAAACAGTTTACCAACAAAAGCACCGAGTTGCAGTATGGTGGGGCCACAGAGATGCCAAAAAACCACACCCTGAATTTAGATTCGGAAAAACGTCATTTAGCGAATTTTAGGGTAGGGAATCCCATAAGACCAAAATGGCCAATCTTTGAAAATTCATATTTTAAAAACTAGAGTCTGGATAAAGCATGGCTTAGTTACTCCCAAAGCCAACAGTTTTCACTATATTCATCCAATTACAACTAGTTGATCAACAAAAGCACCGCGTTGCAGTATGGTGGGGCCACAGAGATGCGAAAAAACCACATCCCGAGTTTAGATTCGGAAAAACGTCATTTAGAGAATTTTAGGGTAAGGAAACCCATAAGACCAAAATGGTCAATTTTTGAAAATTCATATTTTAAAAACTAAACAGTTTATCAACAAAAGCACCAAGTTGCAGTATGGTGGGGCCACAGAGATGCGAAAAAACCACACCCTGAGTTTTGATTCGGAAAACCGTCATTTAGCGAATTTTAGGGTAGGGAATCCCATAAGACCAAAATGGCCAATTTTTGAAAATTCATATTTTAAAAACTAAACAGTTTATCAACAAAAGCACCGAGTTGCAGTATGGTGGGGTCACAGAGATGCGAAAAAACGACACCCTGAGTTTAGATTCGGAAAAACGTCATTTAGCGAATTTTAGGGTAGGGAATCCCATAAGACCAAAATGGCCAATCTTTGAAAATTCATATTTTAAAAACTAATCAGTTTATCAACAAAAGCACCGAGTTGCAGTATGGTGGGGCCACAGAGATTCGAAAAAACCACACCCTGAGTTTAGATTCGGAGAGTTGTCATTTAGCTATTTTTAGGGTAGCGAATCCCAAGATGCGAAAAAACGACACCCTGAGTTTAGATTCGGAAAAACGTCATTTAGCGAATTTTAGGGTAGGGAATCCCATAAGACCAAAATGGCCAATCTTTGAAAATTCATATTTTAAAAACTAAACAGTTTATCAACAAAAGCACCGAGTTGCAGTATGGTGGGGCCACAGAGATGCCAAAAAACAACACCCTGAGTTTAGATCCGGAAAAACGTCATTTAGCGAATTTTAGGGTAGGGAATTCCATAAGACCAAAATAGCCAATCTTTGAAAATTCATATTTTAAAATCTTAACAGTTTATCAACAAAAGCACCGAGTTGCAGTATGGTGGGGCCACAGAGATGCAA
Organism: Aspidapion aeneum; assembly: GCA_963576565.1. NCBI lineage: Eukaryota > Metazoa > Arthropoda > Insecta > Coleoptera > Brentidae > Aspidapion > Aspidapion aeneum. The sequence goes on from OY755045.1 coordinate 8,109,535, forward strand.
AAAAACCACACCCTGAGTTTAGATTCGGAAAAACGTCATTTAGCGAATTTTAGGGTAGGGAATCCCACAAGAACAAAATGGCCCAAATTTGAAAAATAACCCAACCCCCTATGATAATCTAGCAGAATAAGCTAAAACATATGATTTAAATTTTTTTTAAAATCACAAAATATTCAAAACAATTTTGTTTCATCAAAAATCTTTATAAAATTAAAAAAGGAGTCTCTAAGCTATAATATAATGCTAATCTGATCCCCCAACCCTCTCTGATAATCCAGCAGAATAAGCTGAAACATGTGATTTAAATTAAAAACAAAAAAGCCAAATTTTGAAAATTCATATTTCAAAAACTATACAGTTTATCAACAAAAGCACCGAGTTGCAGTATGGTGGGGACATAGCAGTGCCGTAACTATGGAGGTGCGACTGGTGTCCCCGCACAGAGGGCGCCATTAGCCGCCTTCTGAGTTAATTTTGTAGAGGAGGGCGCCAAACTCTAACACCAGTATTTACTAAGACCTCAAGACTTAGCATTGTAAACCGGGTTTAAGTATCAAGTCTATAGAATTGATACCGACCGGTTTAAGTGTATTTTTTGAATACTCACAGGTCAAATAACTGCAATGATTTGGTTCACCCTAATGTGCAATATTATAGTAAGCATTTCTCAGTGAGTTTCATCTTATATAAATTCAAATTAACTTTAGAAATAAAGAAGAACAAGATAAAAATTTTGTCATTAATTTTTGGAAATTTAGTCCATGCAGTCGTAGGATTCCCGTTAAAAATAGTCTCATATTGTAGTACCACTCCTGAGGGGTGGTTTAAAGTTCGAAAAACAATAAAAATAATCCATGATTGACAAAAAAACTTATATACAAAAATATTCAAAGCTAAATAATGCATAACTAATTTAAAACTATATCTGTAGATGCATTACTCTATTAAATACGTATCAATATTTAAATACTGTAAAAAGCACAAGATATATTAGAATCCCTTTTCAATTACACATTCACCAAAACAATGGACCATCGGTTTAATCATCGCTAACTTGTCTAAAAAATTAACATGTAAAATATAGCGGACAGCTGACACTGACTTACACCGTTTTTATTCGACATTTCCTAGTGACGTTTGGAGGGTTAAATATGGCTACCATTTTTAAACCAAAATATTTTATTCTTTTTATTTATTAATAACCTTTGTTTGGAAATAATGTCTTTGTTACAACAAAAAAAGATGACCCATATCGCAAGGTATTTATGAACAATTTATATAAATATTAAAAACTATTGCATTCACGGGAAAAATAAGTTAAACCGTCAACCAAAATGTAGACTTTTGAACCGGGCGCCAATCGCCCTAGTTACGGCGCTGATTTGATGCAGCAGTAGCGTGTCGTTGATAGACAATAGACAATAGACAACTTTATTAATCTTTTCAGCTACAATAATGTAGATAAGATACGTCAAATACAAAAAATATAACATTAAGTGTAAATAATAATAGTGTAAATATTTAAAAAAATTAAAACGAAAACACATTTACAAAATTTGTATATATATGTATATAAATATTGAGAACAAAAATTTACCTTCTGCCCAACATGTAGTTTTCAAATTCCATTAAACTATAAAAAGTTTCTTTTAATAAAAGATTTTTGATTTCTTTTTTGAATCTTGGCAGCGACGTAGTTTGTTTGATTTTGTTTGGCAACAAGTTAAAGAATTTGCATCCAAGATAATGAGTACTTTTTTTATATACTCATGGTTGTGTTTATGGATGCTGAAGTGGTTACGACTTCTAGTTGGATAGTTGTGATAAGAACTATTTAATGTAAAAATATTTTGGTGTTGAAAAATGAAAATGAGTAGTTTATATATGTAAATACTTGTTATTGTCATAATTTTATTATCCTTAAATGCAGAGCGACAAGTACCGTACCTCTTTTGACCTACCAATACTCTTTCCACATCCTGAGCACTACCCCATACTGCCACACCATAGGCTAAAGGATAAAAGGGCGAGGGGGCGAAGACCTTAAGGGGCGCAAATTTAGGTATGGGAGTCAAATAAATTACAAACCTATTTTTTAAATAATAACACGCGCACCATTTGTTTTTGCGTTAAATTTAGTTTTTCTATTTTTTTTCTTTAGGGACGCTAGGGGCGCCAAGCGCATAGGGGCGGGAAGGGGAGCATTCGCCCCCCTGGCCCCCACTGTGATGCAGCAGTGTATTATTATTCCAACATCAACAAATAACTAAAGGGAATTACTAGGTTTTATTATTGGAAATGTATGTTAATACACGAAATTTATCTAACGATTTTAAACACCATGAGGTCCTCATTACACGATATTATTAGTAGTAAAAAACATAGTCCAGTTTATCATTTGGTAGATGGTATGGCTATGTGGAGTTGGTTGGTACGTCGGTTTTATTACCCTACTTTGTAATGGTGCCTATAAATTTTGGTACAGCGTCGATAAAATAGTCACAATTTGTAATGCATCCGATTAAAGAAAAAACCGATCATCCCACATGCTCAATGATTTTACATTTGTTTTACTTTGTAAGTAATAAGTATATTCAGAATATAACCTGCTCAAATATTAAAGTGAGTCACCCCATTTTTTTTGACATTTTTAAAGTAAATTTATTCCTAAACGAAACGGTCAATTCCCATACAATTTTCTGTGTGATATAGCTTCGATTATCCTCTTTTAATGTTTGGTCTCCTTGTTGTCCTGCGCTTGACAGACAGCTTCACAGGGTGGCAACAACGCAAGTGTAAAAAAAATGCAAAAATTTGCACGCCTCCCATTTCCCGTACGATATTAAAAAAAAAAATTGTGACACAAAATATCAGCTAAAGCCAAAAAAAGTAGAATCTCAGTTTTTTAAATTTCTTTTTAGTTTCCAAGATATGATTTTTTCCATAAAATTGTACTTTTTTTCATTTTTAATTTGACGTTTCTACCCAGTTTGATCAAAGATAAGAGTCATGAGTAAGAAAATTCGTTTGAATCCATGGACTTTGCCAAATAACTGGCATTTTTAAAAAAAATCATGATGATATTTTACCAAAAATAAAGAAACCGTCTCGGCATAAATGTTCAAACTTCAATAAAACGTGTTTTGCATTTACCTAGAGTTGATATCAGATCACTTACAGAAGGTGAAACTCAGGTTTGGTCAGAAAAAGGAGAATTTATGAAAAATTATTATTGCACGCCCCTGATTCTGCTCAGTGGTCATCTAGGGTACAACGGCGTACAGGGCTCGAAAAGGCCAATATTTGGGTTGCCTTATAACAAATTTCGTGGCTATAGGTCAAGCCGGGTAGAAACGTCAAACTAAAAATCCGAAAAACTACAATTTTATAGAAAAAAATCATATCTCGGAAACTAAAGAGATATTTAAAAAACTAAGAAATAACTTTTTTGGGCTTTAGCTAACTGTCATTGTATTTCATTAAAATTTTTTTGAAAAAAATCGTACGGGAAATGGGTGCTGTGCGAAGTTTCGCACTTTTGTTACACTTGCGTTGTAGCCACCCTGTGAAGCTACCTGTCAAGCACAGGACAACAAGTTAACTAAACATTAAAAGAGGATAATCGAAACTATTAGTGGCGTGTCGTATAGAGGCCAGGGGGGGGCCATCCACTGTCTTTATTTATTTTGAACAAGACGTTTCGGTTAGTAAGTATCTCTAACCGTTTTCAAGTAAACAATCTTGTCTACAGGCTACTACTTATACTACTTGGTGCGCAGTCAGGTGTGACGGCCCGCCCCTTTTTTATTCCTAAGATGCTTGTTTTTCTTAAGGAGTGGTCTCCATATGTTTGGTACGTCCGTGCTTGGTTGACTGAAAACTTCTGTTTTACACGGCATGGGAATACAACTTAACGACCGATTTACCATATACACATTAGAGTTTGTTGATGACTAAGTAATTCTAGCTAATGATAGAGAAGAACGAATAAAATGAGTTAGAACTACACAATGAACAAACAATATCTCCATACAATTAGTATGTATACTTGGGTGTCACATTTGATAAGACAGGAATAGACTGTAAAGAACTGAAAAAAAAATTAGTCAAAGCAAAAAAGTTTATTGGATGCCTTAACAGTATTTTATGGAGCAAAGAGATAGAAACTAATGTAAAATTTAAGATATATTAAACAATAGTGAAAAGCACACTGTTGTATGGAATAAAGACTTGTCGCGTGAAAAAATACAAAACAAAAATGAAAAATGTCGAAGTGGATTCAATAAAAACATCAACGAGAATATCTAGTACAGATCATATAAGAAATGAGACCATAAAAGAAAAAATGGGAATGGAGGGAAGCATAACGGATCACATCACTAAAAGACAACTGATATGGTATGGCCATGTACAACGGATGAACGACGAGCGATTACCAAAGCAGGTCCTAGAATGGCAACCAATAGGCCGCAGAAAAAGAGGGCGTCCAAAACTGGAATGGCAACAGTCAATCCAAAGATCAATGAGAGGATCGAAGGAGGGGGAGAATAGGCGTCAGACAACCTAGAAAAATGTTCCAAATCGATATAGCCCTCCATATCCTCAGTACTGACCTTCTGCAGAACATGAAACCTTGGTGACAAGCATGCTTAAAAGGGAAAAAGGAGTACATGAAGAAACTGGATTAAAATAACAAAGAAAAAGCTGTAAACAAAACTATGATGATATCTAAACTGCATCGTAACGTAAAGAACATAAATAAGAAAAAGACTGAAAAAATACCGCGGGATAAGATGCTGTTACACACTCGAAACCTTTCTTCTTTTATTTCTTCTTATCTTTATTTTATTGATCAAGCTTCGAAGATTTATTCGGTTCTATCGCTTCTTCTATTGGGTACCATCGGGTACCATCAAATACCATACCATCATCGGGTATACCATCGAGTTCGGCCGCGGTTTGACTGAATGATAGGATAGTTCAGCTTGGTACTGTCTCGTTGATCTGTTTATTTGCATGCTTCTTTGCATGCCTGTGGTACGAATTTATAATCGATTGGGATCTATACATAAAAGTAGAAGTAAAGGTAAGTAAACTTTGTTTCTTAGTTTGGTACCACCAGTAGACTGGAGCATGTTAGTATCTACTTGTTTTAAACATCAGAACTACGGATTATATAACATTGAAAGGTTGGATTTGACCACATTTCTATATACACTGCGGACCTAAATAGACCCCCCCCTCTTCTAACTTTCAAACAAAAGGAGATATCGATTTCTGGTAAAAATTATTTTTAACGGAACTTTTTTGAGAACATTTGAGCTAGGTGACAGTTATGTCAAACTACTACTACTACTATGTCGGTTTAGAAAGTTTTTCTACGTAGTCCAACGCCTATTTTCAAACTCCTTTGATCCTGACAATCATCTTTTGTCAGGTTTTTTTGACTCATTGATCTTTGGATTGACTGTTGTTGCCATTCTAGTTTAGGACGCCCTCTTTTTCTGCGCCCTATTGGTTGCCATTCTAGGACCTGCTTTGGTAATCTTTTGTCTTTCATCCGTTGTATATGGCCGTACCATATCAGTTGCCTTCTAGTGATGTCATCCGTTATGCTTCCCTCGATTCCCATTCTTTCTTTTATGATCTCATTTCTTATGTGATCTATTCTAGAAATTCTCATTGATCTTCTTATTGCATCCATTTCGACACTTTCCATTTTTGTTTTGTATTTTTCTGTTACGCTACAAGTCTCTATTCCATACAACAGCGTGCTTTTCACCATTGTTTCATATATGTTAAATTTACATTCTTTTTTATCTCTTTGCTCCATAAAATACTGTTAAGACATCCAATAACCTTTTTTGCTTTAACTATTCTTTTTTCCAGTTCTTTACACTCTGTTCCTGTCTTATCAAATGTGACACAGAAGTATACATACCCATTGCATGGAGATGTATGTCAAACTAATCTAATGTCAAAAATTTGACATAAAAATCAAAATTGTTTAATTGGAAGGGGGGGCATGTAATACCTCTTTCGAGGGGTATTTTGATTATCTATACAACACATTTAAAATTTACTTTTCGGTCGACTAAAAAAATTAAATTTTTTATTAAAAAAATTAAATTTTTTATTAAGCAAAAAAAACAGTTTAAATTGATTTATTTTATCATAAATTGAATTTTTATACTTCTAAATTATGTCAGAACCTAAAAATAAGTTAAAAAATTTAAATAAGAAAACATGCTGTGTGATCATTTTTTTATAACATTTTTTGTTTATTTTAAGTTAAGTAAAAAGTAGGCTAATTTTAATTAAATAGCGATTGCAACAAAATGGCGATGTAACAAAATAGCAATGTAACAAAATAGCGACTATTATGATGATTATTTGATACATCGTTATTTTGATGTGTCGATGTTTTGTTACAAACGCTTTTTTGATACATCGCTATTTTGATAGTCGCTATTTCATTACTCGCCATTTTGTACGTCGCTATTTTCAGTGGCGGCGCGTGATAAAAAGCTTTGGGGGTGCACACCAAAAAATAAAAATAAAAATTGCGGCGCAGGCGAAAATCTTTTTTCAGTGCCACGCTAACTTTATGAGCCTTCGAGTGGGCCGTAATATCATATAATTTAGAGCAAATAATTAAAAAATGAGATATTTAGTTAGATATTATTATTGTTTTTATAAATAAATAATAAATTATCACACCTAGTTTATTTTCTCCTCTATTGGCAAAGATGAAAATTTATTTAAATATTGCACGCTAATGCTATCAGAATAAGAAACTTCCGCCATTGTCAAAATTCCCCAGATTAATATATCTACATTTTCGTAATAAAAAAAAAATTGTGTGTGCTTAAGACCACACGGCAGAAGTGTAAACTTCAACAAGGCGAAATTAATAATACTGGCCAAAAACATATTCTGCAAAGCGGACCGAACCGAACTCTTCTGTGTACTGGCCTTCATCTGCATCATCATATCGCAGTTAGTCAACTCAAGCCGATTTCACCCGAATGAGCGTTACGTAGCCGAGCCTGACGGCTCAGTTGAATTTACTACCCACCAAAACTGCTAAACACGCCTAAAGAAGTTTACACTTCAAAAACTACAAACATGTAAAACATCATAATTTTTATTTTTTGCATACTTAGTACTTAAAATTTCAACTCTACTCAGTATTATATAATATAATAATTACTTAGTACCGAATACAAAATATCTGATACTCGAATAGGAAATATCAGTATCTATTCGATACTTGCAATGTAATCGTTGCACACACCAACTACTAAGTGCACGAATTAAAAGTGCCGGTAATCTGCTCTAACATGCAACGCGAACCGACGACGCAGGGGTCATCACGGGGGTGCGGGCAGCATTGAGGCTGGTCTTTGTATACGCGCCGTGCAGAAGGAAGGTTCAGATTCTATGTACTGTAAAATTCTATTGGGACATGTCGTCCTCTCTTTCTATATTTCGTAATTAGCATGCGACATAACATCTAGGGTGCATAGAATTTGGTTCCAGTAAATAAAAGCGTTATTTGCATATACGTAGTATTCCGGATATGGTTGTTTGATGGAGAGTTTGAACACGAATACAAACACATACATCAGGTATTAATTCCTAGGGTATACTCCAGTCTTTAGTGAATTTCTTTTGGGATAATTATGAATTAAATCAAGGAATGATCAAAGTTTAATATTTTTTTAAGTAAAATTTGGGAGTGCACGTGCACATGTGCACTTATGGAGAAACCGCCACTGGCTATTTTATGTGTGATTTAAATTTAAGAATTTTTTTTGGAATTTGGACCTTTTGGAAGACAAACCCATCATCTTGTAATGACGCAGCCGCGTACTTGGCAGGTCCTAACTAGAGACCCTGTGTGTATGACATACTTTTACATAAGAAAGACGCGACAAACTTATCAAAATCACTGAAATTAACATTTTTTGGTTATGTTATTTTCTTGCCAAGTTCATTGGCGTTTCACTAAAATAATTTAAATTGTCAGCATAAACCTACACATTTGACCGCACCATCTATACAGGGTGTTCGGCACATGAACCGTCAAAATTTTTGGGATATTGTTGGGGTCATTTTCTACCTTTTCAACCTTGGAACTTGGGTCCTTAGAGTCACGGCTAAAGAGATATGAATTTTTAATTTTTTTTCTGATATTACCCAAAATTCCACCTTAATAATTAATAAATAAATTTTATTAATGTCTGAAAAAGCACCTTTTTTTTATAATTCTGTAATCTTATGCTTCTTCAATTGATTAATAGATTTGTTAAAATTGATGTACCAAAGGGACATACGAAGTTTTTTATTGAAGAACATTAGTAATTTTGTGAAAGAAAACCAATTTCAAAATTAAAAATCAAAAAAAGTATCGACAATTGAGAACTTAATTTTCTTTTAAAAACTTCTTTAGTTGATTACCTTTCTAACGGTATGCTACACATTGATAAAAAAAAGATTTCTGCTTTAAAATACGGATATTTCGTCAGAAGGGCGAGATTCGTTCGGAATTGGTAAGAAAACAATTTGATGTTTATGATCGTTTACCCACTTAAACAAAAGTTAAAATTTTAACAATAATGTATTGTGTTCTTTATTTATACATTTTGTTCGAAACGATATAAATAAACATGTTTGTCCGCACCCTCTATATAAGTTTTGTTAAAAATCGTTTATTTTTATTTTCCGATGCTTATGAATTAACAAGGACAGAAGTTGCGTCTCTCTCTAAACATCGCTAGAGTATAGAGGACCGATATTTTCATCCTTTGATTTTGACTTAAATAAATTTGACTTGGAAGAATTTATGGCGTCTCTATTTCTTTAAAATATGTCAAACATACAGAGTCTCTAGTCCTAACATTACTTATTTTTTCCTAATTTATCTTTCCTGTCCTCCTTTTGGGAGATCAAAACCTGAACTTAGAAGTGAACAATTTTTTTTTAATTCGAGATCCAACCCCAATAAAGCCAGAAACATAGTTTTTAGCCATTACTGTACGTACTTATCATGTTATGTATAGTCAATGCCATACCATTTTTTTTCTGGGTGTGCATGCGTCACATTTTTTCGGTAATTGGTGCGTGACAAGATCATCACTATGTTTTGTTGCGGGTCACTGGTCAAGCATAGTACTAGCTAATCTAATTCGGTACCATACATGGCCGTACCCAGGGGTAATCAAAGGGTATCGATCCCCCGAATAAGTGTTAAAATATTTCTTAGCAACACACAAGCGCGGATTTGAGAGGAGGGGTAACGTGGTAATCCCCCTCCTCCACTAGAAAAAATACTCTGCCAATATATGGGTACCTAAGGCCTCTTGAGGGGGGCTGGGGCAAAGTCACATGATGTCGAATTTTAAGCTATTTTTTGTGTTTTTTTTTCTGAAATATGTCGAAAATATGTTAAAAAATCTAAGGCTTGGGGGGGGGAGGCGGGTCCCGGGTCCCCCTCCCTGGGTGCGCCCATGCCTAAGCTCACACTAGGTACTATACTTATAGTGTACGTCTGAGCTAATATAACTAAAACCTGAAATATAGTTTATTCAACTCCAGATTCAATTATATTTTGTTTAATACCACACAAGCCATGTTTTGACTTAAATTCTCATTTTTAAAATCTACCCCGACCCTTTTTTTTAAACTAAAGTGTATTTTGTTTAACTCCAGACTCAATTACCTTTCGTTTGATATCACACACGCCATATTTTCACATAAACTTTAATTTTTAAAATCTACCCCCAATGTTTTATTTGGCTTGCTTTCGGTGGACTTTGTTCATTTATAAATGGGACCATCTCGACCCAAAACACAGCCTAGGTACCAAATTGCATTCAAATCGGGCAAGCGGTTTTTAAGTTATGCGCGTTGGTCGTTACAGACAGACATACAGACAGACGGCGCGAGAAAAAAGTTTTAAAATCATCTGAAACGCAAAGATATATAAAAATTTTGAAATCGAAGAAACTTTTTTTTTTCTGGAAGAAATTAGGATCACCATAATAGCTCACACTACTATAGTATAGTGGTAGTGTGCGCTAAAAATATGCACTTTTTGCTTACAAATAAAGTGATAATATATTACAAATAATTTTTTCGCCGACTATTACCCCCCCCCCTCCCCTGGATCCGCGCTTGGCATACACAAATAGGACCAAAAAACTGCACAATACTCAAATTTTTATTAAAATTTTTCTAATCCCCCCAGAATAATTTTTTTGGCTACGGTCCTGATAAGCACGCAAATGATGATACTCGGAATAGTATAATGGTATCGCCATACCTCCTGTGGATTATTTGGAGTCGATATTTGTGGTATGACATTTTCTGATCTAGATTAGATGATATAAAAAGTTTCTTTTGTAAGTGATCTTATTTGAAAGGTTTTTGCCCCCTTTTACTTTAGCACTAATTTCGGAATTTGCCTGAAAGATTTAGAACTCATTTTATATACCGCGTTTACAAGTTCACATCTAGGGGTTGAATTTCCATAAGAGGATAAAAGACAGATAGAGTATAGCATGTATTAAAAAGAGACCGCGATACGCCCGAGTCTCGCAAAAAGCTTTGCAGCGTTGTCAAAGGTAACCTTGATAAATTACTACAGGCGCACGCAGTTGCACTCGTCAAGGGGCTGTAACAGGGGCCTGTGTGTGACAGTGGTATTGTCACCTCAAGTGGCTTAAATGTTGTAAGCTACCAACTTAGGCTACAACTTATATAAATTATAAAAAGATTAAATGTTACTATAGGTTATTAAATTTTCACGATCTCGAAAGGGAATTTGACGGTTCTTGGAGGAAAAGTATGCTATAAACGTTTTTCTCAAATGTATAACTAATGTAGGGTAATCATACATACCTTTTCAATTTTCTTCTTGTAGCTTCACACTTTCACTTCTTATATTTATTAGTTGAATATCGACTTTTTACTACTATTAAACTTTTGTATTCAAATATTTACACTTCTTAAACTTTTAGGTTTTATAAACCTTTTTTATATTTGTTGTAAATATATATATTTATCAAGATCTTAAACGTTGATTGAATGAGTGAAACTATTCAATCAACTGTTTAATTTACTTAATATTACTGTTTAGGTTTGGGATATGTTATTGATTAAAAATGCCGATTTTAGGGCAACGAATGGTTTGTATTTTGTTGTTAAAATAAACCATAAAACAGATAAAAACATTATTTCAAAACACTGGAAACAGTAATAAATAAAAGCTTTAAAATTAATAAACTCTAAAAGAAAAGACCAAAATAATTATGAATATTAAAGTTAACAGTTTTATACAATGTTAAAATAATTGATAAATTTCCCCAGTTGAAATAAAACCCCCCTTAAGAAGTGTGAATGGAAGCGTAACGTACCAGGCAAAGGCAAACTAAAGAGTAAACTCCCTGACGACTTTCGAAAGTTTCCCGTCTCAGTTAAAGCGACCCTGCGCTTGAAGGGACAAATATCTTGGCGTTGATTGGCTAGAATTCTACTCCCTTTCGCCTTGGCGAGAAAGAGATAGACTGCGCTTTAAACGCTCCACTAAGAGACAAAATAGCAATGCAAGCCAGACTTAAAAACCTGTTAGAAAGTAAAATTACACAGTGTGTTTTTTTAATTGAAAATAGTTTAAAATTTGTTTCCAGTTACAAAATAAGAATTATTTTGATGTTAGTGGCTCAAAGGACATATTAGCAGAATACAACTTTTATTAAAATACGGCAAACCTGAAAATATGCCTAAAAACAAGTCGCCGAGTTGCCATAAATTTTACTTAATCTTAACCTAGTCTTGCATATAATTAATACTTGTTGATGTCAAAACAATATTTAATTAAAAATCTTTAAAAACTTATAAATGGCAAAAATACCATTTATATTCAAATCCCGTTTTGTTACAAGGCGTACAATCTGAAACAATTTTTTAGGACAAAAATTATTACTTGACTTGTCACCATACACTGAAAAAACAAATCCTTGGGGCAAATGCATAATGCATTTGATATATGCCAAATGACTGCTGATTTTGAACTGAGAAAACCATGGTTTTAGAAAAAGACAATTCTTTGGAAAGAAGAGCTATTCTCTTATCTAAATGACTTATGTTTTGTACTCAAAACCATGCTGTCAACAGTTTCAAATCTTAGGCATTTGGCATATATCAAATGCATTATGCATTTGCCCCAATGATTTGTTTTATCAGTGTAGAAGAAGTGGACTATTAAAAACGTGAACATTTTATTTTAAATTTTTTTTAAAATATGAGTTAGTTTACAAAAAAGTTTTATGTCGGCTTTAGATTTTGGTTTAAAAAAAGGGTTAGTTAAAAGTATTATTTAACCAATTAACCTTTGTTGTATTTTGTTTAAAAATGTTCCTTTTGCGAGCATTTAAGGTAACTAACTAAGGTACTTCAATATTTTCTGAAAATTTTCGTTTTTAGTTTAAGGCATTACTACTCATAATTATGATATTTGTCTTGAAAAAGTACTAAATGAGCTCCACGGAACTACTTTTGAGGCTCAATACCACCTTACCGCTTCCCTAAGGTTTCGACCAACCTTCCCCGTCCTATAACCACGCTGCGTTCACTGTGGTCTACCATTACCTTTGTTAGGGAAAAAATGCATAAAAAAAACCTAAAATTAAATAATAGTTAGCTTACCAATAGATTGGTAAACTGTGGTGTAAAAAAATTGACTTTAGTGAATGTGAAACAAAACTCAATAACAAGAATAAGACTTTAAAATTCTGTTTGTTTGTAAAAGTAAGTGAATTATTTATATTTAGGAACAAGCAGAATTTTAAGGTATTATTCAGGTTGTTTATCACCCCGTTTAGTGAATCCACTTACATAAAACTAAAAAGTTGACCTTTCGCGAACCAAGTACCGGATTATACTGATATTTTCGCTCAACTGGCAACGTTGATCTGTTCTCCCATGCAATCCGTATATGGATGATTCTACCAAAAGTATATCGATATCATTTTTGGTCATCCCCTTTAAATAACAGTACAGCACAGTAACTAATTTTGTTTTTTTTAATTCATGTAACTAATTAGGTGTAAGCATTTATTTTCCCGAATTTTAGGAATTATTGCATAAAAATGCCAGAGGGATGAGTACCAGAGGAATGAGTTTTTTAATGGTTTTGCAATTTAAATCAAAATCTATTAGACTACTTAACTTAAGTTTTATATAAACAAAGTTCCTATACTTATAGTTTTAAAACAATCAACAAAAAATTATACTATTGATATATACTTACCAGAGGAATGATAATTAAAGCGTTCCTTTTTGATTTCTCCGAAAAAAACTAATTTTCTGCCGAAAATAAAAAGATCTATAACTTAAACCAAACTAAAGTTGACATTATCTGTCACAACTTGTCACCCTCACAAGTAAATTAGATATCCAGGGCCGTCTCTTTCTCTAGAAATTAACCGGTGGTATTCACAAATATTGTGTTATTAAAAATGGAGCACGTTTAAAATTGTAAAATTTTCCGGAGAACATGTAAATTAGGATTTTCAAAAATATGACTGCAAACTTAAGTTTTATCAATTTTTTGATAAATAGTTCAGATATTTATTAGGATATTTTTTTCAATTTGAATTTTTAATATTTCGTTTGGCACTACACCAGAGGAATGAGGTATTTGCTTTGTAATAAAAAAAATTATAAACTTGCAATTTTTTTTATACATTAAACTCAAATGCTCCATAAAGAACACATTTCGTTTTAAATCTTATAACTAAAACTATGCTTCATTTGCAGTCTGTGTTTGAAAAAAATGCATTCCCACTCCACAGCACCATTTTTGTAGAATCATCCATATGCTAAATTAAAAATTAAACTAAATGTTTTCAAAACAATTTTTTGTTTTAGAGTATCTAAAAATGTATAACATGATCCCTGTACCTACAGAAATAAATGCTTCGATCTAGTGTTGACTTTAAGTGAAATTTATAGCACCACTTCGCGCTATCAGACTTGCAAAGCTACCAAAGGCCGTTCTACCCGAGTACTACTAACTACCAGAAGTACCCGAGTGCTGCTAACATTATTTTTAACGACTTAACGAGTGCAATTGGTACTATGTTTTGATCTGAGGTTGTACCTACGCTACGACTTATGTAAATTATTCACTTGATAGAATTATTTGTTCTTGTTTTTATTATATAGTTAGTAGGTTTTTCAAAAAGATATATTATACTTAACAAAAAGAGTAGTAGTAGTGGGAGTGCTAACCGGACACTGCGTCCTACAGGGACACCTGGCAAAGATGAGAATGAAGGAGGACACGACGTGCGAGCGATGTTGGGCCGAGGACGAGACCTCGGCGCATTTCCTCTCATCATGTGAAGCATACAAGGAGGCAAGAAGAGAGGTATTCGAAGAGGAAGCCTTTGAGACGGAGGACCTTCTGAATCTGAGGTGGCCCGATATTCTGGCCTTTGTACACAAGACGGGCAGATTCCTTAGCGAAGGAAGGACGCAGTAGGGCGCTTCATGTGCCTAGTCGCCAGGCCTAGAGCCTACCCCCACACTACTACTACTACTACTACTAAGAAAAAAAAAGAAGAAGAACTTGAGAGTATAGAAAAATGAACTGGGTATAATTGGAAGGAAGTCCAATTTAACAATTCATAATAAGTTACTGCTTTATAAACAAATACTGAAACCAGTATGGACATATGGTATTCCACTATGGGGTTGCGCGAAAGCAAGTAATATTCTAGTTTTAGAGAATTCAAAATATAGTTATTTATCTAACAAATGCAGAAAGTGATACTTTACTGCACACGACAATTGGCCGAACGACGTGGAGCGGAGTTCGGTCAAGCCGTCAAGGGTGGTAAAGACACTTTCCGCATGTGTTAGGTACAATATTTTACCTATGAGTACCTTTTTTTTTTCAAAAAATTGAATGTAATTTATAAATAAACATGTCAAATTAGATGAAACTGAAATGTAAACAAATATTGAAGCTGTCTTATTGATGCGTTGCTAAGGTTTCTAAGTGGTGCGCGTACGGTAAAGTAATTACTTTACCGCACGCGAGTAGGTCATAGTTATTTACCTAACTAGTGCGGAAAGTGATACTTTTACGCACGCGACGGCAGTTGCCCGAACGACGCTTTGCGGAGTTCGGGCACGCCGTCAAGGGCACTTTCCGCAAGAGTTAGGTACAAAATTTTTCCTAGTTGCATAAAAGGCTTGGTTTACATTTTAATATATTTGGTACTTTTTACATTAAAACAGCAAAAAACAAATTCTGTTTTCATTTTTAATTTAATTGAGTTTATAAATGGGTCAATAAGTCTAATTGGGCCTCATTTTTAATTTAATTGAGTTTATAAATGGGTCAATAAGTCTAATTAGGCCTAAAATTCACGGCGTGCGGAAAGTTCAACTTTTCGCACGCATATGCGTGCGTAAAAGTGCACTTTTACGCACGCAAGTAGGAAATAGTTATTTAAACAACAAGGTTTGAAAACGACTCTTTGCACACGATCGAGACAGTTTGGTAGACCGAGCCGAAGGCGAGGTCTACAAGTCGAGGGAGTGTGCAAAGAGGTTTTCAAACGAGTTTTTTCACAATATTTTTTATACGACTGCTAATCAAGAAAGAAAAATCAAATTTTAATTTAACTTGTTTTTATTTCCGACATTTTTACAACAAAACTTTAAAAATTCAACAATTTTTTGACGTATCTAATCAACAAAACATACGAGCAGTGACGGTTGCTACGGAACTAAGCCAACTTATATTGATGGGTGACAACAACAAAAATCACAATGACGGGAGACCCGTATGCAGAAATGACATAGGCGTGCGCAAAAATGACAAAAGCGTGTGCAAAACGTTTTGCACACAGCGTGCGCAAAATGCCATTTTCAGATCATGTTCTCCGTGCGCAATACCCCCTTTTACAAGAGAGTCGTATAAAAAAGTAATTACTTTTACGCATGCTAACTTATAATTAAAGTTTTATATAAATTGCAGTCACTCTATATATTGCTTTTATGTCACTTGATATACTAGATGACACTGACAAGTTTATTTGATATTTATTGTCAGGCGTAATGTTTTTAGTTCGTTTTGTCTTGGCTGCGTCAAAATAGATTTTGGAATTTGTGCTGGAAATGAAGATTTTGAACTGCGAAGGTTAAAATTTGTTATTTTTACTAAATAAAATTATAAATATATACTGTTATAAAACCAAAAATTTTGCCTCGAATTTATACCGATTATAAAAATGTCATTTTTTATTGTTATTATAATTTCTATTTGGTCCAAATAGTATCATTTTTTACAAAAAACAGCGTGCGTAAAAAAATTGTATACGCACGCCAAACCAGTTTTTCACGCACGGCATGCGTGAAGTTAAACTTTCCACATGAAAATTGGTGCGGAAAAACGCGTTTTACGCTCGCAAGTAGGAAATAGTTATTTACCTAACTAGTGCGGAAAGTGATACTTTTACGCACGCGACGGCAGTTGCCCGAACGAAGCTTTGTGGAGTTCGGGCACGCCGTCAAGGGCGGAAAAGGCACTTTCCGCAAGAGTTAGGTACAAAATTTTTCCTAGTTGCATAAAAAGCTTGGTTTTACATTTTAATATATTTGGTATTTTTTACATTAAAACAGCAAAAAACAAATTCTGTTTTCATTTTTAATTTAATTGAGTTTATAAATGGGTCAATAAGTCTAATTAGGCCTCATTTTTAATTTAATTGAGTTTATAAATGGGTCAATAAGTCTAATTAGGCCTAAAATTCACGGCGTGCGGAAAGTTCAACTTTCCGCACGCAAATGCGTGCGTAAAAGTGCACTTTTACGCAGGCAAGTAGGAAATAGTAGTTTACCTAACTAGTGCGGAAAGTGCCTCTTTTCCGCACGCGATTGCAGATGGCCAAACGACGCGATAGCGGAGTTTGGCCAGCAATCAAGTGCGGAAAAGACAATTTACGCACGAGTTAGGTACACTATTTTTTCTATAAGCGTGAGGAAAAAACTAAAAATTAATCAGAAAATTATTTATATTCAAAACGTTTTAATCAAATCAATTATTATTATTCACATTCTAGCGGCTTCTAGAACTGACTGGGGTAGATCTTCGTCCGAAGAATCCATTGAAAATCTGATTTTTTTGTTTGAAAAATTCAAAAGACGCTTGTATCTGCAAAATTGGCTTTGTTTTGACAGTTTGTTTGTACTTTGTTGCTATGGTGATTTAAGATGCCAAATCTAAAACCACTAGTGTTCATTGTTGTTTGACATTGACAATGACGATATTTATACCGGGGAGGTTTAAAACTTATAATTTGAACCTATTTTACTGAAAACTTTATTTTATCGAAAATATTGAAAATATAGCAGAATTTTAGTCAATTTGAATATTTTTAGGATATTTCGTGTGCTAGGAAAGATACAAATGTATTTTGAACGGTCTAAATGTTATAGAACACCTCAAAATCGTAACAAATTTACTTTTCCGTGGCACTTTCCACACTAAAATGCGTGCGGAAAAGTGGACTTTTCCGCACGCTTATAGAAAAAAGTATTAACAAAACGTTGTGAATGCACCTTCATATATTCGAAATAGTGACCTTCATGGGGACCGAATTATCAAAACATTAGCAGAGACTAAAAAAAAGTACCCAAAAAGCCATGAAGATAGAATTCATCGACATGTGAATGTGGAAGCAATTCAGCTTCTAGACAATACTATGCTAGTTCGAAGACTAAAAAGAGTAAAGCCGTTTGAGCTAGTGAATTAAATGAATTATACACTGTGTCTAATTTAAAACTTTCCACCCGGGATTTCTCAATAACTGCTGAAAATTTTTAAAAATGCCAAGACACGTCGATTTTGTTTGTGAGGGGGACAATTTTTTGCTATCTTGAAATTTTTGTAGCACGAACCCCCTTCGAGGGGTATACTTTAGCCCTATATTTTGAACAGGGAAAGTGGGTCTAGTGATCCCTTGTTTTGAAGGCCTTTTGAATATTCTTACAACCATGTAAAAATTTCAAAAATCTATTCAAAATCGACGTGTCTCGGCATTTTTAAAAATTTTTAGCAGTTCTCGAGAAACTCCGGGTGGAAAGTTTTAAATTAGACACAGTGTATAAAACAAAATAATTCTATAAACACAACACAATTGTGAGTTACATACGAAGAAAAGCGGGGAGAAGTATTGAGTGAACCCTAGGTTTACATCTAACTTTTCTAGTAAATTAAGTTAAAACAAAATTGCTTATTAGTCTTACTGATTAGATTGTAATACAATAAACACAGTGTGTTTGACAAATTAAAAAGAAAAAAAGAAGGGCTAGTCCTATCATTCAAAGTTTTTTAACTACATTTTTTATGAAAAGTATTTCTTCTTCAATCTTACAATTTTGCGCAGTTTTTTGAGAAAAAACTGCGACTGATATGGTGTTAATAAAGTAGTAACACAAGTATATTACTCCCTGTAGCGAGGAATCTCATCAGTTCTAGATTTATGGTCCAGTTTATTGTAGAAAGACAAGGAGAGACAAAGATTGAGCTTGCAGGAATAACTAGCAGGCGAAGACAAATTCGCGAAATTGCAGCATGCCATACGAGTTATAATGTTGAAAGCAAAAAGCTGTAACTTTGAGCAATAAAATGACAATTGCTTTGATCAAATAATTCCTGTTGAAGAATAAATTTAGAGTAGTGGATGGTCTTTTCTTCTTCCTTTAGTGTAACAAAACGGGATTTGAAGATAAATGAAATTTTTACCATTTCTGGGGGCATGAAAGTGCCCCGTCAAGTTCACGCGGAAACTGCTGTACCATCTTTTCTTG
Source organism: Aspidapion aeneum (assembly GCA_963576565.1). Lineage (NCBI taxonomy): Eukaryota > Metazoa > Arthropoda > Insecta > Coleoptera > Brentidae > Aspidapion > Aspidapion aeneum. Next base: position 8,128,426 of record OY755045.1, read on the forward strand.
AAACATTTCAGCTCATATTTGAACTATCTACAACTCTACTCCGGAATGAGCTACGGAACTCAAACTTCGCACAGTTGTAGACTTTTATACAGTTAACTATTACTCCAAGTTTCATAGAGTTCCATAAAGTAGTAAAGTAGTTACGAAATTTCAAAAAACGTCGAAATTGGTACTCACTCACTCACTCATCTACTCATGTATAGATTATCAAAATTCTACTGTACTTCCAGAGATGCTACAAAGCTTTTGGCACACTGATAGAAATTATGACCAAATCCTTAGAAAAAAAAAAAATCCCAAAATTCTAATTCACTATTACATGTAAAGTGTGATGTAAAGTTATGTAAAAGCAGGGCTATCAAAACGGACGGGCCACGATCCTCCACTATGTTGACGTCACATCCGGGGCTGATTTTTTTTTGATGGTTGCGTCACGACACAGCTGATTGTCTTTAAAATATTGAAGTTGGAATGACGGTTCAAGAATATTTGATTTTGTTAAAAATAAAGCCGGTTTTAAGATTGTTGTTACTATATTCTTGAAGAACAATTTTTTTTAAATTTTTTTAGAGCCGCTTCATAAGCTCACACTAAAATTAAATTTAAAATAGAAGCGAATGTGACAAACACAGATGACAAAGTCAAATACATGTCAAATTTAACAGTTGGCATGCGGTACATGGCGGGTAATTTGAATTCAAAATAAGGAATGCTAAATTTTGAAGATTTTAACCTTTTAATCTTCTTGCATCCCTACAAAAGTTTGGTGGAAGATGGGGATGGGATCTGAGAATATTTCACTGAAATTTCGCCGAAATCTGTAGTGCCATTTTGAAAATATCATAAAAAAACGTCTGACCTCCCATAAGACCTAATGTAAAAATCAGCCCCGGGAGAACAGCTGATTTTTGCAGGGTCGTGGCCTCTATTTTTGTGTTGGCCTTGGTAAAAGTAACATTGCCCACCTACAGAGGCGCTAGAGAGCTGAGCTTTGGCAGACTGGTAGGAAATATGATAAAACTATAAAAAAAAAATTAAAAAAGGTAAAATTTTAATTTGCTTCCCTCCCCTATTAATGTAAAGTTATGTAAAAGTAATATTGCCCACTTCCAGAAACGCTAGAGAGCTGAGCTTTGAAAGGCCGATATGAACTATGATAAAACAAAAAAGTAAAATTAAAAAACCCCAAAGATATTGTGACCAAATCCTTAGAAAAAATAAAAAAAATCCCAAAATTCTAATTCACTATTACATGTAAAGTGTGATGTAAAGTTATGTAAAAGTAACATTGCCCACCTCCAGAGGCGCTAGAGAGCTGAGCTTTGGCAGACTGGTAGGAAATATGATAAAACTATAAAGAAAAATTAAAAAAGGTAAAATTTTAATTAACTTCCCTCCCCTATAAATATAAAGTTATGTAAAAGTAACATTCTACACTTCCAGAAACGCTAAAGAGCTGAGCTTTGGAAGACTGATAGGAACTATGATAAAACTATAGGAAAAAATTGAAAAACACCAAAATTTTAATTTACTTTCCTCCCCTATAAATGTAAAGTTATGTAAAATTAACATTGCCTACTTCCAGGAGAGAGCTGAGCTTTAGAAGGCTGATAGGAATTATGATAAAACCATAGGAAAATATTTAAAAAAACCTCCAAATTTTTAATAAGGCATTGCAAAAGTTTTGAATAATATTCCGCATATTTTACCACTTTAAAACTTAAATATTATCCAAATCCTTTAAAAAAGGAGTGAAATCATAACAAAAACATTGCATGTAAAAAAGCCAAGTACGCGAAAGTGATATTCCGTAAAAAGAATTGAGATAAAAGTAAAGCCAAGTTCTCCAATACAAATTTCAAAATGAAAGGTTCTTAGTAGTTTAGAAATGTTTTTCTAAACTTGGCTATTACGGCTGTAAATGACTCTTAGACACAGTGCTAAATTGAACATAAAGAAGTTTGGCTGTAATACCAAAGTTTAAAAAAACATTTCCAAACTAGTAAAAACCTTTCATATTGAAATTTGTATTGGAGAACTTGGCTTTACTTTTATGTCAATTCTTTTTACGGAATGCCATTTTCGCGTACTTGGCTATTTTTTACATGAAATGCAAAAATAATATTTACATACAAATCGCGTTTTGTTACAATGTTTCCGAAATCTCCATGGGACACCGTGTATAGTAGGTTATAAAACTATTAAAAAACTTCGTTACTTAGATACCAACTTTTAATTGGTACGTAGTAGGTACCCAGGGTACTGAATGCGTAGGTTCCGTACAGGGCGTTAAGTGTTCGCGTGAGCTGGCGATAATGTCAAACATGCTCGTATTGTCAGGTTCTGTCGTCGTGGTACCAGCCAGCAAGTCAGGTACCATCGTGTGGCAGTTTACCGGTGGGTGTCGGTACAATTGTACTTGTTTTCTCGCCGTTTCTTGCAGTAAATGAAGGGCAAGAACCACCCAGGATGAAATAGTTCCTGCAGTTTACATACAGCAGCGTAAATGATGATTAGCTAGGTAGGGGAAAGGGGGGCAATGTGCTTTACTTAATTTTATTGGCTTATTTCATCTTATGTTATTTTTATCAAACAAGTTTCGTGGCTAATCGGGTAAAAAGGAGTTTTTGTTTCTCTCATATTTTTCCATGGGTAGCGGAATGGGGCAAAATGGGGTATAGGTAACTAGGTATAACAAGGTACTCCGTTTTGCCACCATGAAAAAACCCCCAGTTAAATTCAAACAAAAATCGTACACAGTAAGTCTAATTTTATGGACATCGCGTTTAATTATGAATCACAAATAAAACCCACTGATTATTCAATGTAAACAAAATTTTGAAGAGTCTGTAAAATACTCTGCCAATATATGGGCCCCTAAGCTCACACTAGGTACTATAGTTATAGTGTACGTGTGAGCTAATATAACTAAAAACTGAAATATATTTTATTCAACTCCAGACTAAATTACCTTTTGTTTGATACCACACAAGCCATGTTTTGACTCAAATTTTTGAAATCTACCCCCACCCTTAAAAAAAACAAAAACTATAATATATTTTGTTAAACTCCGGACTCAATTACCTTTCGTTTGATATCACACACGCCATATTTTCACTTAAACTCTAATTTTTGAAATATACCCCCACCCTTTTTTTTAAATAAATTAAAATGTATTTTGTTTAACTCCAGACTCAATTACCTTTCGTTTGATATCACACACGCCATATTTTCACATAAACTCTAATTTTTGAAATCTACCCCCACCCTTTTATTTGGTTTGTGTTTAGTGGATTTTGTTCATTTTTAAATGGGACCATCTCGACCCAAGACCCAGCCTAGGTACCAAATTTCATTAAAATCGGCCAAGCGGTTTTTGAGTTATGCGCGTTGGTCGTTACAGACAGACATACAGACAGACAGACAGACAGACAGACAGACAGACGGCGCAACAAAAAAGTTTCAAAATCATCTGAAACGCAAAGATATATAAAAAATTTTGAAATCGGAGCAACTTTTTTTTTCTCGAAAAAATTAGGATCACCATAGCTCACACTACTATAGTATAGTATATGTGTGAGCTAAAATGTACTTACCGTCACAAAATGCGCAAGCCATTTTTAAAATAAACAGCGCACATCATCACATGTTAAGCAAAAACCAACTTAAGCTCAGCCGACCGGCACCAATCATATTGCAGAGAGTTAAACCAGTCATGGGGATAGAGCATCTGATATTAAGAGGTTTTATTCTAGCGCAGTTTATCTAAAACTGCGGTACCCTATTATACCCCCGTACCCCATTTTGCCCTCCGTTCCCCTATAGTTGCCCGATTTAAATTTGCCGTATAGAAAAAGGGCCATTAAAGTGGAACGTAGTACCGTTATCGTAAGAATAATTTTAAGATTTCCAGGAGTCTGCCAAAAATTTTAAAATTACTTTTAAATGCAAAACATTTTAGTATTTTAAACACAAATAGATATTCTTTATGTCTTTGAGTTAAAGTATCAAACGCACCTAATCTGCTGATACGAGTCTAAGGAATTCTTTTATCTTTAAGAATGGGTTGTACGGCAAATTTCAATGAAGAGACAGGGTGCTCCAAGTTTAGTGTCCCCGATTGCTTACTTTTTTATTATTAAAAATAGAAAGAAGTTTAAATTGGCAATCTAGTAGAATTTTTGATGCTCTTTGAGATACTTTAAAAAAAAGAGCATCGCTTTTTGAAATATTCAAGTTTTTTCAAAAAACAAAAAAAAATTATTGAACACCCTGTGTTTTATAATTTTTTTTTAAACAAAAATTGTCTTGTGATTTTTTTCCTAAAGTTAAAAATAACGAAGATATTTTAAATTCAAAATTACTTATTAAAATTTTAATTGTTAAAAATAAGTCTAAGCGTATTGTTGATTTGGAATATTTTCGTAATTTTTTTTAACGTTTGGGAAAAAGAATCAGTAGAAAATTTTTGTATAGAATTGAAAGACCTATCAGAAAAAAATTGATACCTCAAAATGAGCCAAACGCGATGTTCGATTTTTTTTTTTGATTTACGCATCTCAAAGAGCGGCAAAAATTCTACTACAGTCGAACCTCTATAACTCGAACCTGAAGGGACAACCAAAACAGTTCGAGTTATGGAGAGTTCGAGTTATAGAAACTCGAGTTACATAGGTTAAAATACATGTAAAAAGTGCAGGGACTGCTTCAAAGGTTCGAGTTATAGAGGTTCGAGTTAGAGGTTCGACTGTAGTTTGCAAATTTAAACTTGCTTCTATCTATAATGATAATAAAGTTAGCAATGATGGACACTTAACGTGGAACACTCTGTATATTTGTGGATGCGTAGTTTGGATACAAGAACCTAGTGAAAAAAAACGAGGCTTTAAACAAAAGGCTATTAGAAAAACATTATATGGGCTTTGGTAAAAAAAAAGCTATATTTTTTGAAGTTATTAAGACTAACCAGGAACTGATCACCTGTCCCTGGACTAACTCAAAATCCCTATGTACAGCGTGTCCCATTTTCGATGGGATTAAATGGGAAACTCGGTTATTATTAAAGATATCGATTTTCTGATTGCACCTTACCGTGCTCTTTTTTGGAGCCCTTAAAAATGGTGTAATTAGATTTTTGCTATACCCCGTGGTTTCGCTGATACAGGGAGTTTTTGAAAAAATTGCATTTTAATTAATTCCTTGTATCTCGCTTATTTTGCAAGATATTTTTATTCTGTAAAAACCTTTCTACGGCAACTTTTTTAGAGCAAAATAATGACGTTGTCAATTTTTTAAAATATTGTTTAGTTTTTGAGATATGGTATTTATCATAAAAAAATTAAATACGGACCTGGATTTTTTTTACTACTACTTTGATTAGTTCCATGCTATTATTACCTTAAAATGATAAAACTTGAATATTTTTTTGATTTAAGGTTAAAAAAAAACTATTTAATATTTGAAAAAAAAATTATAGTCCGAACCTGGAAATTTCCAACGTAATTATGAATTAAAAATTGCAAGACACACTAGTTGAACGATTTTTAGTTTATCTGTTTTGAAATGATAATTAAAATATTTATAAATATAGTAAAAAACGTTAAAAAGTTACAAAAATAATATCATACTAATTATTTGATAACCGAACAGCAGGTCGTGAAATTTACAAAACAAAAGCGTGACATTGTAATTGTCATTTTTGTGAATGGCTTACAATTATTTTAAACTGGCTAGAAATCGACCATATCCAGATTTTGAAAAATGTGATATGTTTGGCTATACTTCATTCAAGCAACAAAATCCCAATATTTAAATGGCAGAAATATTTGTATACAAAATGCGAAAGACAAATTACTCAAAAATGTCAGCAATGTCTTACACATAATGATAATCAGAAAAATTAGTTATTTTTTATTTGTATTTTTTTGTATTTTTCGTAGACTTTGTTTCAAATAAATCTGTAAATTAACGTAAAACCATTTTAATATGCTAAGTATCAAAACAGTTAAACTAAAAATTGTTTAACTAGCAATTTTTAGTTTATATTTATGTAGGAAATATCCAGGTTCGGACTAATTTTTTTAAAAATATTAAATATTTTTCTTTACCTTAAAACAAAAATTTTTTAAATTTTTATTATTTTATGATAATACTAGCATGAAACCAATCAAAATAGTAATAAAAAAAATCCAGGTCCGTATTTAATTTTTTTATGATAAATACCATATCTCAAAAACTAAACAATATTTGAAAAAATTGACAACGTCATTATTTTCTTCTAAAAAAGTTGCCATAAAAATGTTTTTACAGAATAACAGTATCTCGCAAAATCAGCGAAATACAAGGGATTATTAAAAATACAATTTTTTCAAAAACTCCCTGTATTAGCGAAACTACGGGCTATAGAAAAAATCTGATTACCCCATTTTTAAGGGCTCAAAAAAAGAGCACGGTAAGGTGCAATCAGAAAATCGATATCTTTAATAATAACCGAGTTTCCCATTTAATCCCATCGAAAATGGGACACGCTGTACATGATTTCGTTAAAGGACGCAAAATACGATTTTATTCAGTTTTATAATCAATTTTATGACCCAGTTAACAACAATAAAATAATGCAATAATCTCATTTCGAAACAAATAAAATAGTACCATCATCCAATGACAAAATGGTAGTACTTACCTTCTACAGGGTGACCCACTTTCTTCTTTGTTAACAAGGGTTTTTCCTATTGCACTTGTTGGTACTGTTTTGCGGAAAAGTTACTTTGCTACACAAAAATTCACAAAAATTGTTAGAGTACGGCAAAGGAGCTTTTACACTCGTTGCAAAATTAACAGTAAAATCAAGTCTCAAATGAATTATTTTAACACCATAATATGTGGGTTTAGTTTCAACTGAATGACATTTGATTTACTATTAAAAATATTTTTCTAAGTTAAATAAGTTATATTTTTAGGTTCAGAAGAGAAACGAAACACTTGCGTAAAGTATATTTTCCACCCTTGACGTCTTGCCCAAACCCCGCTCCACATCATTTGAACAACTGCCCTCGAGTCCGTAAAAGTATGACTTTCCGCATTTGTTAGGTAAATAACTATTACTAGACCAGTCAAATTACACTTTTTTTAGACCAGTCAAATGAAATTTGTTTTTAGTTTTTTCCGTTTTTGGGTGCTTTTAAATGACGACTATTATTTTTCTTTATTTCGCCAAAAAGTATATCTCAGTGCCAAAACCTGAGTACCAGCAGAAGAATAAATACGATAATTTTCTGAAGGAGAAATTTCATTTAAAAAAAAGTGTTTTTGAGCGGAAAAAACAAATATTATTTTGTTTATAAAATATTGTAGACATTTAGAACTAAGTTTTGTTAAACGGACATTATTTTTAACAAATAAAAAATAAAAAACATTTTGAGGTTATGTAAAAAATGACATTTACAAAAGTTTTAGACATTTTTATGGCCTATAAGTTTTCTGTGTGTCACTTTTTTCTCCGACGTCAAACTTCGCTGGAAATCACAATTATACGAATCACTGCCCCTTTTACCCCCCCCCAAACCTAACCCGCAACGTCCCTGCTCATGCATAAATTTTTTTTAACTTCGTTTTTCTCCGCTCTACAATTTCCTGCTGCTCCAAGTCCTGTTAATATTTTTTTTTTATAAAAAAATGGTAATTTCACTCGCCTATACAGTGACCAATGACCAAAAAACTCTTTAAATGGATTATTTAAATGAAATAAATGCCATCCTGTATAAGTATTCTAAACAAAAACAGAGGAAGTCTATCTAGGGCATATAAAATCATACATTTCACAATTTTCATTTGCTATTTAAATTGTTTAAAGACAAGTCAATTATATGCAATAATAAAAAAAATAAAGAAATACTTAGCTAATGAGCGAACCCCATTTTTGAAATCTACTCTTAATTAGCCGAAGGATTCAATACCTTACAATTTGTCCAACCCAATTTTTAATAAATCAAAACGTTTTACGTGGCTAAGTTTATCTTTAAATATTTCTCATTTTTATTTATAATTAGGTAAATGAATAAAAAAATATCCTTGGCATATACTATTGATAAACAACTGGTACTGCTTATAGTACCGACAAATACATAAAAATTGATCCAATTTGGTCAGAAACCAGCAGGATGTCACAAGGTTGTTTCCATTTGAAAACAATACAATCAGATAACCATATATGTATAGAGGAGTGAATCTGCTTCAATTTAGAGCAAACATTGTACAGTCCAAGCCATGAATAAAGTCTATCATTTTAATTTTATTATAATTTTTATTTTTTTATTGTAAATTCTTGTTTATGTTTATGATTGATACTTTTTTTCGTAAGGTGATAAAAAAAGAAAGACACGCATAATTGTAACAAATTTATTTTTTTATCAAAAAAGGCACTGTATATAATTCCTTATAAATGCATGTATAACAAAAATATGTAATTTATTTGACACTTGTTACTGGCCTATTTTATTTATAAAATAGTTGTACATTATTCCTACTTAAAATGTAAGTGTTTAAAAAACTTTACGGTCCCAAGATTTTTAGAAAATCACCAAAAATATATAAATATTATAAATTTTTATACAAAGACTAGGAAATTTATTTTAGCATACTATTTGGACCCATAAATCAAAATATTATATAATATAAAAGTTTTATAATAATTTAAAATTATTTACAAAGTTTTGAACTAAATATCAAACAAACAGTATACAAATTACGAAGTTTTCGTTATCTTAAAATTACTGGCCATTTTTTAACATAAAAAAACGCTTTAGGTACCTATATCATACAATTACCATTAATATAAAATAATTTAAAAGGCTATTTACATATTTTTTTAAATAAAATATAATAAAATGGTATTTTCTACATATTTTTAAAAATCATACTGGCCCTTCTATTGCTTTTTACTGACCTATATAAGTCCGCGTAGATTTTTTCCTAAAAAATTTTAAAATTACAAAAAGACTATTATTTTTTACCGATTTTTTTTTATCAAAAACTTGCCTTTAAATAATATCATGTGGTAAGAACCAAGGCAACAAGATTTTTGATCAAAAAAATATATTTAGAATATTTTTTAATGATTCTTAAACTTGTTTTCCTTACCAAACAACTGACCTGATCTGACCTGCTATATATAGACTCCTATTTTGATCCCAGTCTCACAAATTTTTATACTATCTCTCATTTTTATCCGATCAGCACACGTACTAGCGATCCAAGGTCAAATCTAAAGGCGCAACTCTAGCTACCACTTCTCCTTCCCCTTCCACATCGATATCCCCTCCCAAGTCATCTCCTTTCTCACTCCCACTTTCACTATTCCTCTCGCTTTCTCTGTCTTTCGTTTCCTTGACAGACAAATCGATGGGCTCGCTTTGGTCAGGCGCAGGCGCAGCTAAACTTGGCTGATTACGTAACCAAAAATCACGCCATGCTATTGGGTCGGTCATAGGGAAAGGCGGGGGAAACCAAGGTCGACTAGGAACTACTAACGCGCTAGGGGAGATCGGGGGCAATGATGTAGGGGAAATAGGCGGTAGTGGGGTTATTGACAGCGATTTTCGTTTGGTATATGATTCTATATCACTATTTGACCTATCTAAAGCACTTTTATGAGGTTGATGTTTTATATATTCACTTTTGTTATCACTTTCATTAACTTTCACTATAGAAACTCCCGTAGTTTTTAAGTTAGAGTGTCTGTTGTACACTTCGGGGTCACTTTGACCCATCGAGTGATGCTGGTTCTTGTGCAGAGGATGGTTGTTTTTTCTTCGAGATAAACTTTCCGTGTCCGAACTAATTTTATCGCTGAGTGGAGACGTGGGAGGTCGGAGGTAGGACAGAGCCGAGGCCGAGCGTATTTCCTCATCGGGGTCTGCTGAAGATGCTCCAGAATCGGATTCAGAGGTATCTCTTGGAACACCTGAAAAAAGTAAAAAAGAGAGGTAAAGGTTTGTTTATTCTCTCAAATAGTTCAGGCCCTACATCCGAGATTCAAGCGATTTGCTGCGTTTAATGATAGAAGCAACACACTTGGTATTTAATAGACATAAGATAAGACTCGCCTGAACATTTTACGAAAGGGAACCAACCCTGGCAGGGGGGGTCGTTCGTTTCACCCCTTAAAGGTGCTTTTTGATAGTTTTTTACTAATAACTCGAAAACAGTCAACCTTTTCAAAAATCTTCTGCAGATCACTTTTCAAGCGGATACAATTTCCTTTTCAACGATGTACCTTAGTGCCCTCTGACGGCAGTGGTGCACGTTCCATTAGCGTACGAAAAAAGGAAAAAAATGTTTAAATATTTTAGAAAAATTTTTTGTGGTATTTTTTATTCTACACTATTGTTTTCTCAAAAAAATATTTTTGGTTAAAAGCCCATTGCATACAGTTAAATACTTATTAAGCTAGACATATTTTTTTTAAATAGCCGCCTTGAAATAAAAATAAATGTGTTTGTAGAAATCCTTAAGAAACAAAAACGTTGAACATTCATTTTTGTAACTCAGTAAATAAAAATGAGAGGCCTATGGAACGTGCACCACTGCCTTTAGATGGTACTAAGATACACGGTTAAAAAGAAAATTTTATTCGCTTGCAAAATAATCTTCAGCATATTTTTGGAAAAGTTGACCGTTTACGAGTCGAGCAACAAAACATCAAAAAGCTTGTTTGTTCGGGCGAGTCCTATGTCTTTGGTGTTTCCATACCAAGTGTGTTGCTTCTATCAATAAACGCAGTATCGGACCGCCTAGGGCCTGAACTATCAATTTTTAAAAGATTCACTCATTTTGAATAAACTCTTACCCACTAGACTTCCACTGGCGCCATGGTGACTCCTGAACAACGGGCTCAAATAGGGGTTGGGCCTAAATAGACTCGCCGCCGCTGCCAGATTCATTTCCACCTGTTGCTGGTGATTCAACTGAGTCATCTGCTGGTGGAGGTGATTCATTTGGGTGAACGGCTGATGGTGCGGCACTATCGTGTTGTTGTTTATGCTGTTATTGTTGTTGTTCTGTTGGGCTCCTGTCAAAAATACAAAAATTAGTCGTAGTTTTACTTTGAGGTACTTGACAGATAAATGGATCCATGACGGATGACTGGTATTCTCATAAATTGGGTTAAAAACGTTACGTTTTGAAAACGCTAAGCGAAACGCACAGCACCCTTTTCGCATGCCATTAGCGCTGACCGGACCGATCGATTTTGGTTGGTAAACGCGCCCTTGGGATGGAACTCGCTAAGCATCCTTCAAATTCTCGCTTTTTGTTCATGTTTTTTGACATTTGTGGCATACATTAGAGATTTTTTTACCCCAGTTAGTTATTTTTGTTATTTATTGATAACATCATCGAAAATCTAGAGAAGGTGATGGTTAGAAATGGTTTTATTAAGAGATGTTGGGCTAGCGGTGTCTTAACATGATTGTAATGGTCCTAGGGTAAAATAATAAAGGTTATATAGACGTAAAGTAAAGTTTCAAAAAGAAGATTTAGTTAAAAAGCTTCAATAATTTTAGAAATTTAAGTTTTAAAGTTTTGGCACGACCACCACCATTTCATTGTTCCAACTGAATACACTCGCTTGTACTAGGGTGTTTCCAATAAGGCTCAAATGCTCGGTTACCTACTCTACAGGGTACCTTTAAATATAGAAGTGTAGAAAACCTGCCCATAAACAATTTTGAATTATTAATTTATCTGTACCACTTAAATAGATTCCAGAGGGATAGAATATATATATTTTATAGAATATAGAGAGAAATACAGTAAATCTTTATTCGCAAACTCCTTAAAATCCTTCATTTCTACCTTGAAGCTTGAAGAATAAGAAAGGTAGCTATTTTGGACCTTATTGTAATTAAAGTATAGGCGGAAGGCCTTCTTTAACTAGTATAAATACAAAATTGACCAACAAAATTAATAGCTGGCCATACACACAAAGGTTGATCCGTCGGTTTGGAACGGCACAGATAAGTCTGACCGTTATATCCGTAACGGTTTAAAACTGCTGCAGTCCACTAACACAAAAAAAATCTTTCGAATCGATCCTTCATATCGGTCTGTGGCAGACATAAACGCGCGTTAGTGGGCTAAAACTCAAGATTTATCTGCCGGTTTAACCAAAACTGTGGAATTTCGTCAAGTCGAAAGTTTTATGCGGCACGGTATTTTAAGCATAGTGTATGTAAAATGTTTTGTGCTAAAAAGAAGCAGGCTCTGTGCATGGGAATGATTATTAATATGGAAATAATGCATATTTGTGTAAAAAAGAGACGTTCCAAGTGGGTTAAAAGTTATTTGCTTACGAGGAAACTATTTAGCCAGGACCTTCTATTAAAAGAGTTAAGAGAAAATGATCCAGACAATTTTAAAAATTATTGAAGAATGGATATTAACACGTATGACATTTTATTAAATTTGGTAAGAGAAGATATTACGAAACAAGATACTCAAATGAGAGAAACCATTGGACCAAAACAGCGATTAAATGCTGCCCTTCGTTTCCTTCCCACGGGAAGTTCATATGAAGATCTGAAATTTTCAGTGGGAATTTCTGCACAGCCACTTGGTTATATCATTCCGGAAACATGTGCCATAATATTCAATAAATTAAAGAGAGCCTATATAAACGGTCTGTTATCCCTGGCACAGTTTAAACCGACAGACAAGTCTGCGACGATTAAAATATCGAGCGCGGAACCCACAAGTTTCGCCCGCCGGTCTGAACTCACAGATAAATCTGTACCGGCTATAACTGGCGCGTGGAATGTCCACTAATTGAAAGACAAATCCGCCAGTTTGAACCGCGCCGTTCCAAACCGGCGGATCAACCTCTGTGTGTATGGCCAGCTATTAACTGTGTGCATAATACTTTTTAATAGGTTTGAATTTCTTAAAAACGCCAAGCGATTTCCAAAAACAGTGTTTTTGAACACGGTTACCGTTTTATAAAAATGCTGAGCGCCATCGGAACTAAATACCATTTTTGCACTTTTAGTCAGGTGCTTCGCGAATTTGACGTCATAAAACGGTGAGCGTCTTAAAACACTATACGTTTTTCATTACGAGAATACCTGTCCTGACACCTTCCTGGCTAGCCTATTATCACACTTCAAGTGAAGCCCTGATAATATATTAGTCTTGAAAACAGTTTTTTGTAAATATCCGTTGAAAAGTTAGCATTTTGTGTCGAACACCATTTTAACTAAACATTATATGAAAATCGGTTTAGTAGCTATCGTGTTACGGACAGAAATAATTTACACAAAGACACACACACACAGACAGACAGACATCAGCCTAAAACTATTATTGTTTTATTTAAGGAGAGTTTACACATGCATGGATTTGCTGGCGCCAATAAAAACTGGCGCGCCAGTAAGTTAAATTTGCAAGTGTAAACACCGACTTGCGCACAAGTTATTTTTTTGCATGCATGTATCAAAAAAGTCTGCAGCTGACTGAATTTGCTGGTGCCAGTGTTGACGCATGCGCGCAGAAAAGGAAAATTTTCATGTGTAAACAAGTGCTTGCACGTCGGCTCGCCAGTTTTAAGTTCATTATTTTACATTATTTTTTATTTTCATTGTGTTTGAGCTTAAAAATTTTGTTTATTTTTGTTTTTATAGCTTAATATGGCTAAAAAAAGTGGTCAGCAGAACTGACCATACAGTTTCTTGAAGGCTATGAATGTTTTCCTTGTTTATGGGATGTACATAGTAGTTCGTATAAAAATAAAGTTAGTCGAGATAATGCTTCCCAAAAAATTAGTAAAATAATTACTATTGAAGGCTTTGAAGTTGCAGAAGTAAAAGCAAAAATATGATCCATAAGAAACACATATGCTTTGGAATTGACAAAAATTAAAAAAAGCCAACGTTCCGGAGCCGGTGCAAATGAAGTATACACCCCAAAAGTACCATGGTTTAAAGTAGCAGACCGAATTTTAAAGAATGTTGTTTAATTAGAGAAGCTCTAGAAGAATATCAAAATGTTGCTTTGTCATTCGAAGATGGTTTTTATAGCTCGCAGGATCTTCTGCTGCAAGTTCTCCTAAAAGTTTTTCGGAAGCACCCAAAGTAGATCGACTAGCAATCCATGCTTTAACCCATGCAGATATGGCCTTTTCGTTGTTCCTTTTCCTGAATCTCTTTTATTTTTTTTTTTCAATAAAAGTTTAGCGACTATTTTGCAGGCTTCCGAGAGTTCAGCCGACATATCGCGTATCCTGTACACTTTAAAAATGAAACTAGCGTGCCAGTCTTTTTAATTTTCGCACAATAGTGTAAACCTTTACTGGCGTGCAAATAGAACTGGCGAGAACACTGGCGCCACTAAATTCATGCATGTGTAAACCCACTATTATTCTTTATAACCATGCGTTGGTTTTTTATAAAATTAACTCCTTTATCGATTCAAAGGTAAATACAAAATTTGATAGATTTGATATTTTATATAGACCAAACATTTAGATATTCTAAATTTATCAATCAGAAAAATTAGGAGGGCCAAGTAATTGATATGTATTCAATATTTAGTAACTTATTAACTTCTTAAATCATTGTTCATAGTTGTTGTTTATTTAGAATTAAGTTACCACTTTGTCAATGTAATCAATTATTATCATGACAATAAAGCATATTTGTTTGATTTGATTTGATTTGATCACGACTATATTCCTAAGATAGGTCCTAGGGGTCCTTCTACGCGGCTAGGGAGGTAAAAATTAACGCAAAATAGAGCTATGGTTATGAAATAAATATACTGTTACAAAATTAAGTTATTTAAATTTTATAGTTAGAATTTATTTAGGTTTAGTGTAGTACTAGGTTGACATATCTTGGGGTTACATTATTAGTCTAGGTTTTAGTTGCGTTGTATAAGCGACTGTTCTAGACGCCGAAAATGGATTGATAGTTCGCGAAAGATCGCAGAGGGCAGTGGCGCACCCAGGAATGTGTCTTGGGGGGGGCCCGACAGCTAAGAAGGGCGCCTCTCAAAAATCCTGCGACCAAAAAAAAAAAAAAAAGGTCATCATGTGTGGGGGAGGCCGACAGCTACAAAGGGCGCCCTCAGAAAACTTGCGACCAAAACAAAAAAAAAGGTCATTCTTTTCGCAACTACGACGCAGCTTGGGGTTGGGGGGGGGGGGCCGAAGCCTCCTGATGTCAAATTTTAAGGTATTTTGTTTGTTTTATCATCAAATATGTAGAAAATATATTAAAAAATCTAAGGCTTGGGGGGGCGGGCCCCGGGAGGGTATATAAACGAGTGGACCACCTAACCAGGAGTCAGAGATAACGGAGCTTTAGTAATAGCGAGATATTAACACGAAGTTAATAAACCGTTTTGAGTAGTAAGTTATTAGGAGATTAAGTGTTTTTTTGTACATTGAGTTGTCGAAATAAATTAACATATATTTTTTTTAACCCGCAACAATATTTTAAAGAAACCTTTTTTTTCTATTTATCCTCCAGTTGTGATTCACCTCATTTTACGGTGATTTAAAAATCAAATCTTACCATGTGCTTGCTGCTGTTGTAATAAGCAATGAATCTTGAACCAATTGGATCTGCGACCGTACCGGGAACCACTCTTTGACATTCCGACCATCATGCACTTGCGCAGTCGGCACGCCTTGCATGCGGTACGATTCTTCTTGTTGATGACGCATTTTCCATTGTTTTTGCACTCCGAGATCGATGATAGATTGTTGTAAGTGCGGCCGAAAAATGACTGAAACAAAGATAAAAAAATTTAAGTGGAAGAGCGATGAAAGTCGAACGTCGTCACATTTCCAAAATTATTTTTCCATTGTAATTTTATTTCTAAATAAAGGCATTTCTATTTATTTTTTTATTTAAGACCAGTAAAAAAAATCTATGTTAGAATATCTGTCAGCCCCTCCGAGGAGAGACAAAGTATTTATCGAACAAGAAATGATAAAGAATACCGGATCTGGGGAAATATATGCTGAAATACTCAAATATAGATCAGAGAAACTACTAGAAAATCTCACAAATATTATCAATCAATGCATAAACTGACTTCCAATACCTGTTGATTGGAGAATTGCATTAATGTCCTCAATACATGAAAAATGAAACAAGCTGGACTGCAACAATTAAAAAGGAATTTCAGTAACGAATACTCAAAGTAGATTGTACTGTAGGATCCTTAGGAGAGAATGATTTTTAAGAACAAGAAGAAGAGCAAAGAGGCCTTCGAGCAGGCAGATCTTGTAGTGATAATGTTTTTTGTCTTAAACAAGTAATTGAAAAAAGGAGTGCCAAAAATATAGACTCATATTACCTACAAAAATACTCTGCCAATATATGGGCCCCTAAGCTCACACTAGGTACTATAGTTATAGTGTACGTGTGAGCTAATATAACTAAAAACTGAAATATATTTTATTCAACTCCACACTAAATTACCTTTTGTTTGATACCACACAAGCCATGTTTTGACTTAAACTCATATTTTTGGAATCCACCCCCACCCTTAAAAAAAACAAAAACTAAAATGTATTTTGTTAAACCCCGGACTCAATTACCTTTCGTTTGATATCACACACGCCATATTTTTACTTAAACTCTAATTTTGAAAATATACCCCCACCCTTTTTTTAAAATAAATTAAAATGTATTTTGTTTAACTCCATACTCAATTACCTTTCATTTGATATCACACACGCCATATTTTCACATAAACTCTTATTTTTGAAATCTATCCCCACCCTTTTATTTGGGTTGTGTTCGGTGGATTTTGTTCATTTTTAAATGGGACCATCTCGACCCAAGACCCAGCCTAGGTACCAAATTTCATTGAAATCGGCCAAGCGGTTTTTGAGTTATGCGCGTTGGTCGTTACAGACAGACATACAGACAGACAGACAGACAGACAGACATACAGACAGACAGACAGACAGACAGACAGACAGACAGACAGACGGCGCAACAAAAAAGTTTCAAAATCATCTGAAACGCAAAGATATATAAAAAATTTTGAAATCGGAGCAACTTTTTTTTTTTCGAAAAAATTAGGATCACCATAGCTCACACTACTATAGTATAGTATATGTGTGAGCTAATATATGGTACCGTTCCAGTAGAAAAATTATGGACAGGGTTAGAGCAAACTAATATCATCAAAATACAAAATTAAAATTGGAAATTGACTTTAAAAAGAATTCCTGGTAAGGAAAGGCTTAAGACAGGGATATTGTATCTCTCCAAATAAATCGCAGTAGCTCTAAAAACCTGGAAACATAAAGCCCACGGCATGGGAATACAAGTTAACTACCAATTTACCATATGCACACTACAGTTTGCTGACGACCAAGTAATTGTAGCTAATGATAAAGATTGATAAGAAAGTTAACGGAAGAATACCAAAAGTGTGGATTATCAGTGAACATGGACAAGACACATTACTATTATATATTGGAAACGAATCAAGGGAGTTAAAACTATACGATGGACAAACATTATCTCTATGCAATGAGTGTATACTTGGGTGTCACACTTGACAAAACAGGAACAGACTGAATAAGAAGATCAATGAGAATATCTAGAATAGATCATAAAAAAAATGAGACCATAAAAGAAAGAATGGGAATTGAGGGAAGCATAACGGATGACATCACTAAAAGAAAACTGATATAGTACGGCCATGTACAACGGATGAACGACGAAAGATTACCAAAGCAGGTCTCAGAATGGCAACCAATAGGGCGCAGAAAAAGAGGGCGTCCTAAATTGGAATGGCAACAGTCAATACAAAGATCAATCAGTCAAAAAACTCTGTCAGAAGGTGGAGAATAGGCGTCGGACAACATAGAAAAACGTTCTAAACCGACATAGTAGTAGTAGTAGTAGTAAAAATCTATTTTATTGTCAAGAAAACAAGAAAGTATCAAATATCTAAAAAAGTACTAAATTTAAGAGCTTCTTTTATTAACCATTAAATGCAGTATTAAATTTCCTACAACTTTCATTCTTAAAGGATTCTTCATACTTTTGAAGATATCTATTTCTTCCTATGAAAATTGTCATATATTAAAAAAAAGTCTAAACTCAAAAGCTTCTTCATTACCCATTAAATGCAGAATAATATTTCCTACAACTTTGCATTTTAAAGAATTTTTCTATCGTTCATGGTTTTCGAGATAAACAATAAAACGTATTTTGACTAACGAAAAAAAAAGATTTCCGCGTGTCCGTCTATGGTCAGGTCGTGGGAAAGCACTTGCGGTACGCGGCATCAGGTGAAGTGCCGTGCAGTACCGTTCGGGAAGTATCTTGCGCGATGTTGCCGCTTCAACCCGGTTTTATCTGTCGGTTAAAAGGTTTTTGATTAATAAATCGAGAACTATAAGGGCTAGAGGGTTGGTTTAAAAACAAAAATTGTATAAAATTGAATTCTACGTCTAATAGTTTTTAAATATTTGCGTTATGTTAGACGGTTAGTAGGTTTTTATCTATTTAATCTTAATTTTTCTTTTTTTGGGGACTTTGCTTTAAAATTTTTGTCGAAGTTTAATTTGATTAAAAAATTTTTAATTGTTCTTTTTACTACTACTATGTCGGTTTATAACATTTTTTTACGTTGTCTGCCGCCTATTCTCCACCTCCTTCAATCCTGACAATCATCTTCTGTCAGGTTTTTTGGACTCAATGATTTTTGGATCGACTGTTGCGATTCCATAGGACGCCCTCTTTTTCTGCGCCCTATTGGTTGCCATTCTAGGACCTGCTTTGGTAATTTTTCGTCGTTCATCCGTTGTACATGGCCGTATCATATCACCTGTCTTTTAATAATGCCATCCGTTATGCTTCCATCGATTCCCATTCTTTCTTTTATCGTTTCATTTCTTATATGATCTGTTATAGATATTCTCATTGATCTTCTTATTGCATCCATTTCGACACTTTTCATTTTTGTTTTATATTTTTCTGTTACGCGACAAGTTTCTATTCCTAACAATATCGTGCTTTTCACCACTGTTTCATATATGTTAAGTTTAACATTCTTTTTTTACCTCTCTGCTCCATAAAATACTATCAAGACATCCAATAACCTTTTTTGCTTTGACTATTTTTTCCAGTTCTTTACAGTCTGTTCCTGTCATATCAAATGTGACACCCAAGTATACATACTCATTGCATGGAGATATTGTTTGTCCATCATCTGATCTGACCCCCACTTTTGGTATACTTCCGTTAACTTTCTCATCATACACTCCATGTCTTCTTATATAGTGTGTATAATGGTAAATCGGTCGTTAAGTTGTATTCCCATGCCGTATACTTTATGTTTCCAGATTTTTAGAGCTACTCCGATATATATTTTAAAAATAATTGGAAAGATACAACATCCCTGTCTTAACCCTTACCAAAAATTCTTTTGAAAGTCAATTTCCAATTTTAATTTTAGACTTTGACCCTTTGTATAGTTCTTTTATGGCTTTTTTTTATGTATGATTGACATTAGTTTGCTCTAACACTGTTAATTTTTTTTCTATCACGGTATCACATGCTTTTTGTAGGTCTCAAAGGTAATATGAGTCTTTATATTTCTGACACTCCTTTTCTCAATTACTCATTTAAGACAAAAAAGATTACCACTACAAGATCTGCCTGCACGAAACCGACTTTGCACTTATTATTGTTCATGAAAATCATTCTCTATTAGACCCCTAAGAATCCTACCGTAATCTTACTAGGACTGGTTACTGAAATTCCCCTGTAATTGTTGCAACCCAGGTAGCAAGGGGTCATCAAATGACGTCTTTTTTTCGTCGAGAAGTGGTCATTTGGATGACCTGCAGGTCATCTACCAAAAAATGTTGTCTTTAAGGCGTCAGTTACTTGACGTCTTTTCGTAGTGTAGTTTTTGTCGTCTGAAAGACGTCATATATTGGTCACTACCCACACTGCACACTTTGTCCAAGGGACATACACTCATACTTACATAGATGGTGCCCCAGTCAGTACTTGACCGGATTTATACGGAATGTAAAATAAATTAAATATTAAATCAAGACAAACTTCGACGAGGCTTCTTTCGCTTGAAGGTGGAGATGTGTAAGTCTAGGTATAGGTCTATTTTGATCTGTACCTCACAGACGAACACCGCTGTACCTGTTTCAGTACTTCCAGGTCTAAGTCACAGAAGAGTCACCTTCTGTGTCTAAGTTTCCTTCAGTGTTCTCAACTGCAGGGAATATTTCATATATTCAGACGACTTTAAAAAAAGTCATAAATAGGTTTGTGTCTGTGTGTGTGTCTAATGTTCTGATTTGGTCCCAAATACGTCATATTGCTGACGTCTTTAAAACGTCTAAAAATGACGTCATTTTGGGTGTGTCTTTTGAACGTCATTTAAAGGTCATTTACACGTCAGATTAGAGACGTCAATGGTCATTAAAAATGACCTGTTTTTGACGTTTAAAAAACGTGCATGGTCACCTGGGAATCCAGCTTGTTTTTAGAGGTTTTTTTGTGGGATAGTTATTGTGCTATTGGCAACGTTGTAATTGTGTGGCATGAGCAATCGACAAGGTGGTATGTGTGCCCGCGATTTTCTATGGAGTTCTTTTAATGTTTATCAGTTTCTTTTAGACATTTTTATTATATTAATAAAATGGTTCTGTAAGTGGTTCTTTAATGTAAAATTAAATACTGCAATCGCATCTATGATTTTCGAAGAGTCAATAGAACAGAAATCTTTCTTTTGTTTAAACTCTCAACATGGCTATTCTGACTCACTACCTCAAAAAGAAAGTCTAAAATCAATGTATCCTTCCTGTACTCATCTATGGATCCCAGACCTGGACACAAAATCAAACATGGATAAAGTAATAAAAACACAAAGATCACCGGAAAGACAAATATTACATTTAGATCTAACAGATAGAAAAAGGAATGAATGGGTAAGAAATAAAACAAAAGTAAAGATTATCAGAGGAGAAGTAGCAAAATTAAAATGGAAATTTGCCGGTCATAATATCAGGCAGTAAGACGATCGATGGAACAAATGTATTGCAAACTGGCGACCTTGAGAAAATAAAAGAAGTAGGGGAATACCAAAAATGAGATAGCGTACGATTTGAAGGAACATGCGGGAACTAGATGGATAAACACGGCGACAGACAGAGAAGAGTGGGAGATATTGGGGGAGCCCAACAAACATTTAAAGTTGTAACGACGAAACCCCAACTAGAAAGAATTTCTTAAAAGTAACCGCAACGTACTCCCGCTACGTCTCAGTATACCATACAGCGACGTTATAATTCCCTAAGTGGGGAACCAATTTCTGGTTATAACTACTTGGCCAAGTGCTTAAAGTTACTGTAGTAACAACTACACTACTACGTCGTAGCCAGGTATCTACTACGTCGTAGAGGCTGTTTTTTTTCCGTAATGGCATAAAAGTTGCGATGTAGTTGCAAATAATATAATCGTTTCTTTTTGGTAGAATTGTTACACAATATGATGGACACAACAGTAAACAGACTCGCTTAGTTTTTTTGTTTGGTTATGGTTATAATATGAACTATGTTATCCAAAAGTGTGAGAATTTACGAGCAGAGGATCAAAATTCGAGTGCGACGCAAAGTGTTTTGTATAACATGCATTATATATATTGCAAAAAACCGGTGCGCCCGTAAAATTGAGCCGTTTTCTGGTAGCTGATGGAATTTTTGTGTTGTGATTTTGGAGGTTATGTTTTCATAATCGACAGTTAACTCCAACAAATGGTGCTTAAGAAGAGCATTTTTGGTAGGCTTCAACTAATTTGTTTATAAAATAGTATGGCTCTTTAATATGAGCTCATAAAACGACAACAAAAATATTAAATTTTCTTTCTTACATAAAAACATGGCGTCCCAAACTATATTCCCTGATAGTCGAAAAGGTTACTTGAAAGTAGTTGCGGCTTTAAAGTTGATCCAAAAAGTTATTTTGTCTACATTGTTACATCAGATGTTACTATGATGACACAAACTTTTGTGGTAAAAATTAAAGTTATAATGTAGTTGTCGGATACACTTGTTTGGGACTCCAATGAAGCTTAACTTTCTAGTGGTAATTAAGTAGGATATAAAAGTCAGGGCGACTACGAAATAACGACTAAAAAGAAAGTAAAACTTTAGCAACGTCCTATTGTGGTAGAGAAGACTATCAGAATCGACTATCAAGAAACAATCCTATGAAGTAGTTTAGAGGGTCGTTTTTACGAAACATCTACTATTTCCTGATACTAAATAGTTGTTAGAACTAAAAAGTAACAAATTTTGGTTGGGATCACCACATTTCTACTATAAGAAAGTAGCAAAGCCTTTAGAACATGTAGCCGCTACTATAAATGTTAGTTGGGAGGCCTATGTTCAAAGATGAATCGAAGAAGGCTAAATAGAGGCAACGGTCTAGGACAACTGGGCGCCGCCAACTCGGCGCCGCCAACTAGGCGCCGGGCCCACTGGGCGCCGGGCCAACTCGGCGCCGCCAACTGGGCGCCAGCCCAACTGAGCGCCAGAGAAAAAATTTTTTTTTGATAAAATGTGTAGATGAAAAACAAAATATATTATTTATATAAAAACATCTTTAAAAATCCTTTACGCAATCTTTTTGAAATTTGTTTTTGTTAAGTAAGGTTAAATCCATTAATTCGACTGTTGAATCTTGGTAGTTGTGGTGTTTGGTAACCTGGTAACACTACAATTTACGTTTTTTATTACAACAATGGCGGATCCAAAATGGCAGATTTCTTTATTTTTTAACCGATTTGTCTGAAACTTGAAAGTTTGCAGTGCCTGAGTTCACTAAATACAGTTTTATCCTCAAACTTAAAAAATTCAAAATGGCGGATTTTCTTATTTACTAACCGATTTGTCTCATACTTGGAATGTTACATTTCTTGAGGTCATTTAACAAAATTTTTTACTCAAACTAAAAAAATCAAAATGGCGGATCCAAAATGGGGGATCCAAAATGGCGGATTTTCTTATTTACTAACCGATTTGTCTCAAACTTGAAATATTACATTGCTTGAGGTCAAACTACCAAGATTCAACAGTCGACTTAATGGATTTAACCTTACTTAACAAAAACAAATTTAAAAAAAAATGCGTAAAGGATTTTTTAAAGATGTTTTTATATAAATAATATATTTTGTTTTTCATCTACACCTTTTATCAAAAAAACATTTTATGTCCGGCGCCCAGTTGGCGGCGCCGGCGCCGAGTTGGCGGCGCCCAGATGTCCCAATTCGAGAGGCAACGCGTTTCCTCACCTACATTGTATACACGCCACTGATCAAGGGCCTCTATATTTCCTGCTATACGAGTACAATACGTTATGATTGGTACTTT
This sequence comes from Aspidapion aeneum, assembly GCA_963576565.1. Classification (NCBI taxonomy): domain Eukaryota; kingdom Metazoa; phylum Arthropoda; class Insecta; order Coleoptera; family Brentidae; genus Aspidapion; species Aspidapion aeneum. Next base: position 8,151,848 of record OY755045.1, read on the forward strand.
ATGACTTTCAAGAACCACTCTAGGAAGCCGCTGCTCTTCAAGAAACGAATCTCATGTATATCACCCAGAAAGCGTGTACCGATCGGTTGTTCAACGTTTGTATCGTTTTGTAGAAAACGATTTTCGTGTAGTAGGTAGATACTTTGGTACGACTTTTAAGCGGTTCCAACCTGGTGGACAGTATCGGTGCTTCTCGAATGCTTTGATATCGACAAAAACAATTCTTTATGATATCAGTCAATATTTATTAGCTTTTACTACTATAGCTGCGTTCCGTATTTACATCGGATTAATCTTTCCATCTAGATCTAGGGGAGGTAGATCTGAATCGTTCGGTAATTCTGCTCAGACTAGTCGGATGTAAATCTAGTTGCTCCGTACATTTTGATCGACGAAACAGATTAATCTGATTATTTGTTGTGTATTTGTTTTGTTTACAAAAATAATTTTTTTATGTAAAAAGATTGAAATCGAATTATTTGTTGAAGACAACAAATTATATAAATTTCCGACATCACAGGAAAATTTTGTCAAAATTATAACAGGGCTTGTGTTGCAATATGTACATAATATTTTTAGTTATATTCAAGGTTATAACCATTTATAAAAATTTGATCGATTTGATCTGGATAGGGTTACCAGACGTCCGGATTAATCCGGACATGTTCGGATTTTTACTACGTCAGGGTGGGTCCGGGCGGATTTTTCATAAACGTCCGGATTTTAAAGTAGCCGCCTTTATAAACATCAAATAATGCAAAATAAACTAGTTTCAAAAAATGTAATTAAACAATAATCGTCGATAAATTTAGCAGTGTGAATTCACCTTTAAGCGGGGTCTTCACATAACGTTTTACCTTACATCTTGCCTGTTCAATCAAAACGCATCAAGTAAAACTTTGTGTGTAGACGGAAAAACGGACGTTTTACTTGAACTGATTTAAGACGGAAGACCGCCTAGAGAACTGACCGGATCACGCATTGTTTTCCAATAAAACCATCGTTTTGTATCAAAAACTGATCTAAAAACGTACGTTAAAACTATCAAGTGTCTACGCTAGTCTTTCAACCGTCATACTTGACCCTTTTGACTGACAGGCAAGACGTGAGGTAAAACGTTATATGAAGACCCGGCTTAAAGTAGTATTATTAATTTCGCCTTGTTGAAGGTTACACTTCTGCCGTGTGGTCTTAAGCACACACAATTTTTTTGATGTAGTTTGTAATCTAAAAAAGTACATATCAGACAATTCTACTTCTGATGACCACAATCTGCCTACCCACGAAAAATGGGCAAAATATTTTAATGCAAGTATTTCTACCCAGTGGACCAAAGAAAGAAATAGGCTGCTTTTATCTTCTGTAAAAGGAATACTCATGACTTCATACAATTTAAGAAATATGAGCTGGTCAGAATTTTACGATTTTGTACTTCTGCCTAAAAATTCAACGCTGTTAAATAAAATATAAAGCAGTGAAAAGGACCTATAAAATAGTAGGTATATTATGTTACTTAATAGTTATTGTTTTAATAAAAAAACAAGTTGATTTTTTTGTGTGTGGCCTCGAAAAAATTTTGACGTCCGAATTTTGTCCGGATTTTCTTGACGGCTGGTTCTGGTTAGAGAGGTTTTCATCTGGTAACCCTAGATCTGGATCGTTCGTTAATTCCAATTTGCTCAGACTAATCTGTAATCACGTGACCAAAAATCCGTCACGTCTGAAATGCAAATACCGAACGCCTCTTATATCGTCGGTCTCATGACATAAGGCCCTTTATCGATTTTTAAAACTTTGTAGGAAAGCAATTTAAAGAAAGCTGATGCACAAAGAACTTTTTTTTGGAATTATAAAACTATAAATTTTGTAAGTTTTATGTCAGGCCACAATTTTGACATAAAAATTACCATATTGTTGTAATAACGGTTTTTATGAGTTTTTATTTACCTGCAAAGTTGTAAAAATAGAGATAGGGTCTTATATCATGAGACCGACGATATAATATTATGTCGATTTAGAAAGTTTTTGTACGTTGCCCGACACCGATTCTCCACCTCCTTCGATCCTGAAAATCATCTTCTGTCAGGTTTTTTGCAGTGTAAACATCTTTAGGCGCGTTTAGCAGTTTTTGTGGGCAGTGAATTAAACTGAGCCGTCAGGCTCGGCGATGTAACGCTCATTCGGGTGAAGTCGGTTCGAGATGACTAACTGTGCAGAGAAACATTCAGCGAGCGATATGATGATGCAGATGAAGGCCAGTACTATTAATTTCGCCTTTGAAGTTTACACTTCTGCAGTGTGGTCTTAAGCACACACAATTTTCTTGACTCATTGATCTTTGGATCGACTGTTGACATTAAATTTAGGACGCCCTCTTTTTCTGCGCCTTATTGGTTGCCATGACCTGGTAATCTTTCGTCATTTATCCGTTGTACATGCCTGTACCATATCAGTATTTTAGTGATGTCATCTGTTATGCTTCCCTTTATTCCCATTCTTTCTTTTATGGTCTCATTTCTCACATGATCTGTTCTAGATATTCTCATTGATTGAGACTTCTTATTGCATCCATTTCGACACTTTCCAATTTTGTTTTGTATTTTTCTCTTACGCAATGGGTCTCTATTCCTTACAACAGCGTGCTTTTCACCATTGTTTCATATATGTTAAGTTTTACATTATTTTTCATCTCTCTGCTCCATAAAAAACTGTTAAGACATCCAATCACTTTTTTTGTTTTTACTATTCTTTTTTCCAATTCTTTACAGTCTGTTCTTGTCGTATCAAATGTTAACTTAGCAAGAATATCACATTGACCAAGCAGTGTTCTGTGGAGTCCCATAAGGACGAAACAGTTAACTATCAACACTTATTAGGTGTCCATTAGATCTTGGATCCCCGTGAGGTTAAGCTTTCAAGCTACCCACGGAAAAATATAAGAGAAACAAAAACTCCTTTTTACCCGATTAGCCACGAAACTTGTTGATTTTTACTGTCCATAATTCTGCCGTGCAAAGCAAAAACCTAGTAACTCGAGTTACTCGAAAATTAGATTTTTATATCATTGAAATCGCCGTTAACAACGGCGCCAGCCAGTTTTCTTAGAATGAGAATCTTGAAAAACAAGGAAGTTATGAAGTTAGTATGTAGTCAAATAAACTATAGTTAGTATGTAGTCAAATAAACTATAGTTAGTATGTAGTCAAATAAACTTCAAACTCTATTTCCCAAAACACTAGTTTTTGACTTACTAGGTTTCTGCTTTGCACTGCAGAATTTTTATACTGAAACGGTATTATATGGTTTTTGTAGGTCCGCAAAGGTAACATGAGTCTCTATATTTCTATTACTTTTTAGTTTGAGTTAATAATCTTTAACAAAACATAAGGCACTCACCAATACATATACAATTCATTCTTGATTATTGTCGAAGTTTTTGTAAGCACAATGTTGTAGCAAAGCATTTTACGCAAATAAGTTGATTTATGTTCCAAAGCGTACTGAGTACCTCAGTTTAGTAGTACTAAAATATTTTAAAGGTTTTTAAAGCAAAATACTCATTGTCTGTTGCTTACAGGTCTTTATTTTTTAGAACTACCTAGCGTTAGTTATTTTCATAAATTCTAAGTGGTTTTTGACCGTACCATAGGCAGTACTGTTAGTAAGTATCTACTAGTTATATGCTATTCTAGTTTTACATGTCCGGGGGTATCCGTTATAAATTTTTTTAAAAATTGGTAGTTGTGAACATATTATGATGATCATTGACAGCAAAAATAAATTGTCATTAGCATTAACACCATTGGCGTAGCTAGGGGGGGCAGGGGGGCCTGGCCCCCCCTGAAGTCCCTTAGGCCCCCCCTAAGATATTTTAGGCCTCCCCTACCGACTACTAGTAAAAGAACATGACGCTGAAAATACATACTTTTCTATTATTATTCGGGAAATATTCAAATAAAATAGGTGCATTAAAATTTAAAATCATTCAGATAATGTTTACATTTCAGGAAAAAGCCCTTGTCTTGCGGAATTAGGCTTTTTCTCTTTAAATTATCGGTAACTTTTCTGCACTTATGCAATTTCCCTATTGGTGTAGATTGGCGTAGCTAGCCTTGCTTTGCAGGGGGGCCGTGGCCCCGGTCTATCTTGAACAAAAAGCAAACATAGGTTTTCAAGAGTCGTGCAAAGTGTGCAATGAATAAAAAAAAAATACGCGCATTAAATGTTCTAATATTTTATTATAACAAATTTAATAATACATTTACCAACTTATTTATATGTATACACAGGAAGTATGTAATTCAGCAATTTTACAAAGAAAGTTTTCTACGTCGCTGACTGAAAACGTCTACCACACTGTCTAAGTCGACCTCAACATCTTTTTCTATGAATAACAATGACAAACCTGAGTGTCACTCTTGAATCATAGTTGTTCTAAGCCAATTAAAAACTCTCCTCATGGCAGAGAAAGACCTCTCGCAAGTTGCACTTGAAATTGGAAGAATACTCGCAACTTTAAAAAGTTGGTAGAGGTTTGGATAGGTGTTTTCTGCTATATGTTGTTTGATAGAATCATGACCAACAGTTTGATTTAACCGAAAAATACAATTCTTTAAAACGGTCATTTCTGCTCTTAGAGTAGAAGTATTAATATTAAAAATTTCCCGGTATTGCTCGACGAATTTATTCCATTTAACGACGTGGGAAAACTTAATATGAAAATGGTTATGAAATTGTCACCAAAATCGGAAAATTTTCATAAGACACTAAACGCTAACCTCAAAAAAACTAAAAAGATTATTATATTTATTTTAGAAAAAGGTCTTTTATAACCTTACGACATCTACAACCCGATTTCGGAAACAGAGGGGCAAAGGTCGCTGTCTTTATTAAATGCGAAATTTAACTTACACTTCTATAATATTTTACAAGATGTCGCCAATATGTATGAAATATTCAATATGCATAATTATGTTTAAATTTAAAAAATATTTTCGAGAAATTGCATACGTGCAGAAAAGTTACCGATAATTTAAAGAGAAAAGGCCTAATTCCGCAAGACAAGGGCTTTGTCCTGAAATGTAAACATTATCTGAATGATTTTAAATTTGAATGCACCTATTTTATTTGAATATTAATAGAAAAGTATGTATTTTCAGCGTCATGTTCTTTTACTACTAGTCGGTAGGGGAGGCCTAAAATATCTTAGGGGGGGGGCGCCTGAGGGGCTTCAGGGGGGGCCAGCCCTCCCCCCTAGCTACGCCAATGCACTAAACTTGCTGTGTTGGAGAATTTACTGGCGGAAAGTACTGGCAGCCACTAAACTTTTGTGTTTACACGTTTTCAAGTCTACTTGCCAAGCAGTTAAAAACAAAATGGCGGTAGTGTGTGCTGCTGTTAAATTTGTTGTGTGAAATTGCCAATAATTTAATAAATAAGTTAGAACGCAAGAAAACTAGGAAAAAACGAGTTTGGGTTAGAGATTGGATCAGACGCAGAAGTACTTGCATCAGAACGACTCTTAAAGGAGATATCAATTGAAGATCCCGATTTTTATAGGAATTTCATGAGATTATCATACCAAAAACTTAAAGAACTGTTAAGACTAGGTTAACATAAACTGGCCAAATCGGACACGTGTATGAGCAGTCCTATTTCTCTCAAAATATATTGGAAGTCACATTACGCTATCTGGCCACTGGTGATAGTTTTGCTTCCTTGCAGTATTTATACAGACTACCGAAATGTACTATTTCAGTTTTTTTACCGGAGGTTGATGATGAACTTTTGATATTCCACAAAATTTAATATTTTTGATATATGTTTAAAAAGGAAGTTATCTGATTTGCATCCCAATTAGGTTGATGATGAACTTGATATTCCACAAAATTTCACATTTTTTATATATGTTTAAAGAGGAAATTATCTGATTATCCATCCCACTTATTCATTGTAAAAAACGTGGACACTTTCTCACAGAACGCTTGCTGACATGTATTTACATTTGGACAGTACTGGCGGAAAGTACTGGCAGCCACTAAACTAGCCGGCCCGTCAACTTTTGGGAAATACTTGCGGGAGAGTAGCCAGTGCACTTTCTTGTAGTTTACATATGGCAAGTTTAGTGGCTGCCAGTACTTTCCGCCAGTAAACTCTCCAAATGTAAACATAGCTTTAAAGGATATGAAGAGATTTTGTCACTTAGCTGAAGGAAAGTCGTCAGAAAAATCTGGCAACACTGTGCTGTCAATATGTTTGAAGTTCTCCTAAACGGTCAATACGTATTGACATCGAACATATAATATATGTTCGAAGGTATTGATCAATACATATGGATCAATAATATTGACCGTCTATAGGGGCTGCTTTATATTAAGGCCCTTTTTGATTCGTTAGACACTTATTGGAATTAAACCTGACCGTATTTTAAAATCGACCGTATTGTGACAGATTTACATGTAAAAAGCAGCTTTTTTTCAAAATTCGGCCTTTGTGTATATAAGAACCGGATTTATTAGTGTCTGTATTTATTAAATGGAAGAAAACTTTAATTTTAAATTTGACTAATAGGTCAGCTATCAATTTTCTTTGTAAATCTGTCAGAATAAAGTCGACTCTAAAATAGTGTCAGGTTTTATTCACTTAATTCACACCTATTATCTGCAAAATGTTAGAAGGGAGTCTATAATGTTTTTGTAAACTTTCTGTATAGGCAGGTATAGAAAAACAGTTATTATGGCGGTACTTGTAAGGTAAATAACCTAACCAACTCAAAACCCATGCGACGGCACATAAACAACTTTAAAGAGCAAGAAATATGACTTTTTGTTGGTAGTACCAACCAGTAATTATTCCGTAATTATAACTTGAAGATTTTAATTTCACACTGATTTGTAAAAGAGTATTTTTCCTGTCTGGCGTAAAATATTGCAATTTTCATAGACATACATGTACATATATAATTATTATACAATGGTATATAAATATACACCTACATTAGAGTAATAAATATACGACAGTAGCGTGTCTTGGATAAAAGGGTGGGGGGGGGCAAAGACCTTAAGGGGCGCAAATATAGGTACGGGAGTCAAATAAATTACAAACATTTTTTAAAAATAATAACACTATTAATCCAATTTTTTCTCAAAGGACGCCAGGGGCGACAAGCGCATAGGGGCGGGGGGGGGGGGGGGTTTCGTTTTCCACTCAGTTGGTACTACAGTTCCATTTAAATATTTTTGGAAAAGATTCCGTGATCTCCAAAACAGTTCTTCAGTGCCATATTTAATAAGTTCGGCTGGAATATTTCCGGGTCCGGCAGATTTACCGCTTTTTAAGGTTGTGCACACGTTTTTGACCTGACCTGAGATTGTGAGGGGTACTGGAGATCCCATGGTTCTAATTATATTGTCTCTTGCGTCTTCCTTGAATTCTGCTCTATCTTCAGTTAAAAGTTTTTTTTAAATGCTCATCCCATTCTTTGTCTGGTATTGGTGAAATGATATCTCTGCATGTTTCTTTTTTAATCGATCTTATAGTTTTCCAGCTTTCGGTACTTCTCCTACCTCCTAAGCAAGAATCTATTTTCTGGCACTTTTGAGTCCACGAATGATTTTTCTTATCACTGATCATTCTTTCACCTTTGATTGCGCGATTTTGTATTCTTGTCTGCTTCTATCTGTCTTTTGGGATAAGTAGGTGTGATATAATTTCCTTTTTTCCTCTATTTCTCTTTCAATCTCAGCATCCCACCAGTAAGGTTTTCTTCTTTTAGAAGTTTCTTCCACTAATTCTAGTGCTTCTTTTGCAGCTTGGTGGATGCTAAATGTAGTACATTCGTATTCATCATCTGGGGTTTACTCCATTTTCTAACAAAGCAAATTGTCTTCATATAAGTAATATTTTGTTTCCAAAGAAAACGGTGCCTTAGATTAATTCAGTTCCAATTTATAATAAAACAATTTTTACATTAAAATAACAGGCAAGACATTTTTTGTGCTAAATCAAGAAAATATTTTCTTGGTGAATAGGAAAGCACAAATTAGTTTACTTCAAAACAATTTATTCAAGTACGTGTCTTCATTGTAGGATAATAAAATTATGACAATAACAAGTATTTACATATATAAATTACTCATTTTCATTTTTCAACACCAAAATATTTTTACATTAAATAGTTCTTATCACAACTATCCAACTAGAAGTCGTAACCACTTCAGCATCCATAAACACAACCATGAGTATATAAAAAAAGTACTCATTATCTTGGATGCAAATTCTTTAACTTGTTGCCAAACAAAATCAAACAAACTACGTCGCTGCCAAGATTCAAAAAAGAAATCAAAAATCTTTTATTAAATGAAACTTTTTATAGTTTAATTGAATTTGAAAACTACATGTTGGGCAGAAGGTAAATTTTTGTTCTCAATAATATACAAATTTTGTAAATGTGTTTTCGTTTTTATTTTTTTTAAATATTTACACTATTATTATTTACACTTAATGTTATATTTTTTGTATTTGACGTATCTTATCTACATTATTGTAGCTGAAAAGATTAATAAAGTTGTCTATTGTCTATTGTCTATTAGACAAAATTTCTTACCGTGCAGTCTTGAAAATATACTTTTTTAAATATCTCTGAAACAAAAGCTTCTATGAAGTTTTCGGTTATAACACAAATTATTTAGAAAAATGTCTTCTACTATATTTCGAAAACCGCATGTTGATGCGATGATCCGTTAAAAACATAGCATATTTTCAATTTGAAATTTCTCAAAAAACTGTTATTAGCATTAATGGATTTTGAACAAAATCTATCAGCTCGTTACAGTATCCAACACTTTTTTTTTGTAAAAATCTCATGAAAATCGGTTTAGGAGCTATCGTTTCCGTCGTAAAAAAATTTTTTTGTCGCAGATGTTATCTTCACTAGCTATTGCTGGAGGGCAAATATTATTTAAAAAATTACCGCTGAAAGAAATTTTAGCCACTTTCCTTTCATTTTTCAATATAATAAAATACTAATTACAAGTTTAGTTAATTGTTTTCTTGTTTGAACAATTTTCTTCACACCCTTTGTATAAAAATAACTATTTTATTTTTCTAAAGCCGTTGCAGCGGCGTAGT